>JAPQVY010000155.1:62628184-63828184 GCA_028535165.1 Quercus tomentella | reverse complement strand
CCATCCAATAAAGGAAAAACTGCCTTCAAAACTTCTTCATAATCCATTTTCAGCATACAAATATTCCCCTAAAACCATTCACAGCATTGAAGGGCCTAAAAGTGGTAGATAAAGATAAATCCCCTGTGAATAGAATGAGATGAAATTCAGATTAAGAAGCAATCATATAAATACAGATATTTTTTGAAGCACCATCATGACATATTGATATATAAAAAACCACAGCAGCATACAAAGTATTCATAAACGAAATTAGAAGAAGCATCAAAGGTGGGGATAGATTCCCCGCCCAACCCCGCACAAATTTTCCCCACCCCGAAAAGATGATGAGACGGAGGCAGGCTCCCCCCATCCTGTCTTGCCCCACCATACCCCAAATGTGTGTGTGTGTGTTTCGTTTTTGGATAAGTGCCAGTTAACTACAAGGAAGATATTTATAACCTAAAACAGCAGCCAAAGAACGAGGTGGGGAAGGGGCACCTTTGATTTGACCCTACCCCTCCCCATTGCCATCCCTTTGAAAGGAGCAGAAAACTAAGGATTCAAACTGCTCCAAGATTTAGACTGATTGTTTAACAATAAATAGTTATTAGTAACCAATGCTGCTAGTCATAGCCTAAAGAAAAGATCTAATCAAGTTACAATGATTTAACCAAGTCTGAAGCTACTTATTCTTGTGTACCGCAATGCATTTTCTTCTATTCTGCCATCTAAGAATTTTTATTGCGTAAGTTATACACCCAACTCGTGGATCTTGAACCTACGGCCTTACCCTCCATCCCATTATTGAAGGCAGAGTAAACCATTTGAACTAGAGCTCACGGGCTTTTGCCATCTCTAAATATAATCCAATAATGTAGTGCAACAGCCATATTCCTCAACCGTAAGCCCACCAATATACATAATTTGCTTGCATGCAAAATGCATATATACCAACTCACAAACATATAGCTACAGACAAGAGCCTAGATGTTTATATTTTAACATTCCAATCAATTTTTCTTAGCCTATGTCATTGTTGTGCCCAAAATTAACACTTTTTAGGAAATCATAAACAATTCATTTAGATACCCACATGCTTTGCTTCAAGATCAAAAATAACATGCTTAGTTTAAAATGGCAGTAATGGAACAACTTTAACCATCATGCTCCTAATTCAATCCCTTGAAGAAAACTTATCAAAAAATAAAAATAAAAAAAACCCATAAAGAAGCAAGAGCAAAAAAACAAATTACTTGATTTAGTAACCTATCGTGTAATAAATAAAAAAATCATTGATTTTGATCACTACCGTCATAACACAGAAATTCCTTATATCCAAATGAAGATCAAAATTGTTGACTTTTTATTTATTTATTATTTTATGCAGAATTGGGTAGTTGGAACCTGCAGAATGTTGAAAAATCGATAATCATAAAGTATTATTCTAAAATATAAAATCAAATCTCACAATCAAGTTCGATTCAATGAATTTCATGGTAACACTTACAAAACCCTAAATTTCTCAATTCATGACAAATCTAAAACCTAGAGAGAGAGAGAGAGAGAGAGAGAGACCAAACCTTAGATCGTCAACGACTGTGAGAGTTTCATCGAAAGCGAAGCGAGAAGAAAAAAAAAAAGAGATTTGGGATCGCAAAGGAGATCTGAGTAGCTTAATTCTCGGTGGAATTGGTAAAAACCTAGAGCTTTTTGGAGAGAGAGAGAGGGAGAGAGATTTTTGCTTCGAAAATGGAGAAAGTCTAAGAACTAAGAAATGTTAAAAGCAATAAAGCATACGGCTGGGGTTGAAGAGGATAGAAATAGATAAGCCAGGAAGGATTATTAATTAATTTAATTAACCTTATTGGGCTGTGCCGCTGTGGGCTTTCTGAAGGTCCCACCTTTTGTCTTTTTCTTTTACTTTGGAAAAGGACAAAGTAGCTGAAACCTGCAAATTGATTTGAACTTATCTTACTAATTTAGAGGAATTTTTTTATAACCCATTATGTGGCCATTTTTTTCTTTTTTTTTTTTTAAGAAATAAACACACACACATTATGTGTCAATTGGTAAAAGTACTTATATGTATTATTTAAACAAGTTGCATAAGTCATTGTATAGGTTATGTGACTAAAAATATATATAGTATGATGCATTTGGATAACAATATTTGAACATGTAGATTTGAATTTGAGTGATTAAAATACAAATACTTTTTTTGGATAATTTGAAATGGTTGAGGAATTTGATTTGGCCAAAACCCACCAATGATTTTAAATCTTGAACGTAATATTTGAAGGCATATACATGTTACATACCAAGACATAATCAATGAATCTACAAGGGAAAAATCTTGTATGAGATGGGCTCATGAGACTCATGTCTCCCGTCTCAGTAGATACTTTCTTACAGTGGCGGCGCCACGTACAGGTCAGAGTGTACCCAGGAACACCCTGACCTGAAAAAAATTAAAAAAAAAAAAAATTATATTTAATCCATATTAGGAACACCCTCAATCACAAAATTAGGAACACCCTCAAATTAAAAAAAAAAAAAAAAAAAAATTGGTAACAGAGCCAAGCCCACTGCCCACGGCAAGCCCAACATAATACGGAGGTAGCAAACCCATGGATTCTCACCCAAAAAAAAAAAAACCAGTACAGAGTAAATCAGAAATCAAACCACGGTCACGTCGTTAGCAGAGAAAACCAAACCTCAATACAATCTATACAGAGCAAAACCAAACCAAACCCCATTACCCAATACTGTAATACAGAGGTGTTTATCAAAAAAAAAAAAAAAAAAAACCCAATACAGAGCAAACCAAACCCCAGACCCAGAGCAAACCAAACCCACGGTGAGACAGTCACGTCGCTCGCAGGCGCAGCTCACTTCGTCGCTCGTCGTCCTCGTCTAGTCGTCGTCGCTCACTCTCCCCTCGTCGTCGCTCGTCGCTTGCCCCTTGTCGTAGATCGTAGATCGCAGATCGCAGATCGCAGATCGCAGATCGGTTCGCCGTCTCGGCTGCTCCGGTGCTCGGCCTCAAGGTATTTCTCTCTCTTTTTCTCTCTGACTCTCTCTCAATCTCTCACTCTCTCTCTCTCTTTATCTCACTAAAATGAAAAATATGAATGTCTGATGTCTCTCTCTCTCTTTATTCTAGTCTAAGTTGTCTAACTCAGTAACTTTCTCTCTCTCTTTTGAACTGTAAGACTCTGATTAGCTGCCGAATCTTTACTCTCTTTTTTTTTTTTTTTTTGGAGAACCAATCTTTACTCTTTAACTTTATTTTGCTTTTTGCCTGTTTTTTGGCTTTATCTTATCCGTTGCTGTTGCCTGTTGGTCAGTGACTCAGTGTGTGTTGGTGTTGGTGTTGGTGTTGGTGAGATATTGATTATCTTTTAGTGTAATGTGTATTGTGATTGTGAAATTTTCTGATTGGCAGGTTGTGATTGGGGGATGACTTGTGCTTGTCTGTTGAGTGGGGTGGGGGTAGATGGGCTGATGGGCACATGGAGCCGGGTAGTAAATAATAATTAAAGCAGTGTAATGTGCTGCACATTACACTGCTTTAATTATTATGCTGCACATGGGATGTATAATGTTTGGCTCTTTTAGTGTAATGTGCACAAGGGACTAAACAATATAACAAATTAAAGCAATATAATTAATGACAAACAAATTAAAGTAATATAGTTTATTGTTACGCTAAACAACAATAATTAAAGTAGTATAATTAACCAATACATTATAAAAGACAAATAAATTAAATTATGTTAGGCTAAATAATAATTAATAATTTTATAATTAATGAAATAATAATATAACAAATTATAGTTTATAAAAGACAAACAAATTAATGAAACAACTAAACAACAATAATTAATAATTTTATTAATATTTCAAATAAACTTATAGTTTATTGTTTATTCTTTTGCTAGAATTATGGACAAATATTTGATAAGAAAACCACGTACCCAAGATTCAGCTCCTGCGCAAGATTCATCTTCATCTTCTATGCAAATTCGTGTTGACTTTAACTTAGAGAATCTTCCTTCAGATCCTGGGCTACGAGAAAAAATATCATCTTATCATCCTAATCATCATGATGAAATAAGAAGATATTATTTAACAAAAGGCCCTTGTCAACCTGTTTTACACAATGATGATTATCCTATATCTTATTTTTCTGGAATGCCCCGTCGATTTATATCCAAATGGTATAAAAATAGATACTGGTTGGAATATAGTATAGACAAGGATGCAGTATTTTGTTTTTATTGCTACCTATTTGGGCAAGATGTTGGTAAGCAAGGAGGAGGTGACACTTTTGTAACGAAGGGATTCAAACTTTGGAATCAGAAAGATAAGTTAAATTCCCATATTAGAGGAGTTAATAGTGCTCATAACCAAGCTGTCCAGAAGAGTGAAGATCTATTGAAGGAAAAGCAACACATTCAAAGTGTTTTTGTTAAGCAATCAAATCAATATAAAATTTTCTTTTTATTAGATTGTGTAATTTATACTTGTTGAGGAACACTCTGAAAAAATTTCCTGGAGTTGCCACTGCTTTCTCATTTACCAGGATTTAGGCACATACATTCTAAATACCATGAGTAAACCTAAGTAAATTACCAACAACCGCAGACATGCACATGCACATGCACACTTCACACATGGCCAAACCCATCAGATATTCATGTCCATGCTCCTGCTTCCATGATGGCTCTCAATGGGACAAACGACATTAGTCTCTATAAAGAATGAGATTTAGCGTTTGTCTAAAGTTAGGATTGGAGAGGAGACCCTACACCATTCCTTACAGCATGGATCATGTTTAAAACCCTACATTGTACCTTACATCAAACTGAGATATAGGCCCATAAAACAATGTGTATCAAAGCCCAATATTGAATATGACTACACCAAATTTATCGGCCCTCAAAGTATATTAATTTTGTCACATCCATGATCCAACCGGTTATATGAAACCAAAAATCCAATTAATGGAAGCCTAATTCTAACATTGAAATCTTTGGATTTGAAATAATATCTAACCGTGTGGAATTTTAGGCCTTTTTCATACTTTAATGGATTTTAAATTTTATAATTTCAAATTCTCCTATTTATAAAATGCATAAATTTTAAATTTTATTAATTTAGAATCAAGACATTTTAAATCCCTTGATTTAAAATCTAAATTCAAGTATCCAAACACAATTGTAAATAATTTTATCAATCACAATGACGTAGTGATTTAGAGGAAAGTGATCTCTAATGTATGAATACAAGGGGAGAATAAATAGTGAAAATGGGTTCTACCAAAAAAAAAAAAGGAGAATGACAAGGTTTAGCTCCAAATTAGAGCTATCCCTTCCAAATAGAAATCTTTTGTCATACTTTTTGTGTTCCACCTTATGCTCCACTAATTGTGGTATGCCATGTATTTGATTTGATTTGTTAGTCTATATCTCATATCAAATTTAAGTTTTTTCTTCTAATTAAATCCATGGTTTACATATGTTAATATGTAAAATGTGATGCTTTTCCAACATATTCTTAAGTATACATAATGATATGGATATGCTTAAAAACTTCTTTTTGTTTTTTGGTTTTTTTTTTTTTTTTTTTTTTTTTTTTTTTTTTTTTTGTTGGGAGAAAAAGTTAGAAAAATATCCATATCATAAGACATATTTTGATCTATGAGAAAGTTGACACATTCTATAATTTCCTTTAATGGTTTATAGGATTTATAGGAAATACTTTTTAAATTTATTCATAAATGATAAAATAAATCTTGAAGTTTAGTATACAATACATAACTAAAACTAACCCATCGAGTTGAAACAACTCAAATTTTTAATTGACCCACCATTTTTGTAGTTTGGTGGATTGGTGGTGGTTTGGAATTTTTTCTAGTGGTTTGGAATTTTTTCCAACCCACCAATGGTGGATTGGTTAACCCACCCCCCCCCCCCCCCCCCCCAAAATCTGACTTGCGCACATCCCTAACAATTAAACATTACATTACTTTAGCCTTATGGGTAGATTGTAGAGAGTAGAATGTTCCTCTAATTTAATACCACTTGAAGGCCATTTAATTTTTAAACATATTTCTAGTCTATTTAAAAGTACCTCAAGCCCATTTAAAATTATCTCCCATATGGAACTTTTTTTTTTTTTTTTTTTGAGAATCCAATCCATGGGAAACTTTATTAATCATGAAAAGGTTTATCCGCTAATACAAGACTACTAATATATGGAGGAACAGACTCCATCCAAACTGTTAAAAATGAGCAATATTTTGCTTTTTTTGCTAAGGCATCTGCAACACAATTACCCTGCCTATAAGTATGAGAATAACTATAGCTTTGTAACGATTTTGCGTACACCAAAGTGTCTCGAAAAAGATGACCAAAAGCAGATTGAAACATATCACCTTTTTAAAGGGCTTTGATGGCAGTTTCCGAGTTTCCTTCCATAATGGAATTTCGAAGGCCTACTTCATGGACAAAGATTGCAGCTCTCCTTGCTGCTAATATTTCCAAAAGGGTGACCGAAGAGGGCTGCGGAATTTTTTCTGATAAGGCCGCCATCACTTCACCATCATGATTTCGAATCACCACACCCAAACCGGCCTCACCCGTGTCTTGGAACATGGCACCATCAAAGTTTGTTTTGTACTTCCACTGGGCTGGTGGTCTCCATTTCAATCCTGTGGGCCTGGGCAACTTCTACTTTATCCTCCCAATCGAATTGTGAAGAGATAAAAATCTCTTAGCTTCAAAAACAACCCGATTCAAAGGAATGATCTCTTCCTTCAATCTGAGTTTATTTCGTCGTGACCATAGGAACCATGCGATGACTGCAAATAAATCCAACAAGTGTGGCTTCTCAAGGACAATCTCTACCAGATTCTCGAAAGTACCATTAGAGGCATGATGTCCATTGATCCAATTAAAGTATCACTAGTTCAACCCCATTTAAAACTATTTCTAACTTTTTAAAAATTAAATCAAACTCTCTTAAGTCTCTTTATCGGATCTTATCATTAACTTAAGTGTAAGCTAAAAATTGATTTTAAAAAAATGCAAAAATTCAAAACTAACCCTTTAACTTTTAGCCGTTTTTATTTCAGTCTTCTAACTTTCAATTTTGTCATTTCAGTCTTTTAACTTTCAATTTTTGTCAATGTAGTATTCCGTTAAAGCTCAATTAGCTGCTGCCGTTAAGGGTGCTGAAATAACGCAGTTTTGGCTTCTTCTTTTTTTATAAATTTTGGAATTAAAAGAAAATAAGAAAAATCTGTAAAAAAATAAAAAATAAAAAAATAAGGGGAACGACAGAGTCTTTTGGGTTAATATTGTAAAATTTAAAGTTAATTTGCGTTATAGGAACTGTTGGAAGTTAATTGGCAAATTGAGGAGAGAGACTGAATTTCGGCAATGGGATTGCCGAAATTCAGCCAAAAAGCAAGAGAGAGAATAAAGAAAGGAGGAGAGAGAAAATGTTGAATTTCGGCAATGGGATTGCCGAAATTCCACTGCCCAGTTTTCCTGCCCGAATGCTGTGTGTCCGAGTGTGGAGTGCTCTTAAAATAAAAAAAAGGTAATGGCGGCAATGTCATTGCCGAAATAGGGGAATAAATTTTTTTTTTTTAGCAATTGTGATAATGGCATTGCCGAAAATGGAAAAAAATAAAAAGTGGTTTCGAAATCTCTAAAAGAGTAAAAAACAGGTTTCATGTCCACAATATTTTCACAATAAATCACATATAATTAGTCCACAATATTTTCACAATAAATCACATATAATTAGTTATTATTAGTTAAAAAAATTTGTGACAATTAACTGTGGCAATGGCATTGCCGAAATAGGAAAAAAAAATTTGTGGCAATACCATTGCCGAAATAGGGAGAAAAATAAAAGTGACAAACTACTTGAGGCAATTGCATTGTCGAAATAGGGAGAAAAAAAATTGGAAATACCATTGCCGAAATAGGGGAATAAAAAAAATTTTAGCAATTGTGACAATGGGATTGCCAAAAATGTGAGAAAAAAAAAATGAGAAGGATTATGGCAATAGGATTTCCTAAATAGGAAAACAAATTTCGGCAATTCCATTGACGAAAATGTGGAAAAAAAAGAAAGAAAGAATTGTGGGAAACAAAATTTTTCCCCTATTTCGGCAATAGCATTGCCGAAAATGTGAAAAAAAAAAAAAAGAGAAAAGGATTACGGCAATACCATTATCACAATTTTTTTTTTTCCCACAATTTCGGCAATGGCACTGCCGAAATAGGGGAAAATTTTTTTTTCCCCCACATTTTCGACAATCCCATTGCCGTTTTCTTTCCTTTTTTTTTTTATTTTTTTTTTACGTCAATGCTATTGCCGGTTTTTTTTTTTTTTTTTTTTCACTCACATTTACGGCAATGGGAGGGGAAAATTTTTTTCCCCCCTATTTCGGCAATCCCGTTGCCGTAATCCTTTTCTCCTCTTTTTTCTTTTTTTTCACATTTTCGGCAATGCTATTGCCGAAATAGGGGGAAAATTTTGATTCCCACAATTCTTTCTTTTTTTCTTTTTTTTTTTCCACATTTTCGTCAATGGAATTGCCGAAATTTGTTTTCCTATTTCGAAAATCCCATTGCCATAATCCTTCTCTCTTTTTTTTTTCTCACATTTTCGGCAATCCCATTGTCACAATTGCTAAAAAAAATTTTATTCCCCTATTTCGGCAATGGTATTTCCAATTTTTTTTCTCCCTATTTCGGCAATGCAATTGCCTCAAGTAGTTTGTCACTTTTATTTTTCTCCCTATTTCGGCAATGGTATTGCCACAAATTTTTTTTTCTTATTTCGGCAATGCCATTGCCACAATTAGTTGTCACAAATTTTTTTAACTAATAATAACTAATTATATGTAATTTATTGTGAAAATATTGTGGACTAATTATATGTGATTTATTGTGAAAATATTGTGGACATGAAACCTGTTTTTTACTCTTCTAGAGATTTCGAAACCACTTTTTTTTTTTCCATTTTCGGCAATGACATTGCCGCCATTGCCTTTTTTTTATTTTAAGAGCACTCCACACTCGGGCACACTCGGACACACAGCATTCGGGCAGGAAAACTGACAGTGGACATTTTCTCTCTCCTCCTTTCCTTATTCTCTCTCCTGCTTTTTGGCTGAATTTCGGCAATCCCATTGCCGAAATTCAGTCTCTCTCCTCAATTTGCCAATTAACTTCCAACAGTTCCTATAACGCAAATTAACTTTAAATTTTGCAATATTAACCCAAAAGACTCGGGAACGACGTATGACGTTGTTCCCCTTCCCTTGAAATCATAACAAATAACAGAGACGCACGGGAGCTTACGATAGCAAATTCCCGAAAACACGTAAGCGAGTGTTTCTTTGTTTCTGCTAGTTTGGGCTGCTTTCCTCTCCATTCGCGTGCCCTTCTTTTTCTTTTACTGTCAGATCTCTCTTTCTGCGTTGTCTTAACTTTTATGACTTTCTCTAGTCTAGTCTAACTCTCCTTTCTTTCTTTCTTTCTTTGCCCATTTTTCTCTCTCTGTGGTCCTCTATTACTGTGTGCTATGTTTTTTCTCTCTCTCTCTCTCTCTCAGAGTGTAGGCAGGGATATTTCTCTCTCTAAGGTTGTGAGTTTTTTTTTTAGCGTTTTCCTTCCATTTTGGTTTTTAAAGTTCCTTCCCCTATATGCGTCTCTGTTATTTGTTTTGATTTCAGGGGAAAAGGAATGTTGTCGTTCCCCTTAATTTTTTTTTTACAAATTTTTCTTATTTTCTTTTAATTCTGAAATTTATAAAAAATAAAATTAAAAAAAAAAAATAGCCAAAACGGCATCGTTTCAACTCCTAAAACGGCATCGTTTCAAATACTACATTAACAAAAATTGAAAGTTAGAGGACTGAAATGAAAAAACTGAAAGTTAGAGGACTGAAATGAAAAAGGCTGAAAGTTAGAGGGTCAGTTTTGGATTTTTACTTTTAAAAACTATCATATTCCCTCCCCCCCCCCCAAAAAAAAAAGCTTTTTCGATAGATTTTCGTAATGAATAAATTTCCACAACTTTGATTAACAAATTTATTGCAACATAATAAATATGCACATCTTATTTTTTCTTCATAAAATAAAGCAATCAATAACGAGCATTTTGCATGTTTTACCAAGTAAGAGCCCATCGAACCCCCACCTTCCCTTGACATAAATCCATATACCTTGTGGACCCAACACATCACTCAACTAACCATGTGGCCCAACGAGCTTTTCTAATTGAGACATTGGTTTAATCGATCAGCTACATGAAGGGTCTGTTTGGGATCCGCTTATTTTGCTGAAATTGAAAATTTTTTGCTGAAAATACTATAGATAAAAGTAAATATTAGTTGAAATAATATAGTGAGACCCATGAATAGTACGAAAAAGTGTTGTGAGACCCATGAATAGTAGCAAAAATAAGCTGAATAGTAAAATAAGTTGGCAAAAAATAAACTAGCCAAATTGACACGAAGTGTACATTTGGCTCCAAATTAAAAAGTCAGCTTATTTTACTATTTAATTTATTTTTGCTACTATCCATGGGCCCTACTGCACTTTTTGGTACTATTCATGGATCTTACTGTATTATTTCAGCTCACTTTTACCTTTATCTACATTACTTTCAGCAAGAAGTTTTCAGTTTCAGCAAAATAAGCGGATCCCAAACAAACCCGAAGTGAGAGCCTAAGACTCTGAGAGGTATTGTTACCAAGTGTCACTCACTCCACCTAAGACCATTCACGTTGAATCGTGCAAAAATTTCTATTTATTTTAACATAAAAACTTATTTTTTCTATTTTACTTAACTACTTTTCAAATACATCTATATCAGCTTATCTATTTTAAACTTTATTTCACTAAAATATCAAATTTTCTTGATTTTTTAAAATTATTTCTGTATATTTACAAACCACAACCATCATCCACCCTCTTTCTTTCTCCTCGAGACACGTAAAAAAAAGGACAAAATTTAGCTACACAATTGGTTGTAGCCTAAGACTATATCTATACTCAATATCTTTTTATTGAAAGTGAATTTTGACAAATCAACCATTGAATTACATCTTCTTCTTATATCCTTTATACTTGCAAAATTTCTACAAAATTAAAGATTAATAGCTATGTCATAAGTAAATTGTTTAAATTGCAAGTTTTTGTAATTTAGAATTTTGTATAAAATATAAACTTATAGATCATATAGTGAATAATATCCGATTGACAATAAATTTGATATATGTATTAAGAGACAAGAGCGTAAAGAATATACAATTTAACGGTTAGATTTTCAAAATATGTAGTAATATTTATTTTATTTAGTAAGGTTGTAGCCTTAGGCGACTACAACCAATTTTGTAGATAAATTTTGTCCAAAAAAAAGAAACTATACTGCAAATAAATAGTGCTATTGTAAATTTTCATAATTATTATATCTTTAGATGGGTTTTACATTATTTTACATAAACTATCGTAGGTGGTTTTTAGTTTTTTCAAGTTGGTTGGAAAATTTTTGCCCTCAAGCCAAGTGCCCCACTAGTAGCTCGTGCATTAAATAAAACTTTTTGTCATGAAAAACCTTATTTTCCCTCATTTCACAAGTACTGTGTTGTAACACTAAGTACCCGTATAGTCCTACATTGCAACAGACGCAAGAGAAGGATAACAAGAATATGAGATCCTCTTATCACAAAAAAAAAAAAAAAAAAAAGAATGTGAGATCTTTGAAAGCATTAGCTCTTAGCATTTATTTTGCTTTACCTATATCATACTTTAGATATCATCATCTTTAAATATCTCACTGGAATTGGAGCTACAAATTTGTTTACACACTACTAATATAAAAAATGATATTAGTGGTAAGCCTAAATGCAAGGACGGAACCACTTTTGGACTTGGGGGCCCTAGATTTTTTTTTAAAATATATTATTATATATATGTGTACTAATTTTAGCAATTTTGTTCTATAAAATTACATTTTGTTTCTCTTTAACAATATCATTGATTCTTTTAAGAGTAATGCTATACTCACAAGCTTTTTTATAACATTTTTATAAACTGTTTTGGTAGCAAATTCTTATTGGTTCGCATATGGGCACACCACTTACATCATTTTTTTTACTTATCAGTAACCACTTATCACATCAATAATTTATAAAAAATTTGTAATTCTAACATTTTCCTCATTTTAGTGACCATAAAAAAATTTATAGATCTAAAATCTAAAACAAAATATACAAGCCCAAAGAAAACTACTCAACAACAAAAATTATTAGTAAAACTAAAAAAAAAAAAAAAAAACCAAAAAAGCTCAATTAACTAATTTTGTCCAAAATAAATAACCCTGTCCTTTAAAAAATTCTAAACAAAAATAATTTTGTTCTTACCCACACACACACACACACACAAAAAAAAAAAAAAAAAAAAAAAAAAAAAAAAAAAACCTCAGCAACTAAGCAGTAAAATCAGAGATTGAAATCGCCACACACAGCCAACAGTAAAACCGCCTCCCCTAACTCAAAATTCTGACTCCGTCCCTACCCAAATGAGAACTAGTAAAAATTTGATACAACAACAGTTTATAAAAATATTATAAAATAGTTCATGATTATAATATTACTTTATTTCATTTTAGGATAGCATTCATACACCTCACCTACCTTAACCCCAATTGTTTCACACAAATCCATAAACACACATATCTTTTCAAATATTGCCTTTGAGAATTTATCCTAAAGTGTGATTCTAATTTTGTCCCCCATGCATAAACATTTTTTGCTAGACAATATAATATATTAGCTCTTTATACAATTTACCAAGTCTAAGTAATATATTCTTCACATTTAACTAACATTCTAAGCTCATGTTCGATTGACCTTTTGTCCTTTTCTTTTTCCTCGCAGTTCTATGTATTCCATCGAAGATATTATCGTGATCTCTTCAATACATCTACATGAATTTCAGTATTAAGCTTAAGTATGCAATCAATTCTTAGTTAAAAATGCTTTCTCGAAAAAAATATTAGTTAAAAATAAAAAACTAAATAACCACAATTAGTTGTTAATTATATAAATGTAGTAATGTGCTATGCAGAATCAAAATTGCTAGTCAAGATAGAGTTTTTGGTCGGCAAGATACTTCAGCTATTTATAAGACACCCGTTGCAACTTTCTTCTTTGCAATAAGTTGATCATCTATTTGTATCAGCTTCATAAATATTGTTGCATAAAATCTAATCATGTATTTGTGATTTAGAATCCTTGTTTTGGACAATTTTGAAATACTTAAATTTTTGGATGAATAAGGTTAGATGAACACTAATTTTAAAACCAAACTATATATATATATATGAGATGGGTTCAAGTTACACCTGGTGTAACTTCACAAGAGTTACACCTTTTTAAGACCATAGATTTTTTTTAGATCAAATGGTTAGAAAACACTCTTGCTATGTCATAATTATTCCCTAGAAATTAGTGGTTGACATTAACTCTTCCTATTAAATGTAGAAAAAAAAAAAAAAAAAAAAAAAAAAAACAGCATTGAACTCTCAGATCTCCACCATCATTGTTTTCTCCTTTCTCTGTCCACGTCTTTTTGGTTCTATGCACTTTAAGCCTCAACCATTGATTTCTAACACCATTGTTTCAAGGTACTGGAATTAGTGCTATAACAACATTTTTTTAAGAATCACTTATGGCCAAAGTCACAATTATTTTAGAGAACAATTGTTGTGGCTTAGTTTTTCTAAAATATTCATGACCAATTTCGTTTGAGATCTGCCAAAATAATAGGTCTAAGGGTGAAAATAATTGGAAAAACACTCATGGCTGAGGTATTATGAAGGCTTCATAGTATGTTTATTCATAGTATGTTTATTTTGTTGAAACTTTTTTGTGAGTGTTAAATATTAGCATTGATATATCATGTTGAATATGTTAGTATGGATGCGGAAGTGAAAGTATAAAGTATAGAACACAGTAACACACAAGAGTTACGTGGTTCAGCCTAACGGCCTACATCCACGGAGGAAACCCTAAAGGGTTACATCAATAATATATTAAAGTGTAGTACAAATCCTGTGTTACAATGAATCATAACATGTGTATATATAATAGACTAAACTCTAAACTAATAGACTTCTAGTACAAGTAGGAGACTTGGCTTGCACACAAAGTCGAATTAGGTTTGGGCCTATGCTAATGGGCTAATATATCTTTAACACCCTCTCTCAAACTCAAGATGGAAGCTTGATGAAATCTTGAGATTTGATAAAGTTGAGAAGATCCCTTGAATGAAGTTTGGCTCTGTGACGGTAATTTGAGGAAGGCAATGGTCTTGCAGTGTTGATGCGACTTCTAATGGTGGCTTGACTATACCGGAGAGTTTTGACGGCAGCAGTAGGAAGCCAAAGAAGATGAACGCAGCGAAGAAAAACACCGAGGAAGACAAAGATTGCTTTTAAATATACCGTAAGGACAGAAAACCATGACCACAGGAAGGTGGCTCTGATACCATGTTAAATATTAGCATTGATACACCATGTTGAATATGCTAGTCTAGATGCGGAAGCGAAAGCATAAAGTATAGAATACAGTAATACACGAGAGTTACGTGATTCAGCCTAACGGCCTACATCCACGGAGGAAACCCTAAAGGGCTACATCAATAATATATTAGAGTGTAGTACAAATCCTGTGTTACAATGAATTATAACATGTGTATATATAGTAGACTAAACCCTAGACTAATAGACTTCTAGTACAAGTAGGAAACTTGGCTTGCACACAAAGTAGACTTAGGCTTGGGCCTATACTAATGGGCTAATATATCTTTAACACCCCATCTCAAACTCAAGATGGAAGCTTGATGAAATCTTGAGATTTGATAAGGTTGAGAACATCCCTTGAATGAAGTTTGGCTTTGTGACGGTAGTTTGAGGAAGGCAATGTTCTTGCAGTGTTGATACGACTTCTAAAAGTGACTTGACTATACCGGAGAGTTTTGACGGCAGTAATAGGAAGCCAAAGAAGATGAACACAGCGAAGAAAAACACTGAGGAAGACAAAGATTGTTCTTAAATATACCGTAAGGACAGAAAACCATGACCACAGGAAGGTGGCTTTGATACTATGTTAAATATTAGCATTGATAAATCATGTTGAATATGTTAGTATGGATGCGGAAGTGAAAGTATAAAGTATAGAACACAGTAACACACGAGAGTTATGTGGTTCAGCCTAACGGTCTACATCCACGGAGGAAACCCTAAAAGGCTACATCAATAATATATTAAAGTGTAGTACAAATCCTGTATTACAATGAATCATAACATGTGTATATATAATAGACTAAACCCTAAACTAATAGACTTCTAGTACAAGTAGGAGACTTGGCTTGCACACAAAGTAGAATTAGGTTTGGGTCTATGCTAATGGGCTAATATATCTTTAAATATATGAAGGCTTCCTAGATGTTAGATGGTTATATGAGGTATTGTTTTTTTATATTCAGGTAAACATATATGATATTGTAGTTGTTGTTCAGCTTCATCCTTAGGTATATTGAACATATCGTGCAAATTTGTTCACAGAGTTGCTGTTGCTACTCGTTTCCAACGTGCTTTTATGCAACTTCTTTATGACGCTCAGTTTGAAGAATTATCAGCTAGGGATTTGATGTTGACATCTGCACTTAACACAGATTATCTCCTTACTTTGCCAGTAACTCTTGTGGACCATCTCTCTCTATATATATATATATATGAGATAGATTTAAGTTACACTAGGTGTAACTCTAAAGAAGTTACATATTTTTAAGACCATTGATTTCTATGAGATTTAATGGTTAAAAATAGTCAACTACCACATCAAAAAATTTTATTTTAGGGTTTTTTTTTTCTCTCACCTTATTTATTACAACCATTGATTTATCTCTTCTTATTGGACAAAGTTTAGCTACAAAATTAGTTGTAGTTTTAGGTTACAAACTTACTTAATATCTTTTTATTGGATATGAATTTTGACAAATCCACCATTGGATTACATCTTCTTCTTATATTCTCCATGCTTGCAAAATTTCAAGAAAATTAAAGATCAATAGCTATGTCATCAATAAATTTTTTAAATTGCAAGTTTTTGTAATTTAAAATTATGCACAAAATATAAGTTTATAGATCATATAGTAAATGATATCCGATTGACACAAAATTTAACATGTGTATTAAGGGCGTAAAGAACATGCAATTCAACGGTTAGATTTTCAAAATATGTTGTAGTATTTATTTTATTGAGTGAGTTTGTAGCCTTAAGCTACAACCAATTTTGTAGCTAAACTTTGTCCCTTCTTATTTATTTATTCATGATGTCAAAATGAGAACATTTTTTGACAATACACGTAGTATGTGCATGCAGTTCAATGTGCATAATTTTTCCATCCTTCTCAAAGTTGTAGACCTCATCCACTTCAATTTTCAAAGTATTCTTATTTTTATTTTACCTTGTTGATTAACTTCAATTTTCAAAGGTGCAGTGATAAATTTAAAAACGTATTCAACAAAATAAAGGGGAAACATATTTTGTCTTGCAGTGATAAATTTAAAAGCATTTTCAACAAAATAGAGGGGAAATATATTTTGTCAAGACCAACAAAAGTAGGAGTTAGCAGTTTCTTTTATAGCATAAATTGTGAAAGGAAATACTACATAAACAAAGTAGCCAAAATATATTGCTCCTAGATTGTGGTTATATTACCATAATTGTAAAATCAGGACATCATCAATAATTAGCTTACTTATTCATTAACCCATTACTTAGAATTTTGACATCCAAATCAGATCTTTCAAACTCTTGAATGACAACTATTCAACGTTAGGGATAGCAAAATCTTCATGAAAAGTTTCAGATGATGGCACCAATACTTAGGCCCCCCTACCCCTTGCTTCAAATAAATCCCAGTAACATCAATAAATATATATATATATATATATATATATATATATATATATATATATATGTGTGTGTGTATATGTCGTACGTATATGCAACGCAAGCTTAAATTTATTTTATTTATAATTTTTTAATGTACAACCATATTTAACAATTTAAGCTATACATAGAATAAATTAATTACACTTTCAAGAAAAATTATTATAATGGAAGTCAAATGCATATAGTTAAATTCTTACCAAGAGAAGGTAGTTGAATTTAGTGCGGGTTATATTTATATTGGGTTCTAGAAGCTATAATTTCTAGATTTAATTATAGTTTTATTATCTGCTTATATGTCCTTATCAACTTTTTAGTAATAGTTTTTTGTTTTGTTTAACTTATTTGTTCCTATCTATTGTTTTTTTGGAATTGTTCTTATTAATTCTTTAAAAAATAAATTGTTCTTATCAACTTTTTATAATGTACTTGTGTTCTTATCAACTATTTTTTCCTAATTGGATTGTTCTTATCTACATCCTAACTAATTGCCACATGTACTGCTTTTAATTGTAATTTTAGGGTTAAGTTTGTGTTCAATTTTGGATACGTATTCGAATTTCTACGTGTCCAATGCATCATTGCACTAAACACAAGCTGTGTCCATATATAATTTTATCATCCATTTATTTGTCCTTAGAAACTTTTTAGTAATACTTATTTATTTTATTTTTTACTTGAGTTGTTCTTATCTATTTGCAAGTTAAAAATTGTCATGTTTGTTAGAACCCCAGTCTCTCCCTATCCCTTGTGTGCATGAGTGTGTTTCACAAACTAAAAAAAAAAAAAAAAAAAACTATCATTAATTTGGGCCCCCTGATTCAACTTCCTTTCACTATAAGCCATTGCCACCCGTTTCATGTTTAAATTAAGGATTGGATTAAAAGTTACTCTATTGCTGCAATATTCCATTCAACGTATAATATTGACATGACTCCTTTTTGTTTAGAGAGAAGCAGATATCATATACTAAGTTCCACTTCCACACATATCTATGCACTACGTTTCCTTTTCTTTTTTTATTTATTTAAATAATAGGTCTTTCTTTTTTTATCAAGTCTAATAATTCTTTTTTTTTTTTTTATAAGTGTCTAATAACTTTATATATATATATATATTGTAAATTTTATTAAGAAGAAGATAAATTCAGTATATTATGAGTAATAGCTGACTCAATAATCGGTGGATTTTCCTTATACAAGTTACAAAATTATCAATATTGTCTACCTCTTCAACATATTTTGTCAAGGTATGCTAAACTTTTGTGGTGGTCAGTGTCTCTCGTGTGAAACAACAAGAGAATATCTCTTTTGATTTCAAAGAAGTGACCGACCTAAATTAAGAAGAACCTTTTTAATATTTGTATGGTTTAATAAGAAGTCTATTATATATAGTAGAATAAAGTTATGCAAAGTTAGCTATGCCCAGGGACGGAACTAGTATTCATACCTAAGGGGGGCCAAAGCTTAAAACCAAATTTTTTTTTTTTTTTTTTTTATAAAAATAAAAACTAACATCTATTTCATATTTAACAAAATACTACATACAAAATAAGTATTTCTTAAACATTTCATATTATAAAACACATCAACAAAGTATAACATACTAAAAAAGTGTTTCTTATTTTGTGCACAATTTTTGTTTAGTCCATATTTATTTTTTATTTTTTATTTTGTTTTTGTAGTTAAAGGGGCATGAATTTTATTTATTTATTTACCTTCTTGTAGGTCAATATCTAAATATTTTAGAGGAGGAGAGACAAATATATATATATATATATATATATATATATATATATATTTAAGGGCAAATCTTAATTTTTTTATACTGTTTTTTTTGGGGGGGGGGGGCAATGGCCCCCCTTTGCCCTCGTGTAGGTCCGTCCCTGGCTATGCGACTTAGCAAAACCCGTAACATTGTAGGATTTACAATTTTTTCTTTTGTTGAAAAGGATTTACAAAATTGAACATTTTCTTTACTTCTCCATATATTATATTGAGACGTAATCTTTTTAGCTGAGAATTCTTATAGTTGTAGATTTCTTTTTTATAGAAAGTCTTTCAGTCGTAGTTTTTTTTTTTTTTTTTTAACTAGTTTTAGTTTTATTTATTTATTATTACATTTCTCAAATTTTCAGAAAGTTATCTATGCCACTTGGCATAACTTAAGGAATTCTAGGGTTTCAAAATCAAAACTTTTTTTCTCAAATTTAACTTTTATATGTTATAATATATATATATATATATATATATATATATGATAAGAGCAAGTTAGACTAATTAAACAGCCTTCTGCAATATATATTTGCCAAATTTGTGTGATAACTATAAAGGAAATCCTCCTTTTATCTTTTTTTCTTTCCTCCTTTAATTTTTTTATCATTTGGGGCTATCATCTACTCGCCTGATTTCATGGGTAAAAATAATTGTCTCTCATTAATTTGTGTTATTTTTCTGTCATAAAGTCCTTATTATTAATTCCAACTATTATTGCAGTTGTTTTTTTTGTTTTTTTTTTTTTTTTTTTATACAAGATTGAATTTCTACTCTAGCATAATCTAAGTGTATATGTATGTGAAGTTCTCTCCTGGAGACTTGAACCTCGGCTTTTACCCCCACACCTCACAAACACTTATATCTGTGGAGTGACCACCACACCAAGGATGCGCGGTGGTGCAGTTGTATTGCTATAAGAATCAAAGTCATATTTGTTTACCTTATTTGTTTCCATTTCCCGCCTATAAATACCATCTTCTTGACCTCACTTAAAGATGCAGTAGTCTCTCTTCTCTCTTTATCTATCATATAGTCATGGCTAGGTCTCAAAACTTGTTTTCATGCATAATATTCATGACTCTTTTGGCGATAGCCATGAGCAGGAGAATCACCGTTGATGGGGAAATAGATAATAATTGGTACGATGCACGTGCAACGTTCTATGGTGACATGACTGGTAGCGAAACCATGCGTAAGTATAACTATATTGTCATGGCTAGGGTTGCAGGAATGATAGAATTTAGCTATAATCCTAAGTTTTTAATGGTAGCGTACAATTATAATATTTATTTTGTGTGTTGCTTGTGACATAGATTTTTAGTTTCTTTTACTACCGCATACTAACTCTTCTTAATTGTTATTCACATTATAAATAAAGTCATGTAAATTTTGTCTCTGATAAATTGCATATTCTGTCATCAACATTTGATATTTATTTAAAATTGCTTTAATATTTTGAGTGTTTCATTTTAATCTCTATATTTTCAATATTGTTTCATAAAGTTCTTTACGTGCATCTAATGGATGAAAAATATATTGATGAGTTATGAGTATTACCTGTCAAAATTATGACTTCTAACTTGAAAATTTATGCCACAGAGGGAGCTTGTGGGTATGGTAATCTTTTTGATCAAGGGTACGGCCTCAGTACAGCAGCCCTAAGCTCTGCACTCTTCAACAACGGACTCACTTGCGGCGCTTGTTTTGAGCTCCAGTGTGTCAATGCTCCACAATCATGCATTAAAAATGCTGGCACTATCAAAATCACTGCAACCAATTTCTGCCCTGCTAACTACAGTAAGACTCAAGACATTTGGTGCAATCCCCCACAAAGGCACTTTGACTTGTCCTTGCCCATGTTCACAAAAATTGCACAATATAAAGCTGGGGTTGTCCCTGTTAAGTATCGCCGAGTCCCATGCACTAAGCAAGGAGGAGTTAAGTTTCAGATAACAGGAAATCCATATTTTTTGCTTGTATTGTTGTACAATGTTGGAGGAGCTGGGGATATTTCTGATGTCAAAATCAAGGGCTCTAATACCGATTGGATTCAAATGTCTCGCAATTGGGGCCAAAATTGGCAGACTGGCACACAGTTGGTAGGGCAAAGCTTGTCATTCCAAGCGACTACTAGTGATGGAAAAACATTGGAGTTTGATAATGCTGCACCTCCTAATTGGCAATTTGGTCAAAGTTATTCTGCGACTATTAATTTTTAGAAATTCATCACTGGCATTCATTCTGTCCTTTACTATTACTAGTTGATTACTTGATTTATAAGCTTGTACTACTTATGGGAAAAATGGCAATGTGGTCTAAATTCACTTGCATCATGTGATTTGTATTTTATTATCAATAAATTAAGTGAATAAAGATATATATCTATTTGATTTTTGGTATTGTGGACGTAAATGTAGTGACTCATTCATGGGGGAGTTGTCAGTTTGATGGGATTTATGTGTCCTTGAAAAATCTACATTGGTCCATAATCCATACCGAGTTTTGTCTTTCTTGACTAATGGGTCCATTTGGATTGAACTTATTATTACTGAAACTGAAAACTGAAAGCTGAAAACTGAAAATACTGTAGCAAAATAATTTTTAAATGTGTGAATAGTATCGTGGGATCCATTTTTAATATTTTTTAGTACGTGAACAGTGATAAACAATGCATGAACAGTGATTTTTGTCCTCTGCACAGTAAACCTATGTGAGGTTACTGTTCACGTGCAGGAAAAAAAAAAAAAAAAAAAAGGTGGAAAACGTGAAACGCAAAAACACTGGAAGCAGACTCAGTTCCCAAAGGCACACAATATATGCAAATAAACTTTAAGATTGTTTAAGCTTTAAAATCTTTTTATTTTTTTATTTTTTTTATTTGAAGATTTATCTGACGTCAGAATCAAGGATTCTAATACCGGTTGGATTCAAATGTCATGCAATTTTGGGGCCAAAATTGGGAGATAAGCACACAATTGGTAAGGCAAGACTTTTCATTCCAAGTGACTACTAGTGAATAATTTGATAATGTTGTACCTCGTAATTGTCAATTTTTTTCAAAATTATCAGGATTAATTTTGATAAATTCACTAGCATTCTATTGTATACTATTACAAGTTGAGATGAAATTCAAATTAAGAAGCAATCATACTAATACTGATATTCTTTGAAAATTCCCTACCTTGTCCTCGCGTAGGTTTTTCTCACCCCAAAAAGCTGATCAAGTGGGGACATGTTTTGCTCACCTTCATCCTGCACCACCATGCCTCAAATGTGTATATATAAGTTTTTTTTTATTAAGTGTTTATATTTGCGTGTGTGTTTATTTGTTAATTATATATTTAAATTAATGTTATATATAATTTAATTTTTTCTGTACATTTTTTAGATTTCGATGGTTACAATAGGGGAAGGGGGATTTGAATCATAAATGTCTCCATTGAAAACACAAGGATATGCCAGTTGAGATATATACTCCTAACTAATCCTTTTTTATACATATCCTATTAATAATTTTGTTTATATAATAAATGTCACTCTAATAGAGAAATAAGAGTAAAAGACCGGACTTAAGGTAGGTGAAGTGTATGAATGTTGTCCTAAAATGAAATATTCAAGATTATGATAATTGTTGGCTCCAGTTAACTTAACTAGTAAAGTTTCAATCATACAATCCAAAACCTGTTGCAAGAATTCTAGCAAGCTTGAATAAATCCTCCAAAACTTGTCCATCCCAGAAAACCGGTGTGGAAACTTCTTGATCCTGGTGAGATAAAAATAAACTTTGATGGGCCACGTTTAAGGACTCACATGAAGCAGGTATCGGAGTGGTTGTTCAAAACCCTCATGGGGAAATTATGGCGACTATGTCCGAGAAGATCCCTATGCCATTTTCAGTGGTTATATTAGAGACTCTAGCTGTAAGAAGAGCTATTATTTTCATCCACAAGATTGGTTTTCTTAAATCTAGTTTTGAGGGCGATCCAAAATTTTCGATCAATGCTCTTTGCCATAGGAATTAGCTACATTCTTCTGTTGGTCATCTTATTAAAGACACTTTGTTTTCTGCTAGCTCTTTACATACCTTTTTTTTTTTTTTTCATACACTTAGGCAAAGCAATGCATTAACTCATGCTTTAGCCAAGAGAATGAGATTTTTTTTTCCCTATTTTCGTCTGGATGGAGTTTGTTCCTCTTGACCTTCATGACTGTTTTGTTTCAGATCTTTTAGCTACTAAAAAAAGAGGAAAGACTGTTTTTCTTCTTAAAAAAAAATAATAAAGTCTCAATCTTCATGGAACAGATGTCATAAGTTAAAATTCTATCGTATCTATATATATATATATATATATAAAAGATCTAATAAGGTTTACACTTAATGTTTAGTAAGTGTTGCCTAAGTGAAAAATGCTTAATGTCAGTATTTTTTTCCCCTCTCGATTTTGGTTTAGGTGTTGCAAATGTTGATTCATTTTGATTGTAAACTAATTTTTCTGATTACTCTTTAAGTGGCTGATCTTACTAGTTTGCAGAGCGATCAGATTAACTCATGTTGAGATATTTATAAGGTAATTGTTGTTTTGGTTTAAAAATATGTTTTTACCTAATTCAAATATTATGTGAAAAATATGTTCATATTGAAAATAAACTAATAGTAACAAATAGATCTCAAATTGCATTATATAAAGAGTACTATGTATACCGCATAAATAATGAATATGAAAGACTACAAAGTTGTGCAGACTTTTTTTTTTCTTCTACTTCAACAGATCAAATTTTATGAATAGGGATGGCAATGGGGCGGGGCGGGGCGGGGTCGAAGGATGGGGTCTTCGTCCCCGTCCTGCATAGTTTTGTCTTACCCCATTCTTGCCCCACCCCACACCGCATGACAGGGAAAACTTTCTCACCCCATCCCCACCCTTAGAGCCCCGCAAAGCCTCGTCCCACCCCCGTAAAACTCTATTTTTTTGTTAATTTGTCCTACAACTAGTACAATTTTTTTTAATGAAACCTATTTAATTAATAAAAATATACTTGAAATTACAACTAAATTTATCTCATCAAAGCAAATCTAATTCAATTTGGAAAGAAGTGTGACCATGATAAAAAGTAATTTTAATGTATGTATGATCTAATAAGAAATATTTTTTTCTGACCTGTTCTCAAAAAAAAGAAATATTTTGATTGCAAAAAAGTGTGACCTATATATGGTAATAATTTTTTTAGCTGAGAAGTCTTCTTTTTTTTTTTTTTTTTTTTGGAGAAGAAGCTAAGAAGTCTAATAACTGTAGATTTCTTTTTTATTGAGAAACTCTTTTGGTCGTAGAGGTTAATTTTATTAGTTTTAATTTTAGTTAATAAAAAAAATGTTTTTTTATTAGGTGTGAATTCCAGTTAGCTCAACTAGTAAAGTCTCTAATGGTTGAATAAGAGATCTGAGATTCAATTCTCACCTACAAAAAAAACCGATTAGTGTCTTGATCTGATGATATTAGCTATCATCTAGAAGGAACGTCATATGCTGAAACTCTCTAAAAAAAAAGTTTTTGTTTTTGTTTTTTTATTATTTATTTATTACATTTCACAATTTTTCAGAACGTTAGCTATGCCACTCGGCATAAGTTAAGGAATTCTAGGGTTTCAAAATCAAACTTATTCTCAACTTTGACTTATATATGTTATTTATGTATATATAAATATAGACATATAAGCAAATTAATTACCAAAAAAAGAAGAAGATATATAAGCAAATTAGACTAAACAGCCTTCTCCTGTATATATTTGCAAATTTGTATGCTGTAAATGGAAATTCTCCTTTTTGTTTTCTTTTCATTTCCTCCTTTAATTCTTTACCATTTGTGGCTCGATCTCTACTAGCCTGATTAATTTCATGGTTATTAAAAATTATACCTCTCATTAATTTTTTTTTCAGTCATAAAGTCCGTATTATTAATTCCCACCATTCTTGCAGTTGTATTATTATAAGAATCAAAGTCATATCATTTTACCTTATTTGTTTCCCTTTCCCACATATAATTACCATCTTCTTGACCTATCTTAAGGATGCAGTAGTCTCTCTTTCTCTATATTTTATCTCTCTCTCTCTCTCTCTTATAGTCATGGCTAGGTCTCAAAACTTGTTTTCATGCATAATATTCATGACTCTTTTTGTGATAACCATGAGCAAGAGAATCACCATTGATGGGGAAATAGATAATAATTGGTATGATGCACATGCAACATTCTATGGTGACATGACTGGTAGCGAAACCATGCGTAAGTATAATTATATTTTCATAGCTAGTGTTGGAGAAATGATAGAATTTAGCTGTAGCCCTAAGTTTTTAATTAATGATAGCGTACAATTTTATTATTTATTTTGTGTGTTGCATGTGACAAAGTCATAGCCTTTTAGTTTCTTTTACTACGGCATTCTAACTCTTCTCAATGGTTATTCACATTATAAATAAAGTCATGTTAATTTTTTTTTTTTTTTTGATAAGTTGCAGATTTTGTCATCAACATTTGATATTTATTTTAATAATTTAAAGTGTTTCATTTTAATCTCTATATTTTCAATATTGTTTCATAAAGTTCTTTACGTGCATCTAATGAATGAAAAATATATTGATGAGTTATGAGTATTACTTGTCAAAATTATGATTTTCTAACTTGAAAAGTTATGCGACAGAGGGAGCTTGTGGGTATGGTAATCTTTTTGATCAAGGATACGGCCTTAGTACCGCAGCCCTAAGCTCTGCAATCTTCAACAACGGACTCACTTGCGGCGCTTGTTTTGAGCTCCAGTGTGTCAATGATCCACAATGGTGCATACAAAATGCTGGCACTATCAAAATCACTGCAACCAATTTATGCCCTGCTAACTATAGTAAGACTCAAGACCTTTGGTGCAATCCCCCACAAAGACACTTTGACTTGTCCATGCCCATGTTCACAAAAATTGCACAATATAAAGCTGGGGTTATCCCTGTTAAGTATCGCCGAGTCCCATGCATTAAGCAAGGAGGAGTTAGGTTTGAGTTGAAGGGAAATCTAAATTGGTTGCTTGTATTGGTGTACAATGTTGGAGGTGCTGGTGATGTTTCTAATGTCAAAATTAAGGGCACTAATACCAATTGGATTCAAATGACTCGCAATTGGGGTCAAAATTGGCAGACCGACACACAATTGGTTGGGCTAACCTTGTCATTCCAAGTGACCACTAGTGATGGGAAGATGTTACAATTCGATAATGTTGTACCTCGTAATTGGCAATATGGTCAAAATTTTCAGGGAAGGTTTAATTTTTAGAAAGTTACTAGCATTCTGTAGTTTACTATTACTAGATGATTTCTATCGCTAGTATATCTTTTTGTTTTTTCCTAGAAAATAAGCTTGTAATGGGTAATTGGCAATGTCGTCTAAACCAAATAGCAAGCAATTTGGAATATATTATCAAAAAGAGACTTTCTCTTTATGCTTTCCATAATATTTCTCATTTTGACATAATTTACTCCTATATCTTGGAGTGTCAAACCAACTAATTTTATCACTAGGAGTCTTATAACTCAATTAGTTGTTAAACATTTATGATTCAAATCTTTCCTCTCTATTGTAATATTGAATTAATAAAAAAAATGATCAAGTTTTGTCTATAGATCAAGATTTGCATCTCATTCACTAATTTTTTAAACCAATCATTCAGAGAAAGCTTGATATAATGAATGTCTGATATAGCTTGCAGATTGAAGGCCGTCTCTTCTTAATAAGCCATTTTCAGCACCCAAATAAGAAGCAATTCAAATTAAGAAGCAATCGTATAAATACGAATATTCTTTGAAGAACTAGCATGATACATATAAATAATTTTCTGATTACTCTTTAAATGGTTGATCTTACTAGTTTGTACATTAAAACCACATCGCTCTGCTCACGACCCATTTGGTGTATTATATGTCTAAATAAACACTTTGCAATCATATTCGTATATTCTAACTAATTATTATAATAAGGTAATTATTGTTTTGGTTTTTATTGTCTTTTTCATTCATATTTCTTTATTTTATCATGACACCAATTCTCTACCTCAGTTACGGAGTTACCTCTAGGTTTTAAAATATGTTCTACCTAATTCAAACCTTCTGTGAAAAATATGTTCATATTGAAAATAAACTAATAGTAACTAATAGATCACAAAACTCAATATATTAAGAATAATATATATATATATATATATATATATATGTGTGTGTGTGTTTTACTGTGTATTACATAAATAATGAATATGTAAAACTTTAAAGTTGTTCTGTAATTTATTTTTTCTTCTACTTTAAGAGATCAACTTTTATGAAATCATGTATAATATTTTCCATCCGTTATTCCTTCTTCCTCTTTTCTACCCTAAATTGTCTTAATTAATTTAATTATGTTTGGTCTAGTCTATAGTCTTGTAGATCAATTAGTTGACATCTACATATGTTTCTTTTTTTTTTCTTTTTTCTTTTTTTGAGAATCCTCTACATATGTCTCTAATAGAGACATTCAGTGTTCAAATCTTCCACTCCACCTATAGAATAAATAAAAAATGTTCTAAGTCTATTCTAGAATATATATATATATATATATATATATATATATATTAAAGACCTATCAGAAGTTTCATCAAGTCAAGAGGCCAAATTTGTGTACGGAAAAGAGAACTATTAGAAATGCATTGAATTATGTCACACTATGCATTGTCTAATAGGTCTCTTTTTTATAGGTTCTAATAGATCTGTTAAGTTGTGATTTACAACTATGTTTTTATATTGACTTCAATTCTGTGTCAAATTTGATTGTATTTTTGTTCAATCATTTCCCTGTATTTATTGTGGAATTTAATGTAAAGGTTGTGTGTAAGATTTTGGTGAAGATTTGTGAGGAAGGAGATTTTGTGACTGGTTCGCGACTAACAACCTGCAAAAGGCCATGTGAGAAGCACATATTGGAATCTGAAGAGTCTCATGTCAGGCTGGATTTCGTGAGTCACTTCATGGCTCAAACGAAGTCACGAGTGACCCACGAAACTCAGTGCCTAGAGCTTTTTAAAGTGTGTTTATCTCATTCCTTTATCAACACTATATAAGCCCACATTATCCATGAAATTGTAAGGAGTTTTTCCAAGAAACTTTTGAGGTAGAAAACCTTAGCTATACACTTGAGAGTTAGAGATTGTATACTCACAATCATCTACACCATTTCTCTAAAGTTTTCCTTTACTCCTACCTTTCCATCTACACATCCTTAAGAGGTTCTTAGCCTAAACACTTACCTCACCCAATCTGAATGTTGAGAGAAGTTTTGGTGCGTATGGAAAGTATTGGAAGAAGCCATTGATTGGCGGATGCAATTTGGAACTAATTGCAAGATCCGGATAACAAGTGAAGACATGGCTCCGTGAAACCCGTTAGTAGCTGGAACTTAGAGGGTTCAAGTACATTGGGTAGATTAGGCTTTGAAAGTAGATTAGGCTTTGAAGGTCTTTTTGACATTTGTGTACTCCAACTTTATTCACTAGTAAATCGATTTCGGCTTGGAGGACCACAAAGAGGTTTTTCGCCGAGTACTTCGGTTTCCTCTTCGATAACAGGTCTCGGTGTTATCTTGTATTTGCATCTCTCTTCCCTATTCTTTAAGGTTTACATTTATTGTTTATTGTTCATGCTTATGTCATAGAGTAGTGTTTACTCTTGTTCTGTACTTAATTAAATTAGAGTAAAAGTAATTAAGTCATAATTTAAAATTGGGGGTCTAAACTAGCTATAGTGTTTTACACTATTTGAGCTTTCATGTTAATTACAAAGAAGTGAGTGACCAGCATTAGTAAGAAGTCTTTTTAATGTTTGTATGGTTAAATAAGAAGTCTTTTAATTATAGTAGTACAATAATAAAGTTAGCTAGCAAAAAAAAAAGAGTTTGTTATGCGCCTATGCCACTCGGCAAAACCTAAGACATTTTAAGATTTACAAAATTGAACACTCTCTCTCTCTCTCTCTCTCCATATATATATATATATATATATATATATATATATATATATATATGTGGTGAAATTATTATTATTTTTTAAATAAGATAGAATTTCATTTTATAGTATCCACTCTATGATGAGAACTCTTTATCATTATGTCGAGATACCAATCATTTTTTTGTGTAAGTAAGGTTTGAAAAGAGATTTTATGAGTTGAGCTTATTAGAATCCTCATGAAGTTTATTCTTTTAGTTCAAAAGTCTTTTAGTAGAATATTTGTTTTTTATTCAGTCACCTTTTAGTCATAGATTTTCATATTAGTTTTAGTTTTTTAATTGTTTTCTCAAAAATAAAAGTTTTGGTTTTTTAACTACATTTTACAATTTTTTGCTATGCCACTGAGCATAACCTAAGGAATTTTAGGGTTTCAAAATTGAATTTTTCTCTAATATTTGATTTATATATATATAGGATTTTTTTTTTTTTTTTGGGAGAAGAAGTTTTCTATACTTTAGTCTAATCTTATCAATACAGACAAGATTCTTCTTAAAAATATAAAAAAATTCAGACAAGCTTCTCCTATACATATCAAAATTTGTGTACTGTAATGGAAACTACCATTTTCTTATCCTTCTGACTTTAATTCCTTACCATTTTTGGCTCTTAACTAGCCTGATTTCATGGGCTTTACTAATTTTCCTTATCCAGTTATCCTTATTATTAATTCCGCGATTATTATAGTTGTAATGGGGTAATTACTGAATACTTCCGGAAAATTATAAATGCGTACTCTCAAAGTACCATAAATGTGTACTCCCCCTCTCACATAACTGTGGGTCCCACCATAAATTTAATACTTTATATGGAGTACGCATTTATAGTACTCCCGGAGTATTCAATAATTTTTCATTGTAATGTATTACTATAAGAATAATCAATATTCAATACCTTATATGGAGAAATGCTATGTTAACAATAATTTCAGAACAAATTTTAGGGGGCAAGTTACGTTAATAACAATTTAACAATAAATTTTAGGTGGAAAGTTATTACTAGTGGGTAAAAAAATAATTTTAGTAATGTGTCCAATTTAGAACTAGTAACAATTTGCCACTTAAGATTTGTGGATGAGCAGTGCTACATTTACTACAAATTTTATTGCATTAAGTTTACAAACTAATATGTCACCAATCACGAAAAGTCAATTCATATATTCACTTAGTATATTCCCCTCTCTCTCTCTCTCTCTCTCTCTCTCTCTCTCTCTCTCTCTCTCTCTCTCTCTCTCTCTCTCTCTCTATATATATATATATATATATATATATATATATATTATTGTAGGGACTAGATTTGGAGCCCAAGCCCAAGTGTATGGGATCCTGGTCTAATAAACCCAAAACAATGAATTTTGTAAAGTATGGGTCGAAGAACTAAGTCTTAATGAGGTGGGCAACGGCTAGTATGGAGTTAAGAGATAATCAAGCATAAATAAAAGGCCTTAGTACCAATGGATCTTTCATCCGAGGAGCTCAAGATCTAACGTATATTGATCACAATATTTTTAGTATGCTACAGTATTCTCTCTCTCTCTTTTCCCCCCTACTCATGGGGGCTCTTCCACATTATATAGTCCCTTTCTGATTATCCGGACCCTACACTTGTTGATCATCTGGATCCCCACTTGAGTATCCATCCCATCAGACACCCCCTTCAGCCCTCTGTGAGTTGCGGCAGCCAAGGCAGCACTGTTCAGGAGTCCTCTCCACATTAATGTGGCCAAAAAAGTAGTTGTAGTGCATTTAATGTGGTAGTGGCAGCTTTTCCTTAGGTATTTGAGTTTTCTTCCCTCTCACATGTTCGTGGGGCGCATTCTAATTGCTAGAGTACACACTTGGTCTGCGTTTGTCGTGTCCGAGGAGGAGTTACTCCTCGGACCTTTTTCCCTTCATCCCCCACTGATGAGACTTGTAATGTGGATCATTTAAGTCATCTTCTCCTGCTCGGATTTATTAGTGTTCTCGGACAAGGCCCAAGGCCTAATACATTATTTTGGGCCCTAGCCCTTACAATAGCCCCTTAAAACTCCGATTTTTCCCTTCCACCCGAGGAGAAAAAGCGGGGTTTTGATTTTTAAAAGATAAGGCCAACTGATTATGATTCACACATGTGGGGGTGATTACTTCTGACGCTTCGTGGTTTACGAGGCGCTATTAATTACTCCAGGCGGTTTTGTGTCCCCCGCATCCAACGGTGAAGCATAGATCCAATGGTTGGCGTTTCTCCTAGAATTTTGAGCGAGAGTACTCCCTTCCATCTTCCCCTCTTATATAAAGCCGTGAAAGAATTCCTTTTTGCCATTCTTTTTTATGAATCTTCAAGAACTTCAGAGAATTCCAGCGCCCTGTCTTCATAAAACACATTAAATTCTTGAGTTTTTGTAGTCACTTCCCGTAAAAATCTCTGAAAGTTTCAGAGATTGTTGTGCGAATACCCGTAAGTTCTCATTTCTTTATATTACCCTCTTCCCTCTCGGCCTTTCTCCTCGACCTCTCAGTTCATCTAGATGGGTAGATTCAAGAGTTTAGTAGACACACCATCCGCCATGGAGGGTTTTAAAGCTAGGTATCATATTCCACAGGGGGTGGTTTTAGAATATTACCCCCCGAACCGAGTATTGACCGATAGAGATGTGGGTCAAGTCGTCATTCCCATGATCGCTTTCATAGAGGGAGGAATGACGTTTCTCATGCGTAGGATAACCCGAGACTACTTGATTAACTATAGGTTGACCCCCTACCAGTGCGGCTCCAACCTATTTAGGGTCTTGGGCTGCGTAGATGCCCTGAACAAGCAGATGGGTTTGGGGCTCACATGGCATGATGTGGTTCACATGTAAAAGTGCCACAAGCTTTCCAGTGCCGGTCACTATCTTAAATCCCGGTCTGAGGACGTTAGGCTGATATCCTGTCTTCCCAAGTCCAATAAGGGTATGAAGGACGACTACCTGATTGCCTCTGGGGAATGGAGCGATGGTCTTCATTGTCCAACTCAGGTAGGAGATCCAGGTGTGGTACCTTTAGGATCAGTCTCCTCGGAAGGAGACTTAACCTTTTAGCTTTATTCCTTTTGCTTGGCACTTCATCTTCTTTTTGCAGAAAATATCTCTTTAGTAATCTGACCATAACTTCCTTTTTGGTTGTTTCGTAAATAAAGCCCACATTGCTCCGCGGCTCAGCCATACCAACGTTCAGGCCCTGAATTACCTTCTGAGGTCGGAAATCTTCGTAAGTGAGGACGGACAACTGCGAGCCGCTCATCTAATTTTGGGTTACGAGCCTCTGTCCCGTGTCTTTCAAGATATTGGTCAATCAACAAGAGCCGGGAGTTCAAGGTTAGCTCGGATTGACGTCTCCAAGCCAGGATTTTTAGCTCGAAGGGATCTTCCGCCGATTACCTTACGCATTCCACAAAACCTTCCACCAGCTGCACAGCCGCCTCCACAAGACCAACCCGAAGCCGCAGCATTTTTTGAAGAGGAGGGTGACTCGTCTCGCCTTTCATTAGAGAAGGAGATAGACGAGTTCTATTTTGAAGAAGACAATCCAAAGGCCTCTTTGATTAACCTCTCGGACGCCGAGGGTGAGTCAGACAGGAACTCCGGCATTCACCCCCTTCCCCTTGTGATTGCCTGCCCAAACGACTCCTCTGACGAAGAGGAAAATAGCATGGCCTTGAACAAAGGCAATAAGAGCCTAATAGAGCTCATAGCCTCCAGGGGCAAAGGGGGCTCAATCTCAAAGGCACCCTCTAAGTTTCAAGCTCCTTCTAAACTTCCTCCTACTCCTCCACAGGTCCCTACCGACCTCGGCCTAAAGGCTAACCCTGACTTGAAAAAGAAAAGGTTGGCCGAGTCGCTCGAGGAAGGCGAGGTGGGTCCTTGGCATGGCACAAAACATCAAAAGGTCATCCAGGAACCTCGGGACAAGAGGGCCCAGTCCACGGACAGCCGCGAGGAGTAAGATAGGGCTGAGGTGCGCATGGCACAGCGTACTTGGAGCCCTCGGCTCGAGGTGGACGGGGTACCAATTCTCTGGAATGCCTCTGTCTAGGAATACCAGAGGGGCCGAGCAGGATACATTGCTAAAGCCCTGGAACAGCCCATGCTCCTTCCTAGAGACATGGATGCTTACAGGCGTTTCTCGCCGAATGAACTCTTTCTGTCCCTGAAAAGGGATCTTGCGATGGTAAGGCAACTTATCCCCTTACACACATAAATACTGAATCATCTTTTGTTCTAACTCATGTTGTCTTGTGGTTTTTGGGGCAGATTACTTAGCAAGTTTTTGTGGCTGAGGAGTGGCATCGCGATTCTCGCAGTCGGGCTGATGTTGAAGCCCTTTCTCGTGCCGAGACAGAGAAAACACTGGGGGCTATCAAGCAGGAGCAGTACGAACTAACTGAGAAGCTGAAGGAGGCACAATCAGCTTGTCTGAGTGTCGAGGCTGGCTTGAAGACCGCGGAGAAGCAAGCTAAAGATCAGCGCCAGCTGCTGCACGTGACTGAGATCAATCTCGCTACTGAGAAACAAGCTGTCTTAGATCTCAAAGCCGCGTTGCAGAAGGCCAAGGAGGAGACCCAGCTGGCCAAGGAAGCAGCCGAGATTAAGAAAAAGGCTGCCTTTCAACTTGGCGTGGAGGAGACGCAAGTAAGGCTTGCTGAGGAATTGTCAGAAGTATGTAGGGACTACTGCAACGTTACATGGGACAAGGCCCTCAACGTTGCGGGTGTCCCTGCAGATTCTGTTTAGAGGCTACCTGAAAACGTCTTCTACCCCCCAGAGATCTGGGAGGTCCTTGCTGATGTCCTAGAATCTTCCAAGCAACCTGCGGCTATCTCAGATGCCATCCCGATAGCTGAATCTATAAAGGGATCTAGCCAAGCCACCGACCAAGGTCAGGAAGCCGAGGGAGAGAAGGGCAAAGGCAAGGGCAAAGGGAAAAAACTCTCTGCCAAATCAAAGGATCCCTCCAAGGAGAAAGTTGCAGAGGCCGAGGGTCATAGAGTTGACCCCCAAGCCAAGGATGTTCCTCCTTCTTAACCGGACCAAAAAGAGGACCCTCCCGCTGAAGCTTAGCCCCTAGGGTTTTCTTTCTCCCTTTTTTTTTTGTAGTATCATTTTGAAGTAGAAGTGTATTTTTGTTTTTGTTTTTAAAGACATCTCGTCCAAGCGTATTGTACTATCCTTATTACTTAATGTGAATGCTCTTCCTTTCATCCTTTGTCCTTTTACCTGATGTCGTTTGGATTTTATTACATAGTTTTGAATAAATATAATGTGCCTTCAGTCAGAGTTTACAATAATATTTTGCCAATATGACTAAGTGTTAGGGGTAAAACTATGCAGTGAATCTAAGGTAATGAAGGTTGACATGCAGAGAGTCTGTATACTGCGCGTAAGTACAGGTTTAAATTTGCCTTGGGTCTGTTCGAGTTTCAAGTCCTGTCTAAAAATCTACATATATGCAGTTTAAGATTATGAAATGCACCCACTTCAGGACCCGTTTGAACTATTGAACGCCTGAGTAGATGTCATAAGTTATTAATTTTCCCTAAGCCTGTGGTCCAAGGAGCCATGCAGGACTTAGGTTCTGTTTAACACTTGGATAGATGCCATAAGTTATTAATTTCCCCTAAACCTGTGGTTCGAGAAGCCATGCAGGACTTAGGTTCTGTTTAACACTTGGATAGATGCCATAAGTTTATTAGTTTCCCCAAGGTTTGTGGCCCGAGAAGCCATGCAAGACCTTAGTTCTGTCTAATACTTAAATAGTTGCCAAAAGTTATTAGTTTTCCCAAGACTTGTGGTCCGAAGGGCCATGCAAGATCTTGGTTCTATCTAATACTTAAATAGTTGCCAGGAGTTATTAGTTTTCCCAAGGCTTGTGGTCCGAGGAGTCATTCAATACCTTGGTTCTGTCTAATACTTAAATAGTTGCTAGGAGTTATTAGTTTTCCTAAGGCTTATGGTTCGAGGAGCCATGCAAGACCTCGGTTCTGTCCAATACTTAAATAGTTGCCAGAAGTTATTAGTAGTAAATCAAAACGTAAACAAAACTGCTTTCATTAATAATAATACCTTCTTAAGTTATTTACATTCCATGGGCGGGGTACAGCTTTCTCATCTAAATCTTCTAAATAATATGCACCCATTCCTGCTACTGAGGTGATGTGATATGGTCCTTCCCAGTTAGGCCCTAACTTTCCCCAGGCTGGGTTCTTGGCATTACCCAAAACTTTTCTCAGCACCAAGTTCCCTGGTGCTAATGGTCGTAGCTTGACATTGGCATCATACCCTTGCTTAAGTTTCTGGTGGTAATAGGCTGGTTGGATCATTGCCTTCTCCCTTCTCTCTTCAATTAAGTCTAAACTTCTCCCTAGCAGTTCATCGTTGTTGCATGGAGTGAAGCTACTCGTTCTTAATGTTGGGTGGCTCGTTTCTAGGGGGATGACGGCCTCGGCCCCATAAGTCATGGAGAAGGGAGTCTCTCCTGTTGACCGATATGGTGTGGTCCAATATGTCCATAGGACGTGTGGCAGTTCCTCCACCCATCTTCCCTTCACCTCATCCAGTCTCTTTTTCAGCCCATTGACTATGACCTTATTAACAGCCTTGGCCTGTCCATTTCCTTGGGGGTAGGCTGGAGTGGAATACCAGTTTTTAATTCCCAGGTCACAACAGTATCTCCTGAAGGCCTTGCTGTCAAATTGAAGGCCGTTATCCAAGATGAGGATATGAGGGACCCCGAACCGAGTAACGATATTCTTCCAAATAAACTTCTTAGCATCTACATCCCTGATGTTGGCCAGGGGCTTGGCTTCGACCCACTTGGTGAAATAGTCTGTGCCGATCAATAGGAATCTCTTATTTCCTGCTGCTTTAGGGAAAGGGCCTACGATATCCAAGCCCCACTGAGCAAACGGCCACGGACTGGAGAAAGGATTGAGGGCCCCTCCCGGTTGGTGGATGTTCAGAGCAAATCTCTGGCATTGATCACACTTCTTGACGTATTCTTGGGCTTCCTTCTGCATACCCGGCCACCAATACCGTTGAGTGATGGCTCTGTGGGACAGAGATCTTCCTCCTGTGTGACTGCCACAAATTCCTTCATGCAACTCTTCGAGCAGTAATTCCGACGCTTCGGGATGTACACATAACAAATACGGCCTAGAATAAGATCGCTTGTACAATTTGTGATCCTCGGACAACCAGAACCGAGGAGCTCTCCTTCGTACTTTCTCAGCTTCTAATTTCTCTTCAGGTAGTGTGTCATCTTTAAGAAAGCTCACTATAGGATCCATCCAGCTCGGACTCACTCTGACTTGATGGATCCGAACCACATCCTGCTTAACTCCATCTGCTCTGCATAAGTCCTCAACAAGGATGACCCGAGGTAAACCCTGAGCCGAGGAGGTGGCAAGAGTGGCCAATGAATCTGCGTGCGTGTTTCCACTCCTAGAGACATGTGACAGGTCGAAGAATTTGAAATCCGATTGTAAGCTCCTGACCTGATTTAAGTACTCTTGCATTCTCACATCTCTGGCTTCTAGCTCGCCCTTCACTTGGCCCACAACTAGTCTCGAGTCCGAGAATACTTCCACCACCTTTCCCCCCATTTTCTACACCATGGCCATTCCTTTCAATAAAGCCTCATATTCGGCTTCATTATTTGTGGCTGAGAAACCTAGTCTTAATGATTTCTCTATGGTAATCTTCTCAGGAGATATTAGAACTAACCCCACCTCGGACCCCCTTTGGTTAGCTGCGCCATCAACGTACACTTTCCAGCGTAAGGGTCCTTGCACGGAAATTGTGCCAACCGATTTTTCATCCATGTTTTGCTCCTCTGCTCTTGTTTCTATCGGGGGTTTGGTAAATTCGGCTATTAAATCAGCGAGGACTTAGCCCTTGACGGAGGTCCGATGCATGTATTTGATGTCAAAAGCTCCTAGAACTGTGCTCCACATAGCAATTCTTCCCGTGTAATCGGCACTTCGGAGTACAGATTTAAGCGAAAGCTGAGTTAGGACAACAACTGTATGCGCTTGGAAGTAATGAGGGAGTTTTCGCGTGGCATGCACTACTGCCAAAATAGCCTTCTCTAACGGTAAATAGCGCACCTCAGCCTCATGTAATGATTTACTTACGTAGTAGACTGGCCGTTGTATGCCACCATCAGTTCATATCAATACCAGGCTTACGGCATAAGGGGCCACTACGATGTAGGCGGACAAGACCTCATCAGCCTCAGGGCTGAACATGATGGGTGGCCGGAATAGATATTCCTTAAGTTGCTGGAAGGCTAAAGCGCACTCCTCGGACCATTCAAATCCTTTCCATTTATTCATCAGGAGGTAAAATGGTCGGCACCTATCCGCCAATCTAGAAATAAACCGATTCAAGGCTGCGATCATTCCAATGAGTCTCTAGACTTCTTTAGGATTTCGAGGAGGCTGCAGATTGTGAATTGCTTTGATTTGATCTGGGCTTACCTCAATTCCCCTATGAGTTACCATATAGCCCAAAAATTTGCCAGACCCGACACCAAATAAGCACTTAGAGGCGTTGAGACGCAGTTTGTGTTTCCTTAAGATGTCAAAAATGACTCCGAGGTCTCCCACATGCTCAGACACTATTTTGCTTTTTACCACCATGTCGTCTATGTAGACCTCAATACTCTTTCCTAGTTATGGCTCAAACATTCTAGTCATCATCTTTTGGTAAGTAGACCCCGCATTCTTCAAACCAAAAGGCATTACTTTGTAATGGTAATTTCTGATAGGAGTCACGAATGCCGTTTTCTCTTGATCATCCAGGGCTAGTGGTATCTGATGGTAGCCTTGGAAGGCATCTAAGAAGCTCATCCGAGGATGGCCTGCAGTTGCATCCACTAACTGGTCTATCCGAAGCATGGGGAATGGGTCCTTCGGACACGCCTTGTTTAAGTCTGTGAAGTCCACACAAACCCGCCACTTCCCACTCTTCTTTTTTACAACCACAGTGTTGGTCAACCACTCAGGGTAAAACACCTCTTTGATAGCCTCTGCGTGCTTGAGCTTCCTCACCTCATCCTTGACAACGTCGGCGTGCTCCTTGGATGGACGCCGAGGTGGTTGTTTTTTGGGAGTGGCTGATTGATTTACATTTAAGTGATGGCAAATGAAGTTCGGATAAATTCCTGGGGCATCATAGGCGTCCCATGCGAACACATCGGTGTTTTCTCTGAGGAACCCTATCAATTCCTCCTTTTCCCGAGGGGGTAGTTGAGATCCCACCTGGAAGAACCTTTCCGGGTCATCGCCAATGATCACCTTTTCTAAATCTTCACATTTTGCCTTCTCGGCTGGTGCATAAATAGGCGACGCCGGGGTCTTTAATTGCTATGAGCTTTCTTCAACATGGGCTGAGGACTCGGCTTCAGGCCGATGTGAGATGGCAGCCACCAAGCATTGTCTTGCCATAGCCTGACAACCTCGAATTTCCAAGACCCCGCCCTCGGAAGGGAACTTCACCTTTTGGTGCAAGGTGGAGGCAACAGCTCCTAGGGTATAAAACCAGGGTCTGGCTACAATGGCAGTGTAAGGGGAGTAGGTATCCATTACAATGAAGTTAGCCTCCACTATCTCCGGGCCGGTTTGCACGGGTAGTCTAATCTGGCCCTTTGGCATGACCATCTTTCCGTCAAAGGTCAACAAAGGGGAGCTGTAGGGCGTCAAGTCTTCTGGTCTTAGGTTCAGCCCCTTATAGAGATCGGGGTACATGATCTCGGTCCCACTACCACCATCCACCATTACCCTTTTTACGTCATAACCCCCAATCCGAAGGGTGATTACCAATGCGTCATCGTGGGGTTGGATGGTTCCAATTTTGTCTTCTTCGGAAAAACCCAAGACTAGATATGGATACACTTTGAGCCTTTTTGGTTCTGGAGTAGAGTCATCGGCGAGTAGCCGGTCTACTGACATCACCCTAGCAGGGCATAAGCCCATCCTACCCGGAGCGGCAAAAATTACATTTATCGTTCCCATGGGTGGTCTCAAGGAAGTGTCTTTCCGGGGTTCTTGGTTTGTCTAGCCTGGATGACCGTTGGAAGGATGCAAAAGGTGCCTCAGTTTCCCTTCTCGAACTAACTGATCCAAGTGGTTCCAAAGGCTCCTGCAGTCCTCTGCAGTATGTCCGTGGTCTTGGTGATATAGACAATACAGACTCTGGTTGCGCTTGGTGGAGTCTCCAGCCATCTTATTCGACCACTTGAAGAACGGCTCATTCTTGACTTTCTCTAGAACTTGGTGTATCGGCTCTCTAAATACGGCGTTAACTGTTTGCGTGTTGGTTTCCTGAGTGCCCTACAAAATCTCTCATCGGATGATTATTGTTGTACCGTTCCGACCTGAAATCATTCCTCTTTTGAGGGATGATCTTCTCATTTCCTTTCCCTTGCAGCTGGTCCTCTTCCACTCTTTTGTATTTGTCAATTCGGTCCATAAGTTGTCGAACGTTGGTGACTGGCTTGCCAGTCAAGGACTTCCTCAAGTCATGCTCGGTGGGGAGACTGCTTTTGAAAGTGTTGATGGCGACGTCGTCAAATTTACCGTCCATCTCGTTATACATTTCCCAATATCTGTCCGAGTATGCTTTTAGAGTTTCCCCATCACGCATAGATAATGACAACAATGAACTTAGGGACCGAGGAACCCTGCTGTTCGTAACGAAACGAGAGCCAAAGGGTGAGCTGCTTGTAGGAACCTATGGAATCTGCTTTTAAGCCATTGAACCACCTCATCGCTACGAGTCCTAGGTTGGATGGGAAAACCTTGCACATTAAAGCTTCGTTCTGGGAGTGAATGGCCATTCTTTGATTAAACTGGCTTACATGCTCTACGGGATCCGTTCGACCATTATAAACGGTAAAAGTAGGTTGGTGGAACCGCCGAGGTAGCCTAGCCCCTTCTATCTTGTGCGTGAAAGGTGATTTAGAGATTTGATCTAGAGCTTTATTCATGGCGTCATTACCCAGGCCCTTACTGGATGAGCCCTTATGCTTTCGTCCATGATGGTGCTCGTCTTCATAAGAGAAGGTTTCACTTGGGGGAGTTCTCGATCTCTGCCTGTAATTACTGTCCTCTTCGTCATTTGAGGATATGTCGGAGCTGGAAGGGGACCGCCTCCGCTGTGCATGGCGCAGTCTTCTCTTCAAATTATCTATCTCCTCCTGCATGGCTTGGTGGCTGTTTCGTCTCCGGGAAACGCAACTGCTCACTTGGGAGGGGCTTTTGCTCGTTTGGGTGACATGCACACTCCCTTCTAAGTTTCCTTCATTCTTTTGATTTTGTTCAGGTTCAGGGCCAGGAAAATCACCCTGTCGCTGGGACGCTATGGGTTCTGTCCATTGGGGACCTGCTTGGCGTGAGTTTTCCTGGTGTAGACATGATCCTTCCATGTCCAACTGTTGCACTCACTAACACACAAGTTCTTCCCACAGACGGCGCCAATTGTAGGGACTAGATTTGGAGCCCAAGCCCAAGTGTATGGGATCCTGGTCTAATAAGCCCAAAACAATGAATTTTGTAAAGTATGGGTCGAAGAACTAAGTCTTAATGAGGTGGGCAACGGCTAGCATGGAGTTAAGAGATAATCAAGCATAAATAAAAGGCCTTAGTACCAATGGATCTTTCATCCGAGGAGCTCAAGATCTAACGTATATTGATCACTATATTTTTAGTATGCTACAGTATTCTCTCTCTCTCTTTTTCCCCCTACTCATGGGGGCTCGTCCACATTATATAGTCCCTTTCTGATCATCCGGACCCTACACTTGTTGATCATCTGGATCTCCACTTGAGTACCCATCCCATCAGACACCCCCTTCAGCCCTCTGTGAGTTGCGGTAGCCAAGACAGCACTGTTCAAAGTTCCTCTCCACATTAATGTGGCCAAAAAAGTAGCTGCAGTGCATTTAATATAGTGGTGGCAGCTTTTCCTTAGGTATTTGAGTTTTCTTCCCTTTCACATGTTCGTGGGGCGCATTCTAATTGCTAGAGTACACACTTGGTCTGCGTTTGTCATGTCCGAGGAGGAGTAACTCCTCGGACCTTTTTCCCTTCATCCCTCACTGATGAGACTTGTAATGTGGATCATTTAAGTCATCTTCTCCTGCTCGGATTTATTAGTGTTCTCGGACAAGGCCCAAGGCCCAATACATTATTTTGGGCCCTAGCCCCTACAATTATTAATAACAGGATTCCCTGTTTGGGTTTCAACATTTTGCATACTAAAATACCCTCACACAAATTCTTAAACTCCCTAAAAATACCCCTATTTTTTAGTTAAATAATTTTAAATTTAAAAACACAAACTAGTTAAAAGAGTAATTTACTATTTTTAAAAGTTTAATTTTTAGGCTTTCAAACTTTTATCAACTCTCACATACAAAAATATCCTAAAAATTAGGACATTATCTCTATCTCACTTTTAAACATTATTTACTAAACCCAAAAAAGAAGAAGCATTATCTCACTTTTAAACATAATTTCACTAAATCCAAAATAAAAAAGAGTCTCATTGCACGTGCAAAGGCGCGTGTGACGAGTTGTGTGTGTGTGTATATTCTTTACTAGTTAATAGAAATCCTCAATCCCATTCTTTGGTCTTCACTTTATGGAATACAAATCATTTGTATCATAAAGTGAAATACAAAAAATGGTACAGAATATTTATATTCTACTTTATGCTTCAACAAATCTCAACTTATCATATGTCATTTTTTTTTTTCCATTTTAAACTTTGGTAATTTTATAAGGAAAGTAAAAATAATACCCGACAAGTTGTAATTGGTGAAATGTAAAATAAGGAAAATTCTTAGATACTCCCGAAGCACGAAAAAATGATGCTCTCTCCTCTCACATTCATGGTAGACCCCACCATAAATTTAATGAGTAAGCTCCACCATGAATGTGTGAGGAGGGAGCACCATTCTCCGTACTCTGGAAGTACCTAAGAATTACTTATAAAATAAAATACAAATCTCAACTTATCATGTGTCAATTTTTTTTTTTCCATTTTAAACTTTGGTCATTTTATAAGAAAAGTAAAAATAATATATGACAAATTGTGATTGGTGAAATGTAAAGTAAAATATTAAAAGTGAGACAAATGATTTGTATTTCACGCCTATAAATACCATCTTCTTGATCTTGCTAATTAAGGATGCAGTATCTCTCTTTCGCTCTCTTGATCTAACATAGCCATGGCTAGGTCTCAAAATTTGTTTACATGCATAATATTCACGACTCTTTTTGTGAAAGAATCACCGCTGATGGGAATATAGATAGTAATTGGCATGATGCACATGCAACGTTCTATGGTGACATGACTGGTAGCGAAACCATGCGTAAGTATAATTATATTGTCATAGCTATGGATGAAGGAACGATAGAATTTTGCTTAACCCTAATAAGTGAAAACAAAAAAAGTATTAGATTTTTAGTTTCTTTTACTACCACAGCTAAAAGTTCAATCTAGGGGAGCGAAGTAAAAACAATTTATTTTCATAAAAATTTAAATTAACATTCATTTAGTACTAACAAAATGCGAACAACAAAAAGGACACAAAATAACTATTTTTAAATACTTTGCAACACAATTATTTATTATAAAAGAGAAGTCATTCTTTTTTATGGGACTAACGAACTCCCTTTCCTAGACAACCTTATCAAATATACTCGTCCACATTGGCACGACACGGACGAACACAGGCGAATCATTAATAAGAGCATTCAATGTCTTGGGCAGTTACCAATCAAGTGACAGACCGTTGGAACCTCATCAAAACCCATATTCATGAGCCCTAAGGCGTTACAAAAAGGGCACTAAAGCTACAATTAAGGCCCCAATGGCCAGAAACCATGAAACTGTATATATACATACTAACCAAAGACAAACCAGGTACATAGATTCACTCAAAAATACTATTATATTCAGAACATTCTTATTATTTTCTAAAAACTTCCATATATACTAACTTTGGCATCGGAGATGTGGTGGCAGGCACCACACCGGTGACCACCTTAAGGGAGCCATTGTTCTACATTTGCAGAGTTGGTAGCGCAAATTTAGCTCCGTCTGGACGAACCTACAAGACTGACGATTTGCACATCATCACTTTTAAATGTCAAAAATCTTTACAAAATGTAATAGCAATTTGTCTAAAAATCATCTTTAATTTTATTATGAATCCCATTTTTAACTACAAAAGCTAATTATGGTTGCTAGATAAAATAAAACAAGATAATAATGAAAAAAAAAAAAAAATCAACACATAATTACCATGTCACAAACAACGTAGTAAATAGTGTCGTAGTGTTGTTGTGGCTCTACCTTTGTAACTTATTATTAACTAGTTATAATAACCAAGTCAATTTTTTCTTGAGTTACTAATCTAGTCAATTTAAGGGTCTAACATTAACTGGTATAAGTGAGTCTCACTTTCTAAAGAGAGAATAATGAGATATGCTGCGTGTTTTGCTGTTGTGGCTCCACCTTTGTAGCCTGTCCTTGAAGATGTTAATTAGACGAGGGCAACTATCCCTACAACTCATCTATACTACTTAGGAAAATTTCATGAGGTCGGGGGCCTAGAGCCCCCCTTGGTCAATACTTAGCTCCGTCCCTACACGTAATAAATAATTTTCATATGTGAAAGTCATGTTAATCTTTTCTTTGATAAATTGCATATTTTGTCATCAACATTTGATATTTATTTTAAAATTATTTTTATACTTTAAAGCATTTTATTTTAGTCTATATATTTTCAAAACTGTTTCAAGGTCTTTACGAGCATCTAATAGATTAAAAAATATATATATTTTGATGGGTTATGAATAGTACTTGTCAAAATTATGGTTTCTAACTTGAAAAGTTATGTGATAGAGGGAGCTTGTGGTTGTGGGTATGGTAATATTTTCGATCAAGGGTACGGCCTCGCGACAGCAGCCCTAAGCTCTGCACTCTTCAATGACGGACTCACTTGTGGCGCTTGTTTTGAGATCCAGTGCATCAATGATCCACAATGGTGCATACAAAATGCTGGTACTATCAAAATCACTGCAACCGATTTTTGCCCTTCTAACTATAGTAAGCCTAATGATGATTAGTGCAATCCCCCACAAAAACACTTTGACTTGTCCATGCCCATGTTCACAATACTGCTTGCACCATATGAAGCTGGAATTATCCCCGTTAAATATCGTCGAGTCTCATGTATTAAGCAGGGAGGGGTTAGGTTTCAAATAAGAAGAAATCGATACTATTTGCTTGTATTATTGTACAATGTTGGAGGTGCTAGTGATATTTCTAATGTCAAAATTAAGGGCACTTATACTGATTGGAGTCAAATGTCGCGCAGTTGGGGCCAAAATTGGCAGTCCGAACCACAGTTTACAGGGCAATTCTTGTCATTCCAAGTAACTACTAGTGATGGGAAAATGCTACAGTTCGATAATGTTGTACCTCGTAATTGGCGATTTCATCAAAATTTTCAAGCCGGGTTTAATTTTTAGAAATTCACTACCATTAGTACTTATTAATAAATGGAAATATTGTCTAGATTTACGGACATGCCATTTGTAATATATAATCAATAAATTGAGTTAATTTAAGAGGTATCTCTTTGACTTTTGGTCTTGTGGTCGTAGATCTACATAGTGTTTGGTTGGGGTGATTTTAGGGAGGATGGAAAACTAAGGAAGGAAAATAGGGTGGAAAACAGTGTTTTTCACTGTTTGGCAAAAGAAGGAAAACACTGAGGAAGGAAAACCCAGGAGAAATTTTTCTCTCCTGGGCCCACAATTCTCATCCTCCCAAATCAGGAGGAAAATTGTGAGGAGAAAAGTGGACTTATGGCATTTTTACACAAATGCCCTCTCCCACCTACCCTCATTCATGACCTGATGGCCTTCTCACCTACATTTTTCTTCTCAAAAAATAAAACAGAGAGTGAGAGCTGGAGAAAAAAAAGAAAGAATGAGAGCTGCTAAAAAAAAAGAAAGACGTATACAGTAAAGAATTGAACAGTTGATGAAATAAATGGTGGGTTCAAAAGAGGAAAGGCACATAGAACATGACAGCAGAGAGTGAGAGCTGGAGAAAAAAAAGAATGAATGAGAGCTGCTAAGTGCTGGAACGTTCTTGAATGAGGGAGAAAAAGAAAGAAAAGAAGGGGGGATAGAGATAAGGACAATGTGTGTGGAGGAGAAAAAGAAGAAGAAAAAAAAAAAAAACATATGGATGAAATGAAATGAGAGAAAGGAGAAATAATATAAATAATAAAAAATCCTAATTGAGAAATGTTACCACAATATTTTTACAATAAATTTTAAGTAACAGATTGTTATTAGTTAATTAATATTGGTGAGTAAAAAAATAATTTCAATGGTGGATTCAAATTAGAACTAGTAACAACTTTCCACATAAATTTTGTTGTGAAAGTATTGCGAAAAATGTTGTGGACGTAACATTTCTCATTAAAAAATATAATTATTGGTAAATTTTATATTATTTAATGAGTACAAATAAATCTATTTCTTACTTATTATGTAACAAGAGTATAATAGTCAATTTATATAAACTACATTTTCTATCCTCCCACTTTTCTTTTTAACCAAACAAAAGAGTTTTTCACCCTCCCACTTTTCCATCCCTCCAACCAAACACACACGAGGGAAAACTAAATATTTTCTATCCTCCCACTTTTCCACTCCTCCAACCAAACGGACCCCTAGAGTAGTGACTCGCGTCAAATTCATTGGGGAGTTGTTAGTTTATTGGGGTTTATGTGCCCTTGGAAAACCTACATTGGAGCATACCAAGTTTTGTCTTTGTTGGCTGATATGATTGTAAACTTTAGAGTTTAAGCTTTACGCTTTGTTAGATTCCAAAAAAGAACCATCGCATACCCTTGGTGCGATGGTCACTCCACAAGTATAAGTGCTTGTGGGGTGTAGCACACATATACACTTAGATTAGGCTAAAGTAGAATTCTATCTTGTATCAAAAAAAAAAATCCAAAAAAGAAAAAAAAGGGTCCAATTTTTTTTTGCAAGTTACGCATTTCATCAAAGTTTAATGCACAGCTTGAAGACAAAATCAAGGAATTTTTTGTTTTTGAGTAAAAATGGGATTTCAGCAAGGTTTAGATCCTATAGATTTTTTAGGGTAAGTGGTTAATATGTTGGCACATCATCAATTTGCTTATACATCTTTAAATTAATCATTTCTCAACAAAAAAAAAAAAAAAAACTTTAAATTAGACTTCAAAACACATAAATATTCCTATTTATCCTAAACGCCTCTCAACTTCTAGACTTGTCTCTTCTAAAAATGATTCAAATTTTCTAGAGTTCCTAAGGTGCTCTACCAAGTGGATTGAAGGAATTGAGTTGGATGGATCCATCATTTGTGGTTGAAAAGATTGAAAGTTTTAAGAATGCAAGAGAGTTGTATAAAAATATAGAGGTTTTCTTCTTGAATGATTTTTCCAGGGAGTGTTTTTTTTTTGGATTCAGATGTTTTAGCTTTTGGGGAAGAATGGTGGGAGTGATTTTGCGGGTTGATGGTTTTTTTCAAGTTTGAGATTCGTTCCATCAAAAAAAGAAAAAGAAAAAAGAAGCTTGAGATCTGTTTGTCTAATGTTAATGCTTACAGCTTACCTAAGCTTAATCCATTTTTTTGTGTTTTTGTTATACAAGATAGAAATTCTACTATAGCCTAATTTAACTATATAAGTTAATGCTTAAGTTAGTGAATTGATGAGGTGGCAACATCTTAAACCATTAATTTTAAGAGTAACGCTACAGACATAAACTATTTTATAACATTTTTACAAACTGTTGATGTGACAAATTTTTAGTAGTTCTAATATGGGCCCATCACTAACATAACATTTTTACTTGCAATAACTATTTGGAAAATACTAAAGCCACATCAGCAGTTTGTAAAAATGTTGTAAAATAGTTTGTGTTTGTAGCATTACTCTAATTTTAAATGAAAGATGAGAATTTAAAGAAATTTACTTGGCAGAGTACTCTAAAAACTCTAGATGATTTGAATCCCTCTTGGCACATGCACATTTCCACAAGTAATCATCTTAGGCTATGTCTCTCCAGTGCTTACTCACTTCCACAAAAGAAGCAAGGTCCAATAAAGGAAAATAGCCTTTAAAACATCTTCATAAGCCATTTGCAGCATTCAAAGTAGACAAAAAATAAAAATAATAATAGAAGGGCCATCAAAGGTAGGGATGGTAAAAATTCCTCACCCTACCCTGCACGAGTTTTCTTACCTTTTTGGGGCAAGGATAAGTTTTGCTCGTTCTGTCCCATCATGCTCTACCCCACCACAAATGCGTGTTTATATATATATATATATATATGTGTGTGTGTGTTTTATTTAATATTTATTTATTTTATTTTTTATACATATCCTATTTATAAGTTTTGTTGTTACATATTCAATTACCATTTCTCTCTCTTTCTCAATAAGAAAACATTATTAGAAAAAATAATCAAATTACATAGTATATACACAACACAAGTAATATACGCAGCCACCTACAAGAACATCACCTAAATGAACAAGCATTTATAAACTCAATCAAATCGTAAAACAAGAATGACAACTCCAAATAGCCATCCACTCATACAAGGTGCAAAGTAAAATAAACTTTAGATCTAATAGAGAATGTTCAATCCCCTCGAATAAGTGGCTGTTACGTTCTTCCCAAGTAGTCCACATGATGCACAAAGGAGTAGCATTCCAAACAATCGCGTTCTTTTGCCAATCTAAAGGTCCCTTCCAACAAACCAGCAAATCTACCACCCTCCTTGGCAATTTGCATAGTCCAGTGTAGGCTAAAAAAACAAACCACCAAGGACCAAAGCTAGAAAGAAAACTCATAATGCAAAAGCAAATAATGCACAAAATCACCACTATCCTTCCAAAAAGAGCACCACTCAACAACATGAATCTATTTATTACAACGATTACCCATTGTAAAAATCTTACCTCTAGTAGCTGTCCATGCAAAGAAGGCAACCTTGGGAAGAACCTTGATCTCTAGACACTCTTCCATGGAAAAGGATTTGGGCTGCCTTGAGAAAGAACATATAGACTTCACCTAAAAAAACATTGTTCCTTGAAGGAATCCAACCAATTCAATCATCCTTGCCTCTGCCAATCTTGTAAGAATAAAGAAGAAGAAGAATTGCAGAACCTCCAAATCTCAATTCTGAAATGGCTTAAGGAATGTGACATGCCAAAGCAAACTACCATTACCCCCTTGCATAAGTTCCCCCACTGTAGCCTCTTGGGGTCGATAAATATGAAAATTTTATAGTGGAAAAAGCTTCATGAAGAGGCACTTTCCCATACCATGGATCCAGCCAAAATTGAATGCACTGACCATCACCGACTTCAAATTAAAAAAAAAAAAAAAGAAAAAAAAAAGACACTTGACCAACTATTACAAATAAGTACTCTCTCTGTCCCAATTTGTTTGTTATGTTTGAAAAGACAAACTTTTTAAGAAACATCATTTATTGTCTTGTCTACCTTATAAAAATATATAATTTTAGAAAACTACCTTTAAATAAATTTATCAACTTTTTTTAAAAAAAAAAAAAGAGTTATTCTTAATAAGGCAAATAAAAAGGTGCCTTAATTAGATTGATTTTTTTAAATATTTGTTAATTTTCTTTTCAAAGAGTTTTGAAAGGAAAGTAGAGGTATAATAGGAACATCAGTAAATTAATAATTTTTATTTTTAGAAATAGGACAATATTTTGGGACATCCCAAAATGAAATAGAGGACAAACAAACTGAGACGGAGGGAGTAATATTTATTGTACACAAATTGTTTTATACAACTCAATAAAACTAAAACCTTAAAATGTTTGTGTGGTTGTCCATTAGTGACCCAACTTGGAAATTGTGAAGTTAATTTGTTTCCCTGGAAAAAAATCCATATGCCTTGTGGACTTAACATTTCTCAACTAACCACTTAGCCCAACAGGCTTTACTAATCTAACTAAAGTTGCTTGAGGTGAGAGGTCTTGTTGCAAGTGTCATTCACTCTATCGCTAATTTGTTATTTTGTTACACATCATACCCCACCTAAACCCACTCGCTAGCTCATGCATTAAGTAAACCCACTTACACATAAGATGAGCTTGAGCTTGTTTATAGGCTTGGTAATAAACTTAATATGAGCTTGACAAATAAGCTCAATTTTTAACCCTTAAATTTATGTCACACTTTATTTATGCATTCTCATTACGTCTTACATGAGTTTTTCCTGTCTCAAAGAATGGATGAGCCAGGACTGATTTAACTCGTTCTATCATTTGAGATGATTTTGAATTTACTCTCTAAAGTTTCAAAATTTAGATTCGTATCCCTAAAATAATTTATAATTTGGATTTAAGTCATTTCATCAGTGCTATGTAATGAGGTGTCTGTTAAGTGCCAACTAAGTTCAAAATGATATCTTTTTTTTTTTCCTTTAAAAAAAAAAAAAAAAAACTAGGTCGTTTTAATTAATCACTAGTTTTCAAATTTCACCCTTAGGGTTGAGATAATTTTTATTTTTCAACATAAAGTTTTAAAATTTGGATCCATAAAACTACATCATTTTGAGTTTAAGTAGCACTTAATGGAGATCTTATATATTATGATGCATGGATGGAAGGACTTAAATTTAAATACTATATAATGTTAGAGATATGGATGACTTTAAGAGACAAATCAAAATTATACATATCATATCATATACAAATTACAATTTTGTATTTTTTTTATATACATATCATATACTATATAATAAAAGTTGGGTTTAGAAACCGTGGTTGCACCAAGTGGCTTCACCAAATTGCAGAAATTTTTGTAGATTTAAAAAAAAAAATAGATATATTTTTCTTCTCCTATAATTTCTAAGTGGATAAAAATCAATTTTTTTTTTTTATAAAACTAGCAACATAGTAGTATAGTACACGTTTATGATTATAGCTTCTCTTATAATTTCTAAGTTGATAAAATTCATAATTTGATTACAATCCAAACTCTATCTTAATTTGATTATAATCCAAATTCTTCATCTAATCTTTTATAAAAAAAATAAATAAATAAATAAATAAAAAACCAACAACATGTACACGTTCAAGTTGAAAAAAAAAAAATTAATTAAAAAAAAAGTTGGCTGCCCCAAATTGCAAGAAATTTATAGATAAAATCAAAACATAAATAAATATTAAGCCCTATGTATATCACTATATCCTACTTGAATTTGATCACAATTGAAATGCTAATCCGAGTCAAATACTACCTCCAATACTAATTAGATAAAGCGTGAATACAAAAACTTCTAAATAAAATGAATTACAAGGATCAATAAAGCTAATTTGATAAAGCCTAAGACACTTTGTTGCGCCAAGTGACTTCACCAAATTGTAGAATTTTTTGTAGATTTTTTTGAAAAATAGATGTATTTTTCTTCTCCTATAATTTCTAAGTGGATAAAAATCATAATTTTTATTTTTTATTTTTTATTTTTTATTTTTTTTATAAAATCAACATCATAGTAGTATAGTACACGTTTATGATTTTAACTTCTCTTATAATTTCTAAGTTGATAAAATTCATAATTTGATTACAATCCAAACTCTATCTTAATTTGATTACAATCCAAATTCTTCACCTAATATTTTATAATAAAAAAATCATCATTAAAAAAAAAAAAACTTAATTAAAAAAAAAGTTGGCTGCCCCAAATTGCAAGAAATTTATAGATAAAATAAATAAATAAATAAATATTAAGCCCTATATATATCACTATATCCTACTTGAATTTGATCACAATTGAAATACTAATCCGAGTCAAATACTACCTCCAAAACTAATTAGATAAAGCATGAATACAAAAACTTCTAATTAAAATGAATTACAAGGATCAACAAAGCTAATTTGATAAAGCCTAAGACACCTAAACAAAAAGGAGAATACGCATAAAAAAGGAGAAGATAATTTGATTACAATTGAAACACTATCTGCATCAAATACCTCTTCTAAATATTAATGTCTTAGCTATTATATATTGATTTCTTTTTCAAACTATCTCTCTCTCTCGGTTTGAAAAGGAAAAAAAAAAAACTTTCACTCCCTCTCCAAGAAGCGGTTTGACATGGAAGACATAACCACCATCACAGGCAATTTTTTTTTTACACTTTACATGCACTTGATTTGTCTTTCAAACATGCATACTGTTAAATTTATGACTATCAAGATCTATAGATTTAGCTAACAAAAGACAAAGAAACACTATTCTTGCGAACAGATTATACAAGCAATGAACAATTGAAGGTAGTCAATATAGTCATACATTTATTTTATATAATAAATTTGTATCGAACTGCTTCAATTGTGCACATTTTTTTAATAATAAATTTGTTTCCAAGTAAGATTAATCTTCTTGATGAATACTTCAATAAACCAGGATGTTAATGTTGTTGCAAATTTGTAAAGACGTGAAATACCTAGCAAAAACCCTGAAGACATACCTAATATGGATCAAGACTAGTTCAATTTAAATTTTAAATCACTTATCTTTTTAATTCTCTTTGCCGTCTCTTCATTTTCCCTCTTGTTTTTATCTTATTAGTGTTGAAGTCGTCTTATTAGTATTTGCAATTGCAAAAGACCTTCACTTTATCTCGCTCCATTATCCAACATAAGGGGTACCCATGATTGAATCTTGCACTGCCACGCCTAATTTCCATCCATGTTTATAAGACATTTCATGCACTTTTCATTTTCAATTAATTAATAAAATATTAATAAAAAGGGAAAAATACCAAAAAAAAAAAATTCTTGAAATTTTGAGTATATCATATCAATTAACTCTTAGAGGTAGTATTATTTTATTTATGTGACAATCTGTAATTGACTGCATTTACTTTCATATAAACCAATTATTTTTTCTCGACCAATTATACTTAGCCATGTGAGAAATTTTTTTTTTTTTTTTTTTTAAGGGAAAAGACTGCTTAGTTTTTTTTCTTTTTCTTTTTTTCTCATACTATTTTTTTTTTTGATATAATCATTTATGTTTAAATAATATACATAAATCCCCCTCTCTCTCTCTCTCTCTCTCTCTCTCTCTCTATATATATATATATATATAATAATAATAATAATAATAATAATAATAGGTGAAGCTGAAAAAAACTTAAATTAGAATTCCAAATTAAAGTTTCAATTTTGCACCATGTGTCTTAAATTATTTATTCTTAAAGAGTTTTATTTTTTAATTTTAGAATCAAATGTGAGACCACATCATATAAATATTCATCGAAGTGAGTTATTAAACACAAAAACTAAAGAGTCTAGAATAAATGAATCGTAAAAAAAAAGTGCTTCACAATAATTAAAAAAAAAAGGACAATTTACATTTTATATCTAATAATATCTTTACAAATTTTTTTAAAAAGTTAACAAAATATAAAAATGACTATCAATAGTATTTAAATTTATATATAAGAATTATATTATGTATCTTATTGCATATCTTTAAGTGTATCCATGCATATGCATGGGGTTACAAGTTAGTATATATTAATAAGTAAAATTCAGAGAAAGTTCAATTAAAATTTGAAATTAGAATCTAATTTTGTGCCATGTGTCTAATTTTGCATATCTTTAAGTGTATCCATGCATATGCATGAGGTTACAAGCTAGTATATATTAATAAGTAAAATTCAGAGAAAGTTCAATTAAAATTTGAAATTAGAATCTAATTTTGTGCCATGTGTCTAAATTTATGTATGTAGGGACCATACCATAATTATCCACTTAAATTTGTGCCATGTGTTCACATGAGTTTTTTAATTTGTGTCAAGTTAGTTAATGAGTGCAGTGGGAGGGTAAGGTTCGAACATGGAATATTGCCAGGTAGATCTGACCCGAGGAGAAGGTGGGCCTGACTTCTCATCAACTTCGACCCAGCACGTTGACAAGAGCCTAGATATTGAAACCGAAGAAGCAGCCCACCCGAGGAGTGAACACTCCTCGAAAGACTGTAGATAAGCCACCTAGGGCAGAAGACTAAAGATCGAGGAGAGAAGTAGAGACATACAGGTAAAGAAGAGGGGAAGTTTCTAGATAAAGTACCCATCATTTCCGCATTAAATACACAGTACTAACTCAGCCTGCCGCATTTAATGGCATAATGACTCTTGAATAATGTTTTTACAGCTTGCAACCTACTCTACCACCACCAATCAGGCATTGATGGGACAAGTATCCAAGCAAGGATCCATGGTTGCCTAGGTGGATGGCTGGGATAAGGCCCCAGCTACTATAAAAAGGAAGGAGGCTCCCTTAAGAGAGGGAGAAGAAAAAATGGGACAGAAAAAGATAAAGGGCAATGAGAAGTTTTGTAACCGAGAATTGAGTAATAAATGAACTAGTGATCCTCAAACAAATCCGAGGAAGAGTTAATGCAAATCTTTGCCTTTCATACTAGTAATCTTTCATATTTTTAACAACCTAAGAATTGGACTTTTCTCTAAGCTCATTAACGAATCCATTAAGGCCTTAAAAGGTTGACCTTGGCAACTTACCTCTATAAATTAATTGTATTGGGCCTCTACGCAGTAGTTACCCACTTAATTTGAGTTGGGCCGTGGATCTCTACCCTTTACAAGTGCAAAATACTAAGAATCTAATATTAATGAATTATAAATAAAAAAAAAAATCACATATACTCAATAAAAAATCACCACACATTCTATCTTATTAAAAATTAGAAAAAAAAATGATCATAAATAGTATTAAATTTAGGTAAGAATTTTAATATGTGACTATAGAGACAAGGGGCCCAAAAAAAAAATATATGTTGGGCCTTGGGCTTGGCCAAGGAGGCTCAGTGGTTCGAGGTCAGATCAATAGTAAGGAAGATGTAAGACTTTGAACTTCACGAGCAAGCTATGACTGTGAAAGATGGGGAAAGCATGCCGAGGAGGAGTATCTCCTCAGCTAATGAGATGGAGGTCAGAAAGTGTGTTCTGTTGTCCAAGGTGACGTTTCAGGAAGTTCTGTTGATAAGGATATGCTTTGTGAATGTATAGGAAAAATGGGAGCTGAGAAATATCTAGGGAAAAGCTGTTACCACCGCATTGAATACTCTGTAGCTAACTTTCTGGCCGCATTAATGAGGAAGTGATATTTGAACAGTAATTTTCAACCTTACAACTACTCTCCAGAGACTTTAGGAAGGTGTTGATGTAACAGGGATCAATACCAACAATCTAACCTACACGTGAAGGGCAGAGATGAAGGTAAAAGGATAGTATAAAATAGGAAGAAGGGAATGAGAGAAGAGGATCGAGAAAATTGAGAGGAAAACACTGTAGCAATCAAAAGTTGAACTTATAATCAAACTCGAGAAGAAATATATAAGAACTAATCTCCTCGGATTATGCCGAGGACAATTTGCTTTAGGTTAAATTAGTCTATCTTCATTTTATTGTCATCTGGATCCATTTTGCTTGCTGTCTAACTTATTAAAACCCAGTTTTCCAACCCACTCTCTACAAATTCATTGTATTGGGTTATTTGAACCTAAGTTCATACATCCTTTGGGCTTGAGAGCCAAAAATTGTGTCCTTACAGTGACTAATTTTGTTTACTTTTTTTTTAAAAAAAATTTGACTAATTATTTATATATTTATGATAAAAAATTGTATTTAATTTTAAATATATTTATAAATATGCATATGTCACATGTTATTTTTTTAATAATTTGAGTAATTATTTATATTTTATTAAAAAATTGTATTTAATTTCAAATGTATACATACATTTGTATAAGTACGTGTCAGTAACCTTATAAACCACCTCATCTTTTTTTTTTTTTTTTTTTGAAAACAGCCACCTCATCTTTTAGTATACTGCAAATTAAACTGTGTACTTGTACTTATTCTTTCTTTTTGTCAGAAGAAATCAAGTCGACCCGAAATCAGGGAGCAGAAAATGCCTTCGCCAGAAAGCTATTCCACTAAAATTCCCAAAATGGGCACATTTAAAAAAGCACCCGTAACGAAGCAAGCAGAGAGCTCTTAGGGGTACCTTCGTAACTTCATATTTAACGCTCCGTTAACTTCTTCCGTATAAAAATGAAAACTCTTCACTCATCTTCAGTGACTCTTCCTGGGCAAGCTTCGAAGCTTTAACTAACTAGCTACCAAGTAAAGGAAGACTCAGTCAGTCATCCAAGGGCATTCTCGTAATTCCATTAATTAACTCTCAATTTCCCACACCTATAAAAATCCACCAAATCCCATTTTCACCCAAAAATAGAAAACAAAATCCCAAAATTTTTTTACCCCCAAAAAAAAAATCACATACTTTCCCCGCCATTTGCTTCTTACAATTCTTTCTTTTTCAATCTGATAATTCATATTCCTCTCTTCTCTAAGTTCTAGGGCTTCGAAACTCTCAGCTCGAACCAAAAAAACCCTAATTCCCTTTCCAAAAACCGCCCTCAGATTTCCGCATTATTACGCTTCGTACCACTCCCTACATGCTCTCTTCGCACTCCGAATCATCATCGTCGTCATCTCGGACTCACCGGCGGTTCACCAATCGATGAGCTATCCAATCAATTCGGGTTCGGGTTCGGGCTCGGGCTCGGGCTCGGCGGGCCAGGGCCAACGCGGAATCGGACTCTCCAACACCATACACTCGGAGGTCGCGCCGTGCTTGCCTCTGCCTTCGCTCCCTGTCTTCTGCGGCGCTTCCGATCAGGACCTCCGCCTCTTCGACGAACCTCGCGGCGGCGGTAGCTTCAAGTCGCTCAATCGCGCCGAGGTTCTCTCTCAAGCTAGTCGAATCTCTGATCTGCTCCGCCAAACTGACGTGTCTTACTTGTATGTATTTTTCACTAAGTAGTTGAGAAATGTAATTTCAGTTTGACTCTTACAGTTATGCTCGAATAATGTACTTAGTTCACAATTTTTTTTTTTGGTAGTTTGCAATTTTGAATTTTTGAAGTGGTTTAGCTTATAAGCTCGAAGAAGTTCGAACTTCAACGAATTTGAATTGCTAAAAAATAGGTTACGTTTATGAATTTGGTGATTATATGTGATTGAAGTGGATTTTGGCCGTTAACAGAGTTGTGATTCAAAATTTTGATATTACATTTTCGCTGAAATCTTTTGAAAATGCAACAGTACAACTGAATTTAGTTGGAACTGTTTCATTTTTTTTTTGGAAAGTAATTCTTAGTATTTTGATTTTTTAATTTTTTTTCCCTTAATTCAGTGGAATTTGGAAATTCGAAACTGTTTGAGATGCTTAATTAATGTAAATGTGGTAATTATTTATGATAATTTTTTTTTTCCAAATTGAATCTGCGTGCTATTTATCCAGTTACTGAGAAAAAAATGACTGTCAGTGTCGTTTTTCTCAAAAAGTACCTCGGCCACAGTGATTTGTGTGGTTTCTCTGTATTTTAATTCCCCATTAATGTTGATGGAGAACCTGTTGATTGGAGTAATGACGTTATAATCATTATTGCAATAACTGTTATTGTTGTTTTCTTACATGTGGTGTCATCTGCAGGATTCTCAGAGACGATACAAGGGCAGTTCCATATGGATATGTGGAGCCTTTAGAACTACATGAACAAGTTCTACGGTGTAGTTCGGAAGCATTTGAGTGCAGTACTGCAGGTAATGAAAGTACTCGTCTACCGTTTTCTTCCTTTGAACGTGTTGCTACTGACTGTGAATTGAAACAACTTTCATTGATGGTGCATTTACTTTTGATGATGTTTTATCATGGAATTCTGATGTGCAAGTAACCATGCAGCTCTTGTTTCCTATCTATGCTTTAGGGTTTTTGGGACTGTCTCTTAGTTTAAATTAAATGACTTTGACATAAGAGGAAACATTTAATGACCCAGGCTTTTGGTAGGCTTAGGGTTAAGAGAATTTGTGGATTTAAGGTTTAGAAATTTAGAAGAAAGGGTTTGGGTTCAAATATTGAGTAGAGTTTTTAAATAATGGGGAATAAGGACGAGCATTTTTACCTGGAGTAATTAGATTGCTGAAATTTTTTGTACAGTGGGTGTATGTGGAAATCTATGGCTGGTTTGATAGCTTATTTGGTGGCTATTTGGTAGGGCCAAATATGTAGGGTTTTAGGATCTGGAAGAAGGGCTTAATTTGGGCTCGCAAAGAGAGAAGGAATGGAAAATTTTGTCAATGTTCAGGGTTGTGAACAATGTCCATGAACAGTACTTAGCGTGCCAAAGAAGAAGAAGAGCGAACATGCTTGGCAATCATGCCTCAAACCTCAAATCACTGAATATTCTATTAATCAAGATCCTTGAATTTTTTACACTAAGCATGTTTATATGACACTATTGATCTCTTCCCTAATCTAGGGATAGGACCCCTTAGTTGGCTGGTAAACTAAAGACTAAGACTCTTATAAAAGACCAACTTAGATTCAATGAAAATAAACTCAAGGCACTTTAGAAACTCTTAGAAACTTTTGGGCTAGACTAAGTTATGAAAATATTCTTGATTCACATGAGTTGTAGATAATTATATATCTTGATTCATGATGAAATTAACCATAACTTATGAAATAATAGCTTAAGTAATAAGCTAATGTCATCCTATGCTACTTTTGACTCAGTGTGCGTTTGGATTAGGATGGAAAATTAAAATTATTTTATTATTCAGCTTATTTTTGGTACTATTCATGGTCTCACTGCACTTTTTGGTACTATTTATGGTCTCACTGCACTTTTTGGTACTATTCATGGGCCCCACTATACTATTTCAACTAACTTTTACTTTTATCTACAGTACTTTCAGCAATAAGTTTTCAGTTTTAGCAAAATAAGCGGTATCCAAACACAGTCTCAACCTATAAAACCGCACAAGTCTCTGTTACCTAAATTGAGACTTGTACATTTATCTATTGGATCTCTTGTTTCCATGGTTGCATCAAACTTCCTTGCAATTAGAGTAAGAGAAGCGCTTCAATATATTTGGGCACTTGCATTTGAGCGATCGTTCTTTCAAAAAAATTATTCTCTTATAAAGAAAATGATCATTTTTCTTTTTCCGTAAAAATTATTACTTCCCCCCTGCCCCCCCCCCCCCCCCCCCCTCCAAAAAAAAAAAAAAAACTCTTGATTTAGTACTTAGCAATCATTTTTTCTTCCTCTTTAGAGTTCTTCTCATCCTCTTGGGACTTATGTTGAATTTACATTAATTCATTTTTAGGTCTTGTAGAAAATGTCTGAACCATCTTTGTTTTAAAAAAGAAACATAGGTCTAAAAAGCCATTTACTAAGTCTAAAACATAGGTCTAAAATGTTTACTTTTTCGTATGCTGTTTCTTTGGGCTCGTGTTTGGGGGTGTATGAACTGTACAACTGTATCTGATTTTTTAGTTTCTATTTCCTTTAGCTCTTGATCTTTTTGTATTTGTTTTTTGTTCAAAGTGTTCACCATCGTGAACATGATGATCTTTTTTTTCTCAATAAAAGTCTTATTACCTATCAAAAAAAAAAAAAAAAAAGGATTTAGGATATGTATACAATACAATATGCACATGATGATAAGTCAATGCTTGAAAATTTATGATAATATGGTAGAGATATTTTCATTACTTAATATATAAATAAATATATATTTTTGATTGGTGAGCTACATGCATGCAATTAGATTGAAACTCATGATGTCACCCTCAATCCCATTCTTTATAGAAGGAGGAAATGCATTCAAGTTAGAGCTCATTGGCAATATGTTAAACACATATTATGCTATATTTTATTATAAAAGAAAAACAAATGCTAAAAGGCATAAAAACAATACAACTTTTAAGAAAACATTAATTTCATAGAGAAAATGTGAGTGATAGAGGTGCAGAGAAATAAAAAAAATTTACTCAGTATCCCACTGCATCCATGATTGTCTTTGATAAATAATTACATCTACCAAAGTGTGAGGCAAGGTAGTCAAAGGCGAAAGGCAGCCTTATGGTGCCATGGCCTTGTATCGCTCGTGTGTGAGGCATTAGCCCGTTTTACACTAGTTGCCAAATTCTAAATACAGGTATTATACATATAATCTAATGTTCAAATATTATAGTCAAGTGATTTTAACATTTGTTGCATGAAAAAATTAAGTCTATTAATTAATCTAATCTTAGGATTTAAAACAAGCTTAAAAAAAAAAACTATCAAAGCTAAAGCCTAAAAGATTACATGATTGAAAGTTATGATTATTATTATTTTATCTAAAAATTGATGAGGAGATAAAGAGTTGATACAGAGAAAGGAGTGAGAGGAAAATAAGGAAAGATGAAAAAGAGCCTGCCTGAGAGGTTAGAGTGGAAGGGGGAAAAAAAAAGAATGAAAGGGATGAAATGGAGCTACCCGAGAGAGAGAATAAAATAATGAGAGGGAGTTGCTGAATCTTTTGCTTTTTACTAATAAATTATACTTTCATTTTTCAAGAGATCATTTTTCTTGGAGTGTAAGTACCAAAAAATAAATCTTTTTCTTTGTGCTGTTATGGTTATTTCGTGTCTAAATTTACTGTTGCTGTGCTTATTGTTTATTGCATTGTTCAAGTTTCTCAGGTCCTATTAAGGAGCAAATCAGTACCAGTACAGTACCTGAAAAGAAGTCCTTTGAGCAAAGCATACATATTACAAGTAAAGCTCAAAGAGACTACGGGGCAACTCACAATTATCAACCTGACTATGTTGTAGCTAATGTATGTCTGAGTTTGGTTTTAGAAATTGATGATTGAGTTGTATTTTTTTGCTAATCTTGAAGATGGAATTGCAGAACGTATCGACATCATCTTCTAGGAAACCAAAAGTAAAGAAGAAAAGTAGCGATAATTTCTCATCATCGGTTGGACCAGATCCTGCTGAGCTTCAAGGTTGATTTTTCTGGCTTTCTGCTTTTAGTATTGTCTTCAATTGTTCTCTCATTTCTTTGGTATATATGTGAATATTTTGCTCTATATCTTTGTTCAGATGCCACCATTGGAAACTTTTGTGAGTTGTTGGAGGACTTCTGTGGTAGAGCTGAAATTCTTAGTGATGATCGGGATGAAGCAGAGTGGTTAGCAGTGCCTCTTTCTGATCTTAGGATGCTAATAAACGAAATAATGTCTATCCGTGCAAAGAAACTTCTACATTTGGTTCCTGTAGATATTCTTGTTAGGCTTTTAAGGGTTCTTGATCATCAAATACATCGAGCAGAAGGCTTGACCATTGATGAATGCGAGCATGTAAGCTTGTTACCATTATGTTTCTGTTCTGCGTAGTGTATGTATTTCCCATGCATCCTTAGATCATACTTTTTGCAAGTCATGATGTTTAGTTGTTACTGCTAATTTCCCACGTTTAGTTTTGCCTCACTTTCTTTATCGTTTTGTGTTGGAACTAATGCTTTGCAGCTATTAAAATTATAAGCACAAGTTCCTCCCAATATATTGATGTTTTCTAATATTTCCACCTTAGCTGGGAAGGTGATAGTCTTGGCTGCTTAACAACTTAGTCCATGCTGGTGCATTGTGTTGCTTCTAGTTGATCATGGGAACATGTTACTTTTAACATATCATTGGCTGTAAATTTGGAACTAACCTTTTCAAATCCTCTTTTTCCTATGTATTTTAGAGTTCTAGTTCATTTCTGTTTATTGTTGGGTTATGCAAATTTTTTTTGGACATCAGTCATTCACATAAAAACCAACTAAATTATTAATGAATTTAGATAATATATATATAAAACTTTCTTTGATTGACCTATCTTTTATTTTTATGACTTGACTGCTCCTAGATGTGATTGCATTACCAATTCCTTTGTTTTTTTGGAAAGTTGATTATTGTTTCTACTTCTTCCCCCACATAATGGTATTTCAATCCATTTGTGCCTTTAGCCTAGTTATGCTATCAGATATGTGGCATTCTTTTTGATATCCCAACTGTTTGAGCTACTATTATCTCTACTTTCCTATTTGTGGGCCCTGTAGGACTTAAGTTATGCTTCGCCAAGAGCCTTGTAGCTCAATTGGCATCTCTTGGTATTTCCAATGAAGACATCCAGGTTTCAAATCCCCCCACCCCAATTATCAATGTATATAAAAAAAAGGACTTAAGCTGTGCTACTTGAATTGTGTTTCTCTCCAACTTACTTTATTATTGATTTCCATTTCTCTTAAGATTTTGAAATTTTTGTACAAAGCTGTTAACTATAGCTGGCTAACTTGTTATTTTTGGATTTTTCTTTGAAATAACTAGTACTTGGTTGTAGATAGAATGGAGTATTGTTTGCAAATACATGGTTTATTGTTATATGTTATGATACTGAGATTTGATGCCAAATAGTTCTGGTCTTTGCTCTGCTTTTCTTAATGATCTTTTTTTTTTTTTTTTTTTTTTTTTTTTTTTTTTTTTTTTTTTGCAATTTTCCAGTCAGATTCAGATATAGTTTCATCAATCTTTTGTGCTCTGGAGTCCATTCATGCCGCTCTAGCAGTAATGACTTATAACCAAATGCAAAAGCAGCTCTATAAAGAAGAGGTAAATGCCTTTTTTTTTTTGGGGGGGGTTAAGTTTTGCACTGGTGGGTCTTGAATTCACGACCTCACCCTCCACCTTGCTCTTACGAGGAGAGGAGGTACTGTTTGAGCTAGAGTTCATTGGCTAAAGAAGAGGCAAATGCTCTAATTTAGTGTTCTTTTAAATGTTTGCAGTGTTGATATTCATGGTTTTTCTTGTATATTTTTAGTGCTTAGAGTATTCTTGTGTTTTCATATGGTTATCACCTGGGTTGTTGACTATTGTTTATGTAATTACAGATTATTGAAAGAATTCTAGAGTTTTCCAGGCGTCAGATAATGGATGTCATGTGTGTTTATGATCCATCATATCGTGCCTTGCATAAACCAAGTGAAAATGGGGGATTTGAAGGTTAGCTTTTAGAGTTGTTCAAGAAAGCTGGAATGTCATTAACCTACTTTTTTTTTTCCTGACATTCTTGTATTCTGCAATTGTGGTAATTTTGGGCCATGAGTATCTCATCCTTTCTTCACCAATTTGTTAGTAATTGGTATTGAACTGATTCATGCCTCACTCAAGTGTTCTGCATTTGGCTTTCTGAACTTGTATTATTTTAACTGATCCAAATTTTTCGTCATGTTATTTTTCAGGTGACGAAGATGAAGAGCTTGATGCTGAACTTGGTTTGGCAAGCAAGAAACGACGTAGTAATAAGACTGTTAGAGTGAAGAAATCGTCAATAAACAAGTGCTTATCAATATGCTGCTTTCTTCATTAATTATTAAGGCAAAATGTTTAGTGTACGTGAAGTGGGGTCTGTTCTTATAGTTTATGTGTTTACTTTTATAGGGTCTCTGCCTCTGTGAATACTATTCTTCAGAAAATGTGCACTATTCTTGGTTTACTCAAGGATTTGTTGTTAATAGAGAGGTTGTCGGATAGTTGCATTTTACAACTTGTGAAGACAAGCTTTACGACATTCTTGGTGGACAATATCCAGCTCTTGCAACTGAAGGCAATTAGTTTAATAAGCGGGGTACATATCTGTACTTTTTGTTTCTCCGTGTCAGTTTGTGATTTCCTAATGTCCATGCATGTCTGCATACAAATTAATCTTCTGGATTCTTTAATTGTGTTTACAGATATTCTATTCATACACACAACATCGTACTTATGTAATAGATGAAATACTTCAGCTACTTTGGAAGTTACCATCCTCAAAACGAGCACTAAGATCTTACCACCTACCTGATGAAGAACAAAGGCAGATTCAGATGATTACTGCTTTGCTGATTCAGTTGGTGCATTGTAGTGCAAACCTTCCTGAAGCTTTAAGGCAATCATCAAGTGGTAATCCCATCTTAGAAGTCTCGATTGATTCTAGTTACCCTGTAAAATGCCATGAGGCGGCCACGGAGGCATGTTGTTATTTTTGGACCCGTGTGCTTCAGCGCTTTGCAAGTTTGAAGACTCAAGATGTTTCTGAGATGAAATCAATGATGGAGAATCTTGTTATGGATTTGCTGACAACGTTGAATTTACCTGAATATCCTGCTTCAGCTCCTATTCTGGAGGTATCACTTATTTTGAGTTTTATTATTTTCATAAATGCATTAGATTGTTTCCATGCTAAGGCAGGGATTTGCAGGTTCTGTGTGTCTTGTTACTCCAGAATGCTGGGCTGAAATCTAAAGACATCTCTGCACGTACAATGGCCATTGACCTTCTTGGCACAATAGCTGCGAGATTGAAGCGTGATGCTGTACTTTGCAGAAGGGACAAATTTTGGGTATTGCAGGAACTGGTTAATGCTGATGGTGCTGCTGATTGCAGATATCCGAAAGATGCATGTTCTATATGTTTGGATGGAAGGGTTGAAAAATTGGTCTTTGTATGTCAAAGTTGTCAGAGATCATTTCATGCTGATTGCATTGGAGTAAGAGAACATGAAGTTCCTAACAGAAGCTGGCAGTGTCAGTTTTGCCTCTGCAGAAAGCAACTTCTTGTATTACAATCATACTGCAAGTCGCAGTTCAAGGATGATGGTAAAAAGAATCAGAGTCGGTCAGAAAAAAATCCTGAAGCTTCTGATCCAATTACAAATGCTGAAATCATTCAACAGCTGCTATTGAATTACCTTGAAGATGTTGGTTCTGATGATGTGCATCTCTTTGTTCGCTGGTTTGTACTCATTAGATCTCTCTCCTTACTGGTTTTTTGGTATGATTGATGCCAAAGGGGTGATGCATATTTGTGAAAGTGCAGGTTTTATCTCTGCCTGTGGTGCAAGGATGATCCTAAATCTCAGCAGAAGTTCATTTACTACCTGGCTAGATTGAAATCAAAAGCAATAATACGTGATCCTGGAACTGCTTCTTCGTTGTTAACAAAGGATTCAGTCAAGAAGATTACTTTAGCATTGGGACAAAATAACTCTTTTTCTAGAGGGTTTGATAAGATTCTTCATATGCTTTTGGTTAGTCAGATATTTCTTTCCTTGCTTATTTATCAAGTTATGCAAGCTTTGCTCTTACAACATGATTGATTTCAGGCAAGTTTGAGGGAGAACTCTCCTGTAATTAGAGCTAAGGCCCTAAGAGCGGTAAGTAAATAATTTTTTATTTTTTAAAAAAAGCCTTTTTGAGTCTTTATGGAAATTAAGAATTTTGTGAATGTTAGCAAATGTTTTTTCTTCTGATTCTTCTTAATTTGAATATGACGAGCAGGTTAGTATTATTGTAGAAGCTGATCCTGAGGTATTATGTGATAAACGTGTGCAATTGGCTGTAGAAGGAAGGTTTTGTGACTCTGCAATATCCGCAAGGGAAGCGGCGTTGGAACTTGTGGGCAGGCATATTTCTTCGCATCCTGATGTTGGTTTGAAGGTATGTTTAATTTAACTTCCCTGTTGATGCAGTTACTGTATCTGATACATTTGCTTTGTTCTCATAATTGGTGGGGTTTTGTAGTACTTTGAGAAGGTTGCTGAGAGAATAAAAGACACCGGAGTTAGTGTTCGAAAACGAGCTATTAAAATCATTCGAGATATGTGCACTTCTAATGCCAACTTCTCTGAATTTACGAATGCGTGTATTGAGATCCTTTCTCGTGTTAGTGATGATGAATCTAGTATTCAGGTAATTTTGAAGCAATAGTTTGATTGTTACTTCTGTTCATTTTTTGGGATGTGGGGTTTGGGAGGAATGAGCTATTTTTTATTTATAGGTAAAAGAAATATTATTTGGAGGATACAAGTGTACATGATGTATGTATCAAATCACTCCTATTTAATTAATTCTCAAGTTTAAATTGTCTAAAAATCTAAAATAGTATATGGGGGAAGGTTGCCTAGATTAGTTGACCAGTCATACAAACTTCCTAGCATCGATTGCCTAATGACTAGTCATGCTATTCCCCTCATCAAATTGTCCACAATACTTGGAAGGGAACAATTGTCCAAATTTTAGAACATCTACGGCAATGAAAGCTCCCTTTCCAAGAACATAACAACTAAATCACTATTCATGGCATTACAAAATATCTCCTGTGACTGAAAAATTAAGCAGGTGCTGCTCAATCGAATCCCCACTATTCTTGCACATGCGGCAGCGCCAATTAGCAATTAAAATAGTACTTTACCAGAAAGTATCCACTGTAAATTTTTTTCTAATGATGCTATCCATGCAAAGAAGGCAACCTTTTGAGGCGCCTTTACACTTCATATGGTCCTCCCAAGGGAAAAATAATCATCGTAGAACCCCTCAATATTTCATAGTATGAAGGAACTTTGAATTTTCCTGCTTTTGAAGGTCTCCTTGATAATTTATCTTCCCCTTCTCTACATGAGATATTAGAATACAATAAAGCAAAGAATCAATAGAGTCAAATTCCAAATCTTGGATTGACTGGTTAAACTGAGAGTTCACACTTTGTCCATCACTCAAATAAACTGCTATTTAATCATTCTTGTACACTACAGTCATAAATAAATTCGGAAATGCATCTCAAAGACAAGAACCTCCACGCCACAAATCATGTCAAAACCAAACCCGCATACCATCCCTGACAAAGAATTGAAATTATCTTTTGTCCACTCCCCTCCAAAAAAAAAAAAAAAGAATATCCGGATTTTGTACGTATGATATGCCTCCAAAAGTGATCTCTCTCAACTCTAAACCTCCACAACCGTTTCCCTAATTGGACCTTATATATTTCTATTGGTGAGTTAAAGATAGGTCTTGAACCCACGTTCTCTTCATCTATCTAGAACTTTTGAGGAGGAGTTGCTAGTTGAGTTAGAGCTCATTGGTCATTTCCCTAATAGACTTGATTCAAGGAACTTAGTTTATAAATCCCCAAACCTCTCTCCTTCAAAAGAGGAAAAATTGTCCCCCAAACATCCCCATATTGGCCTCCACTAAAAATACTTATTGGAGCTTCTGAATCTATTGGCAAAATGAATGGGTATTTAAAGAGTGACATAAAGTATGTTGAGTAAACTACTTAGCCTGTTAGGGGTGTGAATATCCCTGGATTACCCAGCAACTTGTTTTGGCGGTTGGTGTCAATTGCTTGTAGGTTTTACTACCTAGAATGAGTCGAAAGGGCTCTTCTTTGGAAACATTCCCTACATTATAGGAAAAAAAAGTGATCCTCTCTTTATTTGACTACTTCCATCCTACAAGCCTCTCTTCCATCCTTTCTATAATAGTATTCCTTACCACTAGAGCTTTGAATGTGGAACCCCAATGGCAAACCCAAATAAGTCATAGGCAATTGAGCCACTCTACTCCCATGATCAATGCTAGCTCTGTTGATCTTCTTACATCTCCAATAGGTATCAATCACTCTCGCTTACATTAACCCTCAAACCTGATACTACTTAAAAATGAAGAACACATAGGAGGTATGCAAGTTGAGTAGGATTCTCCTCACAGAGCAAAATGTATTGTTAACAAAGAGAAGATGTGAAATCTCTATAATGTCGCCATTTCCTCAACCATTTAAACCTAGCTTGATGACCTTCTGTCACTCTGTGCAACATTCTGCCCAATATATCCTCAAGCAACATAAATAGAAGAGGGGATAAAAGGTCCCCTTGTCTGTGTTCTGGAGCTATTTGAAAAGACCAATGGGGTTGTCATTCACCGGTACAGAGAACCATAACCAAACTTCTATATTGGAAACAATAAGCACTCTCAATTGAAATATGTGTGTTTGGATTAGCTTTTTACTTATTTGGGTGTTTTTTTTTTTTTTTGGTTGATAAGTAATGCAGTTCTTATTAATATAAAAAACTAGTCACCCAAATGTACAGGATGTACGGGGACGATACGATCAATCACTCAAATTACAAGAATATAACAAATCAATAACAAAACATATTGACAAACTATGCAAAGCAGACATCCAAGCCAACAAAAGTGAAAAAAGAACAATTGTACCTAGAAAAAGTAAGGTTTTCTAAAGTTGAACATAAGCAAATATGTTAAATGAGTTCTCAAAAAAAGCTAATCCAAATGCACATAATTGTATGCCTTTTCTATGTCCACCTCACAAATAACCCCTGGAGCCCCACTATGTAGTCTAATGTCTAAACATTTGTTATTCCATAAAAATTATTATTTTAAAAAAGGTCTGGAAATTCTGTCATGGCCACTGTGATCCCATCTGTTCCTGTCTTCTTGTGTGGGAATCAGTTTGTATCTAAGTCCCCAGCTAGGCACCATGAGACACCCCATCTATCAGCTGCTACTTTAATCTTAGCCCATAAATCTCTTTATCCCTATGATCATTTGGGCCATACACCCCTAATAACATCCATTCAAACTTGTCTTCTGCATTTAGGAATAGGGAGGAATGAGCTACTTTATATGAAGACAATATGAAAGTTAGAGGCCTCCCACCGGGATGCCATGCTGCTTTGCATAGACTCTGCCAAAAGTGAACTTACAGGCACATACCAAGGCAAACACAAATGCAAGTCAAACTTCTGTACTAAATCTTAACCAAAAGAATAATGTTTCTGATGGTCACTTTTACTCTTAACATTTGCGACTATCTGCTTCGGTACATTATTTCAACCCTAAAACAGCATTTTATGTGCAAAGTGTATCTTCCCTTCATAAATGATATATCTAAAAGCCCTTGCTATCTTTAGCTGCCATAACTTTAAAACTGCGTCCCCTGAAAATAACCTTTGCCTCAAGTGGCTAGCCATTCATAAAAACAGAAGCCTCCCAAGTTTAGGGGGTGCTGACGTGTTTTAGAAGCCACCCAGACAGTGTATTCCTTGGCCCTGCTGTGAATGTAAGTCATAGACCTATGAAATTAGATGTAGCAGGATCCCATGGTTAGAACTGTATTTTGCAGTAGCACTTGATGAATTTGCATATGATTTTCTTTTGATTTTGGTGCTAAATCTTTGTGAGGAAATCCTAAATGGGCTTGAGTATTAATATATTATATTAGGAAGATGCTTATGAACCATGGCTTGTGAAAATGAAAGTTTTTTCTTAATGAATTGGTTTTTTTCCCTTATCAACCTGAAAAAAAAGTAAGTGAAATATGGTTGAGAAAGGTTATAAGTTCACCTCTGACAACCCTGTTGTATTTCCTAGACATGTGCAAAATATAACGTGTTATGGCCTTCCATTTATTACATTTCTGGGTAGGGAATTTTAATTGAATATATACTCCTGAAATTTCGTTTGTATATTTTAATCTAGCTCCAAACTTTATATTTCTCTCTTCTACAGGATCTTGTTTGCAAGACATTCTATGAGTTCTGGTTTGAGGAACCTTCTGGTTCAGAGACTCAGTTTTTTGGAGATGGTAGTTCTGTTCCACTTGAGGTTGCTAAAAAAACTGAGCAAATTGTTGAGATGTTGAGGAGGATGCCAAATCACCAACTTCTCGTCACTGTCATTAAGCGCAACTTAGCTCTTGATTTTTTTCCACAATCAGCTAAAGCTGCTGGGATCAACCCTGTATCTCTCGCATCAGTGCGTAAGCGTTGTGAGTTGATGTGCAAGTGCTTATTGGAAAAGATACTACTGGTACCCTTTTTGCCTATTAACATGTTAAAGTTTTTGATACTTTGTTACAAATATGTTGAGCCTTTCATTCTATCAGGTAGAGGAAATGAATGGTGAGGAGGTGGAGGTGCGTGCACTTCCTTATGTGCTTGTCTTGCATGCATTTTGCGTTGTGGACCCGACCCTCTGTGCCCCGTCCTCTGATCCTTCCCAGTTTGTGGTTACTCTACAGCCATATCTTAAGACTCAGGTTATCTATCTATTGCAAATATTCAATTTATACTAGTATTTTTTCCGAAAAATGTTCATAAAATTAATGTTGATTGCATTTCATGTATGTACTAGTTGTAGTATATAGGCAGCCTAAGGAGCTGGGTTTTATTCCCCCCCCCCCCCCCCCCCCCTCTCTCTCTCTCGTATTTGTATGTACAAAAGAACTCGAACTACCAATATTACCTAATAATATAAAGGTTAGCCTATTTTCCTTTCCTGTAAATGACTCATTTTTGTATGGCTTTGTGAAAATTTTGTGGTGTCTCTCTAGAGTCTGTTCAAAGAACTGTTTTCAATATGATTCTGAGTTACACATTTGAGAGAGCAAAGAGAAGCGAAAGAAGCTCAGAAGTTTGAAATTTCAGTTCCTTATTTTTGATATTGCGTCAGAGTTCTGTATATTTATTGCTCATTGCTGATGCTGTGCAAGGACTTATAAGTGCAGTAAACAACCATCGAAGCCACTCTGGTTATAACTTTGTCTTAAATGATCATGCAATATAACAAGATTGTTTGAACTTGTCCTATTTTGGACATTTCAATCCCAGAACAATGTAGAACGAGCCTTTGTGAATTTAGCTCTGCACCCCCACACCCCCCCAAAAAAAACACAAACATACACACCTTTATACATAGAATTTTAAGATATAAAAGAATCTGCCGGTATTTTAACTTGATTTTGCTTGTACTCAGGTTGATAATCGAAGGGTTGCTCAGTTACTGGAGAGTGTTATTTTTATAATTGATTCTGTTATGCCATTGCTTCGAAAGTTACCTCAAAGCGTTGTTGAAGAACTCGAGCAAGACTTGAAGCACATGATTGTTCGGCATTCCTTCTTGACAGTTGTTCATGCTTGCATCAAGTAGCGTCAAGTTCTCAGTTCTTTTCTTACTCTTCTTATGATTGCAATTCCCTTATTGAGTTTCCTGTGTCATACATCATTAAAGGCAGGAATTATTATGTGATCTAGGTTTTTTCATCTGTTCTGCAATTGGGCGGCTAATTTGATGGGAAACCAAAACGCCGAAAAAGGCTGTAAAATGGGTTGTTAAAATCTAAGACAGTCAATTTGAGTCTATTGTGGAGCAACTCTTAGTAATCACTTGGTTGTAAATATTGTTTTCCTGTGCATCATCAACAATGCAGGCCTATATGTGTGTGTGTGTGTACAATGTTGTAATCTATTGCATGCATATATTTCTATAACCTTGTAACCCCTGCATTCTTGTTACTATCTTTACCCCCTTTATTACTTCGATGCATGTTGATTCTCTTACGTCAAATAGTGTAATTGGCTTATACATGATTCATTTGTAATGCATTTGAAGATTTTGTAGCTTTATATTATAGTGCATAAATTTCTCTTCCTGTGTTATATTTATTTGTATAAGATTTAAATTAAAGTTTCTATATAAATTAGAGAAGATAATAGCATGGTGGATTTGTCCCTTTTAAAGTTGGCTACAGATATTTTTTTTGCAGACCCCAAGCAGCTGGGATATAGTGTTTTGAGTTAGGAATAATTATGCTTCTTGTTTGTGTCATTTCTTCCTTAGCAGAAAGTTAATTTTGCTGTTTTGGACATCCAGCTAATATTTATTCCCATCACAGGTGCCTTTGCTCTGTGGGCAAAGTTGCCGGAAAAGGTGCTACTGTGATTGAGTATCTTATTCAGGTGTTCTTCAAACGTTTGGATGCCCAGGCAATTGACAACAAGCAGGTTGGTGGCTAATAATCACGTACATGTTTAATCAAGTCAATTGCATGTCAACCTTTAATGTTTAGCTTTAACCATGTTTTATTTGTTTTTTTGTGTGTGTGTGTTTTCTATACCCTTGCGTAAGTTAAAGTGGTTTAGATTTGATGAAGAATCTTTAAGCTACGAAGAATTCTGGAAAAAAGTGGATGCAGTGTGGGAGTAATGACTTGGACCTTAAAACTTTCAGAAAGTGGAGTCTAAGTTCATAATTTTCTAATTCAAGCTTTCAATGCATTTAGAACTTCTCTCAGAAGAATGCCTGGCTGTTCTCTTGAGTGTTTGCATTTGGGTTCTAAGCAGTGTTATGCTTAGTACTTATTAGGAGATTCACCCCTAAATTTGGTCAGTTAAGTGATTGGCTTAGCACAAATGCGAGAATAGCTTAGGTATTTGCATTACCAAATATAAGTTTGATTCTTTATATCAATGCATCGTTATTTAGTTGAATAATATAAATTATGAGAAAGGTTTTATACCAATTTCTTGTTCAGACTTTTAATGATGTAGTTGTACAAGGCTATCTCCAAAGTAAATATATAATGTGATAAAACTGTCTCCCTTTGGGTGAAAGCAAAGAGCAACCTAAAGTTCATCTTCAAATTATATACAGCTTGGTAAATACTAGAATATCTCGAGAGTTTGAACATTTTGTTTCCTGAAATGCTTAACCTATAGAGTGGTGAGTTTTGCTTTTGCAAGAGAGGCTCCCTTCAGCTTGGAATAAAGCCATCTCCAATATGTGTATGCATCGAATTATCTTAATTATTTTGAAGTGGTACCCACATATGCTTTGGGTTTTGATATTAACATTAGATATATGTAAAGTGTCATTTTCTGAAAATTTTGTTTAACTGTGCTCCAGTATGCAAAATCTGCTAAACATGTAATAGGTTTTAGTTAACGTTAAGTTGGGGAGTAATTTATTTCTTGGGTATACATGTCTGAAGATGAATAAGTCATGAATTTGTTGTCATTTCCTGCTTATGGAAACCGTTGGTATTGAGATAAATGAACTTTTTGGAAATCCTATGTTTTTAAATTTTCTTTCAACTGACAAACTGTTTGTGCCAATAGCCTTGTAACTCAACTGACACATTCTGGTGTTTCTAATAGACATCCAGGGTTCAAATCCCCCCACCCCCCAATTATCAAATTATTAATACTGGCAAACTATTTGTATGATTCTTGTCAAGTTTCTTCCTTCCTTGGACTCTGCCTGCTTATGAATCAAGGTTGATGATCATTATTTCAATATGCCTTCAGTGTCTTTCTACATCTTATTACCTGCTGAAAGTATAACATATTAGCAGCTTTAGATTTGAAATAACTCATTAATATGCTTTGGATTTAATTATGTTCTATTTGCTATATTCTTCATGTGTGTGTGTGTGTGTGTGTGTTTAATACCAAGACAAAGTGAATGAAGAAGTGCTATAAGATAAAATTGTTTCTTTTGCTAATTTCAGTTAGTTGGGCGGTCCCTTTTTTGCCTTGGATTGCTTATCCGCTATGGCAATTCTTTGATGGGCAGCTCCAGTAACAAAACTATTGACGCTGTCAGTTGTCTCAGCTTGTTCAAAAAATATCTCCGAGTAGAGGATTTCATTGTAAAGGTTAGATCATTGCAGGTAATGCCTTCTCATCTCTTCTTGGTATTTGTAGCCCCTGGTTTAACTTTGAGGTCTTCTTATGTTCCCTTATAATTACTGTAGGCATTAGGATTTCTTCTAATTGCTCGGCCCGAGTACATGTTGGATAATGATATTGGGAAAATAGTAGAGGCAACTTTGTCTTCTGGCTGTGATGTTCGCCTTAAGGTAATAATGACACTTATCAATTTCCGCTACCATATTCAATATGTTTCTGATTCATTCTGTCAACCAGATGCAATCATTGCAAAACATGTATGAGTATCTTCTTGATGCGGAAAGTCAAATGGGAACAGATAAAGCAAATGAAAATGCAGTTCATTATTCTGTAGAAGGTGGCCACAGTGTACCTGTAGCTGCGGGTGCAGGAGATACTAATATATGTGGGGGTATAGTTCAGTTATATTGGGATAGTATTTTAGGTAGATGTTTGGACTTAAACGAACAAGTTCGCCAAGCGGCCCTTAAGGTGAGAGTCTCATTAAGAGTTGTACTTTTCATGCTTAAATTTATTGTACCTATTGTATACCCTTGTACATGGGTATATATGGGTGACACTTTTTGCTTTTTCAATGAAATTTTACTTATCAGAAAGAGTTGTGCCTACCTCTAAGATAAAGAACATTTTAGGAAGTTTGACTTTTTACTTTCATTACTAATCGTGCTATTTAGAACTGAGACAAATATTCAGATGAAGTATCAGGAAATGTTCTGGTGTTAATTACTCTGTTATTTAAATGGTTGAATTTGAAGTCGTGATTCCCTGGTATTTCTGCTATCTCTGGCCACTAATTTTTGTTTCTTTTTTTTTTTTCCCACCCAATTTTTCATTCTATGCTACCAAAATAGATTGTTGAAATTGTGCTGCGCCAAGGTCTTGTTCATCCCATCACTTGTGTCCCATACCTTATAGCTCTGGAAACAGATCCGCAGGAGGTGAATTCAAAGTTGGCTCATCATTTGCTGATGAACATGAATGAGAAGTAATGTCCTCTAAATGTTTGTTTGTTTGATTTTTTTTTTTTTTTTGAAGTTTTCTTCCCTGTAAATTTGCTTATGCGATCTAAGTGAAGCATCTTTTCAGGTACCCTGCATTTTTTGAAAGCCGTTTGGGGGATGGCCTTCAAATGACATTTATTTTTATACAAGCCATAAGTGGCATTAATGAAAATGCAAACCAGAAGGTCCAGTCCAAGGTTCTAGGAAATGTGAAGGGGAAATCTGATGGTGGCTCTGTCTCTCAAGCAAGGCTTGGAGTTTCTAGAATTTACAAGCTCATCCGTGGTAACCGGGTTTCAAGAAACAAGTTTATGTCCTCAATCGTGAGAAAGTTTGATAACCCAAGCTGGAATGATTCTGTAGTCCCTTTCCTGATGTGAGTTTCTGTTATAGTTCTGCTTTATGAGTTGTTTAGAGTAGAATTATAAGCTGGTTCCCTTTTACAGGTACTGTACTGAAATACTTGCTTTGCTTCCATTCACATCCCCTGATGAGCCACTATATTTGATCTATGCTATAAATCGAGTAATACAAGTTAGGGCTGGGGCACTTGAGGCAAGTATGAAAGCCCTGAATAATTATTTGTCACAAAAAGATGCAGAGAAGATACCTTATGACAATGGACAACTGAAGCCAGCTGTTCAGCCTGATTTCAACGAGATGACTTCCATGGATTTGAATGGGACAATCCAGCATGAGCCAGCTGGCCAGCCTATCTTTGATCATAGGATGCCAATGGATTTGAATGAGAGTATTCAACAAGATATTGCTGATCAGTCAGTCTTTAATCATAGTACCTTAGTGGGGGCAAAAACGCGTAGTATGAGCTCAGGTGTTTCTTTTATTCTTTCAGAAGATGATCTGCAGAAAGTCCAGGTAGCTTTAAAGCTTTCTTAAATCTTTTTTTTTTTTTTTTTTGCACTAAGAAGAGTTTATTGATTTCTGACAAGCACAAAAAATTTTGATGAGTTGTTTATGTTTTACCTAATAAAGAAAATGAAGAATCTTCTTGTGTTAGTGCCAATATAAATATGCATTATCCATGTTTATAAACCGTTTCCTTCATAATATGTTGTTGTGGCTGGATCAGGATGTATGTTGATTTTAATTCCTTTTAAACCCTGCCTGGTTCTTATGCAGGCTGACTGTCTTGCGGCAATTGCATTGCAGCTTCTTTTGAAGCTAAAGAGGCACCTTAAAATTGTCTATAGCCTGAATGACGCTCGGTGCCAGGTAATACTATGATTTGTCTTAACAGCGACATGTATGTTCTATTTGTGTATAAGTTACGTACGAGGTGTTTATGCAATGCTTTTTACTTTCAAACCAGGCTTTTTCTCCTAATGAACCCGTAAAACCAGGAGATGTTCTCTCCAGACAAAACATTCCCCTTAACATCAGTGAAACACGCATCAGTTTGCCTGCCACTTATCAAGATCTGATACAAAGATATCAGGTAGAGTGTGCAATGATTTTAGGACCCATTTTACTCTCTCACATGTAGTTTTCTTTGGCCTGATCAATTTTCTCTTACTGGTTTTCTTACTGCACAGGAATTCAAGAATGCTTTGAAGGAAGATGCTATTGATTACTCGATTTATACAGCAAATATAAAGAGGAAGCGCCCTACCCCCAGAAAAGGACGGAAATCTGTATACGGGGGAGGTGATGAAGATGATATTGATGATGAAGACTGGACAGGTGGGGTTCGAAGGCTAAGTAATAGTGGCAGGAGAGGTAACAGCAATAGGGGAAGTAGGCAACGATGATAGTTGTAAGTATATGACAGGTAGGCTAACTTGTACATTAAGTAGGAAAGGAATAGAAATAGGATAGGAGAGAGAAGAGAATAGAAATCTGGAAACAGTGGAAAGAAGGCACATAAGGGCCTGGGATAGTACTGGCTCTAGATGAGCACTTTCTCTAGCTGTTTCCATCTTGTAACTTGCTTGACATGATAGGCACAGCATTCTTTTTGTTAATGAAATTTAATTTCTGTAAATTGATTGTCTTCAATGTAATGTAGAAATCATGTTCCTCGAAAATGTATGAAATTTTGGTGGCACTCATTGAGGGCTTTCCCTAGAAACTTCAGATTGCACTAGACATTTTCTGAAAGTGATCATTTCATCACCTCTTACATTGCCTTAAAGATGAATCAATTCTAGGGTAATGCTATTCACCAAAATACTTGACAGAAGCTATTAGTCATTATTTTCCCTTCTCTTTTCATTGATTTGATTTGGTTTGAGAGTATATTTGTGGAAGAAATGAGTTGGGTAGCGATAGAGATTGGCTGATAGCCTGGTACGCATATTCTGTGCTCATAAATGTTTCTTGATCAAGTTGCATGGTGGATTGGGCCAATTAAATTTGATTTCCCAAGCTCAACTCTTAGTCCAGCTTAAAATTGGATTTGATTTGTTCCTTGTTCGTCTATGAAATATTAAAATCTGTTTGTATCATTCTGTATAGCTTTTGAAACCAGAAACTTGGTTAAGAGTATCCTCAATGTTTCTCCCCTTGGATAAATGATAATTTTCTTTTCTTTTTCCCCAAAGGGCTGAGCGTATAAACTCAAGCCGATCATCATGTTAGATGTTACTCTGGGAGTCTGGAGAACTGTTGATTGGCCTAGTTCTATTTCTTTCGAACTTCTGGCACATCCATGCCGTAATGGTTACGCCACATTGATATGACTCCGAATTGAAGTTACGATGGTTTAGTATCTCCATTTTCACGGGTCTCACAGTATGTTGTCGATGATATTGTAATGAACCAGGTAAGTGATGGCCATGGTACCGCTGGGAGCAGCTCAGCCCCTATTGTCTCAGCCCCCATTATTTCGTTCCTTAGCACGGAATGATCGGAAGCGAGACAGTTTCCAAACCTGAAGAGAGGGAACTTGCTTCTGTGTTCAGAACCAAGGTTCAACAATCTAATCCTAACCGAGTGGAAGATTAATCAACGTTGCATCTTCATTGAATAGAGAGAACTTCACTAGGAAGATAAAGCAGATCTTTCTACGTCTCAGACAATCCAATCTGAGACCTCAGAGATATTAAACATTGCATGTTAATTAAAGGGTTACAACTTAAAACCGACATTACTCAGTTACCCTTACCAGGTAGTTTTCTACATCCCCCCCCTCTGCCATATTGGCATATGACAAGGAGTAAACTTATGATGGTTTGTGGAACAACCGACTATTATTCCATTCTAGTCAATGATGAACCTAAAGGTATGATAAATCCATCTCAAGGTATACGGCAAAGAGATCTACTCTCTCCTTTTTCTTTTTCTTTTTTTTTTTTTTTTTTTTTTTTTTTTTTTTTTTTTTTTTTTTTTTTTTTTTTTTTTAATTTACACGAACTCATATCACAAGTTGTTACTCTTGAGTAATATACTCATATCACAAGTTGTTACTCTTGAGTAATATACGAGGTTTCTCTTAGTGTAAAAATGGCTCTCATTTGACTCATCTTCTTTTTGTAAATGATGGTCTTTTCTTTTTCAGGGCAACTCAACACGTTCACTTTTACATGAACTCATATCACAAGTTGTTACTTACGGGCTCATATCACCAGTTACTCTTAAATAATAAACGAGGTTTCTCTTGGTAAAAATGGCTCTTGTTTGACTCATCTTCTTTTTGCAAATGACAGTTTGCTATTTTTCAAGGCAACTCAACACGCTCACTTTTACACAGACTCATATCACAAGCTGTTACTCTTGAGTAATATACAAGGTTTCTCTTGGTGTACAAATGGCTCTAGTTTGACTCATCTTCTTTTTGCAGATGATAGTCTTTTTTTTTACAAAGCGATTTAACAAGTTCACTTTTTCAAGGAAAATTATTTTTAGATATTTTAATAATTTGTAAATTCTTGCAATGCTTGGTTCAATCCGACAATCAAAAACCCAAAATCTTAACTAGATCCTGATTTAACAAACTAGACAAGGTTCACGTTTCTATGATAAAATGTCATTTTTTTTTTCAATCAAGATTTCTTGTGTTGTGCAGCGATATGGATTTACCCTTATGTCTAAATTCTAATGTTGAAAGCATGGCAATTGAACTCCCCCTCTATTGATGTCCATAAAATGGGACGCACTGATTCTAATATTAGATGTTGACTGTAGCTCGGTGGTATCCAATAAATGGTCCCACCAGAATATTTTTAAAAGATTAATAACAAATAAATAAATAAATAACGCAGATTTCAAAAATGCAAGAAACAACAAACTTTATAAAACACTTGCCAAAGCTGTCTAAAATTAGGCAGAAAGCGATGGCCCAGTATCAATCCTCTTACAATCTAGAGCTTTTCCCTTGTTTTATAAATCACACAATGAGTATAAGACCATTATTAAATTAAAATTACGGTGTAATAGAAGCATTACTAAATGGGAAAATTCAATGAATATTACACTGAAAAGAGTGACTTGCCACCAAGTTTGAGAAAGGGCCTTGCGCCTAGTAACTCAAGGTACAATGACAAAAAGAGGCTGCAAGGATAAAGACAGAATTCAGATAAATAGATGCAGCATACAATTTGGTATATGTGCATGTACGGGTGTTTGTGTGTGGATGTGGGTATGGATGGGTGGGTGTAGAAAGAGAGAATACCGTGTCTATGCTAACTGGTTTCCCGTCCTCCATAAGAATCTCGGCTATTGTTCCAGACTGATCAGCCTGCGGGAAAAAATATCAGTATTGCAGATGTCACGCATTAGAAGTCTCAGAGCGGAATGCAACATAGTGTCAATTTAAGAGGGAGGGGGGGCTGGCGGCAATTAAATTTAGCATATTATTACCACAACAATGCATACATAAATTTAATATCCTTCAGGATTTTCCTTCAAGCCAATGTTCTCTGATTGAAATGACAATAACAATTCTCCAAATCCAAGATGGGTTTTGCTCAATTGTTATGAGAAGCGGGAACAATAAGTAATTTATCCTTGTAAAAAGCATCCGTAAGAGGAATAAATAAAGATCAAGAAAATGATGTAGGAACCAGCCTAAGTAGGTTTGAACACAGTAAAGGAGGGAAAGTACCTCAATTTCATTCATTAGTTTCATGGCCTCAACTATGCAGATGGCCTGACCTTTTTGGACTTTATCTCCAACCTGAAAAAGGGTAAGATTATGATTTGAGGGTATATTGTTTATCCCTTATATTGAATAAAGCAGTATATACAAACATTGCACATCGGCATGCATAAACACACAAATAACTTGTTCAACACACAATTTCTCATCTGCCGTGTCTTTTGAGGGACAAACCCTTAAGTCGTAAGCTCATTAAGGCAGACACTCACCTTGACAAATGGTGGTTCCCCAGGTGCAGGACTGCGATAGAAGGTTCCAGCCATGGGGCATTTCAGTGGTGGATGAGATGAAGCGCTTGCCTTTGCAGGTGCAGGTAAGGCAGGTGCTGGTGCAGAAGAAGGAGGGCTTGCAGGAGCAGCTGCCGTGGCTGGTGGTGGAGGAGATGGAAGCGTCGCATAGGTTAGATGTGGTGGCATACTAGCAACAGGGGCAGATGGTGCTGCCTGCTGCAAAGCTTCCTTCTTTCTAATTATGAGCTCACAGTCCATTTGCTTGAGTTGCAGCTCTGAAATATCTCTTGAATCCACAAGTCTGCTCATGAAAATGAAATAACTTCAACAGAAAGCACAATGTGGCTAATATGTATCAAACAGCAAATAATGCAGTCAAGCATGTGTATGCAATAGTCACTTTGACTTACTTGACAAGGTCTGATACTTGAGACATGAATGCTGAGATTGATGATACATCCGAACTAGGGTCTGGTACAGGATGTGATGACTCATCTCTCCCTTCTGACGATACAACTCCAGGCTGCGTGGAAGGTATGGGTGCAGAATTTGAAGATTTCTTGGCAGTTACCTAGAATAAAAGTAGCTTTAGTAGATGCCTGTGATTATATCTCATTTTAAAGACAACTTTTGGGTTTTGGATTATTGAGAACAATCTAACCTCATTAAGCTGTGCACACACCTTCCAGACAGTGGATTGCTTCAAATTAGGGATCTGCAGAACACAATAATACAACAAAACAATAAGATTTTTTTGGCAGCAAAATTAGCCTATCATTAACAAAACTGCATGTACGAGAAAATATTCATGTCGTGTGCATTGATTTTAGTCAAAAACCTTCCATAAGACCAAAGATATTTGACAGGTTAAAAGCGAGCAATAGAGAATTTCACCACTCATTGAGAAATAAAAAAAAAAATATATATATATATATATATATATACCAATGACCTTGCTGCACATTCTTCCATAACTTCTGTTTTACATTCATTAACATCATGACCATGTGAAACTCTTTTGGTGTATGTGCCACAAACCACATTTAATTTTCAGTTCTGATAAACTACCAGAGATTGGAAAGGGTAATAGTGGAGAGATAGATTTAGAACTCTTTTTTTATAATCTAGATTTTGAACTCAGGATTGCATACTTTGATATAATGATAAATTATCACCTGTCCCAAAAGTCAGAGCTCATGAAAAGGGTAATTTTAGTTTATAGTCGATTAACTAATATCCAAAAATGTCTTCAAGTATGACACATAACAAACGTGGTTTATATATACATGTTAAAAATAAATGGAAAAATTTTATCTCCAAATCAGTTTGAAGGAAAATTCCTCAAACCCACTACAAAATGACCATCAAAAAAGTAATTAGACTTGTTTAAATAATAAAAGTCGATGGTCTTATGAATCGCTACATGGTAGGTTGAAGAAGGAAATTCCTCCAAATTTGGATGAAAACTTTGTCCAAATTATAAAGTCTAGCTTAATTATTATTATTTTTTTAAAACAAGTAATAATTTTGTTGAGAGTCTTGTAACTTAATTGACACTTCTGCAAGTTTAAATCCCCTAAAAAAAACTAAGAACTAATAATTGAGGTACATAAGAATAAAATAATTCAAAATCAGTATCTTGACCAATACAATTCGCATAATTAGATATCAGTAAACAAATGAAAACTAATATACATATGAATGAAAACGAGAAGAAATATATGAAAAAAAAAATCATATAAATAATGGATAAGAAGACCAGAATGTGCGAAATGAAATTGAAAATGGAGACAAGATTGAAGATTGGGAATAAGAACAAACCGGGTCAGGAAGCGAAGATCCGAAAAGCAAAGAGGGTCTGGGAGTCGACCCACGGTGAAAAGAAACAAGCTTCAAGGACTGCTTGGGTCTAGGCTGGTTCTGGTTAGTGGAATTGGAATGTCGCAGCAAAAGGGTCTTTGGACAGGGCACCGTAAACGACGCCATTTTTACTTTGTATCAGTGTTTTTTGGTTTTGGTGGGTTGGTGATGGGTGTGTTGTTTAAATGGGAAATGTGGGCGGCGAGATCGATGAGAGAAGTATATGAGAAATCTAAGGATCCAAAACCAAAATGGGGACTAAACTCTAATGTGTGTACTGTTTTTGTGTTGTATTTATTTTATTTTATAATTTGGGGTTTTGGGGGGTTTCGATGTTTACGATGCGAGCAAAGTACATAACAAATAACAATCAATCAAAAAGACCGATCAAGGTGTCTATCTGTCTCTGAGGTTTGTGTTTCCCTCCCAACTCCAAGTGTGTTGTGTGCCACTTTGACGTGGACTACTATGGTGGGTCCCTGTTATTTTGATTTTCTGAAAAATTGGACGGTGCTGATGTGAGGAGTAGAGCATCAACGGCTGCTGTTTTAAGCTTAGTTATTTCGGCCGTTTGGAGTAGGTTGCGAGTTGGGTACCAATATCAATATCACCTCCCAACAAGTTATGTGTCTTTTCCATCATTAAAAAGAAAAAGTAAAAAGGAAGAACAAGAAGGTATTATTAAGAGTATCCACAGCAGTGGAGTTAAATTTTTAACAATTTAGCTCTACCAAAAGTTACTTTATCTATTTTACCTATACACATGCCACAGCAGTAGATCTATTTTAGCTTTCAACACAATAAAATAATATATTCATCACAATAAAATAATATTTCTACTACAATAAAATAATAATATTTCTACAACAATAAAATAATATATCACCACCACCACCACCACCACAGCACAAACATCCTCCACCACCCCACACAGCACAAACATCCTCCATCACCACCACCGGCCACCAGTCCACAGCAGGAAAGAAGGGAAAAAAAAAAAAAAAACACCAACCCAAATCGAACCCACAAATCCACAACCACCACCACCGGCCACCAGTCCACAGCAGGAAAAAAAAAAAAAAAAAAAAAAAAAACCTAAATCTCCAATCTTCCTTTTCCTTAGCCACGGCCACAACCACAGACACCACCACCACCACCACCAGTCCACAGAAAGGAAAAAAAAAAAACCCACGACGAGCAAGCACCGATCACGTCGGCGAGCTGTGTCGGCAGAAGCGGTGGATCGACGGCTTGGGCGATCGGAGTTGAGAGAGTGAGAGATTGGAGTGACAGAGCGGCGGTTTGGCTGATCGGAGTTGAGAGAGTGAGAGATCGGAGTGAGAGTGAGAGGCCGGTTGGAGTGAGGGAGTGAGAGGCCGGCCGGAGAGCGAGAGTGAGAGACCGGAGTGAGGGAGTGAGACTGGAGTAGTGAGGGAGTGAGACCGGAGAGTGACTGAAAGACCGGATTGAGGGAGAGTGAGGTTCAGACTTCAGAGATGAGAGAGAGAGAGAGAGAGAGAGAGAGAGAGAGAGAGAGAGTGAGTGAATGTGAGAGAGAGGGAGAGGCATTATTTTAATCTACTGGATGATTAAAATAATAATATTTTTTTTTGCTCCTCATGAACAGTGCACATCTATTTTTAGATGTGCACTGTAGCAGTGGAGCTAAATTTTTTAGATTTAGCTCCACTGCTGCAGCAAGGTTTTTGTGTTTGTGGAGCTAAATTTTAGCATTATAGCTACACTGCTGCAAATGCTCTAAGAGTACAACTTTTTGTCACAGCTTATTCCGTGACCAATTGTGAGAATTGGAGTTGTGGACCTACCACTTATAAGGGCACTTGTAGCAGTGGAGCTAAATAATTATATAGCTATTTTAGCTCCACCAAAACCCAAAAATCAACCATACAGCAGTGGAGTTAAAAGTATTTTTTTTTTACCTTCATTACTACAGTGCACAGGGCTGTGCACTGTAGTTGAGAGCTAAAAAAAAAAAAAAATTTATTCCCAACCCGGATTAAAATAATACACGTTGGTTCATTTTTTTTACATTCTTTTATTCTCACACTGTGCCTCTCTCTCAGTCACTCTCATCTGAAGCTCTCATCTCTCAAAACTCTCTCAAGCTCACTCTCTCAAACTCTCACCTCTTTGTTTCACCGCCGCCGGCCCGACTCATCCTCAACGTCACCACCACCGAAGCTTAATGTCACCGACCCACCAGCCGTCCCGAGCCACCGATCTGCCTCAGACCCACGCTGCCGATCCGCCTCAGACCCACTTCTCTTTTGCCGATCCACTTAAGGTCAGTTGTCTCTGTCTTCTTCATGTGGATGCTTGAGATTTTTGATTTGGGTATAACATCAAAGAATGTGGTCAATGACTTCTTTTTCTTGTTCTTTCAATTTATTATTTTAGATGCAATAATTTTTTTGTTGTTCTTGCTCAATGAAAAGTTCTATCATTTGATCTCAGAGCATCCATTCGTTTTGATTCAGAGCATCCATGAATAGACATAATGTATTTGTATTGGAATGTATTGGAAATTTTCTGTTTGCAGGAATTTGTTGTGTGGTTTTCTTGTAATAAAAGTTTTTGTCCTAGTTTTATGTTCTGTTGCGCAAAACCAGAAACGGTAGCACACAAAAAGGATTTCTTGTGGTCATTTTAAAGAGAAATTGTTAGTTTGGTTTTGAGATGCTCAAAAATGAATTTGTTGTTTTCTTTATCGGTGGAAGAGCCGGTGGCGGCGGCGGTAGTAGTTGCGGGTGGTTGTGATTGTTGTTTATTGTAGTGGATATATTATTTTATTGTAGTGGATATATTATTTTATTGTAGTAGATATACTATTTTATTGTGATGTTTATATTATTTTATTATGTTGAAAGCTAAAATAGATCCACTGTTGCAGCATGTGAGTAGGTAAAATAGATAAAGTAACTTTTTGTGGTGCCAAATAGCTAAATTTTTAGCTCCACTGTTGTGGATGCTCTAACTTACCAGCTGAGCAAGTTATGGCAAAAGTAAACAAAGTTTCTCTCCAAACTTTTGGAGAGAAACTTTTCAAACTTCTCATATTTCTCTTTTTTGAGTATGAATTTTGAAAAATTTAACGGTTGAATTTCATGTTCCTTATGTTCTTAACATGTATATCAAATTTTGTTCAAATTGGATATTATTTACTACTTGATTAATAAACTTATTTTTTATACACAATTTTAAATTATAAAAACTTAAAATTTTAACATTTGTTTTATGACAAAACAATTGATCTTTAATATTCTTGAAAGTTTGCAAGTATAAAGGATATAATAAGAACATGTAATCTAATCGTTAGATTTTCAAAATTTACACTCAATATAAAAATGTATAAAGAGTTTTGTTTGATAAAAGTTGTAGTTCTAGCATTTTTCAAAAAACAATAATAATAAAGTTAAGCATCTTTCTTTTAATGCAAATTGGGCCAACAGCCGGATTAATGAGAGGATATCTTTCATTTTTTTTTTTTTTTTTTTTTTTTTTTTGAGAATCTAATGAGAGGTGTAGGGGCAAGGGCCCAAGATCGTATATTGGGCCTTGGGTTTAGCCCGAGGATACAAATAGGTCCGAGGAGAAGCAAATAATTATGAGATATCCTCAAACCAATTTCCATAAGTAGAGAGCAAATGAATGGCTGTCCGAGGAGTACATCCTCCCTCGGACTTAGTGAATATGGTTCAAAATATATAATCCAGCAATTAAAGTGACCTTCCAAGAAAGTTCAATGATAGGGGTGTGCTTCATGGACATGTGAGAAGGAAGAAAACTTGAAAATATCTAAGAGAAGGCTGACACCACTGCATTAAATGCGCAACAGCTACTTTACTGGCCGCATTTATGTGGAGAAGACCTCTGAACAGTGCTACCTTGGCTACCGCGACTCATAGAGAGCTAGGGAAGGTGGCTGATGGGACAAGTACTCAAGTAGGGGTTCAGATGATCAACAAGTGGAGGGTGAAGATGATTCAAAAGAAGATATATAAGGTGGAAGACTCTTCATGGAAGGGGGATCAAAAAGGAGAGACAAAAAAAGCAATATAGCAACCTGAACCATTCTGATATTGGAGAGTATCCATCATATACAGATTTAACCTCCTCGGACTGAAAGTTTATTGATATAAACATCCTTGGTTTGTGTTTGATTGTCATATTACTTGATACTAGTTGTTGTCCAACTTATCAGGACTCAGTTCTTTGACCCATTTTCTACAAATTCATTGTATTGGGCTCATTGGATCAAGACTCCATACATTTTGGGCTTGGGCCTCAAATTGTGACCCTACAATTGGTGCCGTCTATGGGAAGAGCTTGTGCCTCAGCGAGTGCAACAGTTAAACATGGTGGGATCAGGTTCACACCAAACAGAGCTTGCAGGTTCCCAACGGCAGGACAACTTTCTTAACCTTGAACGGGAAAGAGATCAGGACAAACATCGAGAGGGTAGTGTACGTACTACCCATACAAGCAAAAGCCATTCTAGGGTGAGAAGTCACGTATCCCAAAAGCAAGATGATAACAAAGCCTTACAGTAGGAGATTAATGACTTAAAGAAAAAACTACGTCGTGCGTAACGGAAGCGTTCCCCCTCCAGTTCAGGTTACTAGTGATGAAGGCGACAACAATTATAGGCAAAGGTCAAGAACTCCACCAAGTGAGACCTTTTCTTATGAGGAAGAGCACCAACATAAACGCAGCCATAAAAGTCCATCCTGTAAAGGCCTAGTGAACGATGCCATGAGCAAAGCCCTGGACCGAATCTCCAAGTCACCCTTCACACTCAAGATAGAAGGGGCTAAGCTTCCTCGGCGATTCCATCAACCTACTTTCACTATGTACAACGGTCGAACGGACCCCATAGAGCACGTAAGCCAGTTTAACCAGAGGATGGCCGTCCATTCCAAAGATGAGGCTTTGATGTGCAAAGTATTTTCGTCCAGCTTGGGACCGATGACGATGAGGTGGTTTGATGGCCTTAGGCCAAATTCTATAGATTCCTTTAAACAGTTGACCCAGGCCTTTGGCTCTCGCTTCATCACGAGTAGCAGGGTTCCTCGGCCCTTGGATTTCCTATTGTCTTTGTCCATGCGAGAAAGGGAGACTCTAAAAGCCTACTCGGACAGGTACTGGGAGATGTACAATGAGATAGAGGGTAACTATGACGACGTCGCCATCAGCACCTTCAAGAGCGGCCTCCCGACTGAGCATGGTTTAAGAAAATCCTTAACAGGAAAGCCTGTCACCAGCCTGCGCCAACTCATGGACCGGATCGACAAGTATAAAAGGGTTGAAGAAGACCAGCAGTTGGGAAAAGGTAAAGCAAAGGTTGTCCCTCAGGAGAGGAGGGACTTTAGGTCGGACTGATCTAACAACAACAACCGATCGGAGGGAGACTTTGCAGGGTAATCCGGATATGCCAACGCGCAGGCAGTTCATGCTGTGTTCCGAGATTCGGTACATCAGGTTCTGGAGAAAATCAAGAACGAGCCGTTCTTCAAATGGCCGAATAAGATGGCAGGAGACCCCATGAAGTGCAACCAAAACCTTTATTGCCAATACCACCAAGAGCCGGGGCACACCACCGAGGACTACAGGAACTTGAGGAACCACTTGGACCAGCTGGTCTGAGAGGGAAAATTAAGGCACCTCCTACATCATTCCAGTGGTTAACAAGGACAGGCGAATCCTGAGACCCGAAGAGACACATTTTTAAGACCTCCTATAGGCACGATAAATGTCATTCTTGCTGCTCCGGGAAAGACCGGCTTTTGTCCTTCCAGAGTAATGTCTGTGACTCGGCTCTCCCTAGAGGATGACGATCGGGAGTCCAAAAAGGCCAAGAAGGGAGCCTCACCTGTGTTGGGATTCTCGGACGAAGATAAGATCGGAACCATCCAACCCCACGACAATGCTCTGGTAGTCACACTCAGGATTGGGGGATTTGATGTGAAGAGAGTGCTGGTAGATCAGGGCAGTGCTGTGGAAGTAATGTACCCCGACCTGTACAGGGGGCTGAACTTAAAACCCGAAGACCTAACGGCGTACGATTCCCCTCTGGTAAGTTTCGAGGGAAAGACCGTTACTCCAAGGGGCCAGATCAGACTGCCCATACAGACTGGTTCGGACATGGTAGAGGTGGATTTCATTGTAGTTGACGCTTATTCACCCTACACAGCTATTGTGGCAAGACCTTGGCTTCATGCCCTAGGGGCTGTCTCTTCTACACTACACCAGAAGGTGAAATACCCGTCGGAGGGCCAGATTAAAGAGATTGTGGGGAATCAGACCATGGCCAGATAGTGCATGGTGGCTGCCATCTCATGCCAACCCAGTGCTGAGCCCTCGGCCTCCACTGGAAAGGACTTATAGCAATCAGCCACCCCGACATTGCCCTATAATGAATCGGCTGAGGAGGTAAAATGCAAAGATCTAGAAAAGGTAGTCGTTGGCGTTGATCCGAAAAAGTTCTTTCAAGTCAGCTCGGAACTACCTCCCCAAGAGAAAGAAGAACTGATTGGATTTCTCAGAGCAAACGCAGACGTGTTTACGTGGGACGCCTACGAGGCCCCAAGGATTGATCCAAGCTTCATCTGCCACCACCTAAACGTTAACCCATCTGTTACTCCCAAGAAGCAACCACCTCGGCGCCCGTCGAAGGAGCATGCCAACGCTGTTAGGGACGAGGTGATGAAGCTCAAAAAAGCAGGGGCTATCAAGGAAGTTTTTTATCCTGAGTGGTTGGCCAATACTATAGTGATAAAGAAGAAGAGCGGGAAATGGCGAGTTTGTGTAGACTTCACGGATCTGAATAAAGCCTGCCTAAAAGATCCGTTCCCTATGCCTCGGATAGATTAGTTGGTAGATGCAACCGCGAGCCATTCTCGGATGAGCTTCTTAGATGCCTTTCAAGGATATCATCAAATACCACTGGCCGCAGACGACCAAGAAAAGACAGCTTTTGTCACTTCCACTGGAAACTACCATTACAAGGTGATGCCTTTCGGCTTGAAAAACGTAGGGTCCACCTACCAGAGAATGATGACCAGAATGTTTGAGCTGCAGTTGGGGAAGAGCATTGAATCCTATATAGATGACATGGTGGTAAAGAGTAAGGTGGTGTCCGAACACGTGAGAGACCTCGGGGACATCTTTGAAATTCTGAGGAGACACAAGCTGCGTCTCAACGCGTCCAAATGTTCATTTGGGATAGGGTTAGGAAAATTCTTGGGCTATATGGTGACCCACAGGGGAATCGAGGTCAGTCCCGATCAAATCAGGGCTGTCAACAGCTTGCAGCCACCTCGAAATCCCAAGGAAGTCCAAAAGCTTACTGGCATGATTGCTGCCTTAAACCGTTTTATTTCTCAGTTGGCAGACAGGTGTAGACCTTTCTTCCTCTTATTGAATAAATGGAAGGGATTTGAATGGACGAAAAAATGTGCTTTGGCCTTCCAACAACTTAAAGAATATCTATCTCGGCCACCAATCATGTCCAGTCCTGAGGCCAATGAAGTCTTGTTCGCCTACATCGCTGTGGCTCCTCATGCAATAAGCCTAGTGCTGATACGAATGGACAACGGCGTACAATGACCAGTCTATTACGTGAGCAAATCATTGCATGAAACAGAGCTCCACTATCTACCACTAGAAAAGGCCATCCTAGCGGTGGTTCAAGCTACACGAAAGTTTCTCCATTACTTCCAGGCACACACAGTCATCGTTCTAACCCAGCTCCCGCTCAAGTCCATACTTCGGAGTGCTGATTATACAGGGAAAATTGCTAAGTGGGGCACGATTTTAGGGGTTTTTGACATCAAGTACATGCCTCGTACCTCTGTCAAGGGCCAAGTCCTCGCAGATCTGGTGGTTGAATTTGCTGAACCCTCGCTAGAAGAAGAAGCAGGGGTGCAAGGCATGGATGAAAAATCAGTTGGCGCAATCTCTCTACAAGGGTCCACATGCTGGAAAGTATATGTTGATGGCACAGCGAACCAGAGAGGCTTCGGAGTGGGGCTAGTTCTGTTTTCCCCTGAAAGGATTACTGTCGAAAAGTCACTAAGATTGGGCTTCTCGGCCACGAATAATGAGGCTGAATACGAAGCCCTGCTAGAGGGAATGTCCATGGTACAGAAACTGGGCGGAAAAGCAGTAAACATATTTTCGGACTCAAGACTGGTCGTTGGCCAAGTAAATGGGGAGTTAAAAGCAAGAGACGAAAGGATGCAAGAATACTTAGACCAAGCTAAGTGCCTACGATCACACTTCGATTCTTTTAGCTTAATGCACATCCCTAGAAGTGGAAACACACATGCCGACTCCTTGGCCACGCTCACCACCTCCTCGGCTCAAAGTCTACCCCGGGTCATCCTTGTGGAAGATTTATACAAACCCTCAGTGACGAAGAGAGAAGTAATCCATGTCCACTACGTCAGAGTGGGACCTAGCTAGATGGACCTTTTGGAACTGTTTCTGAAGGAAGACATCTTACCCGAAGAGAAGACCGAAGCTGACAAGATACGAAGAAACGCTTCTCGGTTCTGGCTATCTGAGGACCAGAAGCTGTATAAACACTCTTTTTTCGGACCATACTTGCTTTGTGTACACCCTAAGGCTTCAGAACTAATCCTGAAGGAATTACACGAGGGAATTTGTGGAAGCCATACAGGAGGCAGATCCTTACTCATAGGACCATCACCCAAGGCTACTAGTGGCCAAACATGTAGAAAAAAGCACACGAATACGTAAAGAAGTGCGACCAGTGTCAGAGGTTTGCGCCAAACATACATCAACCAGGAGGGATCCTCAATCCATTATCCAGCCCTTGGTCGTTCATTCAGTGGGGCTTGGATATTTTCGGACCCTTTCCCAAGGCAGTAGGGAACAAAAGGTATCTGCTCGTCGGCACTGACTACTTTACCAAATGGGTTGAAGCCGAACCTCTAGCAAATATCAGAGATTTGGACGTCAAAAAGTTCGTTTGGAAAAACATTGTTACCCGGTTCAGGGTCCCTCACTCCCTCATCTTGGACAATGGTCTTCAGTTCGATAGTAAAGCCTTTAGGAGGTACTGTTGCGAATTGGGAATTACGAATAGATATTCTACCCCAGCCTACCCCCAGGGGAATGGGCAAGCCGAGGCTGTTAACAAGGTCATAATGAACGGGCTTAAGAAGAGGTTAGATGACGCGAAGGGAAGGTAGGTGGAAGAATTGTCACATGTCTTGTGGACGTATCGAACCACACCCCGCAGGTCAACTGGGGAGACCCCCTTCTCGATGACTTATGGAGCTGAGGCTATTATTCCTCTAGAAACGGGTTTTCCAACACTAAAAACCAGCTCATTCTGTTCGAGCAGCAACGATGAGCTGCTAGAAAAAAGCTTAGACCTTATTGAAGAAAGAAGGGAAAAGGCAATGGTCCAACTGGCGTACTACCAACACAAACTTAAGCAAGGTTATGATGCCAAAGTAAAGCTAAGGCCACTAGTGCCTGGGGACTTAGTGTTGAGGAAAGTTCTGGGTAATGCTAAAAATCCAACATAGGGGAAGCTGGGACCGAATTGGGAAGGGCCATATCGTATTACCTCAATGGCTGATATTAGGGCATATTTTCTAGAAGATTTAGATGAGCATGTAATACCACGCCCTTGAAATGTAAACAACCTGAAAAGGTACTATTATTAATAAAAATTTCCTTTCTCAATAAGTTCTTTTGTTGTATGAAGGCCTCGTGCTTCGTGTCTGTCAATTTACTCAAGTATTAAATAGAACCTAAGTTCTGTATGGCTCCTCGGATCACAGACTTAGGGGAAATTAATTACTTTAGACACCTAGCCAAGTATTTAAACAAAACCTAAGTCCTACATGGCTCCTCGGACCACAGACTTAGGGGAAATTAATTACTTTAGACACCTAGCCAAGTATTTAAACAAAACCAATGTCCTACATGGCTCCTCGGACCACAGACTTAGGGGAAATTAACTACTTCAGACATCTCTTCAAGTATTAAACAGAACCTAAGTCCTACATGGCTCCTCGGATCACAGGCTTAGGTGAAATTAATTACTTTAGACACCTAGCCAAGTATTTAAACAGAACCTAAGTCCTGCATGGCTCCTTGGACCACAGACTTAGGGAAAATTAACCACTTCGAACGTCTCTTCAAGTATTAAATAGAACCTAAGTCCTGCATGGCTCCTCGGACCACAGGCTTAAGTGAAATTAATTACTTTAGACACCTAGCCAAGTATTTAAACAGAACCTAAGTCCTACATGTCTCTTCGGACCACAGGCTTAGGTGAAATTAATTACTTTAGACACCTAGCCAAGTATTTAAACAGAACCTAAGTCCTGCATGGCTCCTCGGACCACAGACTTAGGGGAAATTAACCACTTTGGACGTCTCTTTAAGTATTAAACAGAACCTAAGTCCTGCATGGCCCCTCGGACCACAGACTTAAGGGAAATTAACTGCTTCGGACATCTCTTCAAGTATTAAACAGAACCTAAGTCCTACATGGCTCCTCGAACCACAGGCTTAGGTGAAATTAATTACTTTAAACACCTAGCCAAGTATTAAACAGAACCTAAGTCCTGCATGGCCCCTCGGACCACAGACTTAGGGGAAATTAACTACTTCGAACATCTCTTCAAGTATTAAACAGAACCTGAGTCCTGCATAGATCCTCTAACCACAGGCTTAGGGGAAATTAACCACTCCTGACACACAAGAGCACTTTTATAAATGTTAAACAGAACTCGAGGTACAAGGTATATTACTTATCTCCTCTAAATTCAATACTCATTGTATGAGGATTAATCCACGGTATAAGTATATAGTAACTCTCTATTGCTAAATGCATTATTAAACTCGTTGGCAATGATAATGATAAATTCTAAGAGCGCAAAAATAAAGATTTGGAGAATAAAAGGAAAGGTTCATTCATTAACTTCAAAAATATATTACAAGCTACAAAATCTCAGGAAGAGAAAACAAGAAAGATAAAATCCTACAACTACTTTTTCTTTGAATGGGGATCCTCCTTGGTAGTGGCAGTCTTAGGCCGGGCATCCCCATCTTTAGGCTTTTCGGCTACCTTAGCCTGGGAGATCACGTCCCTAATGGTGAGGGTATCCTCGGACGGAGTGCCACTTGCTGGATGAAGGCCCTCTTTACCCATACTTGCTCCAGTAGAGGTCCCAACGTCAATGGTAAGGTCTTGAGCGCTGGGAACTTGCTCAAGAGAAGGTAAGGGCAAAGCAGCTGAGGAAGGGTCGGTTGGGATCTTTCTGATATGTTCTGGAAATTATACTCTCTCCGCCCTCCTCAACTCAGAGTCTGCCGGGACCCCTGCACTGTTAAGAGCCTCATTCCAGGTCACAATGCAGTAGTCCCTGCACACTTCGGCCACCTCTTCAGCCAACCTCTGCTCTGTCTCGAGCATCCCCCGCTCATAGGCTGCTATTTCTGCGGCCTGAGCAGCTTCCTTGACCGCTTGGGCCTCTGCCTTACCTTTTCTAGCTCGGCTTTCAGGCTCAGAACCGTAGCCTTCTCCATGGCTAGATTCAGCTCCGTGGTGAAGAGAAGCTTGCGCTGGTCCTCAGCCTGAGCCTCGGCGGTCTTAAGCCCTGCCAAGGCGCTTTGACGTTCGTGCTCTGAAGTTTTGAGCTTCTCGGCCAGTTGAGTCTTCTCCTCCTTGGCAAACCCAAGCGCCTTCTCTACCGAGCGCTGGAAATTAGATTTGGCCTTGAATTTATTGTGGGCACTTCTGACGCATTCTTCGGCCACAAAGACTCGTCGAGTGACCTGCATAAAGCAACAAGAGGATTACACATAAAGAATATATATGAATGGAAAAGGGAAATGAATTGAAATGCCAATGAAACTGTACTCACCATCGTGAGGTCTTTTTTTAGAGACATAAACAGGTCAGGCTGCCTCATCCTCCTAAGGGCATCCATATCCTTTAGGAGGAAGAGGGGCTGCTCTAAGGCCTGGGCCAAGTACATGGAGTGCCCCCTACTGGATTCCCTTATCGTGGAATCATAGGGAATAGGGGCCCCGTCCATCTCAATCACGGGAGCCCACGTGCGCTGCTGACGGCGTATCTTAACGTCGTCTCAGCTCTCCACAAACTTCGACCTCTTGTCTCGAGGGTCTTTTGTTTTTTGTTGCTTCGCGCCCTTCTGAGGAGGCATCTCCCCCTCTTCCAACTCCTGAGGTGGTCCTTTCTTCTTCGGGTCAGGATTGACGCGCGGGCCTTGGTCGGTAGGAGGAGGAGGAGGGGGAAGAGAAAGGTTGGCAGAGGTTTGGGTTTTAGGAGCTTCAGGTGGAGTTGCTCCCTTACCCCTATTAATGATCAGACCCCTTAAGCTCGGCCTCTTCTTTAGGTCCATGATCTCTGCTTCCTCGAAGCTTGTTTCAACGAAAGCAGCAGTCTACCCTGGCTGATGAGCTGTAGAAAGCCTGTCGGACTCAATCTCGGAGTCCAAAATCTCCACAGGCCTCTCGAGAGTTCTCTCATCTTCAGCAAATTGAAATTTGACTATCTCCTCCTCAAGTGACAAGTGTGAGGAGGAGGCTATCCCTTCCGCTGCTGGTACGGCTGCAAGTGGAACTTGTTGAAGCGGTATTGCAAATTGCGGAGGGTTTGGTTGAGCAGGCAATACCACGGGAGGTAGATCCCGCCTCACAAGGAACCCTGACTTGGAAATGTCTATCCGAGCAAGACGAGGGTTACCTGCTCTCAACGTTTGGCCTGCGTCCTGGTAGATGCGCGACAAAGGCTCGTAACCTAAGATAAGGTGAGCGGCCCGCAGTTGATTGTCCTCGCTCATGAATATCTTCAATCTCAGCAAAAAGTTGAGCCCAGGGACCTTGACAAAGCTGAGCTTCGGAGAAACGTGCCCTTTATCTGCAAAACATCCGAGAAGGCAAACATTGTCAAACCGACGATGAACATTATCCGAAGAGACATACTATCAAAAATGAATAAAGAGAGCTCAGAAAACTAAGGTCTCGGCCGAGAGACCTGGTCCTAGAATACCCCACCTGGTATTCTTGCCTTAACTGGGCAGTGAAGACCGTCGTGCCATCCCCCGGAGACAATTAGGTAATCGTCCTTCATGCCTTTGTTGGACTTAGGGAGGCAGGATATCAGTCGCAACTTGTCGGATCGAGATTTGATGTAATATCCCCCCGAAAGGGAGTGACACTCGTACAGATGAGCAACGTCGTGCCACGTAAGACCGAGGTTCATCTGGTCGTTTAGCACATCTACGCATCATAAGACTCTAAAAATATTAGGGGCGCATTGGTGTGGACATAACCTATGATTGAGCAAGTAGTCCCTAGTTATCCTACCCATAGGAAGCATCATTCCTCTCTCTATAAAAGCGATCATCGGGATGACAAATTCACCCTCTTTTCTATCCGTGAGTACACGGTCTGGGGAACAATATTCTAGGCCTACTCCTGGGGGGATATGGTACCTAGCCCTAAAACTCTCCATACTAGCCGGAGAATCTACCAAATACTTGAATCTACCCATTTAAACGAACTAACTCAGAAAGAAGCTTCTGAAACGAAAGAAAGAAGGCCGAGGAGGAGGGCCAAGACTAAAAGGAAGATATAAGGAAAAGAACTTACGGAAATGAGTGTGTTTGTCCCTGATTGTTTTTTAAAAAAGATTTTCAAAGAAAAAGTTTTGGAGGCTTTGAAAATTAGAGAGTCCTGTGATTTGGAGCGTTGGAGATCACTAGAGAGCTTAAAGATTGGTAAAGAAAAAGAGAATGCGTTCCCTCAAGGCTTTATATAGGAAGTAGAAATGAGTGGGAGTTATCCCGCTCAAATTTCCAAGAAGAGTCTCAACCGTTGGATCTGAGCTTCGCCATTGGATTTGGGGGACAACATGCCGCCTGGAGCAATTAATGATGCTTCGTAGGCTGCGAATCGTCAGAGATAATTATAATGCACAGAAAATTGAACTTCCACACGTGTGAGCAACAAAATCAAATGGTATTAGTTCTTAGAAGATCAAAACCTCACTTTTCTTCTCGGATAAAAAGAAACCCGAGGTTTTGAGGGGCTATTGTAGGGGTAAGGGCCCAAGATCGTATATTGGGCCTTGGGTTTAGCCCGAGGATACAAATAGGTCCAAGGAGAAGCAAATAATTATGAGATATCCTCAGACCAATTTCCATAAGTAGAGAGCAAATGAATGGTTGTCCGAGGAGTACATCCTCCTCGGACTTAGTGAATATGGTTCAAAATATATAATCCAGCAATTAAAGTGACCTTCCAAGAAGGTTCAATGACAGGGGTGTGCTTCATGGACATGTGAGAAGGAAGAAAACCTGAAAATATCTAAGAGAAGGCTAACACCACCGCATTAAATGTGCAACAGCTACTTTACTGGCCGCATTTATGTGGAGAAGACCTCTGAACAATGCTACCTTGGCTACCGCGACTCACAGAGAGCTAGGGAAGGTGGCTGATGGGACAAGTACTCAAGTAGGGGTTCAGATGATCAACAAGTGGAGGGTGAAGATGATTCAAAAGAAGATATATAAGGTGAAAGACTCTTCATGGAAGGGGGATCAAAAAGGAGAGACAAAAAAAGCAATATAGCAACCTGAACCATTCTGATATTGGAGAGTATCCATCATATACAGATTTAACCTCCTCGGACTGAAAGTTTATTGATATAAACATCCTTGGTTTGTGTTTGATTGTCATATTACTTGATAATAGCCGTTGTCCAACTTATTAGGACTCAGTTCTTTGACCCACTCTCTACAAATTCATTGTATTGGGCTCATTGGACCAAGATTCCATACATTTTGGGCTTGGGCCTCAAATTGTGAACCTACAAGAGGATATCTATCTCCAAATCCAAAACTCCACCCAGACCCATTATGAAACATCTATCCAAATTCAAAATTCAAAACTCCACCTCCAAACCCACCACTAAAGTTATCCAAATTCAAAACTTACCACTAGAAGTTGCATCAGAAAATGATCAAGTAGTTTTTTCCTTATTATTTATACGACAATGCCATTTCTTTTCCATTAGAGAATTGCATCTTGACTCAACTCTTATTAGTAAACATAAAAAATCAATTTGTCTATAAATCTTAGTCTTTGACATTTTATAATTCTTATATTTTTCCTTATATACCTGGCGATGCAATTGCAACATTTTTGTGTTGAGGTTTTATGTTCAAAGCAAATGTCACAGGTAATTTTTCTCATCCATCAACCCTATATATTGATTAGGTATGGTCATTTCAAAATGAAATTACATTTTTTATTTTAAGGAATAAAATGAAAATACATAAATATTACTCAATGTAAATGGTTTTTTTTAATTATATTGTTTCTTGTTGGAAAATCTGGTTTTGTATCTCATACAAAACACACAGCAGAAGTAACAAACATGGATCTATTTCATTCATGATTGATAACATGCACTATGTAAATTTCAGAATTTAAGAATAAGATAGTGTACTTTGGTGCGGTGAAATTCAAAACAAAAGATTATAAGTACTTGGGAACACTTTTAATCTTCACTCCAATTCCACTTTACGCCCAAGAAGTGTGGTCTCTCAATCAGTTTCCAAGGGAGAATAATGGAGTGGCTTCACTCACACATACACACCATTTCACAATGATGTCTTTTTTTTTTCTTTTTATAAAAAATTCTTTATGTCTCTCCCTTTATATTTAACTGATTATCTAATTGGGCTGGCCTATTGAGTCTTTCCAATTGGGCTTTAGTGTGTGGCTTGGAGTGGGACCAAAAGGGACCGATAAGACACTAGCTCCAATGGACCTTGGGCTTTTCTGTCAACTCTTGACAAGTCAAAAGTTACCATTAATTATATTTAATACCACTATATAAATATAATGGCACTCTAGGCCTTATTAATAAATTATATCCCAAGACTTTATTATACATGCAACCCCTTCATAAAATATTCGTAGTAATTCAAAGTCATGAATATGGACTGCCACTTTGAAGATTACTACATCTTAATCCCTGAGTACCCGGTTTAATCCTTTAAGTTATTCATCATATATTTATGAAATCCAATTTCATAAATATATACTTTAGTAATTTCTTACTAAAGTGGTTAGGCCTAACTCTCTGAATAACTGAACCCATTAAACTTATCTCAAGGGAATATTTTATATCTCCGTTAAGAGACTATGAATTCCATCTTGAGAATATATGTTCCATCAACATTAAATGTGGCTGCCCAACATACTGAGGTTTTGATCGTGACTTTAGATCTTACTCCTGATATATCAAAACAACCTACACTTCATGATCAGATCAATTATTCTCTCAGGATTAAGAGTTCACGTAAATAGAAGTCGTGAGATTTATTATTCATTTGACAGTCGTTAGAAGAATAATAAATCTCACAGCGGTCCAGTTCAATATCTCTTAACTCTTAAAACATATTAACATGTCAACTAGAAGTCTTCACTTCCATGATCAAGACAAATCATCTTAGTTGATATGTTATAGTCTTCGCAGATGAAATGCCCAATTTCATCACCGACTACGAACCAAAATTATGAGTTTACAAAGAACTTGTGATCTATATCTTCTGTGACTAAATCACATAAATCACATACTATGCATCTCATGGACTATATAATAATGTCTGAATATTCATGTTACCATTATTTTAGATAAAAATAAAGAAACTTTATTAATCACAACATTAAGTCATACATAATGTCATACATAATAACATACATAACATCTTACAATAGGATTTAAGGGCACTAATCCTAACATTTCTTTCTTCCTTTACTCTTTTAAATTTACTTTGGGTTAGGTTTATGGTCGATATTTTGATTTCTTTCTATTTCTTTTCTTTTTATACCTTTTAAGGTAACAATCTTAATTCTTTTTTCAGGTCAAGAGTTCAGGCTATGAATTTTTGATGAACCAAAACAACAGAAGAATTATGGTGTCAACTATTAAATAGATGAAGTGTATATAGGATTTTAAATAGATAATCATGACACTAAGACCAAAAATTAAAAAAGAGTCACATCACACACGTGAAGTGTGTGTGTGATGAGACTAGTGTTACTTAATGTGTATATGTAACTAGTCTTTTACATGGCATGATTCTTGTCGCATGCTTCATGCACCCTCCTTCATGGATTGGGTCACTTGCAAGCATGTAAATTCTGTATATGAGACACACAAGCTTGTGAGATGCCTAACCCTATAAAGGGTGTACGCACATAATAATTTTTGGTATGTGAGAGAGTAAGAAAATTGTTACATATAACGAATACATGAATAGTTTATAGCGAATGAGACCATATACATTCCATAATAGAAATGGCTATTCTTGTATAATAACTAATAACTATTTGGTTGAAGTTGTGGTGGGATTGCATATAGTTCAAGATGTTGAATACTTTCTTTAAAAATAGGCATGACATTGTCAACCTCTACATTGACTAATCTCTTACTAATTTGATGTCAAAATTCTTTTTATTATTCTTTTGATGATTTTCTCTCCTACAATTTTGACTTGTATAAACAATATTACAGTGTAATAATTGGGGAAGAAAAAAGTTGACAATGATCGGTTGAGAGCAATGCAATGTATTCATTTATACACAAACTTTCATGTCCCTCCCCAAGCCACGTTTCTTTGCAAGTGACACTGAGGTTTTGTTCAATGAGAGAGAGAGAGAGAGAGAGAGAGGTTTCAATTATAATCATGTGAGATTCATATATAGTATAAAATTTTGTAATTTTTCCCTCGAGGAAAAGAAAGAGGAAGTAGAAACATTAAGGCTGACCACATGACATAAGGCCTGGCACCTAATTCTTATAATAATATGTATTTTTTTTTTTCTCTCTCTCAATTAAAATTTTCCAATTGAAAAAAAAGAAGAAGGATAATTACAGATTACCCACATGTGGTTTAGCCCGAATTTAACTTACCCACCCATGGTTTCATTTTTGACACTTTACCCACCTGAAGTTACTTCCGTTTAGTCTCTATTACCCACCTCTATTAAAAAAGAGGGATAAATAAGTCTTTTTACACCCATTTTATGTCTCTCTCCTCCCAAAACAAGAAAAACAAGATTAAAATATGGTATTAGTTTCTCACAATTCACAAACATGAAGAACATACACAAACATGAAGAACATAAACCCAGAAAACTAATACAAATCAAATCAAGCAATACCATCAAAGTACAAACCACAGATCTATCAAAATACAACCCAAAAACCCAGGCATATATTTGATGGAACTTAAGAACAAATGAATTCAAACCCAAGCATATATTTGAAACCCCAATTTCAAATCCAGACATATATTTCAGGGACTTCTCAAACCCAGAAAAATTAAACTCAAATCAACCACTTCACAGATCTCAAACTTTATAAACTTTTTTTTTTTTTTTTGATAAGTAAAATTTATAAACTACCATGGCAATAGCTCACAGTTTTCCTCCACACATGAATATGGGTTTGTAACATCAGTATTACCACTAAGTAAAAAGAAATGAAGTAATTCAATTCCATGAGAATGAAAACACATATCAGAATTATATTAATTGTAGTATTTACAAACAAACTTATTACATTACAATATTTAACATCCTGGCCTCATGTTCTAGAACTGAATAAATAGTTTCTTCAAGTTCCCAAACACATATTACCCAAGATTCAAAATCGCTAATTTATTCAAGTCACATTATCTTTTTTCTCAATAGAACAATGCTAAAAATTCATCTTTTACCAACACTATAGCACAAGAAAAAAGAGCACAAATTATCTTAAAACAGTATCTCCACGAAACAACAAGCTAAAACACTGGATAATAGCCATTGCATTAAAACAGCCCCTCTCTATATCTCAATTTAAAACAAACCCAACAAAGAAATATCCACATTAACACCTCGAAATCAATAATCAATAATGATGGCCAAACTTATCGATGAGCTTGTTGTAGTCGATCTTGCCTCCGCCTTTGTCCAACACTATGCTCCTATCTCCGTTGCTTTTCTATCCATCAATCCAAAGACCCACGGCGAGCTGCTACCCACAGCGCCACGAACCCAGGTCCACCCACAGCACCACGACCCCACGCTGATGTCCATCATAACAACCCAAAATCTCAGATCAACCACCACCAAAACCCAAATCGCAACCTACACATCACGCTCCTCAAAACCCACACCCAAATCAGTCATGCTCCTCCTCCACGAATCAAAACGCAAGCCCATATAGCCACCCTTGGCTCCTCCATTGTCGCAATCGTGACCCAAAGCTACTGCCTATCTAAACCAAAGTGTGGTAGATGAGAGAGAGAGACATAGACTGAACAGAGAGAGAGAGAGAGATATATAAAATCAAATAAGAAGTAATGGAAAGAGTAACAAGTGATTTTTGCCTTTACTGATGATTCTCGGACTAATAAATCAAGTGGGTGCCATCGTAGCATCTAAGATCTCAGGTGGGTGAGCAAGCGTGAGAGAGTGCGTGGGAGAGGAGTGTTTGATCTAATTTCTTGTTTGATTTTTTGATGAAACTTGTTAGAGTAACGGAAAAATTAGAGGTGGGTTACGGAGCATAAACGGAATGAACCACAGGTGGGTAAAGTGTCAAAAATGAAACCACGGGTGGGTAAGTTAAATTCGGGCTAAGCCACATGTGGGTAATCTGTAATTATCCCAAAAAAAAAAAAATCAATAGATTTTTAAATTTTAAATATAGTTCAATAAAATAAAAAATAGGAAAGTACAAAAAAATCAACCGATCAAATTGGTCCAATTAGGTCCAATGCAGTCCATTGTCCATTCAATCTATTTTAGTCTATTTCTTTTAGTTTGGTGAATTCGGTCCAATATGGTGATGCGTTGAAAGTTTGTTTAGAAAGAGGAGCTGCTTCATTTGTGTCACCTTCTTAACATAATTTTGGTAGGTTCTTGATGAAATTATATTTTTCTTATGTTATTAAAGTCTTGTATTTTTTTTTTCTAATATAAGTGATGAATTTACTTATATCTGCTTTATCTTTAGGTCATTTAAGACCTATAGAGGATGAACTGTTTGTAAGAACCAAAAGCTTAAGCGTGACATTTATTATTTCTACGCTCTTATTGAGCTACATTAGTGTAGCATTTCAGTCTAGTTTGGTTCACTTCAGTCCATTTGGTCCACTTCGGTCTAATTCAATCCATTTTAGTCCATTTCTATCCATTTTGTCCAGTTTGGTGATGCTTTAGAAGTTTGTTTAGAAAGATGAGCTCCTTCATTGACAATTTTGTCACATTCTCAGCGTAATATTCTTAGGTTCTTGATAAAATTGCTTTTTTCTTAAATTATTAAAGTCTTGTATTATCTACTTCATCTTTAGACCATTTAAAACGTATAGAGAATGAATCGTTTGTAAGGAGTATTAGAAAAAAATTCTAACCATACATTACATTATTTCAAAATATCTCGCCCTACCATCGCGCACCCTTGGTGTGGTGGTCATTTCACAAGTATAAGTGTTTGTGGGGTGTGGGAGGCAAGGGCCGGGGTTCAAGTCTCTAGGAGGGAGCTTCACACACATATACACTTAGATTATGCTAGACTAGAAATTTTATCTTGTCTAAAAAAAAAAAAAAAAAAAAAAAAAAAAAAAATCTCGCCTTATACAATAATTGAAAGTAAAATGCATTATATTTCATTAAAAAAAAAAGCCTTACAAAATTTAAAACAATTTCAAATAATAAATATAGATAGCTTAATTTAGAAACATTGTATAAACTATAATTCGTTAGAAAATAATCACACCATTTTTAAGAAGGGTATGGTATTTACACTTAAAAGTCCCATATAATATTTTAATTTTTCACTTAACAAAAAAAAAAATCATCAAATTTTTTCTCGCATTGCATGAGCTGTAACTAGTAAATATATTGGTGCTACATCAACAACATGAAAAATAAATTCTTTAATTATTTTTTTATTGTGTTTAAATGTTGACACATCAATTTATAGAAGTTTATGTAAAATAAGATTTGAAGTATCTCTAGCTAATCTATACTACTATTTAAGGAGCTTTTCCTATTTGGGATGGACATTGTGATGGTTTGAAAATACTTCTAAATCCTAGGTTTAAATAGAGACAAAACTAAAGGACAATCCAGTAAAAATACATTTCTAAAACATTACCAACAAAATATGACTACTTTTCTGTTGGTTTTCAAACTGAGTATTAATTTTTTTTTTTTTATATATAAAATAAAGTATTAAGATATTTGAATTCCTTCCACGTTTTCACTTTTCTCTTTTTCTTTTTTCTTTTTTTGAATTGGCCGCAATTTTTTTCTAAACGGTTATAATAAATTTTAAAAGTTTGACACATCTTTTTTCCTAAAAATTAGCACATACCATATCTATTTAAATAAAACCACACGTCTCTTTTCAGTTTTTTTGCACAGGCTTTTGGATTGCCTCAACTTTTTGCTCACTTCATCACCATCTCCAATTTTAGAAAGATTTGTTTCCATTGATATTGATGAAATTATTAATTGGTTAATTTGTGTTTTCTTTTGGTAATGTTTTTACTAATCTTACGCTATTTTTAATCTTTCTTTTTTATCTCTTTCTCAAGTCTATTTCTGTAGTTCCTTTGATCTCCACAAGTTTTTTCTCACTTCATCACAATCTTTCTTTTCAAAGAGGCATGTTTCCTATATAAAGAGTAAAGATGAGACTGTGAGGGTTTGGGATATGTCTTGTTATCTTCTTTTTCTTTTTTGTCATTTTTTATATTATATTTTCATTTTATTAGTTGATTTTGGTTTGAAAGTGTACATTTCTCTTCTACATTGACAATTCTAAAGTCAAATGTAGAAGATAAATCATTACCACCAATGTTATTGTATTTATATTTAGGTAGATATTAATTTGGTTTGGTGAATTAATTTCTTTCATTTTCAGGAACTCGGTCTATACACCTTTACTATTTGGGTGGAATCGTGAAAGAGTATTATTTTTTGCAATCAATGGTTATTGTGGATTTTGCTTTGGTTAATGTGGATTTTGTTTTAGTGAGGCTAGTATCACTAAAACATGTGAACTTGAATATTTAGAAACACATAATAAATAACAAATAAAAAAAATAAGAGAAATGCTAACGAATGCCCTTAGAGAATTGGTTAATAATTCATTTAAAGAAAGTTTTTATAGAAAAAAAAAATTTGATGTTTTGACAGCTTTTTTCATTTCCCATAAAAGTGGTGTCAAAACTTTCCTAAAATGGATTGTTAATTAATGCCATAAGGGTACTCGTTAGCATGGCCCAAAAAATAATCAAAATCCAACACAAACATATAGTACATATATGTAGCACCAAAGGAAATTAGAAAATATAAACCGTTCTCTAGAGCTATTGATCTACCATAAACAAAAAAGCAAAGAAAAATTAAGCGTTGTTCATTCCAATTTATCTGCTACCCCGTCTTCCCTTTAAGTAAAAAAGACTCTTCACGTATAGGTAAAAGCCTTTTAACTGTATCCACCCATTAGGTCCATTATCAATTTGAACATCCTTAATTTTTTGGGAAGTAGGAATGTAGGATCATACAATACCAACCGCCCTTTCATGGTCATCAGCAACAATCTAAAATTCTTCCAAAACCCCCCAAAGCTTCTCAACACCGCTAATGGGTACAACCTTATGAGTTTTACTCCCAAGACTGCTTAACACCATATTCATGCATCACCCATAAGTCAAAACTCGATTGTTTCCATGTATTAAATAAGGGAACAATTAATTGATTCATTCAAGACACCAGGGTTCCATGCCAATAATAAATATAGTCATCACAATTGTTTGGATGAAACAATCGAATCGGTTTTCATCATCCTTTGCATCCCACCCGCCAACCAATGACACCGACCATTTATGCATGTGCTCATCAATGGAGGCCAAAATGAGTATTTGTCCCTTTCACCTAAAACAAGTAGCAAAATGCCCATATTCTGATACTGTCTAGCAAAATGCCCCTGTTTTGAAACTCGATTTAATGAAAATCGAGTTACTTGCAAAATGTTACATAGAACTCGAGTTCTATGTAATTTTTTTTTTTTTTTTTTTTTTAAGTTTTTTGCCTATAACTCGATTTTCTAAAATCTAGTTTTTCATTGAAAGTCGATTTTTAGAAAATCAAGTTTAAAACAGGAGCATATGACTAAATAGTTTTAGAACAAAAGCATTTTGTTACTTGTTTTGGGCGAAAGGAGCAAATGCCCATTTTGGCCCATCAATGGATACTTGCAATGCCGCATACTCAGAATTTCAGGAACATCATGAAGTTCTCCAAGAATCGGTACTTAGGGTGTATATTTCAAATTTGTCACCAAATTTGCTTCCCACATTTCTTATCACCTTGATATCATTAGTGTTGGGATCAAACTCAATTCCAACATGCATAAAAGTATGACTTTGAAGTCCTTTACCCTTGGTGATATTGGATTCTGGGAGAGCCTTCACTTCTCTAGTCGCAGGATTCCATAGAAAAGTTTTGTCATATGACTCATATAAACAAAAGCTACCATTACAACAATCAACAACTCGCATTGCAGCTTCCATCTTTTCGGTGAATTCTATGTGTTTAATAGCAGAGGCATCAGCAGCACTGTCAACTAGTGTTTCAGCTGAGAGCGAAGAGAAGATGCTATATTGTACAGTTTTGTCATATTCACTAATAAGGAGATCAGTACCAAAATTTGTTTTGTTGTTTACATGGTGATCAGTGATGAAACTATGGCTTTCGATAAGGGCGTACCATGATTTGCATATGCACTTGAGATATGTCGTGTGTTTAAAGTGAAACTCTGCTATAAAATGTCTTGAGAAGTTTAAAAATATTATTCTAATTTTGAAACTCAGTTAATAATATTGTATATTTTAATATAATAAAACCTGCAAGCTATATATTGTCCCTGCATTAAGTGGCTCAATATATGTATATCTTGATAGTTAATTTGGGCTTTTTTTTAAAATAATTTTTATGGGAAGTTAAGGACATTAATGGTTTGTACTATTGTAGACTTGTTGCTGCCAGTATGGCTTCTGTTGATGTGTAGTTACCTCTTTTGTGTTTAATAATATTTCCCTTTTACCAAAAAAAAAAAAAAAAAGATAATATTTGTAAATGTTTTTTTTTTAGATAAAATTTTGGCTAAACCGTGTATATGTGCATCGCACAAAGACAAAGACATACTACTAGTATGCAACTAAAATAATATTGTCCTCCTATAAAAAAAAAAAATTAAAAAAAATAATAATAATATTGTCCTTGTAACAGCGGTTAGAAATTTAAAATTTTATTTTAATTATTCCCTTATCAACTAAATTTTTATGAAACATATTCAACTAGTAGCCACTAGAATTTTATTTATTTTGGGAAAATTATATATTTTTTCTCTTACCTATGGGGTTTGTGCAATTTTGGTTCCTTAATCAAAGAGTTCTAATTTAGTCATTGAAACTTTAAAAAGAAAAGAATTCCGTCTCTCAAAGACTCAAACTACTTTCCATCCATTTCTTTCTTTCATTTTTAATTTCTTAAAATATGGGGTTAATTCAATTTTGATCCCTTTAATATGAGGAGCATTTCGTTAGTGTATATGAAGGGAAAATAGAGGGAGAGATTAAATTGTTACATTTAAAAAAATTGAGACAGCAAAAATAAATTTTCGAAAAAAAAATTATGAAAGAACAAAATCAAACAGACCCATTTGAAGGACCAAATTATATAATTTAAATCTTTTTTTTTCTTTCTCCTTTTCTTCTTCTTCTAGTACATAAAATTAGGCCTACAGTTTAAAAATCGGTGTGCCAACCACGCATGCCTTCCTAGAAATATAACCGCGGTTTTAAAATCAGGCCGAACTGATTGATCAACCCGGTTAATCATGACCAAGCTACCAATTCATTTTTTACAAGCTACTGAATTGAGGGCCAAGATGGCTTAAAGCCATTCGAACTGCAGTTCATCTCTCTCATCCTCACTTCTCTTCAATTCTCTCAGATCACCTTTCTCTCTCTTTCTCTCTCACTCATCAGATCACTGTGCGGTGGCCAAGATTTTATCTTTGTTTATTAGTTATTACTGTGAAGTGTGAACTAACAGGTGCAGATATAGATATCGTCATACAGATTTATATAGTGTCTTAATTTTTGTTTTTTGATAATTATTTGTCTTACCTATTATTTGCTTGCGGCTCATCAAACTCAAATGTTAAGAGCACCTTCACCTTAGAAAGAAAAGTTGAAATCATCACAATAGTTTCCGAAAAAGAATACAACTCCAATACCCATCATGCATACAGCACAAAGGCGGATTTGAAATTAATACTTGACATTTTAAAGTCAAATAAAAAACTGTATCATTTGAAACATATTATAATAAAAAGGGAAGAAAGAGAATACCGCATTCATTTGGCAGAAGAATACATTTGCTTTTATGTTCTAAGAGACCACTAAAAGCTTTGAGAAACTGTCGGAACTCACAAGAAAATCAAATAATATCAGCTGACACATTAATGCCAGGTTAAGCCACTTTGAATTTAGCTTAGAGCCATGTGGGGGGACGGTGTCTTCTAATTCACAATCGCAACATTGATGGCGGCATACTTATTTCTGTAAAATATAAAACGTTACAAAAACAAGACCTAAACAAATCAATCAAAATGCCAGGCCCTGACTGCTCTCCATGGGCATTGATTTGTAAAATGGAACAAATTATCCAAGACCAGACCCCAGAAAGGATAATGATGAGTAAATAAACAAGAAATGAAAAGCAAACTAGTAGCGGTTCCAGTAGGTCCTGCGTCTGAACCAGTTGTAGTCAGGCAAACTCTGGATGGGCCCCATGGCAGCAATTGCAATTTCCTGCCAAACCAAACAATGGACGAAGACAACTTCGAAATCAAAATTTGATCATTGGACTGGCCAAAAAGTTCCTTTAATTATTCTGCGTTTGATTTAGCCAGTAAGTTAGTAGGTTATAGTCCTTACCTTGTCCCAAATAAATCGGTTTGCAACACGTTTAAGGGTGCTTGCATCAACAGCATCAATTCTGGCAAACAACTCTGCGAATGGTATTCTTCGGCCGTATGTAAGTAGCTGCATGCATTGGCATATCAACAAAGATATAATTAGCAATTATATGTATAGCACAGAAGGGATTTCCAGTAATATATGACATATACAGTGGTCACTAACATATAGAAGTCACACATCACCTTTCCAAATTATCTAATTAGCCACTAAATCATAGGGGATTGATATTCCAAAATGGGGTTTGAGAGAACATACATCAAGCAAGAAACAAGATGCATGTTGAACTAAGGAAGCACCCAGTGAAGAAATCAAACTGACCAACTGAGAGGTCAAATCAGTTCCTCAAATGATATGATTCAGTTCAAATTAAACAACACAAAGACTGCACAAAAAAGTTAAGTTCTTTCTGCTTGGCAGTGTTTCCATATTACCTATTATCCTTGGGCTTAGAATACAACAACGAAAACATAAATGAATAACTGTCTTCTCTCATATATTGTTTTAATAAGAAAAGAGTCACACCTGGCGCCCAATATCTTCGGCTACAGGACTTGTCCCATCTATGTGCAGCAGAAGAGAAGATTTTAACTGCAACAAAAGATACCAGTAAGTAGCAGCAGCTATAGGAATACTAACTTATATAGAGGACGAACATGAACCTCAACAAATTTTTATACAGAAACAAATTAACACATGATAATCAAGACCTTTCTTAACCCCATTTATGTGAGATCTGCAAAACCATATCTAAGAATACTACCTGAACATATTAGATCCTATGTAAAAAGGTCCAAAACAACAATGAGATTGAGAAAATTCATGTGCACACATCTGGAATTTGACTCTCCCTACCACTGTTAGCATCAATAATACTATATTGTGGAGGAATATAAATTAACTCTTAGGAAATATCTGTTATTATTATTATTATTTGTTTTGCTTGGTAGTATCTGTTAACATTATCATCTAACAACCCAATGAAAGTAATTATTAAACATAAGGCAAATAAAATTTTCAGGTTATTGCCATGGAGAACACAGCAGTAACAGAAAGACCAGAAACACTACAAATTCAGATACAGTTCTCTCACATTTTACTATTAATGTGATGTGCATTCTTATCATAAATTAATCATGAAGATGACTATATCTTCATTATGCAAGATCTAAAACTTCCGTCCCATATGTCCAGCAATTCTTAGTCTTCCTTACAACTTTACAATTCCAACATACAACCCATTAAATCATGTAAACTTCAAGTAAATAATTCCACTCCAAAAGGAATCAAAGCTGCTAAAGTTGAAAGTCAAATAGGCTCAAATTAATATTACCAAGTATGTAATTTGCTTGATGGTTTTCTCCCAATCTTGGATGACTCTTTTTTGGTCTTAATAAAATTCATTATTTATATAAAAATATATATTATCAAATAGACTTAAAATATTTCATAATTATCATGAAAAGCACATATGTTCCATGTTATGAGATGGCCAAGTGTAATATTAAAGTCTAAAGTAGAAAGATTAAGAAAAGGCAACAAAAATCCAGCCTTGCTTTGCTAGTTACTTCATGACACTATCAACCTGGAAAAAGTCTTTTTCTCTTAGTTGACCACTGGATCAAGGTAGTCAAAGGCGAAAGGCGACCTTAAGGCGCCAGGGCCTTGTATCGCCCAAGGCGTGAGGCGACAAAAAGGCGCTAGCCTGAGTAAAGCGAGGCGCTAAATTCTTAATATATTTATTATACATATAGAACTTAAATCATATGTACCTAGTGTATTATAGTATTATAATGAAGTGTTTTTCAATGTTTAGCATGAAGAAATTAGGTCTATCAAATTATTTCAAAATAGGATTAACATGGTTTAGGCTCTATTAGTTAGTTCTAACAATATGTTTTACAATAAGCTTCTATATTACAATAAGTCTTACAAAATAAATTTGTAAATTAATTTAATTCAATAGGTTTTATAACATGCCTTTTGAAATTAATACTCTAAAAATAGGTTTCACAACAAACTTCTATAAAAAAAATTTAAATTAAAAAAAAAAAAAAAAAACTTGAGGCTCTCGCCTTAGCGCCTTTTTCATGGCTTAAGGCGGTCGCCTTGCTCGCCTAGGCTCTAAAGGCGAGCGCCTCACTAAAGGTGCCTCGCCTTAGAGCCTTTGAGGCGCCTTAGTGGCGCCTCACCTCGCCCGGGCGCCTAGGCAAGCGCCCGGCTCGCCTTTGACTACACTGCACTGGATTAAACAACACTTGATCAAAGTTATCATACTTGTCATTAGATAATTTTTTACTATTTTTCTCCTCCCCTTTTGAGCAGTATTCCACTAGCTTTTAGTGTGAACATCAAATAGTAAAATACAGAGGTCTGGATTATATGATTACCCTAGTACAAAGTAATATAGACAGCTATTACTGAGTGACCAAAGGTATACCACATTAAACTGACCTTTCTCTCATGTTTTTTGAAAAGAGAAGCATACAGTTTTATGGAACAGGATGATAAACAAAAGGATACAACTGAAAATGCATAAAAAAGAGTAACAATCTGACATGTAACAGGACATCAATGGGAGACTATAGTCTATTTGTGAACATCTGGAAAAAGAATGGAAAATTGGTTGAGTGCCATAATGGTCAATCATCATTAGGAATAACAATCTGACATGTCTTAGGAATATGTCCTGCTTAATGGTCAATCGTAAATAAATGGCGCCTCTTGCAACCAATGATTAGTTTGAATAAACATTCTACGGAGAATGGAAAAAAGCTAGCAATCACTATTTAAATTCACTAAAACAATTTTGATTATATATATATATATATATATATATATATATATATATCTTATACCAACATAAAATGAAAGCATTGGTGGCTACCTGATTACGCGCACGAGTTACATCAGCTTCAGAAACTCGATAACATAACTTGGTTGTCTCATGTTTTTTGAAAAGAGAAGCATACAGTTTTATGGAACAGGATGATAAACAAAAGGATACAACTGAAAATGCATAAAAAAGAGTAACAATCTGACATGTAACAGGACATCAATGGGAGACTATAGTCTATTTGTGAACATCTGGAAAAAGAATGGAAAATTGGTTGAGTGCCATAATGGTCAATCATCATTAGGAATAACAATCTGACATGTCTTAGGAATATGTCCTGCTTAATGGTCAATCGTAAATAAATGGCGCCTCTTGCAACCAATGATTAGTTTGAATAAACATTCTACGGAGAATGGAAAAAAGCTAGCAATCACTATTTAAATTCACTAAAACAATTTTGATTATATATATATATATATATATCTTATACCAACATAAAATGAAAGCATTGGTGGCTACCTGATTACGCGCACGAGTTACATCAGCTTCAGAAACTCGATAACATAACTTGGTTGTCTCATACATTATTGCATATGCTAAATCATCCAAGCAATCCGGCTGAAATAATAAGATAGCAAACCAAAAATAATAATAATAATAAAAATCAGATATCTGTGACAATGCGTTTTTTTAAAAAAAAAATTGAAAGGCTCATATATACATGACTATCCAACAAACTTGCAGTTGCTGATTGAAAGGTACAGAATACAGACAATAGCAGCATCTCTTCTAAATACCACTTAAAATATCAACATATACACATACACAAAGGCACGTCCAGGGTCAAAACAACCAGACGAGCAGTCATCACAACCTCAAACTGAATCTTACATCAGTAGTCACTATATTTGTTACAAACGAAAGCAAAATTTCAAGGGACAAATTGAAAAACCACCGATAACAGAAGACCCAAAAAAGAAATATGACAAAATAGGAATCAATTAAAAAAAAGTTGAATATAAAAACAATCTAATGACAAAGCCTGAAGAAGTCCTGGCTGGCTAGTAAACTTTACAAGGTTTAAAAAGTTACAATAACTCAATAGGCACTAAACTTTCTTGTCCACATTTTGTCATCAAAGAGAATAATGAGTATTCAAAAGGCAGCTGAATGCATATTATATTCTGTTAAAAGCTAGGGTAGCAGACATCACCTTAGCAACAGCATAAACACCAAATAGACCAGTGTCTTTATAATTGGTGTTAAAAGACATCATGCTCTCTGCAATTTCATTAATGCCAACCCTTTGTGCAAGCTCAGAACTGTTTAAAGATTATCAAAATTATCAATGCATGTGCTTAAAAAGGAAAATTTTGTTGATGAATTCAAGTAGCCCAAGTTAGAAATCTATGTGCCATAAAGGTGTTTAGTTCTCAAAAAGAGCTCACCCCATGTGCTTTCCTCCACTGGCACTTTTGTTCCATGAACCCAACATAGCCTGCATGACCATCAGAGCAATGGAATCTGGATCTGTCCAAGATGCTCCACTAAAAGCAACCGCGAATTGTGCCAAAGGAATATCATCATCAATTATCCTAACCTGGTTTTTACAACATTAATAAAGTTTAATATATTAAAGAAATAATTGTTATTGGGAATAAGAAGAGATTACAGTGTACTTAAGATATATCTCCCCCACCTCGGAACCAGTAAAATCCGTTGGTTCTTTTGCAACTAACTGAGTAGCTGTGGTGGGATCTGATGACAACTTTGTGAACAATTTTTTTACTTGCTCAACAATTTCCTCATGCTTCACAGCTCCAGACGCAGCAATGACCTGATAGATCCCAAATAAAACACCCATTAGCATAAGTTCCCAAAGCATGCCTTGCATATCAATGCAAAATCCAATAGAACTAAACCGAAGACAACATCTTCACCAATCCTAAGGATCCACTATATATGAGCAGAAAACTGATGAAGAAAGTCAAATAGTTTTTTGCATACCATTCTGGGAGCTGTATAGTGTGTTTGTATATAGCTCTGGAGATGATCTTTAGTGATTGTCTTAATATTTTGAGCAGGTCCAAGAATAGTTCTACCCAAAGGAGTGTACTGAAACGCAGTCGCATGCAAATGATCGAAAATAACTTCCTCAGTTTGCCCCTCAACCTGCAACAGTTACATGACATAAAACCTTTAATCATAAGAAGCAATATAGAAAAAAAGCACCAGCCAGATCACTACGATCTTAACAATTAATCAAACACCTTAAATGTACAGAATTTGTGTTAGCATTTAGCAAACTAATTAAATTACAGTAAGGTATTGGATATTAATCTTCCAAATATCAGTTAAATAGTATACGAAAAATTCGATGTCCATTTGAGAACAGCTTATTAGCTAAAACTGAAATTTTTTTGCTGAAAGTACGGTAGAAAACAAAGCTAAAACCTAGCTGAATAGTACAGTGGGATCCATAAATAGTACCAAAAAGTGCAATGGGACCCATGGAATAGTAGCAAAAATAAGCTAAAAACTCTAATAAGCTGTGGGTTTCACCACTTTCCAAACACACTCTTAATTCCTCAACTCCTGCAATAGCAGTCTTTCTTGTGCATCCATCATACCACTACTTTAAGACAGCAGAGAGACACCTCAAACTAATTTGAAATTGCGAAAAAAAAAAAAAAAAAAAAAAAAAAAACTTAGAAACAATTTGTTACGTGTTGTACATTAGATTCCCCAGTTAAATGTAAACACGTGACTGCACTGACCAATGAAACACAAGTAGTATTATCATTACCAAGGATAATTAAACAGTATTATCTTTTTCGATGCTTGAATTTAATTGAGGAACCTATATAACTCAAAATCATGTGTGCTTGTATGTACAAGTTATATGCAAATAAAAGTTTTTATCCATCTTTATATGTTTGAATATAATTAGGAATCCTAATATACTACTCCTAAATAACTGTATCTAAGTTTTACCATTGAATGTACCATACTTTGACTCAAAATCATATGAATGTGTGCACGTACAATTTATAAGCAAAAACCCACTTATATGCTATTGCAAGTTTCATAATTTATCTATATTTAATTGAACAAAACTTAGGTTATGACATTTTTGCTATAAAACCCATATCCAAAACATTGGCATAGACCTTTTACCTCCTCCATTTCCCTGAGAATCACGTCGCGCTCGCGGTTGATGCGGTTATCATCAAACTTAGAATTCTGCAAGATATCGGCCAAGATATCGAGCGCCCGAGGCACGTCCTTGTCCATGACTCTAGCATAGTATGTGGTCTGCTCTCTCGAAGTGTAGGCATTGAGATGACCTCCCATATTCTCGATCTCCTCTTCCAACTGCCTCGCGGTCCGCTTCTCCGTCCCTTTAAATATCATATGCTCCAAGAAATGAGCCGTGCCGTTGGTCTCATCGGTCTCGAATCTCGACCCGGCGTCGATCCAAACCCCGACGGTGGCGGTCTTCGCAGCCAGGTTCGATTCGGTGGCGACGCGGAGACCGTTAGGCAAGGTGGTTACGCGGGTCTCCGGAGCCGAGAGGATCCGAGTGTGGTCCGTTAGCTCCGGGTGGGGCGACCCGTATTTGAGGAACCGGGGGTCCGGGTTGTCGAGCTGCTTGATCTTGGCTTTGATGGCTTCGGCTAGGCGGTCGTAGATCATGGCAGTTGGCGGAGGAGGGGAGGCGGCTGGAGCTGATGAAGGAGTGGCGATCGCGGGTGAGGTTGAGGATGATCGGACGGTCTGGGATAGAGCTGATGTTACCGCCCGGTGGGACCGGCGAGATAGAGACAAGAGGTGCTTCATCGCCATGACTGACTCACTGAGACTTTCTCTCTCTCTCTCTCTCTCTCTAGGGTTTGAGTGGAGAAGAGTCTTGTGAAGATTTGGGAAGAAAGATTTGAGATATTCAAGAGTGATGGTGTGCCAGGTTAGGAATAGTACGATGTCGTTTGGGTTTATGAGGTTTTTTCCCTTACTTTAGTCGATGGCTCTTTGTCATTAACTTGAACTAATTGTTAACTTATGTGATGCACGGAAAAATTATTGATTTAACAAAAAAAAATTAACAATGAGTAAATAGACATTTTGCTAGTTAGTTTTTTTTTTTTTTAAAAAATGATGAAATATTTAACTTCTATACTTTTCCATCGTTTAGAAGTGTTGTCTAACATTGAACGTTATTGAGTTGCAAGTGCATAGTTATCGAAACTTACAAAGTAATTTACAATTCTTAAATTAATAAAATTGATGGAAATATGCATGTACGCAGTGAAAAATTAACGGGTCTACTTCATTCGCAATTGATAACATATGCTATGTAAGTTTCAGAATGTAAGAACAAGAGAGTGTACCTTGGTGTGGTGAAATTTAAAACCAAAGATCGGAAGTTCTTAAAACACCTTTAATCTTCACTCCAATTCCACTAACGCCCAAGAAATGTAGTCTCTCAATCAGTTTCTATGAGTTTGTTCAAAGGATAATGAATAAGTGTCCAACACTCATATACACCATTTCATGTATATTCCAAAAAATCTGTATGTTTCTCCACTTATAACTGATTATCTAATTGGGCTGGCCTTTTGGGCCTTTCCAATTGGGTTTTAGTATGTGGCTTGGAGTAGGACCAAAAGGGAACAAATAAGACACTAGCTCCAATGGGCCTTGGGCTTTTCTGTCAACTCTTGACAAGTCCAAAGTTACCATTAATTATATTTAATACCACTATATAAATATAATTGCACTCTAGACCTTATTAATAAATTATATCCCAAGACTTTATTGTACATGCAATTCTTTCATAAAATATTTGTAGTAATACAAAGTCATAAATGAAGACTGCCACTTTGTAGATTACTGCATCTTAATCCTTGAGTACCCGGTTTAATCATTGTAAGTTATTCATCATATATTTATGAAATCCAATTTCATATATATATACTTTAGTAATTTCTTACTAAAGTGGTTAGGCCTAACACTCTGAATAACCGTACCCATTAAACTTATCTCAAGGGAATATTTTATATTTCCGTTAAGAGACTATGAATTACATCTGGAGAATATATGTTTCATCAACACTAAATGTGACTGCCCAACATATTGAGATTTTGACCATTACTTTAGATCTCATTCTTGATATATCAAAGCAACCTACACTTCATGATTAGGTCTATTATTCTCTTAGGATTAAAAGTTTATGTAAATAGAAGTCGTGAGATTTATTATTCAATTGACAGTCATTAGGAGAATAATAAATCTCACAGCGGACCAGTTCAATATGTCTTAACTCTTAAAACATATCAACATATCAACATATCAACTAGAAGTCTCCACTTCCATGATCAAGACAAATCATCTTAGTTGATATGTTATAGTCTTCGTAGATGAAATGCCCATTTCATCACCGACTACGAACTATAATTCTGAGTTTACAAAGAACTTGTGATTTATATCTTCTGTGACTTTTCACATAAATTACATACTATCCATCTCATGGACTATATAATAATGTCCGAATATTCATGTTACCATTATTTCAGATAATAATAAAACAAATTTATTAATCACAATATTAAGTCATACATAATGTCATACTTAATATCATACATAACATCATACAATAGGATTTAAGGGTACTAATCTTAACAATCTCCCACTTGCCTTAAAGACTATTGTGCACTAATCTAACTCTCATTCCCTCCAAATGTGACTCGAAAGTCCTTTGAGGCAAGGCTTTGGTAAATGGATCTGTTAGATTATTTGCACTTTCAATCTTTGCTACCACCACATCTCCACGAGCAACAATATCTCAAATAATGTGGTACTTCCTCTCAATGTGCTTTCCTTTCTTGTGATTCCTTGGATCTTTAGATTGTGCAACTGCTCCACTATTGTCACAAAACAATATAATTGGAATTTGCTCCATTCTCATTACACCAAGGTCAGAAAGAAATTTCTTGAGCCTGACAGCTTCTTTTGCCGCTTCACAAGCAGCAACATATTCTGCCTCTATGGTGGAGTCTGCAATACAAGATTGCTTAATACTCCGCCAACTAATGGCTCCACCTCCTAAGGTGAAAACACATCCTGAAGTGGATTTTCTGAAATCTAGATCCGATTGAAAATCTGAATCTGTATAGCCAATGGGAATCAAATCCTCACATCGGTAAACAAGCATATAATCTCTCGTTCTTCGTAGATACTTGAGAATATGCTTTACAGCTTGCCAATGTTTTGGTCCTGGATTTGATTGATATCGACTGACCATACCAACTGAATAACAAATATCTGGTTTAGTACAAAGCATGGCATACATGAGACTTCCTACTGCAGAAGCATAAGGAACTTGTCTCATCATATTTTTTTCCTCTTGAGTCTCAGGCCTTTGGTCATCAGACAGAGGAACTCCATGTCTAAAAGGAAGTAATCCTTTCTTGGAGTTTTACATGCTAAATCGTTCTAGAATCTTATCTATATATCCAACTTGTGATAAGTCTAACATCTTATTCTTGCGATCTCACCAAAGCTTGATCCCTAGAATAAAGTTAGCCTCACCCAAGTCCTTCATATCAAATTGGCTTGACAACCAAACCTTTACCGATGACATTACCCCTACATCATTTCCAATCAGTAGAATATCATCAATATAAAGCACTAGGAACATTACTACTTTATCTCGATGTCTTTTGTACACACATGGTTCATCAAAATTTTGCTCAAAACCAAATGACTTGATTGCTTGATCAAATCTAATGTTCCATGACCTAGATGCTTGCTTAAGTCCATAAATGGACCTTTTCAACTTGCATACCATATGCTCTTGGTTCTTAGCTATGAAACCTTCCAGTTGCATCATATAGATTTCCTTTTCAAGATTTCCATTAAGAAATGCAGTCTTGACATCCATTTGCCAAATCTCATAATCATAATGAGCAGCAATAAATAAGAGAATTCTGATAGATTTAAGTATTACTATTGGTGAAAAGGTTTCTTCATAATCAATACCTTCTTTTTGTGTATATCCTTTCGCCACTAGCCTTGCTTTAAAGGTTTCAACCTTTCCATCTATCCCTCTCTTTCTCTTGTAAACTCATTTGCAACTAACAGGTTTAATGCCGTTAGACACCTTTACAAGATCCCAAACTTAATTGGAATACATAGAATATAATTCAGATTTCATAGCTTTGACCCAATGATGTGCATCTATATCATTCATTGCTTCTTCATAAGTGTAAGGATCCGATTCAACCTCTTCTGAGATAGCTTCATAAGTTTCTCCCAAACCTATGAATCTTATAGGAGGCCGAACAATTCTCCCACTACGATGAGGCACCTGTGTACTAGACATCTCATGAGTAGTATCTTGTGGTGTATCTAATACAGCCACATCATCCCTAGTTTCATCTATTGGTTGTTCATTTACAGGTTCTTTCATTTCAGCCAAAACAACTCTACTTCTAGGAGTATAATCATTTATATAGTCATTTTACAAGAATTTGGCATTTGTACTAACAAACACTTTATTATCTTTATGATTATAGAATAAACCTCCAACAGTTCCTTTTGGATACCCTACAAAGAAAACCACTTCTGTTTTAGACTGTAACTTGTCAAACTTTCCTTTCAACACGTGTTGGACAACCCCAAATATGGAGATGTCTCATACTAGGCTTACGCCCATTCCACAACTCTATAGGTGTTTTAGGAACAGACTTTAAAGGTACTAAATTTAGAAGATACATTACAGTATTTAAGGCATATCCCCAAAAAGAAATAAGTAGAGTTGAATAACTTATCATGGACCTAACCATATCTAAAAGAGTCCTATTCCTTCTTTCTGCTACACCATTTTGTTGTGGAGTTCCAGGTGCAGTCAATTGGGATATTATTCCATTTTCAGTTAAGTAATCCTTGAAATCCCCAAGAAGGTATTCGCCACCACGATCAGATCGAATGACCTTTATGCGTTTAACTAATTGATTCTCAACTTTAGCCCTAAACTCTTTGAACTTTTCAAAGGTTTCGGGCTTACGTTTCATTAGGTACCTAACCAAATCTAGAGTAATCATCAGTGAATGTGATGAAATACTCATAGCCACCTCTTGCCTGAATTGACATAGGACCACATACATTTGAATGCACTAGCTCTAGCAAATCTTGTGCTCTTCTAACTTTTGCATTAAAAGGTCGTTTGGTCATTTTACCTTCCAAACAAGATTCACAAACTGGAAATTCATCAAAGTCCATGGGCTCTAAGAGTCCATCTTTGATCAGTCTTTGAATTTTGTTTGAATTAATATGACCCAAACGCAAGTGCCAAAGATATGCATCACTAGTGGAAGGAAACTTTCTCTTTAATGATTTTACATGAGAGTCATTATCTAATTTAGAATTATATAATTCATGCTTATCAGGAGTTAAAATATAAAGACTATCCACAATATTGCCAGAACAGATAAACATTTTACCCTTCTTTATTACAACATTGTCTTTAAGGATAACACAATATCCATGTTTACCTAAGTAAGTAGCAGAAATTAAATTCCTACGAACATTAGGTACATACAGACAGTCTTCCAATATTAAAACTCTAGACTAAAAACATAAATTATAAACACCAACAGCTACAATCGGAATCCTGCTCCCATCAGCCAAAGTAAGAAACAACTCTCCTTCTTTAAGCTTTCTGGTCTCCTGGAAATCCTGTAAGGAATTGCAGATATGATTAGTACAACCTGAATCCACACACCAGGAATCCGTGAGATTCTATACCAAACATATTTCAAGAAGGAGTGTATTTTTCATACCCTTATTCTTGGCAGCCTTAAATATTGGACAATTCCTCTTCCAATGTCCTTTCTCACCACAATGGAAACATTTTCCTTTGAGCTTCTTTCCTTTATCAGCAACCCCTAAGGCAATTTGTTTACCCTCTTACTTGGTGAAGTCCTTCTTCTTCTTTTTCTTACCCTTGCCTTTCGACTTAGGTTGAGAAGTAGAAACTTCAGCCATATTAGCATCAACACTAGAAGTACCAAGAATGCCTTCCGCCGCTACCAATTCATTCATTAATTCAGACAAAGAGTAAATCTTTTTGTTCATATCGTAATTAAGTCTGAATTCCTTGAATGATTCCGGTAGTGACTGGAGTATCATATCCACTTGGGATTCTCCATCAATATCGGCACCTAAAACTTCCAATGTATTCAGATTAGAGATCATTGTAAGACAATGCTCCCTTACTGAACTACCTTCAGCCATTTTAGTATTATAAATTTGTCTCATGGTCTCTTGCCTTGCAGAACGGCCTTGCTCACCAAACATCTCCTTCAGACTTAGCATGATGTCTGAAGCTAGTTCTACATCCTGCATTTGATGCTGTAGAACATTTAAGATAGATGCTAGGATGTAGCACTTGGCCATCTCATTAGATTTCTACCAACGATCGTATCGTTGTTTTTCCTCAGGAGGAGCATCTAATGAAGGAAAGCTAGGACATGGTTGAGTAAGCACATATTTGTGCTCTTCAGCTGTAAGAACAATGTCCAAATTTCTTTTCCAGTCAACATAGTTGGATCCAGTCAGTTTGTTTTGATTAAGAATAGTAACAAGTGGGCTAAATGATGCCATGTTCAAATCTAAAAATAATAAACATGAATATAATAAGTAAACTAGACATTATCAATTTAGCATATAAACATATAGTATGGAACCTTAATAAAACCATAATATAATATATGCAACGACAACCCAATCCCATATTTAATATCCCTCAGCATAGAGTGAACATTAAATACTATGATTGATTGAGAACTATTCTCATTATTAATGCTATCATGATAACTCTTATCAAATACTAATAATATGCCGTTATACATTTGGCCTCTAAATAACAATAGTAAGAACTCAGCATAAAGGATACTATAATATTTAGTCTAGTGTATACCATTGTCTAGAATCATGTGTAGCCACATTTCATCCCCTTAACAGGCTTATTTTGTAGTACCATGATACAAAACACTCTCCGCACGGAATGCAAAGCTCGAAGCTAAGACAAGGTGTTTGATCAAACTACTATAAACCAAGAAATTCAATCTTGTAGGACCATGAAATAAATACTCTCCGCATGGAATGCTAAGCTCGAGGCAAAGACAAAGTATATATTCCACACTACTATGAACCGAAAATGGAGGTCGTGAGATCCAACCCTTGTATCTCTCTCCCACTAGAAATTTTAAAAGAAAGGTTTTTCATTTTGAAACATGCATAATCTAATTACACATAGCCTTGCTCTTTATACATGTGAAAACACTTAGAAAAATTTCTGAATTCCCAGTTTTCGATTGATTGAATGTGCCCCTCGATCGGTCGAAAAAATTAAAAAATTCGAACCTGACCATCTACCTGGCTCGATCGGTACTCGATCGCTTCTCAATCGATTGAAAGACAAATTCAATCGATCGACTAGCAATCGAATATCAATCGATTAAAAAAGATTGGTCACCGTTTCACTCGATCGATTGAAAGCAATTTTCGATCGATCAAAACTCGTGAAACTTGAATTTCCAGAAATTTTCTAAGGCAGTTTTCTACGGTTTTTCATGAAAAAACAACCAACATATGAACATGATAGATAGAGATTGATATCAAAACTGAATTTCATTAATGCTATAGCCTTAAAGATCAATTTAACATACTTAAATTCAAATTTAAACAACATCATAACATCAATATAAGTTTTTATCAAATCATAGTTTCAACAACCGTGCAGAAAATTAAATGTGTAATCTTCTAACAACATGAAACTATAACCTCTAATTCCAAAACTCACAAAACATGTTATATAATTCGAAATTGAAGACCGCTCTGATACCATTTGATGGAAATATGCATGTACGCAGCAGAAAATTAACAGATCTACTTCATTCGCAATTAATAACATGTGCTATGTAAGTTTCAGAATATAAAAACAAGAGAGTGTACCTTGGTGTGGTGAAATTCAAAACCAAAGATCGGAAGTTCTTGAGAACACCTTTAATCTTCACTCCAATTCCACTAACACCCAAGAAGTGTGGTCTCTCAATCAGTTTCTATGAGTTTGTTCAAAGGAGAATGAATAAGTGTCCAACACTCACATACACCATTTCATGTATTTTCTAAAAAATCTGTATGTTTTTCCCTTTAAAACTGATTATCTAATTGGGCTGACTTTTTGGGTCTTTCCAATTGGGTTTTAGTATGTGGCTTGGAATGGGACCAAAATGGAACAAATAAGACACTAGCTTCAATGGGCCTTGGGCTTTTTTGTCAACTCTTGACAAGTCCAAAGTTACCATTAATTATATTTAATACCACTATATAAATATAATTGCACTCTAGGCCTTATTAATAAATTATATCTCAAGACTTTATTGTACATGTACTCTTTCATAAAATATTCGTAGTAATACAAAGTCATAAATGAAGACTGCTACTTTGTAGATTACTACATCTTAATCCTTGAGTACCCAGTTTAATCATTTTAAGTTATTCATTATATATTTATGAAATCCAATTCCATAAATATATACTTTAGTAATTTCTTACTAAAGTGGTTAGGCCTAACACTCTGAATAACCGTACCTATTAAACTTATCTCAATTGAATATTTTATATCTCCTTTAAGAGATTATGAATTCCATCTTGAGAATGTATGTTCCATCAACACTAAATGTGGCCGCCAAACATACTGAGGTTTTGACCGTTACTTTAGATCTCACTCTTGATATATCAAAGCAACCTACACTTCATGATCAGGTTCATTATTCTCTCAGAATTAAGAGTTTATGTAAATAGAAGTTGTGAGATTTATTATTCAATTGACAGTCATTAGGAGAATAATAAATCTCACAGCAGTCCAGTTCAATATGTCTTAACTCTTAAAACATATCAACATATCAACATATCAACTAGAAGTCTCCACTTCCATGATCAAGACAAATCATCTTAGTTGATATGTTATAATCTTTGCAGATGAAATGTCCAATTTCATCACTGACTACGAACTATAATTCTGAGTTTACAAAGAACTTGTGATTTATATCTTCTGTGACTTTTCACATAAATCACATATTATGCATCTCATGGACTATATGATAATGTCCGAATATTCATGTTACCATTATTTCAGATAATAATAAAACAAATTTATTAATCACAATATTAAGTCACACATAATGTCATACTTAATATCATATATAGCATCATACAATAGGATTTAATGGTAATAATCCTAACAAAAACAAAACTCTCAATAGTTATATATACACATACACTCAAAACTAATATAAACTGCAAATATATAAACAAAGACCATGATATGAGAAAGACACACTAAACTTCAAATTTGAATAGTAATATGACTTTCTCGTAGTAATAACAATATAGACAATTCAAAATATGGAACAATAACAAAATTATAATACCTAATTCTATTATCTTTTATACTGAATCCAAAAAAATTATTAATTGAAATTAATTCAAAAAAATAATTAATTAGCCAAAAATCATAACTTTTAATAGGAAAACAAAAAATCACATGAACCTAAATAAAAAAACATTTAAGGTGAAGAATTAAGATCAACCTCCTGAGATGCAAATACCATAAACCTCAAGAGTTAAAACTTCAAAATTTATAGAATCCCCAAATTCTACTTCAAAACCAAACCAAATTCAATAAATTTATATATAACATACAAAATAAAAATTTATCGTTCCCTAGGCTGAAAGACATAGGTTGCAGTTTTGATTTTTCCCCAAAAAAATAGAGATGTTTTATTTGCCATGTACAATATAAAAAAATAATTGTGGGAGTTTCAGAGGTTTTGGTTATATATATATATATATATATATATATATAAGTGACAAATTTTTGCATTCAAAAGCCTGCAGATTAGTCTTGTGGTTCTAGTCCCATATATAATATATTCAGCTGGGTTCCACTTTTTCTTGAGGCAAATAGTGAATGAGAATGACTGACCATTACTTATTGACGCGTATGAGGTTGTTGAGCATGGTGGAAAATTTGATTTATCACATCAAGAACCAATAAGAGTAGCAAATAATTAATGGAATGTAAAAGTTTTAAGTCTCTTGTGGGTTACACAATCTTTGATTTGAATTCCGAACTTCATTAAGTAAATACCCTACGGGGCTATCAGTGTATTTTGCTTTGGGATAATCTCATCTCATGCCGTTTTATTAGGTTAATTAGGGGTGTTTGATAGAGTAGTTTGAGATGAGATTTTTGTAGTTTTTTGAAATATGTGTGGACGAAAAAGTGTGTGAAAATGTGTGTAATGTTGTTTAAAATGTAAAAATGTGAGTTTGATAGAGTTTTACTTAAACTAAACTATTGTAACACTTGATAAGATAATTACATGTTGAAGAGAAATAATAAATATATATGATATAAAATCTAAAATAAAAAGAAAAAGAAAATAGTGGTGACGTGGAAAATTATGGAAGTTTCAAAGGTTTCGGTTATATATATATATATATATATATATATATATATATATTAGACACCAACTGGTTTTTGGTATAGCTACCATTTGAACTTTTAGGTCTAATATTGTAAATGGTTAATTACACTCCTTCCCTTGAAGTTTGGAGAAATGACGTTTCACCCCATCTTGAAGTGAAAAACATTTTCCTTGCTTTGACATCCAATTGACCAAATTTTGTTAAATTAATACTAAAAATATTTTGTACCTTTAAGGGAAGCTTTCTCCTCAAAATTCATTTCAAGTATATTTTAAAATTTATTATTTTAAATTTTTAATGAAGTGTATTTTAAAATATTAAGTATGAATTTTGCTTTTTATTTTATTCTTTTTAACGGGTTATGAAGAGATTTGTCATTGCAAGTGTTTTGGTACTTGATAAATTTTGCATTTTTATTGTAAAGGTATCAGTTTTTTTTTTTTTTTACTAACCATGATTAAACTTTTGTAAAAAGATTCTTATAGAAATGCAGAATATTTCATTACTAATATAAAAAAAAAAAAGGGGGGGGGGGGGAGTGTTAATTTCTTCAAAGCTCAAAGGAGCGAAGTGTTTTCTCTCTTCATGTTTAAGGTAGAGTGTCATTCCCCCAAAATTCAAGTGAGGGGAGTGTAATGATCCCTATAAGGACTGAATTTGGATTGGACCCAATATAGGATTGGATTTCAGCCCAACGAGCCCAAACAATAAATCTGTAGAGCGTGGGTGAAAGAACTAGTTCTATTCGGTAATGAAGGTGATAACAGTTGGCTATTTAAGAGAATCAAATACAAGTAAGATGAGAAAACCCTTCCTCGGCATGGTCTGAGGAGCTATGTTATAATATCTTGTTGATAAACTAGGTTACAAGAGTTCTAAGGATTATTACAAAGTTTTTCTTAGTTTTCTTTTTTTCTCCTTTTTTTAGGCCACCTTCTCATGCTATATACTACAATCTTGGCATCATCTCTACCATACACGTGTAGGCTAGATTCTAGGAACTTTTTCATGTCCTATCCAACACCTCCCAGAACCATCAACTAGTAGTTATAAGGCTGCTTGGCCACTGTTCAGGTATCACCTCCACATTAATGCAGTCAGAGAGTTAGTTGGGAGGCATTTAATATGGAGGTAGCAGTTTTTGAAGATATTTGTTGCCTCTCTTTACTCGTCCCTTATCCAATGTCCAACTCCTAGTTGTAATGCAACCTTGAAGAAGGTCCGGGATGATAGGACATTCTTGCTGACCTCGGATCCCTGTTTTTGAGATGACTTTTATCCTCGGACATATGTTGGACTTATCACATACAATCTTTATTTTTCTTTTTATACCATTCCCGTAGTAACCTTATTTGACCATCTTCGGATTAGTTGATATCCTCGGATTGGGCCATAGGCCCAATTCGTACAGCTTTAATAGTATCTCCTGGCTAACTGGCCCTCACAATAACCCCTCAAAATCTTGCTTTTCGACTCCTCGGGAGGAAAGAAGGATTTTGATGTCCTCAGCCCATCCTGTGTATGGTTTTATCTTGTCTACCCGAAGTCCTGAATGCCTTTTTACCTGCTCAAGGCACGCTCCTGACGCTTTGGTGTCCAGAGCGTGCCATCATTAAATTTTGGCGGCACTTTTGTCCCCCACGTTCAACGGCAAGATGTAAATCAAATGGTGGAGGATTTTCCTAGGTTTACGAGCGGGAATTTTCCCGCTTGTAACTTCTGTGCCACTATAAATAGCCTTTCAAATCAATTCCTTTTCCTACTTTCAGCAATCACACAATCCTAGAGCTCATACATTGAACCTGTCATTTTCTCTCACTTCCCTGTGCATCTACAAATACTAAAAATTTGTCCGAGGACCTTCTTTTCAAACCTGTAAGTTTCCTTGAATCCTCTTAGTTTTTGTTTCAAACTTGTTAATTTTTCTTCAAAACCTCCTAGAAAAATGGGTATGTTCAAGCGTTTGGTTGAGTCCGAGGAGGGTATAGAAAGGTTTAAGGCCAAGTACAGGTTCCCACCAACAGTGGGCATGAGATACGCTGCGCAGGGGGAATGGGTAGATGCTAGGAAAACAGGAGAGGTGGTCATCCCAATGATCGCCTTTATAGAGGGAGGAATGACCATTCCGATGGGTAACATCACTAGGAACTACCTTAGGTTCTTTAGACTATTTCCCACACAGTGCGCCCCAAATATGTTTAGGGTATTAGGGAGTATAGAAGTTCTAAACGAAAGAATGAACTTAAATTTAACCTATCATGATGTGAACTGGGTATACAACCTACATCATTTGAAGGGGCAGGGATATTACCTTAAGTCAAGGTATCCCGAAGTAAGGTTAATCCAGTGCCTCCCTACGTCAAACAAAGGGCTAAAGGAGGATTTTTTAATCTTCTCTGGGGAATGGCATGATGGCCTACCTTGTCCGACTAAGGAGGGAATACCAGGTGGGGGTACAGTCGTATACTTATGCATCTTGGTTTATACTTCTCTTTTATTTCTCACTATTTTTTACCTCTGACAAGTTTTTTTTTTTATTTCAATGATTTTGTAGACAAACGTGCTACCAAACCTCATCTCGATTTAGTCAACTGGGAGAGCTTAGATAGAATTTTAAGATCCGAGGTGTTTGTGAACGAAGCAGACGACCAATTGCGAGCGGCGCATCTAATCCTTGGGTACACACCCATTTCTCTCGCATTTCAAGCCCCCAAGTGCGTGATAAAAGCCAACGATCCTCGGCTCCATCGTATCAGTGTTGCCTATGAAGGGTTTGTTGTTCTAGAGGGTATTCCCATTCTTGAAGGTACACCCTGTACTCAACCACTCTTTGTGGCCATTCCTTTAGTAGGAGCATCCTCATCCCAACTTATTCTTGAGGAAGAGGAAGAAGAAAAAGAAGAAGAAGAAGAAAATTCAGAGGGGATCGTAGACTTGTTAGACTCCTCGGACGAATTCGGAGTGTTCAACCAGACTCCATCTCCCGAGGATATATCGGACGAAATGGGTATCCAGAGGAAATCCCAGAGGAGTTTGATGGAATTAATAGAAGATCAACCCGGAAGAGGTGCGCCAGGGAAATCCACCCAGCCCAAACTTCCTCCTCCTCCTCCCAAATCTCCTCTTCCTCCTCCTCAGCCATCTCTGCCTTCCAGACCTGAACCTGCTGATCCGAAGAGGAAAAGAGAGCAGAAGGACAAAGACGTGGTGGAGATCGGGAGGCCTCATCCTACTCATGAAGACGAGGCCCAACGAGCTACGAAACAGCAAAAGGTTAGCCAGACGTCACAGCGAGGCGTGGAAAGGGGAGATAATCAGCCTCTAGAGCCTCAGGCTTGGCTTCCAGCACCTATGCTCGGCGGTGAACCCTTGAGGGAGGATGCATCACTCAGGGATTTCAACGGGGGCATTGGGTGCCATGTTGCCTCGGCCTTGGAGGGGGCTCTGTTACTTCCTAAGGATATGGCCGAGCTGCGGAATATCAGGAAGAACGAGGTTTTCCTCAACCTCAAAAGATATTTGGGCATGGTATGATGTTACCCCTTTTTTCTTTATCTTTATTGTTATTTGTTAGTTTACTAACCCTTTTCTTTTAGGCTATCCAAGCCACTTTCAGGGTTGAGGAGATAACCAATTCCTGCTATCAGCAGTTAGACGATGAGAAGAAAAGGCGCGTAGCAGCCGTGCAGTCGTTCAACATCGTTGATCAAAGTAATAAAGATTTAAGGAATAAGCTGGTTGAGGAGGAAAAGGCCAGAAGGAGTGCTGACTTGGCTTTGGAGAGCGCGCAAAGATAGGTCGAGGATCAGAGGAAGCGCCTGCGTGAGGCCAATGATCAGCTGGCTGCTTCCAGGGAGCAAATGGCAGCCTTTAGGAAGAAACTGGAAGAAGTCAAGAAGCTCAAAGATCAGGCTAAAAAATTAAAAGCTGAGGTAGAGAAGGCAAAGATAGAGGCCGAGAAGGCTAGGGAAGAGGCTGAACAGCATGGTTATGACGTCGGCGTAGCCGAGACCGAGGATACCCTCCGGGCAGAGGTCCCTGCTGTCTGTCGAATCTACTGTGCTCAGACTTGGGAGGAAGCTCTCAACAGAGCCGGGGTTGAGGCTTCCTCTGAGCTGAGAAGGCTAGAAAACGTTTACTTCCCACCAGCCATACGAGCCTCGGACCTTGCTTCCACTCAAGGTGAGGTGGCCTCTACAGTTGCTGACCCGGCCGAGGAAGCACAGCCTCAGGATCCTTTTCCTCCCAATCAGCAGGAGCAGTCAAAAGAACCCGAAGTTTCAAAGGTCGCATCCTCGGACAAGGCCGCAGAGGTTCCAAAGGATAGGGCAGCTTCCCAAGGTTTCAAACAGGCTTTAGCTTCAATTACCATACCTGCTGGAGAAGTCCCCAAGGAAAAAGAGAAAGTGATTCCTCTTGAAACAACTGACAAGGCCTCCAAGAACAAGCTTCAGATAAAATTAAAACCATAACCCTTTATCAGCAAGAGCAGTCAAAAGAACCCGAAGTTTCAAAGGTCGCATCCTCGGACAAGGCCGCAGAGGTTCCAAAGGATGGGGCAGCTTCCCAAGGTTTGAAACAAGCTTTAGCTTCAATTACCATACCTGCTGGAGAAGTCCCCAAGGAAAAAGAGAAAGTGATTCCTCCAGAAGCAGCTGACAGGGCCTCCAAGAACAAGTTTCAGATAAAATTAAAACCATAACCCTTTATCAGCAAGAGCAGTCAAAAGAACCCGAAGTTTCAAAGGTCGCATCCTCGGACAAGGCCGCACAGGTTCCAAAGGATGGGGCAGCTTCCCAAGGTTTCAAACAAGCTTTAGCTTCAATTACCATACCTGCTGGAGAAGTCCCCAAGGAAAAAGAGAAAGTGATCCCTCCTGAAGCAGCTGACAAGGCCTCCAAGAACAAGCTTCAAATAAAATTAAAACCGTAACCCTTTATTTTTATAGTGTAGTTGCAATTTGTGTAATGAAATTCCCTTTCTTCTTTAAGACAGGTTTTAATGAAATGTGCACTTTACCTTCCCAAATTTATATGGGTTATTATTATTTTATCTTTTATTTATGCAATTTTCACTTTGACTGTTCTTTGTTCGTACATAACCATATGCCATAAAAGAGCGAAGTTGCTGACACAAGGGAAAACACAGTTTTACATACTTTAATTGAGAATCCGGGTAGATTGTGACTATTAAATCCATAGTACTATCAAGACTTACTTTTAATCTATCAACTCTAATAGGTTTTTTAACTCTAAGAAAATATCCAAACGTTTGACCAAATGACAGCCAAGTCTAGGGCACCTTAAAATGCTTTAAGTGATGCTCATGGACTTACTTTGATTTATAATTTTGCCATAACTCCGTTCAAGGGGTATTAATTTCCACTAAGTTTGTGGTCCGAGGAACCTAACATAACTTAGTTTCTGTTTAACACTTCAATAGATGTCAAAGGGTATTAATTTCCATTAAGTTTGTGGTTCGTGGAACCTGACATAACTTAGTTTCTGTTTAATACTTCAATAGATGTCAAAGGGTATTAATTTCCACTAAGTTTGTGGTTCGAGGAACCTGACATAACTTAGTTTCTGTTTAATACTTCAATAGATGTCACACTTCAATAGATGTCAAAGGGTGTTAATTTCCACTAAGTTTGTAGTCCGAGGAACCTAACATAACTTAATTTCTGTTTAACACTTCAATAGATAGGGAAACACATGATACATGATTGAAATGAATTAAAGAGAAACTAAACAGGACTATTTTTATTAATAATAATACCTCTTTAGGTTGTTTACATTCCAAGGATGAAGTACAGTTTTCTCGTCTAGATCTTCCAGGTAATACGCACCTACTCCTGCCACCGAAGTGATACGATACGGTCCTTCCCAATTAGGCCCTAACTTTCCCCAGGCTGGATTCTTTGTAGTCCCCAAAACTTTTCTCAATACCAAATCTCCTGGGGCTAACGGTCTTAGCTTTACATTGGCATCATAACCTTCCTTGAGCTTATGTTGGTAATAGGCCAGTTGGACCATTGCCTTTTCCCTTGGCTCTTCGATCAAGTCTAAACTTTTTTCCAGCAACCTATCATTGTCGTCCGACGTAAATGCATTTGTTCTCAGCGTTGGGAAGCCAGTTTCCGGAGGAATTACAGCCTCGGCCCCGTACGTCATTGAAAACGGGGTTTCTCCAGTTGACCGGCGAGGTGTTGTTCGATACGTCCAAAGGACATGTGGTAATTCCTCCACCCATTTTCCCTTTGCAACATCTAGCCTCTTTTTAAGTCTGCTCACTATAACCTTATTGACAGTTTCAGCTTGCCCACTTCCTTGTGGATAGGCTGGAGTGGAATATCTATTCTTTATCCCAAGATCACAACAGTACTTCCTGAAAGTTTTGCTATCAAATTGAAGGCCATTGTCCAAGATGACGGTATGTGGAACGCCGAATCGAGTAACGATATTCTTCCAGACAAACCTCTTGACATCCACATCTCTGATATTAGCCAAAGGTTCAGTTTCGACCCATTTGGTGAAATAGTCTGTGCCGATCAGTAGATACTTTTTATTTCCTAGTGCCTTAGGGAAAGGACCTACAATATCCAAGCCCCATTGAGCAAAAGGCCAAGGGCTGGACAGAGGATTAAGAACTCCTCCAGGCTGATGGATGTTTGGAGTGAATCTCTGACATTGATTGCACTTTTTAACATATTCTTGTGCTTCCTTTTGCATGCTCGGCCACCAGTATCCTTGAGTAATGGCTCGGTGAGATAAAGATCTTCCTCCTGTGTGACTTCCACAAATTCCTTCATGTAGCTCTTTTAGGAGAAATTCTGATGACTCGGGATGTACACAAAGCATATATGGACCAGAAAAAGAACGTTTGTATAACTTCTTGTCCTCGGACAGCCAAAACCGAGGAGCTTTCCTTCGTACTTTCTCAGCTTCTGATTTCTCCTTAGGCAATATATCCCTTTCAAGGAATAGTAGTATAGGATCCATCCAACTCAGCCCTACCTTGATTTGATGGACTTGGAGCAAGTCTTTCTCCATTGGGGTAGGGGTGCATAGGTCTTCGACAAGTATTACTCGGGGCAAATCCTGTGCCGAGGAAGTGGCAAGGGTAGCCAAGGAATCTGCATGGGTGTTTCCACTTCTAGGGATATGCGATAGGTCGAAGAGTTCAAATTTTGTTTGTATACGCCTAACTTGACCCAAATGTTCCTGCATCCTTGCATCCCGAGCTTCCAATTCCCCTTTTACCTGGCCTACGACCAGTCTTGAATCTGAGAACATTTCTACTACCTTTCCACCCATCTTCTGGACCGTCGCCATTCCCAATAACAAAGCTTCATATTCTGCTTCGTTGTTTGTAGCCGAGAACCTCAACCTCAATGATTTTTCAATGGTGATTTTCTCAGGAGATACCAGAACCGGCCCCACTCCTGATCCTCGCTGGTTTGCTGCTCCATCCATATATACTTTCCAAGGCGATGGGTCTTGTTCGGAGATCAGGCCAACCGATTTTTCATCAATGCCATGCCACTTTACCTCTATTTCTGCGGGAAGTTCAACAAACTCGGCTACCAGGTCAACGAGGACTTGGCCTTTTACAGAGGTCCGAGGCATATACTTGACATCAAAAGCCCCTAGAATTGTGCCCCACTTGGCAATCCTCCCGGTATAATCTGCGCTCCGAAGTATTGACTTGAGCGGAAGCTGAGTCAGGACAACCACGGTGTGTGCCTAGAAGTAATGGGGAAGTTTTCGTGTGGCATGCACTACCGCCAAGATGGCCTTCTCCAGTGGTAAATAATGCACCTCGGCCTCATGAAGTGACTTGCTGACGTAATAGACCGGTCGTTGTATGCCATTGTCTACTCGTATCAAAACAAAACTTACCGCATGAGAGGCTACTGCCAAGTAGGCAAACAGGACCTCATCCATCTCAGGACTGGACATGATGGGCGGCCGAGACAGATAATCTTTAAGCTGTTGATATGCTATAGCACACTCCTCGGTCCATTTAAATCCTTTCCATTTATGCAGCAAAAGGAAAAAAGGTCTGCACCTATCTGCTGACCTGGATATAAATCGATTCAAAGTAGCAGTCATCCCAGTCAGTTTTTAGACCTCCTTGGGGTTCTGAGGTGGTTGCAAGCTATTGATGGCCTTAATCTGGTCTGGGTTCACCTCAATTCCCCTGTGAGTCACCATATAACCCAAAAACTTTCTTGAACCTACACCAAACGAACACTTGGACGCATTCAGATGTAACTTATGCTTCCTCAGAATTTCAAAAATGTTCGTAAGGTCTCCCACATGCTTGGACACTACCTTGCTCTTCACAACCATATCATCAATATAGACTTCAATGTTCCTGCCCAACTGTGGTTCAAACATCTTAGTCATCATCCGTTGATAAGTAGAACCCGCATTTTTCAAACCAAAGGGCATCACTTTTTAGGGGTAGTTTCCAGTGGGAGTGACAAAAGCTGTCTTTTCCTGATCGTCCAGTGCTAGCGGTATCTCGTGATATCCTTGAAAGGCATCCAAGAAACTCATTCGAGGATGACCTACCGTCGCATCCACCAACTGATCTATCCGAGGCATAGGGAAAGGATCTTTGGGACAAGCCTTATTGAGATCTGTGAAATCCACACACACACGCCATTTCCCAGTTTTCTTTTTTACCACCACCGTGTTAGCTAGCCATTGAGGATAGAAAACTTCCTTGATAGCCCCTGCCTGTTTGAGCTTTGTTACCTCATTTCTGACAGCCTTGGCGTGCTCTTTAGATGGACGCCGAGGTGGCTGTCTCTTCGGAGTAATAGAAGGGTTAACATTCAAATGATGGCAAATAAAGCTTGGGTCTATCCCCGGGGCCTCGTACGCGCTCTATGCGAACACGTCAACATTTTTTCTAAGAAATTCGACCAATTGCTCCCTCTTCGTTAGAGGCAATTGAGCCCCAACCTGAAAGAACTTCTCCGGATCACCGTCAACAATTACCTTTTCTAAATCTTCACATTTCGCTTCATCGGCTGGTCTATCGAAGAGTGATACCGGAGTTTCTAATTGCTATAAGCCGTTGTCGGCAGTGGCTGAGGCCTTGGCCTTGGGCCAATGTCAGATGGCTGCTACCAGGCACTGCCTAGCCGTAGACTGACTTCCTAATATCTCCAAAACCTGGCCTCCAGAGGGATATTTCACCTTTTGGTGAAGAGTGGAGGAGACAGCTCCAAGGGTATAAAGCCAGGGTCTGCCTATAATGGCCGTATATGGAGAGTAAGCATCTACAACGATGAAGTCCACCTCTATCACATCCGAACCAGTCTGCACAGGTAATCTAATCTGACCCATCAGAGTGATCATTTTACCTTCAAAACTCACCAGAGGAGAACTGTAAGCTGTTAAGTTCTCAAGTTTCAAATTTAGCCCCTTATATAGGTCAAGATACATTATCTCAGCTCCGTTGCCCTGGTCGATCATCACCCTTCTCACATCGTACCCACCGATTCTAAGTGTGACCACTAAAGCATCATCGTGGGGCTGTATAGTTCCAAGCTTATCCTCGTCTGAAAAACCCAGCACCAGTGGGATGCCCATCCTAATCCTCTTCGGCATAGAACTAAATTCCTCAGCTGGGTAACGAGATATTGACATTATTCTAGAGGGACAGGATCCGGTCCTCCCTAGGGCAACGAATATGACATTTATCGTGCCTAGAGGGAGTCTCGAAGAAGCATCTCCCCGGAACTCCGAACCCGTTTGGCTCCTTCGGCCACTGGAGTGATGCAAAAGTTGCTTTAACTTCCCTTCCCGGACCAGTTGGTCTAAATGGTCCCATAAGTTTCTACAATCCTCGGTGGTGTGTCCATGGTCCTGATGATATTGGCAGTAAAGGTTTTGATTACGCCTCATAGGATCTCCTGCCATCTTGTTTGGCCATTTGAAGAACGACTCATTTTTAATCTTCTCCAGCACCTGCTGTACTTGTTCTCGAAACACAGTATTAACCACCTGGGTGTTGGCAGATCCTGGCTGCCCAACAAAGTCTTTCCAAGGTCGGTTATTATTGTACCGGTCCGACCTGAAATCCCTCATCTCCTGAGGGATCACCTTAGCCTTTCCTTTCCCCTACAGTTGGTCTTCTTCTACCCTCATGTACTTGTCAATCCGATCCATAAGTTAACGCACACTGGTAACAGGCTTACTAGTCAGAGATTTTCTTAGATCATGCTCGGCTGGAAGGCCAGCCTTGAAAGTACTAATGGCCACATCGTTATAGTCCCCTTCTATTTCGTTAAACATCTCCCAGTATCTATCCGAGTAGGCCTTCAGAGTTTCTCCATCCCGCATGGACATAGACAATAAGGATCCCAAAGGCCAAGGAACCCTGCTACAAGTGATAAAGCGAGCACCAAAGGCCCGGGTGAGCTTCTTAAAAGAGTCAATGAAATTCGCCCTTAAACCATTGAACCACCTCATCGCAACTGGGCCCAAACTGGATGGAAAGACTTTACACATCAAAGCCTCATCCTTAGAATAAACGGCCATCCTTTGGTTGAAGTGACTGACATGCTCCACTGGATCTGTTCGACCATTGTAAATGGTGAATGTAGGTTGATAGAATCGCCGAGGAAGACTTGCGCCTTCTATGTTTCGTGTGAAGGGTGACCTAGAAACTTGACTCAATGCCTTGTTCATGGCATCGTTTCCTAGGCCTCTGCGAGGCGGGCTCTTGTACCTACGTTTATGGTGGTATTCCTCGTCGTAGGAGAAAGATTCGCTGGGCGGAGTTCTGGACCTCCGTCTATAACTGGCACCATCCGTCTCCTCGGAGGACAGTTCAGAGTTAGGTGATGAACGCCTCCGCCGTGCATGGCGCAATTCCCTCTTCAACCCATCGATTTCACGTTGCATGTCCCTATCGTTCTTTGCATGGGAAACATGGCTCTTCCCTCGAGACTGGCTTTTACTAGTATAAGCTGCATGCACACTTCCCTCCCGATCTCCTCTCCGTTCGAGACTCCTACACGGATTGCATGTTGAGACCCCCTTGATTCTGCTTGGTGTAGATTTGCATCATCCACCAGATGTGGACTTGTTGCTGCTTGGTGTGGACCTGCTTCTTCCATTTCAAACGTTGCACTCGAGATATTTTCAGAATAGATCAAGTTCTTCCCACAGACGACGCCAATTGTAAGGACTGAATTTGGATTGGACCCAATATAGGATTGGATTTCAGCCTAACGAGCCCAAACAATAAATTTGTAGAGCGTGGGTAAAAGAACTAGTTCTATTCGGTAATGAAGGTGATAACAGTTGGCTATTTAAGAGAATCAAATACAAGTAAGATGAGAAAACCCTTCCTCGGCATGGTCCGAGGAGCTATGTTATAATGTCTTGTTGATAAACTAGGTTACAAGAGTTCTAAGGATTATTACAAAGTTTTTCTTAGTTTTCTTTTTTTCTCTTTTTTTAGGCCACCTTCCCATACTATATACTACAATCTTGGCATCATCTCTACCATACACGTGTAGGCTAGATTCTAGGAACTTCTTCATGTCCCATCCAACACCTCCCAGAGCCATCAACTAGTAGCTATAAGGTTGCTTGGCCACTGTTCAGGTATCACCTCCACATTAATGCGGCCAGAGAGTTAGTTGGGAGGCATTTAATGCGGATGTAGCAGCTTTTGAAGATATTTGTTGTCTCCCTTTACTCGTCCCTTATCCAATGTCTAACTCCTAGTTGTAATGCAACCTTGAAGAAGGTTCGAGATGATAGGACATTCTTGTTGACCTCGGATCCTTGTTTCCGAGATGACTTTTATCCTCGGACATATGTTGGACTTATCGCATACAATCTTTATTTTTCTTCTTATACCATTCCCGTAGTAACCTTATTTGACCATCCTCGGATTAGTTGATATCCTCGGATTGGGCCATAGGCCTAATTCGTACAGTTTTAATAGTATCTCCTGGATAACTGGCCCCCATAATCCCTATTGTAAATAATTATTCTTTATCATCAGACTAAAACACAATAATTCTAAAACCATAAATTTAGCCAAAATTTTTGTCACAACTATCGATTATCTCATGTGGCTGATTATGAATGGTGGAGAAACAGTGATGAGTTCATGTGAAAATTGTTAGGTTTTGAGTTTATAATGTTGGCAAACCATGACAAAAACTAAGTCTTATTGGTTTAGAATGGTCTACATTAAAGACAAAAAACTCAAGTTTAGGATGAAAAAAATAAGTTACAAGTTGTTTCGTTTGATTGGTACTCGATCGATCGAAAGTTATTTGATTGGTACTCGATCAATTGAAAGTCGCATATCAGTAAAAAATCAGCAAATGTAAAAAGCTCATAACTTGACTGTTTGAAGCCCAAATTGCGAGCTGTTTTTTCCAAGGTTTTGAAACCCGGACCGGACCGTACGGTCCGACAGGGAAAACCTCGACCCGTTTAGCTTTACGGTTTGTTTAGGGTGAAGAATCGTTCCATGCAAAAAAAGCAGGGACTCGCACGGACCGCGGTCCGATCGCCCGGTTCTGTGAACCGTGATCGGTTTTTGAGGTTCAGACGGTTTCTTTTTGTTTCAGCTTTTCCGGTGAATTTTGGCCAATACACCGGTATGAATTTATGATCAGATCTAGAAGAAATGAAAGAACATGAAGAAGAACAAAGATCGGAAGGAGATCTGATAACTTCAGATCTTAAACAAAGGGATTTGTAAGGAAAAAAAAAAAAGAACCAGAGATCAAAAAAACACAAACTACATTAGATCAAAAAATAAAAAACAGTCGCCGATCACGCTTGCTCAGCAAATAAACAGTCTGCGCCAAAACAAACTCCACACTTGCTCAGCAAATAAACAGTAAACACAAACTACATTAGATCAAAAAAAAAAAAAAAAAAAAAACACAAATTACAATAACACGTATCTTCGTCTTCTGCCAACACAGTCGCCGATCACGCTTCGTCTTTTACTGTTGCTTCTTCTTCTTCTTTCTTCTTTTTTTTCTTCTCTTTCTTTTTTCCGTTGATGGAGCTCTGTAATTTCCTCTTTTTCTCTGAGGTATGTGTTTCTCTTTCTTTCTTTAGACTTTTGTTACTTTTTTACTCCTTTTGAATTCCTAAGTCCCTGTCCCTCACGTGGCTAACCTGGAAATGATGAAAGGTTTTAATTTTTTAATAAAAGCAAAAAATTTTCAGCCATTAGATTTAGATATTTTTTCAGCTGCCCAACGTGATGTAACATGATTGATAGGTGCATTAAATATTTTAAGTATTTTTAATAGCAATGTAGTATTTTGAGAGATGCTATGTCTACAACATTTTTACAACATTTTTACAATAAATCACAGGTGGTTAATTGTTATTGGTTCAAATTTGAAACTAAAACTAAGATTACTTTTTTGCCCCAATGATAACAATCAGTAACAACCTGCCACTTAGGATTTGTTGTAAAAATGTTGTGGGCATATCATTTCTCTAATATTTTACACAATTTTTTGCTATAATTTGACACAAGGCAAAGTGTGAGGAATGAAAAAAAAAATTATGGGTTTACATCTCTACCACTCACATCTCATCACGTGGCAAATTGTCGCAAAATTTGTATAAAATGTTATATTCCTATTATTGCTCTAATTTTAATTAATATTTACAGTTAAGCATATAATAATTATTAAATAATTCATTCTCAAAAAAAAATTATTAAAAAATTATTTCAATTTAAAATTATTAAATAATTTATTTTTATTTTATTTGAGTGTCTTTCTAATTCTTATATAATAATAATAATAATAATAACAATAATTATTATTATTATTATTATTATTACAAGTTTGACTAATCAATATATAAATAAATAAATAGATATTATATTTAAATTTGCTTAGGATTTGATATTTCTTATTTGTCTTGTAAAAGTTATGATATGAAAATATATATTTGAAATATAGATATTTATATTTAATTAGATTATTTTAGTTAAATTTTCTATTTATACTAATTTAATATATTTATTTATATTAAAATAATTATTAAATTAATTATGACGTCATTACGGTTCGACCCCGGTTCAACCTCGGTTCAACCTCAAAAATCTTGAACCTCTCCCATTTACGGTTCAATAAACGGTCCGGGTCTGAAAACCTTGGTTTTTTTCAATATTTAAAGGACATTATAAGCTAATCCTAGAAGGGGTTTTCAAGGCTTTTCAGAGAGAGAAGAGTGTGCCTCATTTGTATCTATGGTTTTGTACCCAAAAACTTTCTCATGTCTTCTACCGGTGTTATTCCTTGAAGAATCTCAAGATTCGGTGTTGTAGAAGTTGCTGCCTTCTCTAATCATCAAAGGTGCTGATGATCTAAACCTTCAAGGGTGGTCTTGGAGTCACAAACAGGAGAGTTTGTGTTTTCTATCACAAGTGTGGGTACTTGTGTTGCAAAGGCCAAGGAAAGAAGTAGTCTGTGGACTCGGAACTATCATGGGATCGCGGTAGTAAGTTTTCTACTCGAGGTAGCAATAGAATGTTAGTGGTCTAAGTTCTATTGTACAAACTTCAATTCTTTCAGAGTGGATTTGCTTTTTACCTTAAGGATAGCTAGGTTAAATCCTCCCCAGGTTTTTTATCGGTTTGGTTTTCTTAGGTCATCATATCATTGTATTTTTTATATTTCTGCTGCTTTACATGATATGATTGTTTTGTTTTAACCTAGATCTGAATAATAAACCTAAATATTCACTTAGTTAATTAATTAGGTTAAACAATCTAGTTTACAGGGATCTAAAAATGTATAAGTGGTATTAGAGCGGGTTAGCTCTTGATTTAGGTTATTATACCTAGAGTTGATCCTTGATCCCTGTTATCATGGATAATTTTAAGTGTCTTACTGTTTTTGATTGTGATGATTTGAATAAAAAGGACACTATTGTTTCTGTTGATCTTATTGATGCTTGTAAAACTCTTCGTAAGGAATTATTGAAATTTATGAAAATTGCTAAGAAATTCAAGGAATAGTTAAAATTGGCTAACCTTGAAAAAGAGGAATTGGTTGTTAGATTAGATGAATCTAATAAAAAGAATGAATTTTTGAGAAATCAAATTTTCTCTCAAGATAAGAAGATGAAAAGCTTGGAACAAGAGTTAGTTGAATCTAAAGTTAAAATTGAAAATTTGACTAATACCAAGCCTGTTGTTGATAACGGAAGTGTTTCTGTTTCTCTTAAACCTAAAACTGAGAAAGTTTATATCCCTCATTTCAAGAGGAATAATAAAGAAAAGGCTTATTTTGCTAGGTTAGACAAAGGTAAAAGTTTTATGTAGACGCTGAAGTTTCTAAATCTATGTCTAAACCTACTGTTAGAGAGTATAATAAATTTGTTTTTGTGCCTACTTGTCACCTTTGTGGTGTTGTTGGTTATATTAGACCAAATTGTTCTTTGTTGAGACAAAAACCAAAATCTGAGACTAGATTTGTTGTTAGGAATACTGATGTTCCTAAATTTGTTCCTGTTTGTCACTTTTGTGGTGTCTCCGGTCACATTCGTCCTAATTGTCATCAATTTAAATTTAAAAATTCTGTATTTCAATCTAGGATATGTGATAATATTTCTCGTGCCATAAGTCCAAATAAATTGTTTCATATGTTTTTGAAAAATTTAAGCTTGTTGGCTTGTGAAAGGAATTTGCAAGATTTCAGTCTTTCTTAGAAGATTGGTGTAATCTCTCAAGTACACTCTGCTTCACATGGATTTTCACCTACAAAGCCGAAGACTCGTGCTATATGGGTGAGAAAAGACTTGCTAAGGTGAGTGTTGTTTACTTGTCCTTGATTTAATTCTTTCAATTATTTGTAGACATGTTTACTTTTAGTTTTTGGTTGTTTTATTTTCTTAGGTTGTTTTGATTATTCAAAAATCCAAAAACATTGAAAAATTTTCAAAAAGACAAAAATATTTTATTTTGTGTCGTGTTTTATTTTGAGGATTACATGAATTATGATATCTCTCTCTTGATTTAGAACATGCTTGACATTGTGGAGAAACTTGAATAGTTATTTAAGTGCTAAGTTATTTATGATTTTGTATGAGTATGTACTAATTTGTACATGTACTCATGGGTTAATTAAGAAATTGAAATTTCTTGTTTGTGTACCCTCTATAGCTTAGTTAAGCACTATCATGCATAGCTTTGCATTGTTCATTTAGCATAATGTGTGCTTTTTGTTTTTAATCATAGAATTTTTTCTAAACCAAAAAGATTTTTGTGTTTTGCTTTATTTTTCTTGGACTTGTAATCAAGGCTGGCCATATTATCTTTACATAACATGCTTGTGTACCTCGTTTAGCTTGGATGAGCTTATTTTACTGCACTTTGTTAGTTTTAGCTATGTAGTGCATGTTGTGTAAGAGTTGTTTATAGTTTTTGATCACTTGATCTTGATTCTGAAGTCACATGCTTTTGATTGTTTGGACTTGAACTTAATGAGAAAGGCATAAATAACTATCTCACCACTGTTTACTAGCCAATCATGAATACCTTAGTGCATATCATAAGATTTTGTACTCGAAAAAGTGTAGCACATGCACAAAAAGAACATAAGGTGTAGCCTCAGATTTAAAACTAAAATTGGTGTGTATATTATTGGGCTATAATAAAGATGACAAAATGAAATAAAATTGGTGTGTACATTATTTGGCTAATCTAATAATTTCCAAATAAAATACAATTGGTGTGTACATTATGAGGCAAAATAAGAAACTTACATGATTGCAAGCTTATTTTTTAGGAGATGTGAGAGTTATATGATGTAACTCTTTAGGTGATAGTCTCTTTCAAACTTATGTGATGAATTTTGTAAAAATTGTGATTGAATACTATCTACATATCACCTCACATGTATCTCAAGCTATTACTAGTTGCACACACTACACAAGTTATTATTTGCTAAACTTAGTAGATGATATTGTGTGTGATCTTGTTGTGGCCATTCAAGATTAAATGTTCCTTGATTCTAATGCAAAATATGTTCAATGTTTGAGTTTTGAGGACAAATTGATTGAAAAACTTGTTTTTGGAAGATTTGGGTTGAATTCAAGTGTTTTTGAAAAACTTTTAATCTCATACTCATGCATTTCATTCATGAAATATTGTGCTTTGAAGAGTTTCTGCATAAAATTGCTTTGTTTTTCAAAAATTTGTGTTTTCCAGATTTTCGATCGATCAAATCTGTCTCTCGACCAATCGAAAATGCGTTAAAATTTTTGGTTGGAATCTACCTGGCTCGATTGGTATTCGATCGATGCTCGACCAAGTGAAACTGAAAAATTTTCAGTTTCTAAGTTTTTGACCAAATTTTTTTATGCACCATTTGTGTTTAGGATTCACATGCATTACATTGTTTTTCTGTATCCATCTTGCAGTTTTGCAACCATATCTCTCATTGTTTTCACACATAACATGCATACACTTTGCTAAATTGAGTACTCAACTTGATTTAAAAATTGATTGATTAATTTTTGAGTCATTTGTAGATTTTAGTATATGTTATTTTTTATGTGTGAACTGCAGAAAATATTTCTCTTAAGAGATATAATGGATAATCAATGTGCAAATATTTTCTCTTAAACACATTGCATGCATATGTTTATGGGTCACATAGTGTCAAGTTTGCATTTATTGAAAGAGAGATTTTTTTTTATGTGTATCCTCAACTTAGTGCTAGTTTGGATAGCACTTATTAGTGCTGCGTCTGCGTTTCCTCAGTTTTTTTTTTTTTTTTTTTTTCTTTTCAACCGCAATGGTTGACCCGTTCTTCTGTGAACAGTGCACTTGTGCACTATTCACGGGTCCCACAAACTCCACTTTTTATCAACTTTTTTATTAAAAATGGGTCCTACAGCACTATTCACACATTTAAAAATTATTTTGCTACAGTGTTTTCAGTTTTCAGTTTCAGCAAAATAAGTTCTATCCAAATAGACCCTTAGTTTTTAAGTTTGGTTTGTGTCTTTTTATTTATCCCCACCTCCTAAAGTTTCCCCAAAACTGTTTTTCCCAAAATTTGTTTTGTTTTTCCTATTTTTATAGGGGGAGAAATCTGTTTTTAAAACCTAACAAGTGTTCATAAAGGGAGTTATTGCTCTTCATTTGTTTCCTTGATTCTCTATTTTCTTTTGACTTTTGTTGCGTATGTTTCTGTTTACTCTTTGTTTGAGTTATCTTTGTCAATTCGTGACAAAAAAGGGGAGATTTAGATGAAATGTGGGAATATGTGGGAATCCTATTTGTTTTGTTTAGGGGGAGTTGAAATTGTTTTTAAAAAGGGGGAGAAAATAAATTTTTTTGATGCATCTAACTTAGGGGGAGAGTTAGTTTACTTTTTTTTTTTTTTTATATTTGTGTTTCATATTGATTACTTGTCTTTCTTTCCACACATGCGGTAATGTGTTCTTTTGAGTGTTTTTAGGAAAGACAGGTACATTCTAATCAAGACCTTCTACCTCTTTTTGCAACTTCTAGGTTAGGAGTCTTAGGTTGGGATTTGTGATGTATTTGGAAATTTTATTGTATATGGGCATCATGTTGTATGTGTGTTTTGTCATGGATTGCCAAATGGGGAGATTGTTAGGTTTTGAGTTTGTAATGTTGGCAAACCATGACAAAAACTAAGTCTCATTGGTTTAGAATGGTCTACATTGAAGTCCAAGACAAAAAACTCAAGTTCGAGATGAAAAAAATGAGTTACAAGCTGTTTCGTTTGATTGGTACTCGATCGTTTGAAAGTCGCATATCAGTAAAAAATCAGCAAACGTAAAAAGTTCATAACTTGACCGTTTGAACCCCAAATTGCGAGCCATTTTTTCTAGTATTTAAAGGACATTATAAGCTAACCCTAGAGGAAGTTTTCAAGGCTTTTCAAAGAGAGAAGAGTGTGCCTCCTTTGTATCTAATGTTTTGTACCCAAAAGCTCTCTCATGTCTTCTACCGGTGTTATTCCTTGAAAAATCTCAAGATCCGGTGTTGTAGAAGTTGCTGCCTTCTCTAGTCATCAAAGGTGCTGATGATCTAAACTTTCAAGGGTGGTCTTGGAGTCACAAACAGGAGATTTTGTGTTTCTTATCATAAGTGTGGGTGCTTGTGTTGTAAAGGCCAATGAAAGAAGTAGTCCGTGGACTCGGAGCTATCATGGGGTCGCGGTAGTAAGTTTTCTACTCGAGGTAGCAATAGAATGTTAGTGGTCTAAGTTCTATTGTACAAACTTCAATTCTTTCATAGTAGATTTGCTTTTTACCTTGAGGATAGCTAGGTTAAATCTTCCCTAGGTTTTTTACCGGTTTGGTTTTCCTGGGTCATCATCTCATTGTGTTCTTTATATTTCCGCTGCTTTGCATGATATGATTGTTTTGTTTTAACCTAGATCTGAATAATAAACCTAAGTATTCACTTGGTTAATTAATTAGGTTAAACAATCTAGTTTACAGGGATCTAAAAATGTACAAAAATGACAAGCAGTCAATAACAGTCTGACACATAAGATAATTGTAGAAAATAGTGTGGCTAAATTTGTGGTCCTAGAATAACTCAAAGTTTAAGTGTAGTGAATCCCTAACAAGAATTTAAATAAAATAAATATTAGAGGCAAGGACATTTTAGTGATTTAAAATAAAAACATTGTAAAGATATTTTTTTTAATATTATATTATAGAAAACAAAGCAAAATAAAACAAAAAATGTTAAAAATTATTACAAATCTTACTCCATATAATTTTACATAAAAATTATAATAAAATTGTGATGGATGGCATATTAATCTGTAAATTTCACATTATAAAAATATTACAAATTTGACTATATAATGTTCACAAACTAAGAGCATCCTCAATAAGATTGCTCAATAAGGTTGCTAGATTGACTAAAAAGTCAATTTAGCAACCAATACCCTAAAAATGTATTCTACAGCAAAGAAGGCAAAGTTAAAAAAATTTGAGTTTGAGTTACAGTGTGTTGCTATTAAAACTTAAAACAAAAACTAATTTTTTAATGTGGGGTGTTAAAAAAATAGTATTTTAATGTGTTGATGGTTGTGGTTGTTGTTTATTGTGTTGGATATATTATTTTATTATGTTGTTTATATTACTTTAATGTGTTAAATGTTAAAATAAAACTTTTGATGTTATTCCTCAAAAAAAAAAAAAAAAAAAAAAAACTTTTGATGTTTGGTGTATTATAAAGTGGGGTGTTAAAATAAATAAAGTAGTGTTTTGAGTGACTAAAATCTATATTTTTAGCAACCTTGTTGTGAATGCTCTAATATGATTAATAGATTTTAAAAATATAATAAAATTATAATTGGTGATATATTAATTATTATAATCTATTTTTTCTATATTAATTATTATTAGCTTTACTTTGAGTGTGAAAAGGCTAAATCTAGAGTCATCAGGTGGTTAAACCATTAGGCTTAAGACCCTAAAATGTAAGAATGTCACTTCAAATGGAATATATTATATCTATTTATTTTATAGTATTGCAAAAAATAATTGCGGGTGTCAAAAACACAATTGAATGGACAAAACCAAAATATTATTGATCAACACAACTAATTTATAGAGAAGGTATGGATAATCCATAATGGGAAAGTTGGACAGTTAATTGAAGGATAAGATAGAGAAACTAAATGAACCTAATTGAAAAGAAAACTCTTCTCGAGGTACAAAGCGTGAAACTGAGACTGTTACAAGGTGTATTTCTCACTCTTTCTCTCTCCTTCTTCTTCTCAATTTTTCTGGATCCCCATCCTTTGTGGGCTAACTCCTCCCTTATCCCTTTCCTTTCCAGATGTGCATTTTATGGCTGAATGACAGAAGATAGTTGTCTCATCAGACACTTCTCCTGCCATTCTTTGATCATGAAGAGAGACTTTTGAGAGGTCTCTACTATTCAGACCAGTCATTCATCATTTAATGTGGTTGATATTAGGTAGGAACATCTAATAAATGCGGAGGTGACTGATGTTTTGAGCTCTGTGTCTTTCCTACCATGTCCTTGGCAAAGATTCTAGGTCGAGGTGTCGTCCTTGGCAATTCTATTGAAGCCTTCCTTGGGTACGAGGTTCTTGGATTGTCTCATGCTCTTGGCATATAGGTTAAGCCACTTTACTCTTTCTTGAATTTGGGCCTGTGATTTTGAGATTTGGGTCACACTCCTTACCTCTAAGTGTACCTCTCCGATCCGTAGTCCACATGGTGAGAGTGCAGCCCCCATAATAGCCTTCCACGATCTTCTCTTCATTAAAGCCGGAGTGGAGATCGTGGCTCGAGGTGTGGGCGCATCATTAACTAACATTGATGAGACTAGAGGCAGCTTTGCATTTAATGTTTGAGACAGAACCCCTTGTATAGAATTCCAAGGATTGACATGTAGCTAGTGGACGGTGAGATTTTAACTTAAGGTTTTGGTAAGGTGCGGGAACCAATGGGGCAAAGCCCATTTTCTATTCATCAAAAGCTTATAAATAGAGGGGTCATGGGCCAGTTTCAGGATTTTTACTTCTCACCTGCTTTTATAGAGAAATCCTTCTTCCCAAGGTGCTAAGCTTGAGTTTCTTTTTGCCTAACTATGCTCCCTCCTCAATCTCTTGACTTTCCAATTTTTCTTTTTTCTTTCCCACATTTTTTAGGGTGCCACGGGTAAATTTAGATCTCTAGTTGATACCGCAAAGAGGTTAGCTACATTTAGGGTGCGATATGATATCCTTGACGATGTTGGAGTGAGTTATTTCCATGAGGATGTAAACATTAGGAGAAGGATTGAAACCATGATCATACCTTTGGTCGCGTTCAAAGAGGGTGGGGTTAGGATCCCTTTAAGGAAGCTAGTGACCAGTTTCCTTAGGCACTTTAAGCTATGTCCTGATCAATATACTCCAAACATTTTTAGGATAGTGAGTAGTGTAGCCGAGCAAAATAAGAGGCTTAGCCTTAATCTCTCTAAGCACAACATCAACTAGGTGTACAGTTGCCAAGACAACTCCACCTTGGGTTACTATTTCAAATTCCAACACGGGGAAGTGAGGCTGGTCTCATGCCTCCCTGATTCCGATAAGGAAACAGAGGGGGATTTCCTCATGATCACGGGGAACTAGCATCTTGACGAACTCCCCTACCCTATCTCTCAGGGTAGAGCATGTTTGTAGGAGTTAGGCAATAGTTATTTTTAGAAAACTGCTGCTATTATTCATATATGTGTGTGTGTTGCTACCCTCTTTTGCAGCTGACAGTGCCTTGAAGAAGAATAAGCATTTGATCAACGCCATCGATCTCAACATATTACTTCGGTCCCTGATCTATGTACACCCAAACGATTAACTACTAGTCTAGGGGGGCCATGTTAAGGTGGTATATGGTATTTCTCTTACATATAGTATGTCACACAAATTGTTTAGGTTTCACAGTTGGGTGGGATTCACACAATACAAGTGAGATACTACAAGGTATATAGTCTTTTGTGACACTAATAAATTAATTTTTAACAACAAATGTAACTGTGTAAAAGTGTATGCAATCAAATAAAACCAAACAATTGAATTGAACTTATATTTTCCTCAATACTTCCATATAATAATCATAGATACTACTTTTTTTTTTTTTTTTTTTTTTAATGTAGCTATATAATAAACAACTAAATAAGTATATAACTATATATATATATATATATATAAAAGAAAAGTCATGTTAATAATACTTTTACAACAAATTTTAAGTGACAGGTTGTTATTAGCTATCATTAGTAGACAAAATATACATGAGTAATTCTAGTACCACATAAAAAATAACTTTTATCATAACTATCTTACATAATAAACTATAATTGACTGTTTATCACTTTCACATGAATTTATCATTTTTTTTTTCACTAGTTACAATCTATCACATGGACAATTGTGACAAAAATTGTAATTTTCTACGTGATGTTTTAATTTTTTATATTTTATTTTTATATAAACATGTAACTAGGAGACAATCACATAAACTGGGTCATGTCACTGTTATCAAAGTACAAAACAATCACAAATCACTATTTCCAAATTTCAATTAAAAGAAATATTCTAACAAAAAATTAAATCAAGAACAAAATACTATAACAACTTTTTAGATTAAAAAATAATAATAAAACTTAAAGTGCCTACAAGCTGGACACCATTGACATAGTTATCAAATCATGATCAACAAACATGTTACACGAAGAGAGAGACAAAGGAATCAATATTCAATAGAGTTCTACTTCTACTTCTACACAGAGGTCAGAGGGAGATACCAGTCTAGTTGGGCGGAGCTGGGAGTTCTACTTCTAATTAATGATCTAGAAGAGATTTGTTTTGGGGTTTTTATTATTTTGGTGATATTGCTTATTTGGAAATTGGTAAAAATTATTACTTTTGTTTGTATTTGGACTTTGGAGGGGCTAGGGCCCAGATAATAGTTTTGTTTTTGGGTTCTTTGTATCAATTTTGATTTTTTGGATTTTTATTTATCAATTCTAAAATTTGAGGAGTTTAAAATAAATTTATAGAGGGATTAAATTAGTAGTGATGAAGCGTGAATTCGTCAGTCGATATAGGAAGATGGAACCAGCCTCCGGTCTGTGTGAATGTATCTTCAAAGATGGTCATCGGTGTGGTGCTTGCCACAACGTCTCCAATGCCAAAGTTAAAGTAGGAAAACACTTTGAAAATGAAATAGATTAGCAAGATGATAAGGGGTGTTTCTTAGAGAATGTATGTACCTTCTGTTGGCAATGTGAGGGACTTTATATATGTTGCCCTGGGATTCTAGCCGTTGTGATTGGCATTATGGTGTTAATGTCTTCCTTTGGTAACGGCTCCTGCCTTCAATGTGCTTTCAACGGTCTATACAGTTGGTTCTGTAACCGTCCGAGGTGTTATTGATAGCATTGAATGGTCCAGCTGTCTTCGTTGCTGACGTGGGCAAGGGTTAGGCTCTTCACTGGGGGACTTCCTTGTCAGTCTACCTTATCTCGTATGTGGCCGATTTCGTCAGTCCCATCAGATGCCCCCGGATTCTATGGTCGTTGGGGCATGTCATGACGACTGTAGAAGATGAAAGGTCCTTGGCCTGTGAGTGACTCTTGGGACTTTGCGCTGTATTAAATGCGCAGTGGCGGCGCTACATGTTTCATGGCCACGTGGCGCATGTTTGTTGGTGGATTTCTTTGCACGACCCTTGGGTTTCCCGCTGCTTTTCAGTTACTTGGGTTTTAATTTTTAAACTTCCTTTCATTTCCTTTTTTCCTATTTTCCTTATTCATTGCTTTGTGTCTTTTCTTCTCCATTTGTTCTTGCTACCGCTCCAACTTTATTCCGGTGATTCTCCTTTTCAACTTTGCGCTGCACTTTCTCAAGGTATGTTTCTCCTTTTCCTTTCCCTCTGTCTCCTTTTTCTTTCCCTTTGCTATCTGTTGTAAGTTTCTAATTTTTTCCTCTTTTTTTTTTTTTTTTTTTTTTTTTTTTTTTTTTGTGATTGTCTTTGTTTTGTGGCTTTTGGGGTTTTAGTATTTACCTTGCTCTTCTGCGTGTCCATGGTTGGTAGTTCTGAGGTTAGAATAGCTTGCCCCTCAATTTCTTTCCTTTTTGCGCGTTTGGGGGGGGGTCTTTAGGTGTTTTCCCAAACGTCGAGGGCTTTGTTTTCGTGGGTAACAGTTTAGGTGTTGTGTTGGTTGAGTTGTGCCCTTTGCTCCGTCAATCCATTGATTGGTTTGCGGGTCTAATTAAAGAGCGGGGGGCGATGTCTGAGGTTAGATCTAGTGAGCTCGACACTGGGTTGTCATCTAGTGGCGAGCCGGTGGAGGGAGATACCGCTGTCTCTAACCCTCGAGAGGTTAGGGCTTTTTATGCCCTCAAGGAAGTGTGTGGGCTAGATGCCGAAACCGTAGGTAGATTTAGGGACAGATTCCAATTTCCGGAGAGGGTTCGCGTTCGTCGGCCCAATGGTGAGGTCTGCTTCTATGAGGCTGCCTTCACTTGTGGCCTTAGGTTCCCCGTCCACTCGTGGATCATGGAGCTGTTGGATCATTTTGGCGTTGCTCCTGGGCAGCTTATGCCTAACTCGTGGAGGATAGTGGTTAACTGTATGGAAATATGGTTAGCTGCTATCGGGGACCCGATTAAGGTGGCTGAACTCGTCCATATGTATCGGTTAAAAGGGTCTAAAGAGTATGGGTATTACGAGTTAGTGCCTTAGGAGAGGAAAACCAGGATTGTTAGGGGTTTACCATCGTCATTCAGGTATTGGAAGTCAAGATTTTTCTTTGTGTCCGGGGATGATTTTGAGACTCCCTCCAGCAGGGATTGGGGTGATGTCCTGAGATTGCTTCGTCAGTGGGGAACCTCGACCTTAGGCGCGTCAGATTTCTTCTCGTTGTTTTCAATTTAGCTGTGTTTGTGGTCATTGTTGTTGACACCATGCCTTTTGTCTTGTGCAGTAAAGAGACGACCTAAACTCAAGAGCAGGTATAAGGAGTGCGTTGAGAAGGCCATACAGTACGCTGAGTCGATAGAGAATTGGGACGACTTGGTTGACCCGCAGACACTTGCTTTCTATCATCTTGGTCCCGACCCGTCCTCCTACGTTCTGCGAAACCTTGACATTGAAGGAAAAAAGAGTAAGTAACAACATCGTCAGTGCTTACTTTCTTTTAAGCAACTTTTTTTTTTTTTTTTTTTATTTTATTTTTTTATTTATCAAGTGTTTTCTTCCTGCAGAGATGACGACTAAGTTCAACAAGGACATGTATGCCAAGATGAGGTCCAAGAAGGACGAGCCTTTGTCCAGTATCGGGAAGAAGGGAGTGCGTGTGACTGGGAAAGGCCCATCTGCTACTCCGGTTACTTCAGCTACTCCTGTCATCTCTGGTGTCGAGACTGTGAGGACGACCTCTCCAGCTGTTTCGGTTGAAGAGATTCCTACTCCTTCATCGAAGAGGCCACGCATATCAGGCAAGGAGAAGGAGAAGGCTGATTCTCATTCGTCCACTGTATGGGGAGATGAAGGTCTGGCTATGGACAGGGCGCATGGAGTTGTTACTGCTGAGGACTTAAAGGTTTTTTCCGGGGTGCCTTTCAATGTGGTCGCAAATCAACAAGTCCACAAGCTTGTCCAGGTAATCCGTCCGTGCGCTTCTTGTATTTTTCTATCTTTTTACTGACGATTTTGGCTTTCTTTTCAGGTGTTGGGCGAGAGTCTGCACATTGCTTCAGAGTATCTTACTCAGGAGGCTAAAGTGGCGTCACTAATGTCCATAATGGAGGCCCTGGAAGAGGAGAATTCTATAGTGAAGAAAAAGCTCATTAAATCAATGCACGAGGTCAATACCTTGAAGGAAGGCACAAAGACTTTGACTAACGATCTCCGTGTAGAGCGTCAGTTAACATTGGAGAAGGACGAACAACTCCTGGCAGCCAAGGAGAAGCTCAAGACTATTGCTGCTAGGTCCGTCGAGGCTTTCCAGCAGACTGATGAGTACAACACTGTGCTCTTCAGTTGGTACTTCAAAGGCTTTGAGCTTTTAAGGCGGTATCTCGTCAAGCATCCCACTGGAGTTGATCTACAAAATTTGGATCTTGAAGTAGTGGACCAGGAGATGACGACTGACGAGGCTACCCAATCTTCTGCTCCAGAGGATGACGTCCCCGAAAAGACTCCTGCTGATGATGCTGCTGCTGCTGGTGATGATGCTTCTATGGGTGATGACGCGGTTGTTGGCCCCTGAACTCCATATTTGTGAAAATTTCCTCTTTCCTTTTGTTAGCCTGCCATGTTTTGGGCTTTTTGTAAATTTAATTTTAGAACAATTTAATCTGACCTGAGGACAATTTTTTGTATTGCCCAGTGTTTATGGGTCTTTTTCTTTTTGGGTATAACAACAATGGAAATTGCCCTTGGTTTTTGGGCTTTTAATTGAATTTGTAGCATACTTACCTGTTCGTTAAATGCTTGAGCCGTTTTGTATTCGTCCATACCTTGTACTTAGCATAAATTTTTAGCTGTGGCCTTTCCCCTTCATTCGTCATTGATTTGTTACTTAATCTGCAACTTATAATCCTTCAGAAGGGCTTGGATACAGCCTGAGTGTTGTTTTGATTTATTGCAAGGCTCTTGTCCCTCTTTTTTCTTTTTCGTCGGTAACTTGCATCCGTCAGGCAGAATCTTGTCATTTGCGCCCATTAAGGGTTTGTGCCTGCATCAGTAACTTACATCTGTCAAGGCAGAATCTTATTACTTAGCCTTTTTGACTTACACCCTGTCAAGGAATTTTGCCATGTTTGTTTCTTCGTCAGTAACTTTCATCCGTCAAGGCGGAATCTTGTTACTTGGCCTTTTAACTTACACCCTTTCAAGGGATTTTGTCATGTTTGTGGCTTTGTTAGTAACTTACATCCGTCAAGGCAGAATCTTGTTACTTAGCCATTCTGTGGCCTACACCTATTAGAGGGATCGTCAGTAACTTACATCCGTCAAGGCAGAATCTTGTTACTTAGCCATTTTATGCCGTACGGCTGACTAGACCTGCTTACACAAAGACATTAGATGAATAATTCTTTTATTAATTTCAGGAATGAATATATTTGTTTGTTACATCTATTGGTGATACTTCTTTAAATGCTCAATATTCCATGGTCGAGGGAGTCTCTGTCTGTCCATGGTTTCCAGGTGGTAACTGCCACGTCTTGAGTAGTGAACGACTCGGTAAGGTCCTTCCCATGTGGGACCCAACTTTCCTTGGGTAGGGTCTTTAGTTGCTGTGGTGATCTTGCGTAGGACGAGGTCACCTATGTCCAGTCATCTGAGTTTAACTCTCTTATTGTAGTATTCGGCCATCTTCAGCTGGTACTTTGTCATCTTGCTGGAGGCTTTGTCTCTTACTTCGTCCAGACAGTCCAGGTTGAGTCACAGTTCATCGTCATTGCACTCTTCGTTGAACGTCTCTCGCCTGATACTCGTTACTTCTACTTCGACCGGGATTACTGCTTCAGCGCCATAGGTAAGCCTGAAGGGGGTTTCTCCTGTTGGGGTTCTCGCCGTGGTTCTGTAAGCCCACAGGACATTTGGTAACTCTTTTGGCCAGGCACCCTTCACATCATTCAGCTTGGTTTTGATAATCTTGAGCAGCGTCCGATTCGTTACTTCCGTCTGTCCGTTTGCCTGGGGATGCCCTGGGGACGAGAACTGGTTCTTGATTCCAAGGTTTGAACAGAAGTCTCTGAAGCCTTGGCTGTTGAACTGCCTCCCATTATCTGATATAATCGTCAAAGGAATCTCGAACCTGCAGATTATATTCTTCCACACAAAGCTCCGAATTCTTGCCTCGGTTATTGTTGCTAGAGCCTCTGCCTCAACCCACTTTGTGAAGTAATCAATAGCAACTAGTAGGAATTTTACCTGACCTCTACCTTGGGGTAGAGGACCGATGAAGTCGATTCTCCATTGTGCGAATGGCCACGGGGAGGCTATAGTCGTCAGTCTCTCTGCTAGAAGTCGTTGTACATTCTCGTATCGCTGGCATTTGTCGCACTTCTTGACGATTTCAACAGCGTCCACCTGCATAGTAGGCCAGAAATAACCTGTTCGTATTACCTTGTTTACCAGGGATCTGTGGCTGGCGTGGTCGCTGCAAACTCCTCCATGGATTTCTTCCAGTATGTATCTGGCTTCTTCTTCGTCGACACACTTCAAGTAAGGCATGGAGAAGCCTTTCTTGTATAAGGCGTCATTGAGGATCGTAAACCTGGCCGCCCTCTTCTTGATCTTTTTAGCTTCTTCTGTATTCTGAGGGAGGTGCCCGTCCTGGAGAAAAGACATTATTGGAGTCATCCAGCTGATTGCGCTCTGGATGGTGAATGTTGGGACCTCTTCAATGCTGGAGTGCTTCTGGACTTCCATCGCCAAGTCCATGCTAATCTCCCATTTTTCTGACGATGCTAGCTTCGAGACTTCGTCTGCCCCCATATTCTGACTTCTTGGGATCTGTACGAATTCCACTGTATTGAACTCCTGAGTTAGATGTTTCGTCAGCCTGAGGTATTTCTGCATTCTCTCTTCCTTTGCTTCGTACTCCCCCCTGATCTGCCCGATCACTAGCTTTAAGTCATTTTGGACTAACAGGTTCTTAGCTCCAAGCGCCTTTCCAAGCCTCAATCCCGTCAGTATCCCTTCGTATTCAGCTTCGTTGTTGGTAGCCGAAAATTTCAATTGAACTCCATACTTAAGCATCTCTTCGTCGAGGGTGGTTATGACGACCCCTACTCCCCCCCTCCTTTGGGCTGACGAACCATCAGTCTGTATCGTCCATCACTCGACTACATTGGTGAGGCTGTCCTAGTCTGGAAAGGTGAACTCTGCGATGAAGTCTGCTAAAGCTTGTGCCTTGATTGCTTTTCTGGGATGGTACTCAATGTCGAATTGACTGAGTTCAATTGCCCACTGGACCATTCTTCCGGCTGCCTCAGGTTTGTTCATTGATTTCTTGATTGGTTGGTTCGTCATCATGAGGATGGGATTTGCCTGAAAGTATTGCCTTAGCTTGTGTGAGGCTAGTATTAACGCAAACACGATTTTTTCAATTCGTGGATACCTGGACTCAGCCCCTTGGAAGGCTTGGCTGATGTAGTAAACTGGAAGCTGTTTCTTGCCTTCTTCTCTCATCAACGCTGCACTCACTGCTGAAGCTGACACTGCCAAGTATAAATATAGGTCTTCCCTTTCTTTGGACGGGCTTAAGAGGGGTGGACTACTCAGGTAACGTTTGAGTTCTTGGAACGCTGCTTCACATTCGTCGGTCCAGGCAAAAGCCTGTTTCAAGGTCTTGAAAAAGGGTAGGCACTTGTCCGTAGCTCTAGAGACGAACTTGTTTAAAGCTGCAATCCTTCCTGTGAGCATCTGGACTTCCTTGACGGTTCTGGGCGATGCCATGTTGATTATGGCTTGCACTTTCTCTGGGTTTGCTTCTATTCCTCTTTGGGACACCATGAATCCTAAGAATTTCCTTGAAGCTACACCAAAAACACACTTACTAGGATTCAGCTTCATTTGGTATTTTTTGAGGGTGGCAAACGTCTCCTCCAGGTCGTCCAGATGTGTGAGCTCTTCCTTACTCTTGACGAGCATATCATCCACGTATACTTCCATGTTCCTGCCAATCTGTTGGCTGAACATTTTGTTCACTAGCCTCTGATACATAGCTCCGGCATTCTTTAATCCAAAAGGCATTACCTTGTAACAATAGAGTCCTTGACTCGTGATGAAAGCAGTCTTCTCCTGGTCTTTCTCAGCCATCCTTATCTGGTTATACCCCGAGAAAGTGTCCATGAACGTCAGTAACTTGTGCTCGGCTGTAGAGTCCACAAGCTGGTCTATTCTCGGTAGAGGGAAACTGTCCTTCGGGCATGCCTTGTTCAGGTCTGTGAAGTCTACGCACATCTTCCATTTCCCATTTGCTTTCTTCACTAGGACGACGTTTGCGAGCCATTCAGGATAATACACTTCTCGGATGAACCCTGCGGTCAATAGTTTGGTAACTTCATCTGTGATGTCTTCTGGGGCTATGCCTGTCATGTCCTCGTGGCTCCATGCGAAGACATCTAGATTTTCTTTGAGGAATTGGATGAGTCTTGTTCTCATCTCAGGGCTTAGCGTCGTCCCTATCTTACTCATCTTGTTCGCTTCTCCTTCAGCCAGTTCCACTGTTTCCAAGGCTTCCATTTTGTCTTCTTCCTTCTCTTCAATCATCCACGTGTGGTTCTCCTTTGCAGCCAGGATGACCTGATAACACTTTCTGGCCAGGACTTGATCTCCTTTTACTTCGCCGACACTGATATCTGTTGGGAATTTCACCTTCAAACAGTAGGTGGACGTGGCCGCTTTCCATTTGTTGAGCGTGGGCTTCCCAATGATGACATTGTAGGATGAGGGGCAATCCACCACTAGGAAGTCTAATTGACGGGTCAACTGCACCGGGTAGGACCCCACTGTTACTGTCAACGTCACTATGCCCCTAGGGTATACCCTGTCTCCGTTGAAGCTGACGAGGGGAGAGTCAAATGGGCGCAGTCTCCTTGGATCTAGCTTCAGCTGCTGGAAGGCAGGGAGGTAGATGATGTCTGCGGAGCTACCGTTGTCCATGAGGATCCTTTTGGTATTGAATCCCTCTATATTCAGCATTATAACCAAAGGGTCATTGTGGGGCTGCTTCACTCCCCTGGCGTCCCCTTCATTGAAGGACATGTCCCGGTCTGTTTGTTGTTGCTTGAACGGAGGTATCGTGTGGACACTATTCACCTGCCTCTGGTATGCTTTCTTGAGGGATTTAAATGATCCTCCTGAGAAGGGCCCTCTTGTAATCGTCTTTATCTCCCCGATCACATTCTGTGGAGATTGGGACGGGCGGTCGTCATTCCTGGAATAGGACCCATGCTGGCTCTTATTGCCGTCCCTGAACTTATTATATTCCCCCTTCTTCACATATTTCTGTACTTTCCCTTTCCGTATCAACTCCTCTATTTGCTCCTTTAGGTCCTTACAATCTTCTGTGTTGTGGCCGTGATCTTTGTGGAAAAGGCAGTACTTGTTCTTATCACGGACGTTAGAGGATGAGTGTAATGGTCTTGGCCATTTGAGATAATGCTCGTCCTTGATCTGCGTTAAAATTTTGTCAACAGGCATAACCAGAGGAGTAAAACTTACCGTCTGAGGACCTTTATCATCTTTTCTTCTGTTCCCGTCATTGTTCTGACGATCTGGGCGCTCCCTCTTTTGACCCCTACGCTCGTCTTCCTTCTTTGTCTTGTCTCTTGGCTTCTCTACATCTTTTATGGCCGCTAAAGCATCTTTAGCATTCATGTACTTCTGTGCTTTCAGGAGCATTTCTGCCATCGTCTTTGGTGGATTCTTTGCGAGGGAGGCCACGAGATCTCTGGATCTCGGTCCCGCTTTAAAGGTCGTCAGTTGTACCTTGTCATTAGCTTCGTCCACCTACAGAGTCTCTTGAGTAAAGCGTTTCACGTACGACCTCAGAGTTTCCCTCTCTCCCTGTTTAATGGTGAGTAAGTGGTCCACTGACCTCTTTGGACACTACCCCCCTATGAAGTGACGCAAGAAGGTATTGCTCAACTGCTCGAAATTGTCCACGGACGAAGTCGGCAACTTTGTGAACCATTCCCTTGCAGCTCCTTTGAGAGTTGTGGGAAAGGAATGACACAGTATCTCGTCGGGTGGTTGTTGAAGACCTAGAGTCGTCTTGAAGGTATTAAGGTGATCATAAGGTCTCTGAGTCATTCGAACGGCTCAAGTTGAGGTAAGCGAAACTTTGACGGTACGGGGCATTCAAGTACCGCCGAGGTGAAAGGCGAATCCGTGGCCCTCACCATTTTGTCTACGCTTCGGTCCGTCTTCTCCTTAATGGCATTCCTCAGTTTGTCCATCTCCTTCCTCATTTCTCGAAGGAGATTTGAATTCTGCTCGTCCGGAGTAGTTGGCCTTTGATGAATACTCCTCCTATGGCTATCCCCTTTTCCCTCCATGTTATCCTTGGACCGGTTTTCCTCCTGTTGAGCCTGTTGGACCTGTTGAAGCCGTAGTTTCATTTCCTGATTTTGCTTGGTGAGTTCTTCAATGGTGGCTGCAAGCTTGAACTTGCTGGGCCAAGGCTACGGAATCTGGATTGGGTTCCATCTGAATGTAGAGGTTTGATGGAAACTACGTTCTCAAATATGAATCTGAAAATGTCGTTCCCCATAGACGGCGCCAAATTGATGAAGCGTGAATTCGTCAGTCGATGTAGGAAGATGGAACCAGCCTCCCGTCTGTGTGAATGTATCTTCAAAGATGGTCACCGGTGTGGTGCCTGCCACAACATCTCCGATGCCAAAGTTAAAGTAGGAAAGCACTTTGAAAATGAAATAGATTAGCAAGATGATAAGGGGTGTTTCTTAGAGAATGTATGTACCTTCTGTTGGCAATGTGAGGGACTTTATATATGTTGCCCTGGGGTTCTAGCCGTTGTGATTGGCATTATGGTGTTAATGTCTTCCTTTGGTAACGCCTCCTGCCTTCAATGTGCTTTCAACGGTCTATACAGTTGGTTCTGTAATCGTCTGAGGTGTTATTGATGGCATTGAATGGTCCAGCTGTCTTCGTTGCTGACGTGGGCAAGGGTTAGGCTCTTCACTAGGGGACTTCCTCGTCAGTCTACCTTATCTCGTCTGTGGCCGATTTCGTCAGTCCCATCAAGTAGTATATTTTTCTTTCTCAAAATTGCAGGGGGGCTAGTAAGTAGATTTTATTATAATTTTTGGTTTTAGTAAGTAAAATCCCCCCTAGCCCCAACGTGGCTTCGCCACTATGCCGACGACACTCTCCTCCACCATTCACTCTAGCTGATCTCGGTGTGACCACTGCCATTCCGACCGTTGAATTGACAAGAAGAAGAAGGAGCGACTTAAGGATTGTACCATCCAAGGAACCAATTGCCGAAGAAGTAGCCCTCATCAAAGGCATTACCCTCAACATGTCTTTCCAAAGACGTAATGTAGGTCTTGCCAAGGTGTTAGGAGGACCCTGTATGCCCAAGTCTGGACCCTGACTGCTTAGCCTCCACTCGTTCTCATTGCTCTGACCTAGGAAGCATAGGGTAGGGGGAAACGTCTAAGGAGAGTGATACCAGATTTCAAAACCTCTACAGCTGAAGGTCCCGCCCTGATTGTGGGGGCCCTCTCCTCCACCTCGGGTGAATTGGGAGGTGCTGGCACTCTTGTCGAGCCATACGTGCGAGCCTTCTTTCTTGATGGTGAGCCTTTATCTATAATTGAGAAAGTGAGGTCGTGGAATGAGGGTCAGGGATGCTACATGGCTGACTGTGTGGGGAGGCTTTACTCTTTCCTGGGGATATGCAAAACTGGATGCAATGGGAAGATGATGCCCAGGTATTAGAGGCAAAGTGGGAGGCCGTGTTGGTATGTATTGTTTAATTTTTTGCTCTTGTTTCTATTTCCTATCAACTCTACCCCGATGACATACTTGTATTGTCTTGCAAGCCTACCAAAGTATTCCCGAGCTGGAGAAGAGTCTTGTGTGAAGATTTGGGATGGTGTTGGTGGGTGTGCCAAATTAGAAATGATGCGACGTCGTTTTGGGTTGATGTTTTTTTTCTTGGTGAGATGATGCTGTCTTAATGTATAGTTGTTTTTATTTGTTCTATTTTATTTATTTATTTATTTTATCCATGATCACTAGTATTAACTTTTAATTTTGGCCTAACTCTTAACTTAAGTCTTAATAATTGGCATAGACCTTTTAATAAAGGAAAGGAAACAACTTGGTATCCCTAACAATATTACCTCCTCCATTTCCCTAAGAATCACATTGCGCTCGTGGTTAATGCGGTTATCATCAAACTTCGAATTCTGCAAGATATTGGCCAAGATATCAAGCGCCCGAGGCATGTCCTTGTCCATGACTCTAGCATAATACGTAGTTTGCTCTCTCGACATGTAGGCATTGAGATAGCCTCCCATATTCTCAATCTTCTCTTACAACTGCCTCGTGGTCCACTTCTCCATCCCATTGAATATCATATGCTTCAAGAAATGTGTCGTGCCGTTGGTCTCATTGGTCTTGAATCTCGACCCGGTATCGATCCAAACCTCGAAGGTGGAAATCTTCACAGCCAGGTTTGATTCTGTGGCGACACGGAAGCCGTTAGGAAAGGTGTTTATGTAGGCCTCTGGAGCCGAAAGGATCTGAGTGTGGTCCGTTAGTTTTGGGTAGGGTGACCCATATTTGAGAAACCGGGGGTCTGGGTTGTCAAGGTGCTTGATCTTGGCTTTGGCTAAGCGGTCGTAGATCATGGTAGTTGGTGGAGGAGGGGAAGTGGTTGGAGATGATGAAGGCGTGGAGATTGCGGGTGAGGATGAGGATGATCGAACAGTCTGGATAGAGCTAATGTTATAGCCTTGTGAGACCGGCTAGGTAGCGATAGGAGGTGCTTCATTTCCATGACTAACTCATTGAGATTCTCTCTCTCTCTCTCTAGGTTTGAGTGGAGAAGAGTCTTGGGAAGATTTGGGAAAGAAAGACTTATGAGTTTTTCTAGAGTGATGGTGGTGGTGGGTGTGCCAGATTAGAAATGATGTGGCGTCGTTTTAAGTTGATGAGGTTTTTTTTTTCTTGGTGAGATGACATCGTCTTGATGTACAATTGTTTTATTTATTTATTTTATCATTGATCACTAGTCTTAACTCTTAAATTGTCTTAACTCTTAAATTTGGCCTAACTCTTAACTTAAGTCTTAATCATTATGCTCACAAGTCATACCCACTATTTTGGACGTTCGCAAGAGTCGAACCCATGTCCCAACACACCAATTTAATTTTTAATCTATGCAAGATTTGAACTCAAGTCCTAACACAAAAATTGGTTTTTGTGTAAGCAGGATTATTATTTATTATTAGGCCAAGTAATACACCAATTGGTTAGGTAGCATTTGAACTTAGGTCCAATATTTCATGTTTCTAAAAAAAAAAAAAAAAAAAAAAAAGAGAAAGAAATTCCAATATTTTAATAATAATTGTTTTTTAATAAGTTTTTCTAGAGTGATGGTGGTGGTGGGTGTGCCAGATTAGAAATGATGCGGCGTCATTTTGAGTTGATGGGGTTTTTTTTCTTGGTAATATGACGTTATCTTAATGTATAGTTGTTTTTATTTGTTCTATTTAAAAAAAAAAAAAATATCCATGATTATTGGTCTTAACTCTTAACTTTGGCTTAACTCTTAACTTAAGTCTTAATCATTATGCTCACAAGTCACACCCACTGATTTGGGTGTTAGCAGAAGTCAAACCCGTGTCCCAACACACCAATTGAATTCTTAATGTATGCAAGTTTTGAACCCAAGTCCTAACACACAAATTGGTTTTTGTGTAAGCATGATTATTCTTTATTATTAGGCCAAGTAATACACCAATTAGTTAGGTAGCATTTGAACTTAGGTCCAATATTTCATGTTTCTCAACAAAAAAAAAAAAAAAAAAAATCCAATATTTCTTAATAATTGTTTTTTAATTTTATTATTAGACTAATACATAATAATTTTAGGACCACAAACTTAATCACAACCTTTATCAGAACTATCTTATGTGGTTGATTGTGACTGATAGAGAATAAGTGGCGAGTCTATATGAAAGTGATTGGTAGCCAGTTACAGCCTATCACATGGGATAGTCATGGGAAATGTTATGACTAAGTTTATAGTCCTAAAATAACTCAAAGTTTAAGTGTACATGTCAAGCCCCCAACAAGAATTTAAATAAAATAAATATTAGAAGCAAGGATATTATAGTGATAAAAAAAAAACAGATTGTAGATATATATTAATTCAATAGTATATTATAGAAAACTAATCAAAATAAAAAAGAAAATGTTACAAATCTTACTCCATAATAGTTCACATAAAAGACATAATAAAGTTGTAATGGACGACATATCAATTTTGTAAATTTCATTCTACTAAATTTACTTATTTTTTGTAAATTTCACAAACTAATGTGTTTAATAGATTAAAAAAAAAAAAAAAAAAAAAACACATGTACACCTAAGTCTGCATCACACAATTTTATACCATATCAACTTATTAATTCAAAATCAAATAATGTACTACTTAATATCATCATTACATAATATAAGTTATATAAAATGCCATATATGAGTATATTAATGAAGAAAAAATCCATGTCATATGTGAATAAAGTAAACAAGAAAAACACATTATTAAAGGAAAATAACAATAAAATGTCATATGTAAGTGAAGTAATAAAAGTTTCTTAAAAAAAAAATGAAGTAATTAAAAAAAAATGGTTTAGGAAAAAAAATAATGATTCATTTACATGTTGGTTGAAATCACCATGCCGAGTGAAATTTAGTGGAATTGACCAAAATAGGTGGAATGAAGCATAATGGGCCGGAATTTGGAACGAGATGGAGTAGAGGTGTGATTTGTACCGGTTAACTAATTGGAATAGAAAATTCTGGCCATTTCAAGCGGAATGGAAAGGAATTCATAGGTTATTAAGGCAATGGCCTAAGGAACCGAATGGAAGAAGGTCCCCGAAAATAAAATATATTATACTTATTTGTTTTATAGTATTGCAAACTAATAATAACAATAATAAAGTAAGACCTCTCACCTAGCAAAAAAAAAAAAAAAAGATTTCTTCTATTGGCCAATAGAATGCCTTGTTTATCTATTTTACAATGTAAAAATTTTAATTACAACCCAAAAGTTTAATGAATAAAATTATTTTTAAAGATATTATATTCTTTTCGAATGTTGTGAATTTTATTAATACGTTTTTCTATGTTTGCGATAGTTTATGAGTGTACAAATTTTTAATGTTGCAAAAACTTTACTCTTCATTTTTCTCTCTATCACAATTAAAATTAGAATTAGTAATTTTCTGGACAAATTCATTATTGAATTCTGTTGTTCAATGCCTAAAGTCCAATATTGCCAAGATAGACAATAACCATCTCAAACATGATATTTATTTTAATACTGATTGTTTAGATCTATTTTTAGACTTAACAGTTTTAAAAATATATTTTATAAATTGATGAAAATAGTCCAATTAACATATTTGATTATGTAAAAAGGTAAGATTCTTTATACCTTGTATGTTTAAGTTATCTAGATTTCTCGCCTACCCACTTAGTTTCTTGAAGACCATATGTTTATTCTTTATCTAATAATTGTATCTTGGACTAACTTCTTTACCTGTACCTGCCCATTAAAGTGTGGGAACTCTTGCCCATTTTTCACTACACCCAATTGCCGATGTATTGCGTCGCTTATGGGGAACACCCTTGATAACTCTTGCACACTTTTCATTGTTGTAGGGTGCGATGCAATGCATCGTTAGTAGGGGTGCCCCAACGACTATTTATATTGGATCCATTCATATTATAGTGATTTAATTTTACATTAACTGTCAACTTACCGCAACCTTCCTCCTTTATCTAGGTTTGGGACTGCATATGAACTAAACATATGGCACTAGGCACAAACATATGTAGGGTTAGTAAGCAATAACCTTTTATTTTGAACAAATAGGTGCACAATGCAATTGACAATTAAGAAACTTCTATATTTTAGTTTGGTGTGCTGATATCTATAGTATTTTGTCTTTTTTTTTTTTTTTTTTTTTTTTTTTTTTTTTTTTTTTTTATAAATGTTTTCACGTAAACTTCTGAAAATTCACATTTTTCCACCTCATTATTGTGGGGGCTGGAAACATTAGGTTGGGCCGAGGCCTCTACCAATACCCTGACCGTCACAACTAATTTGTAAAATAGGAAGACAATCTACAATGGGAGATCTAAACAAGTAAAATCCAAGTTTGAATGAGTACTTTATTGATTATTGGTATGATTACTCTCTTGCTGAGGTTACAAGAAACCAAAGATAGATACAACCTCTCTCTAAATGTTCCTACTAACTTCTTCCTAACTTTTTCCAATCCCCACTTAGTATGGGGGAAGACCCTATTTATACAACCAAATCCCTCCCTTCAACAATGGACAATCATGATAGAATTTAGAAGATGCTTGTCCCATCAAGTGTCTTCTCCCCCCTTCTAATGATGAAAATGAACTTTTAGGATGTAAACTGTAAAGTATTGTTCAGGCTAGTCATTTGGCATTAAATGCAGTTTGTGTTAGATGGGAACACCTAATTAATGCGGAGGTGATTTTTGCTTGAGTTGTGAGCCACCTCACTTGGCTTCTCGGCCGGATTTTTGGGTTCAATCTTCTCCTCGGCCACTTCATTGATCATTTTTCCTCAGCCAAAACTGTCTGAGGAGCGATGAACTTCATCAGCTCTCCTCGATGAATGGGTGGCCACTTCCCAATTGGGCAGTCATTCCCCTTCTCAAACTTGGGCCTTACTTCCTAAAGGACATAGGCTGGGCTGGTACCTCAGATCGCGTTATTCTCTTACTGGGCCTATGTTTCGCGGCCCTTGAAGCATACTCAGAAGACCACTTCCTTACGATTATCATTATATATATATATATATATATATATATATATATATATAATTGAGTTTAAATTTTCAAGGAAATGCTAAAAATTATTACATTAGATTTATAAACTGACATAATAATGAATGTGAGTGGTGGATTTCAAAACATAATAAATGAACATCTAAATTACTTCTATGTGATTGCTTATAAATCAATTTATAAGGCTATATAGTAAATTTATAGTATCTCTAACATCACTTATTTTATAAGGACTCCAAGAAAATCCCTTTTAATAGAATTTTGCCAAATTATATATTCTTTAAATGATAGAATATATAGTTTTATATATAAATAACTATCATAATTATCAAAATCCATATATATATATATATATTCATATTTTGCTGAACTTTTCAATGCATTACATAGATAACTGATTAGTTTGTGAAAATTCATAAGCCTTTCGTTTCATTAGTCATTTAGACCATTTTATATGGAACAATGCGATGGATAAGCAACCACATGTACTAGTATTTTGTGCAAGTGTATTGCCAATTTAAAATTGAAGGTTCTTAAAATTTATTATGATAATGTTGATTGTTTTTGTAACTTGTCATGTGTAAGTTTTTTAGACTAAAGTACACTTTCCGATCTTAAAGTTTGGGGTTATTTTGATTTTGATTTTTTACATTTTAAAATTTTTATTTTGATTTTTTATATATGTTTTTGTTTTCATATAGGTCATGTCGTTCAATTTTGTTAGTAATTTGATCATTAGGTGTAACATAAGTGTTGCCCATTAAGTCATGTCACTCGTATAATGCCAAATATCACTAGAATATAAATATTAATGAAAATAGATGACTTGGATGAAAACGGAATCAAACAATTATTCGTAAAGGAGAAGAATAGATATTTCGGCTAAGCTTGGCCTGTTTGGTAATGTTGTTCTAGTAATGTTGTTTAAGTGTTGTGGAAATTCGTATGGATGAAAAAGTGTTGTGAAAATACGTGTTGTGTTGTTTAAACAATGAAAACTGTTATTCAAACAATGATACCAAACAGGTCCCTAAGGCCATGTTTGGTAACTGTTTTTGTTTTCTATTTTCGTTTTCTTGTTTTCAAGGGAAAAAGAAAAAAAACAAATTTTTTATGTTTTCAAAATGAAAAACACGTTTAATTAGTTGAAAGGAAAAACACATTTTTCAAAAACAAAATTCAAGAAATTTTTTTGGTAGTTGTTTTTGAAAGAGTTGAATTTTGTTTTGTTTGGTTAATTTTAAAAAAAATTATATTTATTCTAATTCAAAAACACATTTGCTCCAAAGTATTTAAAATCCTTACACCTAGAGGAATTATAAAATCAAATGTTTTGTATATAACATTCAAACTTGAAACTTTAATCATATAAGTAAGATTGAAACTATAACACTTTAATCAAGTGTTATAAAAGATAATCAATAACTAAAGTTTACAACGTGGCATCAATGCCAGGGAATCAATTTCATTTAAAAAAAAAAAAATACATACCAATGCTCTAGCAATTTCGTAATAATCCATAAACAAAGAAAAAAGGAAAAGACTCGTACATTTGAGTGATTGGGTCCCTAAAATTATAAAGCTCTTCAAAAAATCTGACAGACCCACATAGACCTGCTACATCACGCACACAAAAAAAAAAAAATAAAAAAAAAAATAAAAAAAAAAAATAAATAGAAGAAAAAGAAAAGAAAAGGAGAGTGAGATAATGTATAGAAAAGGAATAGTAGAATCTAATGAAAAACAAAAAGCAATCATGAAGGACAATTTGGTGAAGACCAATCAATTACCTTACAAGTGGTTCTCTCAATCAAGGTTTTCTCTGTGAGGAAGATGGAGGCGTAGAGGTAGACAGAGGAAGTGGAGGTGCAGAGGAAGATATAAGGGTTCATCAGATACGATTTAGGCTCTAAATATTGAGTGAAAAAAAGTGGAAGTGTGAGAAAAGTTTTTGTCAGTCATGTGGGTCGAACCAGTGTGCTGGTTCATTAATAGGCGGTGTAACTAGCGTGTTTTCTAAGGAGAGTGAAAACTGAAAAATAAAAATAGCTCAAGACCTATTTTCAGTTTCCTTCACAATATGGAAATTGAAAATAGTTTTTGGTTTTTGCCTAAAATAAGTTACCAAACAAGTTTTTTGCCTTAGGAAACAGAAAATTGTTTTTGAAAACAGAAAATTGAGGAAAAAACCCGGTTACCAAACATAGCCTAACCTTCCAAAAACTAATCAAACCTTTTACCACAGAATCTATATGTGGCAGTTCAAGCCACCCATTCAAAAGATTCTTTCTCTGTACTCTACCCCTCATCCTTCAAAATAGTAAATGCGAGTGATTTTGCATTTATTTATTTTTTATGAGTACATACGTGAGTATAATAATTCAGTTTACTAGTTCTAATAACTTAAGCTAGAGAACTAATTTAGGATCCGTTTGGTAATGTTGTTCTAGTAGCGTTATTTGTATTTTTTAGAAATACGTGTAGGTGAAAAGGTATGTAAAAATACGTGTAATATTGTTTAAACACTGAAAATTGTTGTTTAAACAACAGTAACAAATGAGCCTTCAAGCTCGGTAGTACTGGTTTAGACTTTCCCAAACTAACTATTTGCCAGTTTGCGTTGCTGGGACCTGGGGTTTATGAATGGAACAAAACCAGCTTGGGGGTCTCTTAAAAAAGTAAAGAAAAGATATTCGGCTAAGGTTTTTCCAAAAACCACACAATCCATGTGGCAATTCAAGCCACATATTCCTCAGTTTCTTTCTCTGACCTTTATCTCTCACCCTTCAAAATTGCAAGGGCCAGTAAATTTTTTTTTTTAAGGGTACCCAGTACGTACCCACTCGAGTATAATGCTTCAATTTGGTTCTAATGGTTCCAGCGAACCAAATCAAACTCAATGGTACTGGTTTAGACTTTTACCAAACTACATTTGACAAGTTTTGCATTGCTGGCTGGGTTGAGCTAATGAGTTTATGTACAGTCGGTGGATAATGATTGTCGTTAATTATCCGCATTGTCGGTGGATAAGCCACCATGAGGCTATTACTACTCCATGTCAAGCCAAATCTGAATGGTTCAGAAAGAAAATCACATATGAACCTTGTTTGACATCAAAGTAGGAGTAAAAAAAAAAAAATCTAGAGCTCATTTATAATTATCAAATTATATATATAAAAAAATGTAGCCCATGTGAATTGCACATTATTCAATTCTCTTGGAATTACAATATTTCTACATTGAAAAAAAATAATTATTCAAGCAAACAATTATTAGATGTTAAGAACTAGAAATATCTAGGAAGTTTGTCTAAGACCATAGATAGATGCATACACTAGCCTGTTCCATGTATCAGGCAATCCAGGCAAACACCAGTGGCTGCAATCAGCATAAGACCAAGGTTGTCTTCGTTGCGTTGCTGTCAATAGCTTCCCTTGCTTTGTTGTGTAAACTGATGGATGTGCATCTCTACGATACTGAGATAGCTTTGTGATGTTCAAGTACTTCACTGGTTTCTTCATGCTGCTAACTGTTCTCTCAACAATCTCCACCATTGACTTTGGAAATATTGCTTTATAGGACTCATCCATGATGAGTTTAGTTTCATTGTAGCACCACTGCTTCCCTTTGTGTTCTGGTGATATGCTTCGAAAAAAGACCTTGGTATTGTTTATGTCCACAGTCTTATCAATCCAGCGAGCCCAAGTCTTCATGGCCATCTCAAATGCCAATCCAGTCTCTATTTTATCCACCTCCACCACTTTTTTTCTATACTGAAAGAAGTCGAACCTGCAAATTAATATCACTCCAATTAGATACAACAACACAATCTTTTTCCCATGTTTTTGTAGTGCAAGTTTATGAGCTGGTTATAATAATTTACACAAGACTAAAAAGCTTACTCTTTGATTTTTCCCGGGTGATTCCACCAGTGGCCGGTGTTAAATACCATAATGTGAGCACCATGCCAATTCTGTGCTGAGGCTGAAAGTTTGTCTAGCCTCATAATTTTTTTACCACGTCTTTCTTTCAATTCTATTAGAAAGGGGCTCCAGTAGAACTCCACAGAACAATTGTAGTCCTGTTACATTGCAGATTGTTCATCTTTTTAAGGATTTGTAGCTGTCATTATGTATGAACAACTATTGGAAATACGTAGAAGAGACAGTATGATGAACATTCATCTTACCTTTGCACTAAGAACCTTGTAGTCACCACTTTTCACATTAACATAGGCTTGTGAAGAAGGAATAGGAATAGCAGAGTAAAGAAGGCAAGCAAGAGATTCCCACTGATTTCTGTTGAGTGAGTCTCCAACTATAATCACTCTCTTCCCTCTAAGTCTCTCTAACATGTCTGTACCATTAAACCTTAAAAAACAAAACCTTGTCAGCAATGGAAGAATTTGCATTGATTGAAATAAAAATAAAGTAAAAGTGGGCCAGTTTTTAACTTACCTGGGCATCTCACACCCCTTAGCTTCCCAATTCCATTTTTCGTATACGAAATCCGGCCTTCCATTCCTTTGACAACTAACTTGATCACTAAGAAATGGACACTGTGACCTATTATACATAGGACTTGCTGTCGGGTCATAAACCCATTTTCCATCAAAGATGTTGCAGACATGTTCTTCCTCATTTGTCTCATTTTCATGTTCTCCAACGTTTGATGGTTGCAAAAACTGCATGCTTGCTGCTGGATGCGGAGCCAAGTTGCCGCTATGTTCTTCCTTATTTATCTCTTTTACATGTTCTCCAACATGTGATGGTTCCAAAAACTGAATGCTTGCTGCTGGCTGCTGAGCTGAGTTACCGCTATGGTCTTCCTTATTTATCTCTTTTTCATGATCACCAACAAATGATGGTTCTAAAAACTGAATGCTTGCTGCTGGCTGCTGAGCCATGTTGCCGCTATGTTCTTCCTCATTTGTCTCTTTTTCATGTCCAACATATGATGGTTCCAAAAACTGAATGCTTGGTGCTGGCTGCTGAGCTGAGTTGCCGCTATGGTCTTCCTTATTTATCACTTTTTCATGCTCTCCAACATATGATGGTTCCAAAAACTGAATGCTTGCTGCTGGCTGCTGAGCTGAGTTGCAGCAATGTTCTTCCTCATTTGTCTCTTTTTCACGTTCTCCAACGTTTGAAGGTTCCAAAAACTGAATGCTTGCTGCTGGCTGCTGAGCCAAGTTGCCACTGTGGTCTTCCTCATTTATCTCTTTCTCATGTTCTCCAACATATGATGGTTCCAAAAACTGAATGCTTGCTGCTGGCTGCTGAGCCAAGTGGCCGCTGTGTTCTTCCTTATTTGTCTCTTTTTCATGTTCTCCAACGTTTGATGGTTCCAAAAACTGAATGTTTGCTTCTGGCTGCTGAGCCAAGTTGCCGCCATGTTCTTCCTCATTTGCCTCCTTTTCATGTTCACCAACGTTTGATGGTTCCAAATGCTGCATGCTTGCTGCTGGATGCTGAGCCGAGTCATTGGAAGATGTTGTTGCTGATAATGTAATGTTTTGAACACCAGATAGTTTTTCACTGTCATGGCCCTGATTCAAACAGACTAGCAGAATAAAGCAGCTTAGGAAACTTGCAAATATACAGAACCTCCATTTGTCAGTGATAGTGGAACTTATCTTCATGGCTATGATGCTATTTCTCATAAGTTAAAGGAAGGGTTATTTCTCTTTATGTTGAAGGCACGATGGTTTGTCTGGTTCAGAATGGACTTTAGGTTAGCTAGAAGCAGTGGCGGAGCCACTAAGGGACCCCATAACCCATAATGTTTTTGTAATCTCTCTCTCTAAGGGGGACCACATAGCCCATGACGTTTTTGTAATCTCTCTCACTGTAAGGGCACCCCATAGAAATAAAGATATCTCTGATGCATCAGGTACCAACTGATGCAGGTAAAAGAAGAATCTCTAACACAGAATAGCTACAACCCTTCCCCCAAACCTAAGTTCTACAAGATACTAACACAATGCTTAATTAGGAACAAATGCAGTAACATAATTGTGTCCAAAACATAAAAAATACATGTTATGATTGGTGGCTTGAATAGTGCACGTGAGAGTGCATAGTCCTTGTCTTGGAAGGATTTGTAAACCAAGTCCTAGTTATATTAGGACTTGTATAGCGGACTTTGTGATATGCTCTCAAATAATATACCCTAGCCGACTTATACTTTGTATAAATATATTTGTTATGCGGCAATTGATTTATTAGTGATCAAAGGCAGCCGCATATTATTTTAGAGTTCTCAGCCATGCTTTGTTTTGAGAGAAATTTAGGTTTTCTCTAGTCATGTGCTTCTAGTGATTGAGAGCTCTTTTTGGTGTATTTGTGAGAGCGGTCAAAAGCTAAACCATGTAAATTTTTGTGTTCCATGTGATTGTTTTGTTATTTGAATACACACAACAAATAGATATTTACGCACTTCCGCTATTCTCAACAAATTGGTATTAAAGCTTCCGCTTTTACAACAATGCATTTTATTTTTTATTGGGTAAAAATCATAGAGGCCTATTGTATATGACTTCATCATCCTTATACGTAGGGGCGATTACTTGTGTTAATAGGTCATGTTCGTGTCATGTTGATGAATGGGTATTAGACTATATAGCTCAACCCTAACTCGACTCATTTTATAATCGTATCAAGACTCCTCAATCTTAAGACTACTCATTTATTAAGCTGATTGACATGACATAACCTATTTTAACCCTTTTAATACACAATTTAAGAAAAATAAAGCGAAAATAGAGTTTTTTTCCCCTTTGTTTTCGGTAAAAGTGTTAGGACTTTTAGTTTCAATGAAGAATTTATCAATATAATCATTAAAATTCTTTTAATTACTCAATTCTTTTTAGAGTTCAAATTTATGTTAGATAAAAATGATATGTAATTATGCGAATTAAGTCATTTCGTGTTAATTACCCACATTGACCCATTTATTAATGGTGTTAAAACATGTCACTTGCTTTGACATGAATCCCTTTAAATTAAACATAGGAAAATTGTGACCTATATATAGGTTCAATTTTTCCAACTGCAATCACATTAGGGGAATTTAATAATGGGAGCTTTAATTTGCCTTCTTATCCACTCTTAAGAGAATTGGATAGGACATTAATGCCATTAATTCTCATGAGGTTCTACTAAAACGAATACAAATACTATAATTTATTATTATAAAATTAATTACAAATACTTGCAAGTTTATGTTTAACTTGAGATTCACTCCAAATATAATAAAATACCTCGCCCTAGAAATTCTTTGGGAATTTCAAATTTTCTACAATGGGAATCATTTTTTCATACAAAAAATTCAAAATCAAACAATAGATGTTAAGAACTAGAAGTTTCTTTGGAGTTGTCTAAGACCATAGATGCAAACAGTAGCCTGTTCCATGTATCTGGCAATCTAGGCAAACACCAATGGCTACAATCGGCATGAAACCCAGGTTGTCCTGGTGTCAATAGCGTTCCTTTCTTTGATTTGTAAACTGATGGATGTGCATCTCTACGATACCGAGATAGCTTTGTGATGTTCAAGTACCTCACTGGTTTTCTCATGTTACCAATTGTTCCCTCAATAATTTCTACCATTGACTTTGGAAATTTTGCTTCGTAGGACTCATCCATGATGGGTTTGGTTTCATTGTAACACCACTGCTTCCCTTTGTGTTCTGGTGATATGCTTCGAAAAAAGACCTTGGTATTGTTCATGTCCACATTCTTATCAATCCAGCGAGCCCAAGTCTTCATGGCCATCTCAAATGCTAATTCAGTCTCCATTTTATCCACCTCCACCACCTTTTTTCTATACTGAAAGAAGTCCAACCTGCAAATGTCACTCCAATTAGGATATAACCGCACAATCTTTTTCCCATGTTTTTATAGTGCAAGTTTATGAGCCTCTCATAATAATTCACACAACACAAAAAAAGCTTACTCTTTGATTTTCAAAGGGTGTTCCCACCAGTGACCGGTGTTAAATACCATAATATGAGCACCATGCCAATTCTGTGCGGCTGAAAGTCGGTCTAACCTCATAATTTTACTACCACGATTTTCTTTCACTTGTGTTAGAAAGGGGCTCCAGTAGAACTCCACAGAACAATTATAATCCTGTTACATTGCAGATTATTCATCTTGTTAAGGATCTTAGCTGTCACTATGTATGAACAGGTACAGAAATAAGTAGAAGAGACAGAATATATGATGAAACAGTCATTTTACCTTTGCTCTAAGAACCTTGTAGGCATTACTTTTCGCATTAATATAGGCTTGTGAAGAAGGAATAGGAATAGCAGAGTAAAGAAAGCAAGCTAGAGATTCCCACTGGTTTCTGCTGAGTGAGTCTCCAGCTAATATCACTCTCTTCCCTCTAAGTCTCTCTAACAAGTCTGTACCATTAAACCTTAAAAACCAACCTTGTCAACAAACAACAATGGATGAACTTGCATTAATTGAAATAAAAACAAAGTTAAAGTTGGCAAGCTTTTAACTTACCTAGGAATCTCACACCCCTTAGCTTCCCAACTCCGACTTTCGTATTCAAAATCTGCCCTTCCATTCCTTTGGCAACTGACTTGATCACTAAGAAATGGACACTGTGACCAATTATACAAAGGACTTGCTGTCGGATTATAAGTCCACTTTCCATCAAAGATGTTGCAGATATGTTCTTCTTCATTTGTCCCTTTTTCATGTTCTCGAGTGTTTGATGGTTCCTCCGAAAATTTCATGCTTGCTGTTGGATGATGAGACAAGTTGCTGCCATGTTCTTCCTCATTTGTCTCTTTTTCATGTTCTCCAATGTTTGATGGTTTTAAAATCTGCGCGCTTGCTGCTGGCTGGTGAGCCGAGTCATTAGATGATGTTGTTGATAATGTTATGTTTTGAACATGGGATAGCTTTTCACTGTCATGTCCTTGATTCAGAACGGATAACAGAATAATGCAGCTTATGAAACTTGCAAATGTACAGAACCTCCATTTGTTTTTGATAGTGGAACTCATCTTCATGGCTATGATGTTACCTCTCTGAAGTTGAAAGCCCTTTACGGCTTGTCTGGTTCAAAATGGACTTTGGGTTAGCTATAAGCAGTAGCGGAGCCACTAAGGGTACCCCATAGCTCATGATTTCTTTTTTTTTTTGCAATCTCTCTCTATAGGAAGAAATTTTATAAATAACACCTTAATAATCAATTAATCATTACCTCCTTCTAAAAAGTATTTATGGGAAGAGATTTTTTCCTACTCCTAGAAAAAGTCATACACTTCTACCAGAGAAAGGAAAACATTTTAAATTAGGAAAAAGAAAAAGAAAATCCTAATTCAGCTATAAAAAAAAAAGGGAAACTAACATAAAATATTGTTATATATATTTTTCACCCAATCCATCAATCGACAACAACTTTTATCATTGCAACTCAGTCCCTCAAATTATCATTTTAAGCCTTCTATTATGGTTCATAGCTCACATGCTTTCAACTTATAAAATTATTGTAGCTTGTAAACTTATTAATGAGTTTGGTTACGGGTACTGATGTGATTGTAATGCTTAATTAGGGACAGATACAGTAACATAATAGTGTCCAAAACGTGAATAATACTTTGTATTCTTTACAGGGTTAAAAATCATAAAGGCCTATTATATCCGACTTCATTGTTCCTATATGTACTATATATGTTAGGAAAACTTTATTCAAACTGCAACCACATTAGGGGAATTTAATAATGGGAGCTATAATTTGCCTTCTTATCCATTCTTAAGAGAATTTGTATAGGACAGTTATGCCATTGATCCTCATGAGGAATACCATCTCTTTCTCTTTTAACTAAGCAACTGGATCGAACTGAAATTCAATCTATCAACAAAAATTCGTTCAAGTTATTCCCAGATTTAAAGGTTAGGATTGAGTGGTTTCTTAGTCAGATCCTAATCTGCGAATTAAGAAAATCAACTGATAATTTTAATCGATCTCCAAAAATGTTATCACCAAAATCACTAAATGAAGATATCAATTGCACACCCAAGGAAAAGAAAACACAAACACAATTTATGTGAAAGAACATTTTTCTTGAAGAAAAAAATCATGGGACAAACACTAAATTAATTTCTATATTCACATTGAACTTGCAATATAAACTTACATTGTAGACATATAAAAAGTGACAAATATCGTACATATTTGCAAAAGTATACAATATAAGTTTATATTGTAAATATGTGCTGTGTATCCAAGAGTTAGGCCATTTTGGATATACATCATTGTAAGTTTCTTTAAAAAACTTTCTCTCCTCTTTCCGTGTGTGTGTGTTAGAAAAAAAAAAAAAAATTTAGTATTCTAAAAAAAAAATATATATATATATATATATAAACATGTAAAAGTCCTAAATTTAAGTAGGATGTTCTCTCAACTTTATGCCTAACTTGAGATACTCTCAAATATAATAAAAAATTTATGTAAACGTACCTGAGATCTTCACTCATTGTTTTAGTTGAAGCACCCATAAAAGTTTTTCTTAGAGGGAAATGCAAATTCATGTTCCCTAGTGTATGTCCCACGGCTAAATAAATAGCTCGTTTTTTCTTGCCGGAAGCAACACCGAGTTGACTCTCCTCACTACTTTTTCTTCTATGATGCTGCAACCTTGGCTGTGCTGTCACTGTATTTTTCTTTTCTTCTTTGATTTCAGGAGGCACACCCTCTCTTAAATTAAATAAATAAAAACTATAAGCCTTATTTATATATATATATATATATATAAACCCCAGGCTTTTTTTTTGGTCTTCAAAAACTCAGTGTAATCCGAATTAAGGATTTCCCTTTGCTCAATGAAATGTTGCTTTAGGAGTCTTTATCTGAGTAGATGTGGATTGGACTTGCAAACTCCCATGTAGATTTTTACGTATACCGTTAAGAGGTTTTTTCTTCAGTTTGTTATAGATTAAGGTGTCAGTTTTGTCCCCTATATCTACTATCAAGATGTCTTTTCGTTGAACCTTATCTCCGTTCTATCTGGGGTCTCAATTCCCTAATGTTTCTCAGTCTGTCTCTACCTACCTTTAACCATTTTGTTTACATTCTTTTCTGCAACGTTCTGATGTACACACTTTTCTTGTTTTTCTGAAGCCATGAAAGCCACTGTACGTACATCTGGCATAGAACCTTAAAAACAAATTGGGTGATATATGGTAAGGGTCCCTGATGTGAGCTTTGATAAAGTTCAGTTTTGGATTGAAGTTTCCAACATCTCTATTAAGAATATAAGAGCATGAGTTTTGATGTGGCCAAAGCAATTGGTGATTTACTTGAGGAAGTTGAGGTAGATATCCCTTGCAATCAGGTTGAATGGGATAAGGGAACAGAGGGCCATCCCCTTTTTGGGATTATTGGAAGGAAAAATACAAATAGTAATTATTATATATTAATAATTAATATTTAAAAGTTCTAGTTAACAAAATTTCATGTATTCTATTTTTTTTTTCTTTTTGATAGAAAATTTCATATATTATAAAATTGATATTTGGTCTAAAAAATCCAAAATTTTAAAATAACCACCTATTTGTGGCCAGTAGCTCTTTTCAAATAAAAAGAAAAAAAATTAAAATCCATTTTTATTAACAAAACAAAAACAGATCCCCTAAACAAAATATTTGATAAAGAAAAAAAAATTACTTATATACCGTGTTTTGTATGACACTTTGAGGTTTTTTTTTTTTTTTTTTTTTTTTTTCGGTGGGCTCAAAATTTAAAATTTGGGATTTCAGGATTCGGCTTCTAAGAAATAAGGATTATCTTCTATCCAAGTGGAGAAGTCAACAATACCCTTGGCATGTTTTGCGAAAAGGTGAGCTGGTTTATTACTCTGTCGGCGTACATGGGAGAAGGAAACCTGCTGAAATTCTCTACATAGCATTTGTATTCCTAATACCATCGAGTCTACAAAGGAGGGAGGCTGAGCCAATCTAGTGATAGCACGGTACAGAACAAGAGAGTCACTCTCCAGGATAAAATCTTGGATACTAATGTCCTTAGCAAATTGCACTCCAACTTCCAAGGCCTTCGCTTCTGTATCGAGCGCTCCTAGTGGGGCTAAAACTTTCTTGCTCAATGCTGCAGCAACTCGACCTTGAGCATCCCTAACAACCATCGCTATCCCCACTGCTCCTTGCTCTGAGAATGTTGCCCCATCCACATTTATTTTGAAACCAGGAGCAGCTGGAGGTATCCATGATAAAACCTGTGTTGCTAGAGCCGAGGGAGTCTCAACCAAATCCACTGCTGCATAATATTCTTCCAAGTACTGCAATGCCCATGATAGTAGGACATTACCTAGTTTCACCTAAAGATTTTTTTTTTTTTTGGCCATCAGCAAGTTGATTTTAGAATTGAACATCATTATCAATTGAACATTTTCTATGCTGAAATTAGGGGTGTCAAATGGGTGAGTTTGGAGTGGGCATAATTGGGTTGGGTACATAAAACTCATTTACCCATTTATTGCTCATTTAACTAATTACTCTTGACCTAAACCCAACCCAAACCAATTATTATGGGTAAACCCCAACCCACCCAATTACCCAATAATCAAAATTACCAAAATGCCACTAAAACTTGAAAATGACTAAGTACTCCTAAAATCCTCTAAAATTACCAAAATACCCCTAAATTTAAAAAAAGATCAAATATACTCAAAATCACTGAAAATTACCAAAATACCTCTGAAACCTTGAAAATGACCGAAATACCCCTGAAATCTAAAAAATGTTCGAAATACCCCTAGAAACCTAAAAAATGTTCGAAATACCCTGAAACTTAAAAAATGGCCAAAATACCCACGAGACCTAAAAATGACTAAAATACCCCCAAAACCTAAAAAATTACCAAAATATCTCTGAAACCTAAAAAATGACCAAAATACTCTTGAAACCTAAAATGACCGAAATACCCCCAAAACCTAAAAACTGATTAAAATACCCCCTAAACCTTAAAAAAATGGTCGAAATACCTCCGAAACCTTAAAAATGACCAAAATACCCCTGAAATCTAAAAAATGATCAAAATAACTCTGAAACCTAAAAATGACCAAAATACCCCTGAAATCTAAAAAATGATCAAAATAACTTCGAAACCTAAAAATGACCAAAATACCCCCGAAATCTAAAAATTATCCAAAATACCCCTGAAACCTAAAAATGACCAAAATACCCCCGAACCCTAAAAATTGACCAAAATACCCCTGAAACCTAAAAATGACCAAAATACCCCCTAAAACTAAAAAATGATCAAAATACCCTCAAACCTATAAAATGACGAAAATACCCCTAAACCTTTAAAATGACCCAAATAAACCCAAAACCTTTAAAATGGCCACAAATAACCCGAAACCTCTAAAATTACCAAAAATACCCTGAAACCTTTAAAACGACCAAAATATTTCTAAACCTATAAAACGACCAAAATACCTCTCAAAATATCTAAAATGACCAAAATACCACTAATCCTATAAGATGAACAAAATACACCCGAAACCTCTAAAATTACCAAAATAGGGGTTTCGAGGGTATTTTTGTCAAATTAAAGGTTCTAAGAGTATTTCAGTCATTTTGTAGGTTTCGAGAAAATGCCACTAAATTTTTAGGTTTTAGGGGTGTTTCATTAATTTTTAGATTTTGGGGAAATTTCGGTAATTTTCTAGGTTTCGGAATTCTTTTAGTCATTTTTTAGGTTTTGGGGATATTTTAGTCATTCTTTAGGTTTCGGGAGTATTTTAGTAATTTTTTAGGTTTATGGGGTATTTTAGTTATCTTTTATGTTTAGGGAGTATTTTGGTCATTTTTTAGTTTTAGAGGGGATTTTGGTCATTATTTAGGTTTAGGGTGTATTTTTATCGTCTTACAGGTTTAAGGGGCATTTTTGTCATTTTATAGGTTTCGGGGTATTTTGGTCATTTTTTAGGTTTCGGGGATATTTTAGTCATTTTTTAGGTTTTCAGGGTATTTCGGTTAATTTTTAGGTTTCGAGGGTATTTCGATCTTTTTTAGGTTTAGGGTGTATTTTGGTCAATTTTTAGGTTTAGGGGGTAATTTGGCCAATTTTAGTGAAAGCTCGAAAATGTGTGAAAACATAAGAGCTGTTTAGACCCCCAATTAAAATTATGGCTAGATTGCTTTTACTCTAACTTATCCAAGTGCGGAAATAAGAGTAAATGAAGCGCAATAAACCGATACTACTCTAGTGCATGAACATGAACAACAAACATTAAAAGTAAAGCACAAGAGTAAGGGAAGAGAAAATGTAAATACAAGATAACACGCCGATGTGTTATCGAAGAGGAAACCGAAGAACTTGGCGAAAAACCTCTCCGCTGCCCTCTAAATAGTAATTGATCCACTAGACAATCAGTTGGGATACATGGGTTAACAAGAGACCCTCCAAGCCTAATCTACCCGATGTACCTAAGCCCTCCAAGCTCCTACTCTAACAAGGCTTCTCGGAACCGTGTCTTGTCTAGCTCTTTGGATCCCGCAATCCACTCGATTGCATCCGCTAAGCCTCACCGGCTTCTTTTGGCAATTCCCCAAAGCTTCCCAAGCTCCAAAACACTTTCTACACTCTGAATAGGTGTGGGTTATGTTTGGGTACAAATCCCTTCTCAAGGTATGACAATGGGAGGGGGATGGAGAAGAGGCTATAATGATTTCTCACTAAGGATGAGTAGCTCTCTCTCAAAAAGATGGGTGTGTGTGTTGTAGAAAACCTATCTAGGGTTTTCTCTTTGAATGACCTCTCTTACATTTGTGGGTAATGAGGGTATATATAGTATGGGTGAAGGGTAAGGAAGTTACACATAAAAATCCTCCAGGCAGAATGTTTCGTGACTGTCTCTCAGGAAGGCCTTACTCGTGAGACACTCGCGAAAACGACAGCCTGGCACGACTCTTCAGCTTCTAGTTATGTGCTCCTCACGTGGCTCTTTCACGGCTTAGCTTCTTGCGAGCTTCCCGCGAAATCCACTGATTCTTCATTTAAGCTCGAGTCTTCACCAACTTAATACTAAACCTAATACAATAAAATCCCACAAAGTACAAGGATATAAATTAAAGCAATTACAACACTTTTTGTCATGGAATAAAGCCAACATAAAACATAGTTGTAAATCACAACTTTACATTTAGGTTTAGGGGGTATTTTGGTAATTTTTTGGTTTAGGGTTATTTTGGTCATTTTTAGGTTTAAGGGGTATTTTGGTCATTTTTAGGTTTAGGAAGTGTTTTGGTCAATTTTTAGGTTTCGAGATTATTTTGGTCATTTTTAGGTTTCAGGGGTATTTCATTCATTTTTTAGGTTTAGGTGGTATTTTGGTTTCGGGGCTATTTCGGTCATTTTTTAGGTTTGGGGGTATTTTGGTAATTTTTAGGTTTTGGTGATATTTGGTAATTTTTAGATTTCGGGGGTATTTCAATCATTTTTTAGGTTTATGGGGTATTTTGGTGATTTTTAGGTTTTGAGGGTATTTTGGTCATTTTTTAGGTTTCGAGGGGGTATTTTTGTCATTTTTTTAGGTTTAGGGGTATTTTGGTCAATTTTTAGGTTTTGGGGGTATTTCAATCATTTTCTAGGTTTCGGGGTATTTTGGTAACTTTTAGGTTTAGAGGGGTATTCGGTCATTTTTTAGGTTTTAGGGGTATTTTGGTCTTTTTTTTAAGGTTTCAGGGGTATTTTGGTCATTTTCTAGGTTTAGGGGTATTTTGGTCAGTTTTTAGGTTTTGGGGGTATTTCAATTATTTTTTAGGTTCAGGGGTTTTAGGTTTAGGGGTATTTTGGTCTTTTTTTTTATAAAGGTTTTAGGGTAATTTTGGTCATTTTTAGGTTTAGGGGTATTCTGGTAAATTTTTAAGTTTCGGGGGCATTTTGGTTATTTCATACGTTTCGGGGGTATTTTGGTATTTTTTAGCTTTATGAGGTATTTTGGTAATTTTTAGTGGTTTTGGGTATTTTAGAGTTGGGTGATTTGTAGAAATGATACTTGGATCATAATTGGGTACCTAGTTAACACCGAATAAGCAATAATGTTAATTGGGTTTAATTGAGTTAATACCCATTTAACTCAATTAATAATTAGGTGGATTTGGATCTCATTTAAGTGACTGGGTTTGGGTGAGCAAATGAGTTTGGGTTGATTTTGCCACCCCAAGTTGAAATAAATTCTCAATTACGGGAATTAAATTATTAGTTAAGTGAACATATAGTGAAGTTACTCTTTTTTTAACTCAATTTTAGATTCTCAAGAGAGATATAAGTCTTTTTAGAATTGATGATGCGTAATCATGCAATAATGAAAACAAAGCAGGACTGGGAGTGGTGATTCGGAATGATGCAAGCCTTGTTATGGCGTCCCTATCACAGCTAATCCCCTTGCCATCTATAGTTATTGAAGTAGAAGCACTGGCAGTAAGGAGGGCCTTAGAACTTGCTTTGGAATGTGGCTTTGAGAGCATCATCTTGGAAGGTGACTTTGGGGTTCTGTACAAAGCTTTGCAGCAGGGGACTGGATGCCTAGCACACTATGGCCATCTCATAGCAGATATACAGTTTCTTATTTCACACTTCAATCCTTTTAAACTATCTGTTGTGCGTAGACATTGTAATAAGCTCGCTCATGCTTTAGCAAGACGAGCAACAACTCCCCCATTTATGTTTATCTGGATGGAAGACGTACCACTAGACCTGTTATTTGTGTTCTAGGCTAATTTCAATAGCCTTCTTTAATAATATGCATCGACTTCTCTCTCAAAAAAAAAAAAAAAAGTCCAAACAAACGTATTACAAATAGCCATCAATTTCATATAAAGTGTAGCCCTCAATATATTTGCATTTTTTTCCCACCTGCTTGGAGAGAGAAGGGTGGGGAATGATGTGTTAATTATGTGTGCATATAAATTTTCACTTATTTTATTATGAAAAAAAAGAAGAAAATCTTCCTAAAATAATACATCTTTATTGAATGCCTTGAATATTACTTTAATAATTAATAAAGAGAAAAATTATATGGTTTTGATCCTATATACAATCTAGAAAAAAAAGGAAATTATATCAATTTTATATCCTAGTTACAATCTAGAAAACCAAAGAATGATAAAGACTCCATCTGCAAATTCAAGAATTGAATTTGGAAACTAGATTACAAAGATGAATAAGGTGTTAGACACCCAATTTGCCTAATTCATAGACCAGTTTTCAAGAAATTGATGGCTACGTCAGGTTGTGCACTTTCATCCAACATGTCATCATGCTATGCATCACTTGTATTTAAATAAGCTCATGTGATATTTAATAGAATAATAAACTAGATCTAAAGAATAATCATATTATTAGATGTATGATTATGCTAATTGAAACGGAAAAAACTGGCATGATGGACCTTCACCATGATGGGCTTGACGGATCTTAGCCCATGGGCCGATAATGGGTAAGCCCAGGGCATTGCAGGAATCCGAACTTAAAATACTTGTAACACACGCTTGAAATCCGGTAGAATCCCAATGGAAATCGGAATCTTAGTACAAGGAGAATCCCGGAAGATACGCGCGTTAATGAAAGACCCTTTCTACAAGGAAATGTCTTGTCCACCACGTTTGGGATTACTCAAGAGGATTCCTATAAGGAAAAGACTTCTACATCAAGGAAGAGAGGCCAACCTTCTACTACTATAAAAGCCCCAATACCCTCATAAATCAAGGTACGCATAATTCACCATCTCTAGCATCCTAGAGTTGAAAGAAGTTCTAACTTAACCTTCGGAGGGTACTTGGCCGGCACCACACCGGTGCTCTCTGCAAGGTCTTCTCTTCTTGTGTTGTGTAGGTATTGTTTCGAGTACGTAGAATCGTGTAGCTCACTGGTGGTTCATTCAGCATCATCAGTTGGCGTCGTCTGTGGGAAAGAGTTTGTAAGTCACAGCAAACACTATCTGGACAAAGAGCTGCATGGTACTGACATGCTCGATGGCGACCACCAACAATGTTCAAGAAGACGAGCCACAACCTACTGCCCAGGAGAGACAGATCCTAACCCTTACAGCGGCAGTGGAGCGCCTCACCAAACAAAACCAGACCCTAGAAGAACAGCTACGGTAGAAAAACGGGACGACGAGAAACCAAGAAGAAGATCAAGAGGGTGCCAGTGCTGATCACCGGAACCAGGAGAAACTGGAGGGTAGTAACGCCCCAAGCAGACCAGAACGACAAAATATAAGTCTCCCAACCCTCATGGATGCGGCCTCGCCTATTGCCGCGGAGATGCAGGCAATGAAGGAGCAAATGGAAGTTATGATGAACGCCCTCAAGGGACGAGTATCAAGCAACCTTGACGACCTAGTCAACCGAACCGATTCACCATTCACTACCTCCGTCAATTGTTTCCCTCTACCGCACAAATTCCGCATGCCGCATATAGACAGTTACGACGGAGTCAAGGATCCTCTTGATCACCTGGAGACCTTCAAGACCTTGATTCACCTTCAAGGAGTTGCAGACAAAATCATGTGTAGGGCCTTCCCTACAACGCTGAAGGGTGCTGCGAGAATCTGGTTCAGTTGAATAACGCCTGGCTCTATCAGTACTTTTAAGGAGCTGAGCGCTCAGTTTACTTCACACTTCATTGGAGGACACAGGTACAAGAAATCAACTGCATGCCTGATGAACATTAAGCAGTGAGAAGATGAGACGCTCAACAAGGAGGCCCTCTCAATTGACGAGGCAGATGACAAGATACTTGTGGCAGCATTCACTAACGGGTTACGAAAGGGTAAGTTCCTGTTTTCTCTATACAAGAACGATCCAAAGACCATGTCGGAAGTGCTTTACAGGGCTACCAAGTATATGAATGCGGAAGACGCACTGCTGGCCCACGAGGATAAGCCCAGAAAAAGGGAAACGCAGGAAGACACAAGACAGGACAGAGGGCGTAAAGTGGCTAGGACCGAAGAACGACGGGATGATAGACACTCGAAACCCCCCATTGGGAGATTCACAAACTTCACCCCGTTAACTACCCCAATAGATCAAGTCTTGATGCAAATCAAAGACGAAGGAACTCTGACATTCCCAGGCAAGTTGAAGGGGGATCCCAGCAAGAGACCAAGGGATAAGTACTGCCGCTTCCATCGAGACCACGGGCACGACACAGCTGACTGCTACGATCTAAAGCAGCAGATAGAGGCCCTTATAAGACAGGGAAAACTGCAGAAGTTCGTGAGAAGGGAGAGAACGGATCCGCCCCAAGAGCAGACCCCGTGACGGGAGAATGAGCGCCCAAGGCCGCCTATTGGAGACATAAGAATGATCGTAGGGGGCACAACAACTGCTGGGTCATCTAAAAAGGTCAGGAAAACCTATCTAAGGATGGTCCAGAACGTCCAGCTCATGGGCACTGTACCAAAGATGGCACGGATCGACAACCCCATCATCGGATTTTCAGAAGAAAACGCCCGAAGGCTGCATCACCCGCATGATGACACGCTTGTTGTCAGCCTAAGGTTAGGAGACTACAACATGCACCAAGTTCTGGTCGACAACGGCAGTTTGGCAGACATCTTGTATTACCCGGCTTTTTAGCAGATGAGAATTGATAAAGAACGGTTGGTCTCGGTTAATGCCCCTCTAGTTGGTTTCGGAGGAATGAGAGTGTTCCCCATCGGAGCGGTCACATTAACGGTAACGGTGGGAGATTACCCCCAGCAGATCACTAAGGAAGTGACTTTCCTGGTGGTCGATTGTTCGTCCACGTACAATGCCATTCTTGGACGACGACCCACCCTTAACTCATGGAAGGCGGTAGCTTCGACCTACCATTTAATGATCAAGTTCCCAACGGATTATGGAGTAGGGGAACTGCGGGGAAATCAGGTGGCGGCGTAAGAATGCTACATTGCTATGCTAGAGATGGACGATCAACAGCAAACAATGTGCATAGAAGAACGACGGACAGTAGCCGAGCCAGTTGAAGAATTAGAAGAAATAATCCTCGATGATTCAATGCCAAAACGGACGACAAGAGTAGGGACACTGGCAAGATGGCCGGTGCGCCAAGAACTCATGGCATTCTTAAGAGATAATCAAGACGTGTTCGCCTGGAGTCACGAGGATATGCCAGGGATCGATCCCGCAATCATTGTTCACAAACTAAATGTGTCACCCACATTCTCCCCAATCCGACAGAAGAAAAGAGTATTCGCTCAGGAGCGAGACAAGGCCATTGTTGAGGAAGTGCGAAAGTTGCTAGAGGCAGATTTCATACGAGAAGTGTACTACCTCGACTGGTTGGCTAACGTCGTCATGGTCAAGAAGGCCAATGGAAAGTGAAGAATGTGCGTAGACTTCACGGACCTCAATAAGGCCTGCCCTAAAGACAGCTATCCACTCCTTCGGATAGATACTCTGGTAGATTCAACTGCAAGACATCGGCTTTTGAGCTTCATGGATGCTTTCTCGGGCTATAACCAGATCAAAATGGAAGAAGCCGATCAAGAGAAAACCGCCTTCGTCACCAGCCAAGGATTGTTCTGCTACAAAGTAATGCCGTTCGGACTTAAAAATGCTGGAGCGACATACCAAAGATTAATCAACAAGATGTTCGCGCACCAGATTGGGAGGAACGTGCAGGTTTATGTTGACAACATGCTGGTAAAAAGCCTGCACGAAGAAGATCATCTAGGCGATCTCCGTGAGACCTTCAACACACTCCGTTTATATAACATGAAGCTGAACCCAGGAAAGTGCGCATTCGGAGTGACGGCTGGGAAATTCTTAGGCTTCATGATATCCCAAAGAGGGATAGAGGTTAACCTCGAGAAGTTACGGGCAATAATAGAATTAGGACCGCCGAGGACGGCCAAGGAAGTGCAAAGTTTGAACGGCAAAATCGCAGCTCTGAACAGGTTCGTCTCAAAATCGACGGACAAATGTCTACCTTTCTTCCGCACCCTGAGGAAATCGTTTGAATCGACGGACGAATGCTAGATGGCGTTTGACAACTTAAAGGCATATCTCTCATCTCTAGCATTGCTCAGTCCGTCCAAACCGGGAGAAGAACTTTACCTATATTTAGCTGTTTCAAGAGTAGCTGTCAGTGCAGCTTTGGTAAGAGAGGAAGACGGATCTCAGAGACCAGTCTACTTCACAAGCCGAGCGCTCCGGGGAGCAGAAGAGCGGTACCCTCAGATGGAAAAGTTGGCCTTCGCATTGATAACTGCTGCAAGAAAACTCAAACCGTACTTTCAAGAATATACCATCATTGTCCTGACGGATAAACCCTTGAAAAGAGCCATGAGTAGCCCCGAGGCGGCAGGAAGAATGGCTTTGTGGACAGTAGAGCTCGGCGAGTTTGACATACAGTACCGTCCGCAAACGGCTATAAAAGGGCAAGTGGTGGTTGATTTCATCACCAAATTCACTCTTAGAGACGGGCAGGAGGCAGAAGATTCACGACGATGGAACATTTATACGGACGGATCTTCAAATAGACGAGCAGGAGGGGTGGGCGTAGTAATCCAAACCCCGGAGGGGGATAGGATCGAGTGCATGATCCGACTAGATTTCCCCACAACCAACAACAAGGCAGAATATGAAGCTTTGGTGGCAGGGCTAGACCTCGCAAAGGCGGCTGGTGCTGAAAACGTAGTCATACATTGCGACTCACAGGTAGTGACAAGTCAGATTAATGGCGGCTACGAATGTAAGAATGAAAGAATAAAGAGGTATTTAGAAGAGGTAAAGAGTCGAATCAGCAGCCTTGACGTCGAATTCGTTCAAATCCCAAGGGAGGAAAACAAATGCGTCGACCGACTAGCAAAAGCAGCCTTGGCAGAATTCATGCTTGTCCCCGAACAGGTATTGTCATTTGTCCAAATCTCCTCACTTATTGATGATGGAACAAGGGTGCAGGAAGTAAATTCTGAGGGCAACTGGACCACACTTTTGATATCATACCTGAAGACTGGCGTCTTACCTGACGGGAGTGGGACCGCTAGAAGGGTAAAGGTCCAAGCATCACAATTTGTGCTAATAAAAAATGTTTTATACAAGAGAGGATTCTCCCGGCCGTACCTGAGGTGTCTATGCCAAGAGGAAGCAGACTACGTAATGAGAGAAGTCCATGAGGGTATCTGCGGAAACCACTCAGGGGCACGGTCATTAGTGCACAAGTTGATCCGAGCAGGATACTACTGGCCTACAATGCTGAAGGACGCGCAAGCTTATGTCAAGTCCTGCGACAAGTGCCAGAGGTTCAGTAATTTCATCAGACAACCGTCCGAAGAACTGACCCTCATGACGGCACCCTGGCCGTTCGCACAATTGGGACTAGATATCATGGGCCCATTCCCGACTGCGATCAGGCAGCTAAAATTCCTGGTAGTTGGCATAGACTACTTCACTAAGTGGGTAGAAGCAGAAGCTTTAGCCACCATCACGGAGAAGAACATCTGAAGTTTCGTCTGGAGAAATATCATATGCAGGTACGGGATACCAAGAGTATTGGTCTCTGACAACGGTAAGCAATTCGACAACAGCGCGTTCAGAGACTTTTGCTTGGAGCTAGGGATCAAGAATCACTACTCGTCGCCCGCACACCCGCAGGCAAATGGGCAAGTCGAAGTCACGAACTGGTCCTTGCTCAAGATAATCAAGACCCGTCTCGAGGGGGCAAAGGATATCTGGCCGGATGAACTACCAAGCATCCTATGGGCATACCAGACCACGACAAGAACACCCACTGGAGAAACACCATTTCGACTCGCGTATGGAAGTGAAGCTGTCATTCCCGCAGAAGTAGGGCTCACAAGCTACCAGGTAGAGAGCTACGACAAGGATAAGAACGAAGAGGCCATGCGCCTCCAGCTCGACCTAGTGGACGAAGTCAGAGCGGTAGCAGAGCAGAGGTTGGCGCGTTATCAAAATCTCATGGTAAAACACTACAACACCAAAGTAAGGCATAGGGACTTTCAGGTCGGTGATCTTGTGCTACGGAAGGTAATGGGTGCTGCTAGAGATCCTTCGCAAGGAAAGCTCGGCCCCAACTGGGAAGGACCCTACAGGATCGCATCATGGCAGAGGAAGGGAACCTACCACCTCGAGACGATGGATGGACAAAAGCTGCAGCACCCATGGAACATGGAGCATCTACGGAAATACTACCAGTAAAGATAATATGAAAAACAGCGACGATCCCCAATTTCCCAGTTTATTTAATTTTAACTACAATTATTAGTTTTCCTTTAATAATTTTTGCTACAATATTTTGTGCCTTTTTAAGCCCAAGGGGGCAGGTATTTTTCCCTACAAACGCATTTTCTTTTTAAAGAGGAATTATTTAGACTCAACTGTGTTTTTTTCTACTTAAATTCTCAAAAAGAGGACGGATAACCGTGGGTGCAGATACTTAAAAAGCTCACAAAGTGGACGGATCACCCATAAGGTGATACTTACAAAGTCCACAAAGTGGACGGATCACCCATAGGGTGAGAATATTTACAGTCCACAAAGTGGACGGATCACCCATAGGGTGAGAATATTTACAAAGTCCACAAAATGGATGGATCACCCACAGGGTGGAAATATTTACAAAATCCACAAAAGTGGACGGATCGCCCATAGGGTGGAAATATCTACCAAGCCCGCAAAGTGGACGGATTACCAATATGGTGGAAACAAGGCAAAGTCCACAAAGTGGACGGATCACCCATTAGGTGAAAATATTAACAAAATCCACAAAGTGGACGGATCACCCATAGGGTGGAAATTATAAGTCCACAAAGTGGACGGATCATCCTAGACGGGTGGCAGTCAAAATCAAAAAATAGACGAATGAAAAATAAAGTACACTTATTAAGTGAATCGTCCTTGATGGGGAAAACACCTTAAGTCAATAAAAATGGACGGTTAGAACAAAATCTACAAAATAGACGGGTAGTCCTGGACGGGTGAAACCCCTAAGCCCATAATTGTAACGGGTGGCGACTAGCCCATAAAATGGACGGATAACAAGTTCTACATGGACGGTTCGTCCACAATGAAAGACGGGATAAACTACAAGGACGGCTCGTCCAAAAAACTAAAAAAGATGGCCAGTTCTCCGTATAGTAAGCAACTTAAGAAGGCGGATATTTATGCAACTTTCAAATGATAAAGATTGATAAAGCAGGCAAAAAAATTGTGAAATAAAGCAACATTGACGGATAAAACCCTCAGAGGGTAATTGTTTAAATACACAAAATTAAGGATGGATTGTTCTCAAAAAAAAAAAAAAAAACTATTTACTCTTTAGGGTCGGCATCTTGGGCATTCTTCGCTGGAGCTGACTCTCCGACGCCTTGAGCCGCCTCCTCCGCAAATAGGTCGTCTGTGTTCTCTGAGGCAACGGGCAAAGCAAACGTCTGGCCTTGATCTTCAACATTTATCATGGACACATCCAGTTCAGGGTAGGCTTTCTTAACTTGACGGAGGGCGTCATCAAAACCTTGCAGGAACAAGTCCCCCAGCTCGGCCAATAAAGCGTCGGAATCACGGTATTGACGGACAGCTACCTCTTTAGCCTGACGGAGCTTTTCCTTCAGGTCTTGGATCTCCTTTTCTTTGACCTCCAAGGCCTTCCTCGCCTCATCCGTCTTTTGCTCAAGCTCTTTCCTTACCTGCTCAGAAAGGTCAAACTTCTTCTCCATAGTGCACTTCCACTTGTTGAGTTGACCCAACTCATCCTCTGTCTGCTCCACTTTTGCTCGCACACGTTCAAGAGTCGCCTCACGGTTAAGACACCGATCCATTAGGCCCTTCATCATAACCAGGGACTGAGACAAACAAGTTTGAAGGGTTAGACAAAAACTAGGTAGAGTGGACGGGCGTAAGTCGACGGACAAAGATTACCTGTGCAACAGCAAAAAGACCCGTCTCACCCATCGCCTCCGTCGAGTGATTGCCCAAATCCTCATAGTCCTCCGACGAGATGATAGATGAAAGTTTCTCCAAGGCATATTTGGAGTCGTCATAAAGGAGAGGAGGTGGCTTCTCTTGGCTAGTGGACGGGGCCTTCATTAAGCCCTTGCCTACCCCATGCTTTACTGGGGTGATGGTCTTCACACCTTCAGCCATCAACCCAACGACGGGTTCCAGAGAGACTTTTTACTGCTTAAGTGGACGGTCAGATTTGGACGGAGGTTTTCTTTTTATCGATGGACCCGTCCCCTTAGGAACCACCTCGCCGGACTTTTTTCTTTTGGCAGCCTGTGATTTTATCAGCGCCCTCCTCTTAGCGTCGTCCATCTCTGCAAAGAAGGATGGGTAAAGTTATTAACTGGGTTGAAGCCATTTATGCAAAATAAAGGTTGACGGACTTACGTCTGTGAATTTTTTTGCTATATTTGACGGCTTCCAGCGTGGGTTCAAGACCGTCACAATACCAGTGGATGGTCTTTGGATTTACCAACTTCGCCTAAGTCCTTTCCTCCGGCTTGGTCTTTTGAAAAATCTTCTCGAGGAAACTAAACTCCTCGACACTAACTTGTGGACGCCGTCTACCTGCAAAAAACGGACGGTTAAAAGAGAAATCATAATTGAGCGAATATGAGCAATTAGGACGGATGCATACGAGTTGGATCCAACACTCCCCAGGTTATGTCGACGGGCATATACTTCGTCTCCCCTAGACGACCCATCCACTCGTCACCCTCTAGGAAGAAGTAACGACTCTTCCAGTCTCTATTTGAGTCGGGTGTCTCAAAGATGACCTTCAACAAGGGGCTCCTACTGGCAAAACTATATATTCCCTTTGACCTGTCAATTTCATCTGGATGGTAGCAATGAAGAAATTCACGCACCGTCAGCCTTCTGGCATCATCTGTTATAGCACCATAAAGAATCTCCATTGCTACGAAGACCCTCCAAGCATTCGGGGATATCTGGGTGACGGATAGACCCAAATACTTTAGAAGTTCTCTATGCAGGGTACTTAACGGAAACCTAAGTCCCGCCTTCAGCATCTGTTCGTACACCCCGACACCTTCTACCCCCTCATAATAACATTTCTCTGATACGTAGGGTAGACGGATTAAAATGTAGTTTGGAATTTGAAAAATGGCCATAAAAGTGCTGAAGTGTTTCTCCTTGATGACGGATGTGAATTTGTGCACCGTCCACTCTGGTAGCATGATGAACTCCCTAAGTCCATCAGCACCAATGACGGATCTCAATGGTTGATCCTCGTCGTCATCAGAAATATCCTCTAGCTCAGCCATCTCCATATCCTTATTTGTTGAGGACGTGGAAGAGGCGGATGGACTCCTCTCTTCGCCCGGACTCTCTTGTTCTTTATGACCGGACGGGTATACTTCCTCGTAATCCGTCCCGTCACGAACTACTGACTGATTACTTGACGCACTAGACATTGCCTACAAGTGATGACAAAACCTAAGTCAGACGGATCTAGGAGTGTTGACGGGTGTATGAAAGTCTTTACAAAATGAAAAGCACAAATGCAAGACTTGTAAAATAATAATAATACTCACCAAGTCTAAGTAACGGAAAGTCGACGGTTGTATAGATGACGGGTACAGATATTCGACGAATAGCTCTCTGACAAGGTTGACGATGACACTCTGACAATATGTTTTAGCTGAAAAGTTGAGAAATGAGGGAGGAGGAGTGTAATTTATATATGTGAAATGCACGGAAGACGAAGCGACGCTTCAATCCGGGACAAAATCCAATTAAAACGTGACACGTGTCGTACCTCATAAATACTTGACAACCTGTCAACAAATGATCGCAATTCTTGTCGTCGTCCTGGAAAACAGTCAACTAAAGGAATCTTCAACTGTCTATAAACCTTCAACCGTTAAAGAACCTCGAACCGTCAAACCCAAAGAATATTGAACCGTCACCCTATTGGTCCAGCAACAGAAACATGACGGACCATAGGGTGAAGGGGGCAGCTGAAAGGGAAAAAACTGGTATGACGGACCTTCACCATGATGGGCTTGACGGATCTTAGCCCATGGGCCGATAATGGGTAAGCCCAGGGCATTGCAGGAATCCGAACTTAAAATACTTGTAACACACGCTTGAAATCCGGTAGAATCCCAATGGAAATCGGAAACTTAGTACAAGGAGAATCCCGGAAGATACGCGCGTTAATGAAAGACCCTTTCTAAAAGGAAATGTCTTGTCCACCACGTTTAGGATTACTCAAGAGGATTTTTATAAGTAAAGACTTCTACATCAAGGAAGAGAGGCCAACCTTTTACTACTATAAAAGCCCCAATACCCTCACAAATCAAGGTACGCATAATTCACCCTCTCTAGCATCCTAGAGTTGAAAGAAGTTCTAACTTAACCTTCGGAGGGTACTTGGCCGGCACCACACCGGTGCTCTCTGCAAGGTCTTCTCTTCTTGTGTTGTGTAGGTATTGTTTCGAGTACGTAGAATCGTGTAGCTCACTGGTGGTTCATTCGGCATCATCACTAATCAATCCAATTATATTGAAAAACAAGTTATATATGTGCAATCATAAAGATTAAAATGGATTAAGGTTTATACATGCATGTACGACCTCTTTCAAGTTTCAAGTAATGTGATAGCGAATTTTCTCCACCAATGCAAATTTTCTTGTTGTGCTTGTCTCCTAGAGTCAATCCATAGATCTTTCACTTGAAAGTTTAAAGGAGTTGTGCATATGAATGTGCGTTGTAGATTGTAGGATGATTTGAGAATGATTGTGATGATTTGTAGATATAGATATAGTGTTTGAAGGATGTGGATGAAGAGAATAGAGTATAGAGTTGCTATAGGATTAGATGACTTGAAGACTAATGTTGCATGAAGCAATCTAATGTCTCTCTCGTACTTCTTTTAGAAATAATATAGAATTTTCTAATATGAAATTTGGGTTGGAATCCCCCAATTTGACGAAGGGGTGTTGTATTTCTAGAGGTGAATAGATTAGGGATTTTAAATTGTCTTGCCTTCCATTTTTCTTGGAATTTTTGAACTTATTTTTACCCTCATGCACAATTGAATTGAACTTTCAGCTGATTAATGAAAAATTCGATTTTGGTGAAAAACTAAGACCAATCAAGTGCCGATCATAGGCTCCTTTGGTCCTCAATTTGAAATTTGCACTATTTTTACTAACTTTTCATATTTGTGCAACGATAGTTATGAATTTAAAAGTCTATTTTCAATTTCTTCTCAAAAAAAAAGAAAAAAAAAGTCTATTTTCAACCACTTAAAGATTAGAGTGTTCTCTAAGTAATTTTTAACTTTTGATTAAATGTTTTTTTACACAAAGATGTAAAATAAAAAAGTATAATTATCTTGTAGAATTTGTTTGATAACTTTAATTGCATTATATTCTTGAAAATTAAACCAATGAGGTTTCGACATGTGATTAATTTTTATTAATCAAATTAAGGACCAACCAAAAATAATTAATCACATGGTTTAAGTCTGAATTTGTAAGAATACATTATGCATATCAACCATTGAAATTTGATATGGCTCAAATAGATTCACTCTTTACCCTCCAAACTACACTCCTTCAATTCTCCAAAAAAAAATACTTAGGCTTAGACCATATGTGAAAATAAAATGTTGTAATAGAAATATCAAGCCCACAAAGAATTTGGCCTTTGCATTTAATTTGTAGGCCTGTAGGATATTTGCAAAAATTGAATGGGTGGTTTTGACTTTTGAGAGCTCGGGTTCATGTATTTTTGAGAGGGGGAGACAAAATGCGGATAAGGGGATTTGTTGAGGGAATGTTTTGTTGATGAGTTAAGAGGTAAAGACAAAAGGGGATTTTATGGAGTAAATATCATAAAGAGAAGCAGGGATGAGGGTTATCATATTGGTGCTACATATATACCCAAGGAACAGCCTGAGAGAAGCTTTTTAGTCTGCTTAGGTTTCATTGCGGCAAGGGGTATTATTGTATTGAGTCATGCATATGGGAGTTGTTTGGGTGGGAATAGATGGAGTTGTAGCTATATCAATCTTATACTAGCTTCTAAAATTTTATTGACCTTAAAGCCATATATTGCTTAGCTGTTTATCACATACCATTTTTTGGTATCCATATTGATATGCCCTGTTTTCTTCTACTGCTATATTGCTTTCTAAAGTCTGCGCTGACACCTCTTCTTTAATGGCTTTAGGGAAGTTGAACACTTTCATAATTCTTATCCTTTTTGGAGGAACATTATTTCGGTTTGTTGGGTTCAATCCAATTTTGCTTACGAGAGAGATGTAAGTGAGATGTATGATCTCTAATGGGAGAAATTATAGAGTCCTCTGGTGGATTACGTCATTTGTCCATCAATCCACTAAAAGACTCCCACTTGTTTAAAATTGCTGAGTCAGTAATCAATTCCTATTTTAAAAAATTTTCTAACTCAACAATTTTAAAGAGGTGTGAGTCTTTTAATAGAATGGTAGACCACATCACTTATCCACCATGAGGACCTTATAATTTCTCCTCTAATGGGCTTTATTTCAGCCGTTGAACGTTTTATTTATTGCACTTGGTTTATAAATTATCAAAATACTTTTCCATCATGATAGTTCCGCTTATAACCTTTGAAATACACACCTGAATCAGCATTTGTTTTGTCAGACATAGTGCTTAAATGCTTTAATCTATCTATGGCTGTAATTCATTTGGTAATGGCAGGGACAGGGACAGGAACAGGCATGCCTCTGAATGGATGCCGTGGTACAGGACAAACATGACACCAAAAAAGAAAAATGAAAAAAGAAAAAAAAAAAAAAAAAACCAATACTTAAGGTTGGCCGAGGTGAGCAAAGAAATTTTATTAATCAATCACTGTAAAAAAAATATTGAACCTTTTTTTAAATAGAGTAATGTTAATAATGCTTCAAACTCCTAATTCTATTTGGTTTGAGTTTCTTTGACATGGTTTTTTCTTGGTGTGGAAGACATATATACATTAAAGAATATGATGGAAGGTGCTCTCACACTAACTCACTATGCAAAGCTAGCCTTTACCTCTCTTACAAGACAAAGCTTTGTGCCTATCTCTCTCCTTCACACTCAAACAATGAAAGTAAACACAATTGTTCACCGCATAGAGAAGTCTTTGGAAGAGTATATAGAATATCTAACAAAATCTTAATCGATATGAGCTTCAAAAGTGGAAAGAGAAGCTGCTATTTCAAGCCAAGAAAGAGACACTAATCAAGGTAGTGGTCTATGTCATTTTCCATACCTTATGAGTTGTTTTAGTTTTAGGCTCTCAGAGGAATTATGCAAGACTTGATTTCTAAGATGTGAAAATTCTAGTGGATTACAAAAATTATATTCAAGGAAAGATGGAACACTCTCTCTCTCGTGAGGAAAAAGAGGAGCTTGCACGTAGTAAGAAGAAAGTAAAGGATGTGACCCATGTTGGCTTCTGTGAAGGCCATAGCACTGGTCCTGTGTCACCAAATCACGATGAGGGATCATGGAATCTGAATACTTCGTTTAGAGATAAGTTGGTGGGAGAAATTCCAGGGGCGTTCTCACAAGCTTTTAGCTTCGAGGATGGTATGGATGATGATGCTGAGTCAGATGAGGAGGTGGAAACGCTCCGGCAAGGGCTGTTATCGGTGAAACTCTCTAGGGAGTTTAAACAAAAAATCTGGAAGTCGTGGGTTAGAGCTTTTATCGTGAAAGTTTATGGACGGAGTGTGAGGCTTAACTTCATTCAAGCGAAACTCCTTGCTTTATGGAAACCTACAGGTAGATTAGACTGTGTTGACTTGGGTCATGGTTTCTTCCTCATAAGGCTGTCTTTAGGAGAAAACTATGAGAATGTTTTGAGAAAAGGCCGGTGGTTCATCGAAGACCATTTTCTTTCTATCAGACCATGGGAACCGGATTTTAAGCTTGCTTTAGCAAGTGTATCATCCATTGCGGTATGGGTTAGATTAAACAAGCTCCCTATTGAGTACTACAATGTAGAGGTGTTGCAAATTATTGGGAAAGCTATCGGTAATGTTCTGAGAATCGACACATTCACGGCGTTTGAAACTAAAGGGAGGTTTGCTAGGATTTATGTGCAAGTGGATGTGGGAAAGCCTTTGGCTACTATGATTATGATAGGGAGACTTGAACAGCAGATATGTTACGAAGGAATTCATAAAATGTGTTTTGGGTGTGGTTGATTAGGGCATAGGAAGGAGCAATGCCCATACATTATCTGGCAAGAACCGGTGGCCTCGGAGATGGGGGTGAAGGAAGGTGGTGAGACGGTTTCAAGTTCACGCAAAACTCATGCCTCTGACATACCGAGGAGCGGGGAGGGGACCAGCGCTGTATTGGTTGGGTCAGAGCAGTACGCAGAACAGAATGATATGCATGAGGGTGTTACGGGCCACAGATCGTGGTGGCTCGTAGAAAGAATGGGACAAAACATCTGAAGAGTGGTGGGACCTCACCTAGACAGAGTAGTGATTTCAGCTTCAGGGATAATGGTAACGTGGAGAAGGAGAGTCTAGTACGGGCTGATGCGCTTCATGGGCCTTTAAGGGAAGTGAAGAGAAAGCTATCTCCTCCAAAGTTTATAGATAGGGCCCAAATAGCTGCGGTTGTCCAGAGCTTAAGAAGTGATGGACCGAAGCAAGCCCAATATAGCCCAAGTTTGATGGTAAAAAGTGGAGATTCTAAGCCCACTTCCACTCGGCCCAAGTCAGCTCACATATCACAGAGGTTTTCATCGGTGAAGGGTAAGAAAGGTGCAGCTCGAAGTGGGTTTACATTTGGAGAGCATAGCAGTGCCGTTGGGGGGTCAAACTCACCTTGCGACATGCCAGTCAGCTTGAGGTAAGTGCCGACACGGTGGGGAATTTTGGTTAGTGCAGTAAATCGGTGGCAAGTGTGAAAGTAGCTGATGGGGTTCCTTCCTATGCCTCCATGAGTTCAACGGTGGGTTTCCAAGGCTGTGATGCGGGAAAAGCCGATCCGATCCATGAGGTGGTTCAGGTGGGCAATCAAGTGTGAGATGCGGGTAAGGCTGATCCGAACCATGAGGTGGTTCAGTTCCAATTGCATGAAAGAATAGACGGGTATAGTGACAGTAATGGAGATAAGGGTGTAGATGGAGAGGTTGCAATACTCGGATCCGGCGTGGGTAAGCCATGTGCTATGCAGTGTGAAGTTATCGGAGGAGATGGAGATGGGGGTTTGGCAGCTCATGGGTACTCTGTTTCTAGGGGAAGTTTAGACGAGAGAGGTGTTGGGGCGGACAGTATGGAGCTTGAAGGAGGAGGCGGAATTAAGGAGCCTTAGTGCTAATTGTCCCATTCCTTTAGAAAAAAAAATTATGATGAACATTATTATATGGAATTGTAGAGGTGCCTTGAAGCCCTCCTTTAAGAAGAGAGTTGGAGATTTGGTGTAGAATCACAATCCAACTATTTTGGTTGTTATGGAAACCCGTGTTGGGGGAGATAGAGCTAGGGAGATCACAAACTTGCTGCCGTTTGATGAAGCAATCCATACCGACTCCATTGGCTATGCAGGAGGGCTTTGGGTTCTATGGAATGCTAACAGGGTTGAAATAGCCTTGCTCTCAAGGATTGAGCAGGAAATTTACGCGAAGGTGAAGGTACGTTTCACAAACGTTAGCTGGTTACTTTTTGTTGTGTATGCTAGTCCTAGGAATGCCGAAAGGCAAGTTTTATGGAAAAATTTGATGAGTGTTGCTGAATTACATAATATGCCCTGGGTTATAGCTGATGACTTTAATGAACCCCTCCTTAGCGAGGATAAATTTGGGGGTAGGGCGGTGAGTGTTAATAGGTCTTTACTGTTCAAGGAGTGTTTGCGTAAATGTAATATATTGGATATTGGGTTTGCGGGTCCACGTTTCACTTGGACAAATAGAAGGGAGGTGCAAGCTTTGATTCAGGACAGAATTGATAGAATTTTTGTGAACCCAAGTTGGTGTGTGATGTATCCTGATGCTAAGATAACTCATTTGACCCGGTGTCACTCGGACCACTGTCCAGTGCTTCTGGAGGTGTAGCTAAGAACCCAAAATGGGAGGAGTAGGCTTTTTCGTTTCCAAACAGGGTGGTTGTTGGATCCTTCTTTTTTCCCGATAATGCATCAAGCGTGGGAAAGTAATAATAGGCTCGTTGATGCTATTAATTGGTTTACGCAGAAAGCTAAGGAGTGGAATAAAAACCAATTCGGGAATATTTTCATTAGAAAAAAGAATTTGATGTCAAGATTGAATGGTATTCAAAGAGCGCTAGCTTTAAGACCATCGGACTTTCTTGTGAAGTTGGAAGATGAGCTCCTTAGGGAAATGGATCTTGTGCTCAGACAGGAGGAGGAGTTGTGGGCTTTAAAATCAAGGGTGAATTGGATGATACAGGGTGACCGTAATACGAACTTTTATCATGTTTCAACCTTGGTTAGACGGAAGAGGAATCAAATCATGGAAATCAAGAATGTAGTGGGGGATTGGATCCATGAGGAGGGGGAGATAAAAGATTTCATTAGGTGTGGCTTTGAGCAGATTTTCTTGTCTTCTCATTCTTGTGTGTCTAGGCTGGATCCCGTTATTTCTCATGGCAGCTTAGGCTCTCGGATTTGGAGAAGGAGAGTATTAGTGGGGGGCCTTCTGAAGAAGAGATAAAGGAAGCTCTTTGGTCTTTGAAACCTTTCAAAGCCCTGGGACCAGATGGGCTTTATGTGGGATTTTTCCAAAAGTTTTGGCATATTGTGGGTAAGTCCGTGATTGAAAAGGTTCAAAAGGTTTTTGATGATAGAAGAGTATAAGGAGGCCTTCCGAACCCTTAACCAGGAGTTGAAGGAGAAGTTGGAAGAGGAGGGTTGTCAGAAGAAAAAGGAGCAAGATGCTAAGGAGACGGTTGAAAAAGAGTTGGCGGCCCTTTTGGGTCAGGTGGAGACAGCTAAGAGTGACACCGTGAAGGAATTCAGGGCGTCACAGGTATTCATTGATTCCTGTGCTGAATACTATGGTGACGGGTTTGAGGATTTCCTTAAACAGGTCAAATCCCTCTACCCTTACCTAGATTTTTCTAAGGTCTCAATGGATGACCCTGTGCCGTCGACACCTGTAGGTGACGCCACCCTTGATGAGAACGATGGCCTTTTTGAGTCCGAGGCGAACCTGAAAGATGATGGTTTCATTCTTGCTTAGCCTGCTGCTGTGGATAAACCTGTCGTTCTTCTGACTCCGTCGGCCAATACTCTGGATGCTAGTGACCCTCCAACTCAAAAAGCCCAAGGCCTTCCTTCCAAGGGCGACAAGATCCCACAAGACCCCTCGGCCTCTTAAACTTTGCTTTCTTTTCCTTGTAAAGTTCATCTAATTTCTGAACAATGTTTTATGCCCTTTTGTTTTTTGGGCTTTGTTTGTAAAACGTCATCTTACTTATGGTGTTTTATGTATCCGTTGCTTTCATCATGTATGGGTTGCTTTTTTATCTATATTCTTATTTCTTGTGTTCTTATGATATGTTTTCATGAGTTAGAGACGAACCTGTCTGCCTTACACGATAGGCTCGTCCATTTTATTAAGTGATGGCAATTTTATGAAGCCGTCAGCTTTAATGACAAATGACCCCATCCACTTTATGGACTTAAGTTTGTCCTTTTTTGTGGATTTATTGAACTTGTCTACTTTATGGACATAATAAAGTCGTCCACTTGGTGAACTTGATAATATTTCATCCTTTTGGGATGAAGTCATCCATTTTATGGATTTTAATAAACTCGTCCACTTTATGGACTAATATTTCATTCTGGGATGAAGTCGTCCACTTTATGGACTTTAATAAACTCGTCCACTTTATGGACAATAATAAAATCGTCCACTTGGTGAACTTGATAATATTTCATCCTTTTGGGATGAAGTCGTCCATTTTATGGATTTTAATAAACTCGTCCACTTTATGGACAATAATATTAAGCTCGTCCACTTTGTGGACTAATATTTCATTCTGGGATGAAGTCGTCCATTTTATGGACTTTAATAAACTCGTCCACTTTATGGACAATAATATTAAGCTCGTCCACTTTGTGGACTTTAATATTTCATCCTTCTGGGATGAAGTCGTCCACTTTATGGACTTAATAAACTCGTCCACTTTATGGACAATAATATTAAGCTCGTCCACCTTGTGGACTTTAATATTTCATCCTCCTGGGATGAATTCGTCCACTTTTTGGACAATTTTCTATAGATGAACACCTTAGCCATATCTGAATAAACTCCTCTTATTATGATAAACTATGCATTCGTAGAAAAAGTAGTTCTTAAAAGAAGAAGACCTGCCCTTTGGGCTTAAAAAAAGTTATTGTAGCAAAATCTAAAGTAAAATAGAAAAAAATGAGGAGTGTAGCAAAATTTAACTAAGGTATACTAAAAGTAAAGGGGTGTTGCTCTTCACGCCATCCTCTTTACTGATAGTACTTTTGTAGGTGCTCGGCATTCTATGGGTGGTGTAGCTTCCGTTTGTCCATCGTCTCTAGGTGGTAGGTGCCCTTCCTCTGCCATGATGTGACTCGGTAGGGTCCTTCCTAATTGGGGCCAAGATTTCCTTGGGTAGGGTCTCTAGCAGCGCCCATAACCTTTCTCAAAATGAGATCTCTGACCTGAAAGTCTCTGTGTCGAACCCGGGAGTTGTAGTGCTTAACCATGCGGTCCTGGTACCGTGCGAGCCTTTGTTCTGCTATCGCCCTGACTTCGTCAACTAGATCAAGCTGTAGATGCATAGCCTCGTCGTTTTTTCTTCCATCATGGTTATCCACCCTGTAGCTTGTGAGTCCGACCTTGGCTGGAATGACTGCTTTGCTTCCGTACATTAGCCAAAATAGTGTTTCCCCTGTGGGCGTCCTTACCGTTGTCCTATACGCCCATAGTATGCTTGGCAACTCTTCAAGCCATATACCCTTTGTCCTCTCGAGCCGAGTCTTGATAATTTTGAGCAAGGATCGGTTTGTGACATCGACTTGTCCGTTTGCTTGAGGGTGGGCGGGGGAGGAGTAGTGATTTCTGATCCCTGACTGTGAGCAAAAATCCCGGAAAGAGTCGTTGTCGAATTTTTTCCCGTTTTCTGAGACTAAGACTTTAGGGATCCCAAACCTGCATATGATGGACCTCCAGATGAAGCTTTTCACGTTCTTCTCCGTAATGGTGGCTAAGGCTTCAGCTTCCACCCATTTCGTGAAGTAGTCTATGCCCACTATCAGGAACTTTAGCTGTCGCACCGCTATTGGGAACGGCCCCATGATGTCTAATCCCTACTGAGCGAACGGACATGTGGCTGTCATAAGGGTCAACTCTTCAGATGGCTGTTTGATGATATTGCTGAATCTTTGGCATTTGTTGCAGGCTTTGACATAAGTCTGAGTGTCTTTTTGCATGGTGGGCCAGTAGTACCCCGCTCGAATCAGCTTGTGTGCCAACGATCGTGACCCTGAGTGGTTTCCGCAGATCCCTTCGTGGACTTCTCTCATGACGTAGTCCGCTTCCTTGGGACCCAAACACCTTAGGTATGAGCGGGAGAAGCCTCTCTTATATAAGAAGTCCTTCATCAAAATGAACCGCCCTGCTTGGACCTTCAACTTTCTTGCGGCCTCCCTTCCGTTTGGTAAGATGCCATTTTTCAAGTAAGAGACTAACGGCGTGGTCCAATTGCTTTTGGAACCTATCTCCTGCACATCGACGGAATCTATTAGTGGAGAAAGCTGAACAAAAGAGAGTACGTTATCAAGGGTAGTCATATGTTTAGCTGAAGTGGCTTTGGCAAGGTGGTCGGCTTGCTCGTTCTTTCTTCTGGGGATCTGGATAATTTTGGCCTTCAGCTCGTCTACCCTTCTCCTTACTTGGTCCAGATATCTCTTCATTCTTTCGCCTCTACACTCATAATCCCCGTTTACTTGGTTAGTGACGACCTGAGAGTCGCAGTAAAGAACCACTCTTGCGGCTCCTGCTGCTTTGGCGAGATCAAGTCCTGCCACTAAAGCTTTGTACTCCGCTTCATTGTTGGTGGTAGGGAAGTCGATCGGACCATACATTCGATCTGGTATCCTTCAAGAGAGAGAAGCACGACACCTACACCCCCGGCCTGCCTGTTAGATGACCTGTCTGTATGTATACTCCACTGCGGACATTCATCTACCCCCTTATCTTCCCCGTTGGTGAACTCTGCTATAAAGTCAGCGATGACCTGCCCTTTGATGGCAGTGCGCGGGCGGTACTGAATGTCAAACTCACTTAACTCTATTGCCCATAGTGCCAATCGACCAGCAACTTCGGGGTTGCTCATTGCCCACCGTAAGGGCTTGTCGGTTAGGACGATTATCGTGTGGGCTTGGAAGTATGGCTTGAGTTTGTTGGCTACCGTAACTAAAGTGAAGGCGAGCTTTTCCATGGGTGGATACCTTTCCTCTGCACCACGAAATGCCCGGCTGGCATAGTATACGGGCTTTTGAACCTTGTCTTCTTCTCTGACCAAGGCCGTGCTAACGGCTGCCAGGGAGACAGCCAAATACAGGAATAGATTTTCCCCCAGTTGTGAAGGACTTAGCAGCGGTGGGGAAGAGAGGTAGGCCTTTAGCTCCTCGAATGCTTGCTAACACTCGGCAGTCCATTCAAAAGATTTCTTCAGCGTGCGAAAGAAGGGTAAACATTTATCCGTCGCTCTTGATACGAACCTGTTCAGGGTGGCTACTTTGCGGTTTAAACTTTGCACTTCTTTCATGTTCTTCGGGGGGGCCATCTCTACTATGGCTCTGATCTTGTCTAGGTTGGCCTCGATACCTCTTTGAGACACCATAAAGCCTAGGAATTTTCCCGCTATCACTTCGAATGTACACTTACTCGGATTAAGGTTCATGTTGTAGGAGCGAAGGGTGCCGAATGTTTCCTCGAGATCCTTCAAATGGTCTTCTTCTCTTCGGCTTTTTACTAACATGTCGTTGACGTAGACCTGAACATTCCTACCGATTTGGTTCACAAACATCTTGTTCATGAGCCTTTGATACGTCGCGCCCACGTTCTTAAGGCCGAATGGCATTACTTTGTAACAAAAAAGACCTTGGCTGGTAACAAATGAAGTCTTCTCCTGATCTGCTTCATCCATCCAAATCTGATTATACCCTGAAAAGGCGTCCATGAAGCTTAGTAGCTGGTGCTGAGCTGTAGAGCCTACCAGTACATCGACTTGAGGGAGGGGGTAGCTATCCTTGGGGCATGCTTTGTTCAGATCCATAAAGTCTAAACACATCCTTCATTTCCCATTGGCTTTCTTGACCATCACCACGTTTGTTAGCCAATCAGGATAGTGTACTTCCCTGATGAAGTCCACCTTTTGTAACTTGTCGACTTTTTCTGCTATTGCTCGTCTCGTTCTTAGGTGGACACTCGCTTCTTCTGTCGAATGGGTGGAAAAGAAGGCGACACATTCAGCCTGTGTACCATGACTGACGGGTCGATTCCTGGCATGTCTTCATGACTCCAGGCAAACACATCCTGATTCTCCTTGAGGAAGGCTACGAGCGCTAGGCGAATCGTTGGGCTGGTGAGAGTGTCGACCCTCGTGGTTCTATCTAATCTGGAGCTATCGAGGGGTATCTCCTCAAGCCTCTCTATGGGTTCCGCCCCCGTCCGCTGTTCCTTTATGCTCATGGTCTGTAGATGGTCGTCCATCTCCAGCATCATAATATAGCATTCGCGCACAGCTACCTGATCTCCTCACAATTCCCCTACTCCGTACTCAGTAGGGAATTTAATCATCAGGTGGTAGGTTGAAGTTATGGCATTTCATGAGTTAAGGGTTGGTCGTCCTATGATGGCATTGTAGGCGGAGGAGTGATAACGTCTTAAAATGTATACGTGTTATATATTTATGTGGGCGTTATTTCCTTATTACTATGCTTAATTTGTATAATTAAGCCATGATTTGCATTAGTCCCTATTATTTATCTTTACATAATTTCTTGAATAAGATGTCATTCATTGTGTGTAATTTTCTACTTTCAAGAAATCATGTGAGAAAGATGAGTTTACAGGAATTTGTAAGAGAATGGAGGCCAAACTAGAATTAAAGTGGAGCTAAAGGACCATACTTAAATATTTAAGGAGGTGCAGCTGGAGTGCTTGGATCGTCTACCATGATTGGAAGCTTCAAATAAGGAAAGAAATCAAAGAGGCAGAATCTGAAAAGGAAAAATCTGATTTAAGCACTGATCAGTATTGTGGGCGTATCTCTCTTCTCAAAAATCCAATTGACACAAGGCCAGATGGGTTGGAACCGTGACTTAAATATCTACAACTTTACAGTTTTGAGTTTTTCGAAAATTCTCAATTTTTGAAGGCCGAAATTAACTCACAAGTTACTGCTATAAACTTGGATGGAAATTAAAATAGTAAAAGTTTTATTTTCTTGGGACACTTAGACATTAGGGTTTTGAAGGGAGGCTGGTAGAATGAATTTTTTCAAAGAAAACCTTGTATTTTTCTTTTTCTAATGGCAGCCTAAACTCTTTGCTAGGGCTAGGGGTTATGTTTCTTCTATACGGTATGAATATTCAATGTGATTCTTTATAGGATTTTATCAACAACATATTTGATTGTTCAATTTGATTTCTTTTGATGTATTAGTTCTTCCATGCTTTCAATAAGTTCAATCATGTTTTTCTTATTATTTAGATGAATTTCTAATAGTTTCAAATAGAAATCACATTTTAAAGTGAATGGGTTTTTCTGAAAACTATTCTAACCGCATTATTAATCGAAGTTATTATGCGTTCTTGAATTGTCTCAGTTCAATCGAATCATAAGTATTTAATTGTATAAGAACAATCAATTATGAAATATATATTTTCTTAGATCACAAAGAATTTCATATCGATATAGGAAAACACTCCAATGTCCTAGTATTTACATTATTGATTTAAATCAATTTTTATTATTATTCTTGTTAACAATCACCAAGCAAAAGTATTTTTCTTCTTTACCCAAATTTTTGTTTAATTATATTGTCTTTGAATCTATCCTGCTCCTTGTGGTTCGACCTCGGTACTCCGAGAATTATATTGTTACGATCTCCTGCACTTGGGAGTGAGCAAGCAAAGAGCAATCGACAACAAGAAATGTAACATCCCTAGTGATTTGCTGAGGATAGTCCCCAATTGTTACAGACAATGTGACCGCGCCAAGGGGGTATACTTTTGTTCCTCCAAACCCAACGAGTGAAGTGTTAGTTGGAACTAGACGTTCTTTGTCGATCCGCATCTGTTGGAACGTCGGGTAGTAGAGAATGTATGCGGAACTTCCGTTGTCAACCAAGACCCGGTATGTGTTATAGTCTCCTACTTGGATGCTAATGACGAGCGCGTCGTCATGCGGGTGGTGAAGACGTCGAGCATCTTCTTCCGAGAAACCAGTAATTGGTTTATTGACCCGTGGCATCTTTGGGACGACACTTGCTAACTGAACATTTTGAACCATTCTAAGGTAAGTCTTTCGGGCCTTTTTGGACGAGCCGGTGGTCGCCGTGCCTCCCACAATCATCCTTATGTCTCCTAGGGGTGGTTTGGGACACTCGTTGTCCCGTCGGGGCGCTTGCTCTTGAGGAGGCGGATCTGTTCTCTCCCTGCTGACGAACTTCTGTAACTTCCCTTGCTTGATAAGGGCTTCGATCTGTTGTTTTAAGTTGTGGCAGTTGGCCGTGTCATGACTGTGATCACGGTGGAAACGACAGTTCTGTCTCTAGACCGTTTGTTGGGATCTCCCTTCAGCTTTCCGGGGAAGGTTAAGACTCTTTCGTCTTAGGACTTGGTCGATTGGGGCGATCAGCGGGGTGAAGCTCGTGAACCTCCCCGCAGGGGGCTTAAAGCGCCTGTCATCCCTTCGCTTTCCAGTTCTTGCCATCTTCCGCCCTCTATCCTGTCGCGTGTCTTCTTGCCTCTTTCTCTTCTTAGGCTTTTCCTCTCGAGCCAACAGCGCGTCTTCGACATTCATGTACTTGGTGGCCCTGTAAAGTACATCCGACATTGTTTTCGGGTCGTTCTTGTATAAAGAAAATAGAAACTTACCTTTCTACAACCCATTTGTGAAGGCTACTACAAGTATTTTGTCATCAGCTTCATCGATCGAGAGCGCTTCCTTGTTAAAGCAAGCTATGTAAGATCTCAGCGTCTCGTCCTCTCGCTGTCTGATACTCATCAAGCACGCAGTAGACTTCTTATACCTATGCCCCCCCAATAAAGTGCGAAGTGAACTGGGCGCTTAGCAACTTGAAAGTACTGATGGAGTTCAGCGTCAGCCGGCTGAACCAAATTCTCACAGGACCCTTCAGCGTTGTAGGGAAGGCCCTACACATGATCTCGTCTGCTACTCCTTAAAGGTGCATCAAGGTCTTGAAAGTCTCTAGGTGATCAAGAGGGTCCTTGGCTCCGTCATAGCTTTTTACTTGTGACATGCGAAACTTCTACGGTAGGGGGAAGGAGTTGACGGTTGTGGTGAAAGGCAAATCGGTTCAGTGGACCAGATCATCGAGGTCGCTGGACACCCGTCCTTTGAGGGCGTTCATCATAAGGTCCATCTGTTCCTTCATCATCTGCATCTATGCGACAATGTGAGGGGGAGCCGTGTCCGTGATGGAAGGACGGCTCATGTCTTGTCGCTCCGGTCTGCTTGGAGCGTTACTACCTTCCGACCCTTCTCGGTCTCTTCTCTCAGCACCGGTACCTTCTTGGTCTTCCTCTTGGGTACCCATAGCGGCGTTCTTCTGCCGTAGATGTTCTTCAAGGTCCTGATCTATTTGGTGAAACGTTCCACTACTGCTGTGAGGGTTTGGACCTGCCTCTCTAGGGCAGTGGGTCGCGGCTTGTCTCCCTAAACGTTGTTGATGGTTGCCATCGAGCGAGTAAGTACCATGCAACTCTTTGTCCGGGAAGCGATAGTATGGCTTACAAGTCGCTAAAGTGCATCCCCACAGACGGTGCCAACTGATGATGCCGAAAAATCAACAGTAAGTTACACGGTCCTCATGTGCTCAAAACAGCACCTACATAACAAAAAGAGAAGACCTAGCAGAGAGCACCGGTGTGGTGCCGGCCAAATACCCTCTGAAGGTCGAGTTAGAACTTTTCACAACTCTAGAGTGCCAGAGCTGGGGTGAATTATGCGTACCTTGGTTAGTGAGGGTCTTGGGGCTTTTATAGTAATAGAGGGTCGACCTTTCTTCCTTGGTTTGGAAGTCTTTTCCTTATAGGAGTCCTCATAAGCGTATTTTGTGGGATCCTTTCCTTGTAGGAGACTAATACTCGCCGTGGAGTACAAGATGTTTCCTTATACGTGCATACATGGAGGCCAAGCCAGGATTATGCCAGAACCGTCAGTCTTGTGTATCTCCTTCAGCTTAGCATCGTCAGCTTTCTGTCTTCCACAATTGACCTCGTCAGCTTAAAGCTGTAGACTCCCTACTGTTATTTGTTAGTGGGCACAAAACAAACTGACGAGTTTGTTTGGAACGTCACTCTGCGCCTTCCCATCAATGAGTGCATTTATAATTTTATCCTTATCATAGTTATACATTATTTTGACTATGTTATCTCTTACAAACATTATTTTGTTTTACATCTATTTTCTGATAGCACTTCCACTCCCATACATGACATTCTTCATCTATTACTTTATCTTAGTTAGTGTTTACTGTTCTTTCTTTTGGTGGTAGGCTGAGCCTCTCGTTCATTCTTTCTGTTAATTATTCTGTGATTACCTGTTCAAGCTAATCAATTGTTTCCCAGTTACCTGCTTTTTCTTGTTTCTGTCTTTTAGCCCAAAATTTGTTGCAGATGTGTACTATTGAGACGCATAAGTCCGGATCGGTGTTGTTAGTAGCCCAGTAGGTCTAAATACCAGAGTTGAGTTTGAACCCGAGCCAAACAGTAATTCCCGTTAAGCCAGGTGAGCGTTAGGGTGTGAGCAGAAGGGTTTGTTAAACGTCAACATAGGGATAAGCGGCAGTAAGAGGCTATATGTACACTAAAGAAGGCATCTATCCCAAGGAGAACACCCTGTTTCAGATCTAAAGGTTAGATCCAGAAATTGGAAGATAAAGGTAGTCTAGGTTGCAATTGGTTTCTTAAACCTTTGATCCTGAATGATGAATAGGATGTTTAGAAGGAGTGATTCATCCACCAGCATTAGATCTAGCAGTACAACCCTCCCTGAGATTCCACAAGATGATGGAACGATCAACTCAGAGTCGTACCAGCTTTCAGATCTAGATCAGAAGTTAGGAGATTGGAACATACCAAAAGTACCCACAAACCAGATCTATAGGTCTTCTTCATGGTCTTTGAACAAAATGTTCAAAACAGATTACCATGTTAGAACCATAGAACAAGTTTATAGCATCAACAAAGAGTATGAAACATGCTACTTGTTATCCTCTGCAGCATTAAAAGCTCACAGGAAAGATGGACACAAATTCCTGCATATCGGTTTAGTCCAAGTTGGAGTTAAACCTTTGATAAGAGAAGGGTTGAACAACTCAATCCTTATGGCTCTTAGAGATACACGCTTCATCAGATTTGATGACAGCCTCTTAGGAACCATAGAATCTAGTCTTAGTTGTGGTCCAGTCCACTTTGACTGTTTCCCCAACTTCACAGTTGCCCTTGACGACCCTCACATCTTGAAGGTCCTCACCCTCAACATTAAGACCCATGGAAACCTTGTGTTACATGGAACCAAGCAACTTGCCTTTATATACAGAGTGTATTATAAGTGCATCAGAACAAACATGTCTATCCAAGCCATAGACAAGAGGAAGGCTGGTGAAACCACCCTTATCCAAACCACAGACGTTAGATCCAAAGTTCAGGTACCCAGAACCCTGAAATGGTCTGAAGTCACTTTCCCAGCAAATTGGTCTCTAGATAATGAGAATCATCATCTACAGATCCAAAACTTGAATAAGAACCCAGATCTAGATTTTGTCCAGCAGTTAGTCGATGGAACGGTTAGACTAAGCTTTGACCAATCTAGGTTTAGGACACCCTTAGAATATGATGAACCTGTGTCTAGATCCCCAATAAATCTGCACCAGGAACCAAGGTCTAGATCCTCATTAGATCTACGCCAACCCTTTAGGCAGCCACCTATCTTCCTTAGAGATAGACCTGCATCCCAGTGTAGCTCATCCAGAGGCCTAGCACCCTTTCCCAAATCTAGGAGAGACCTAGGACCCCAACTTCAAGGTGTAAAAACCCAATCCCAGGTTAGTACCCCTTGCTACACAGCCAAGCAAGACTCAGTTGCTGATCAAGAAGAAGACAGCACTAGTCAAGACAGTCAAAAGCCTCCTTCACCATCAGGAAGTGATATGAGAAATCCTTATCAACAAGAAACTGATATAGATCATCAACTCTTGGTGTTGAAAAAAGAGTTCATCCCTGATATGAATGCTCTAATCAAAGATTTTGAATCTGAAGGAAACAGAGTCAAAAGAGAAACTTATAGAGCCAATCATACTCGGGAACAGAAGGTAGAAGTTTTGGAAAAATGGAATTTATTCATGAAGGAGATATCCAGCAATGTCCCTTTCTTTGAATACTTTGAGAACCATTTTAAATGGCATAAACAATCTTGTGTCATTACCAAAACCAATTGGACCAAACTTCCTATCAAGGATGCTGCGGGAAACTCTAGCAAACCAGAAATTGTTAGGTCCAACCATCCTCCCCAGGAAGCCATAGTTTTTAACCACCGAAATAGTGATGTTATTGCTTTTCCCTTCAAACACCCAACCAATGAAGAAAAGGTTGTCAAGAAGGTAATAGAGCAAAACAACTACACCAACCAATGTCTAGGAGTCATTGGCAAACAGCTTGATAGGATAGAAGATTGGATAGACAACAAGGTTATCCTCCAGCCAGGAAACCTTAGCAAACCTGTCCAGTCTCTAGAGAAACCTTTAGTCAAGCTCCCCACAACCAGACAAGCCAGTCTCAGACCCAAGGATGTAACAGCCATAGAAGTTGTTGCCCAAAAGCTAGAGGAGCTTGTTAAGAAGGAACCAGTCACCCCTTCACCGGATCACACCTCAACCAGTAGAGATCCCCACAGACTTGTCACTTTAGAAGCCCACACAGCCTCTAGCAGTTCTAGTAGAACCTCCACAGATAATGAAAAGGAGATAGAACAACTAGAAGACCAATTTCGAGGTTTACAGGTAAATAAGCTTTACCAATCCAAGCCAACCAGCCTAACCAAGAATTGGTACCCCAGACCAACACCTCCTGACCTCCAGTATGAGGAAAGAAATGTTTGTAACCAGTTTTCAGTTTCCACTGGTAAACTCTATGAATGGAACATAGATGGTTTAGCAGAACAAGAAATCCTAAACAAGATTTAGCATATGATCATGGTAGCCAATAACTACCTCAATGATGGACATCAAAACACAGAGGTCATAGAGCTCATAACCTTAGGATTTACTAGAAAACTTCTGTAATGGTGGAACAACTGCTTAACAGAAGAGTCTAGGGAAGACATTAAGCATGCTGTCCAAAAAGATGAGGATGAGAACCCCATCTTTGATGAACACATAGGAACAGGTGTTCCTGACGGAGTCAATACCCTGATCTATACGATCATGAAACACTTCGTAGGAAAACCCAGCAACATCACATCTAGGATTTACGACCAGTTAAGTAACCTTAGATGTAAAACCCTTGGTGAATTCAGGTGGTATGAAGATGTGTTTACCACCAGAGTCATGCACAGGAGTGATTGTAACTCTCCATTTTGGAAGGAGAAGTTCATCAATGGATTACCCACTCTATTTGGCGAAAAGGTCAAAGAAACCCTTTGTAGCCCTTTAGGGGTCATAGACTATGATAACCTAACCTATGGAGACATCTCTAGCACCATTCGAAGTGAAGGAATGAAGATGTGCAGAGATCTCAAAATCCAAAGCAAAGCCAACAAAGGAAAGGCCAAGTACGAAGTAGGAAACTTCTGTACACAGTATGGCTTACCTTCTCTCATCCCCAAGAGAAAATCCAAATATAGAGGAAAAGAACCCTCTAAACAGTCCCATAGGAAGAGAACAGCCTCCAAATATTATAGAAAACAGAAGTCCAAGACAGATGATTTCTATAAAAGAGGAAAAACCAAATCCCCAGGAAAATTCACACCCAAAACATCAGGAACATGTTTTAAATGTGGAAATAAAGGACATTTCCAGAAAGAGTGTAAAGCTAAGGCCAAATCCCTTATCAACACCCTTGTTAGTAACCAAGCCAGTAAAGAAGAGATCTTCAAACTCTTAGAACTTGACCACTCAGATAGTGACTCTTTCCAGGAAGAAGAAATCCCCCAGATTGATAGGTCATCCTCAAAATCCTCTAGAGTTTCCTCTAGTTCCTCTAGTGGCCCTGATGAACCTATAGCTTGCAGAGATAGTTGTTGCAGAAACAAGACTATCAATATGCTTACTAAGCAAGAAGAGCTTCTTTTAGATCTCATAGAACAGATCGAAGACCCTGTCACCAAAGCTCAAAGGCTTAGTGAATTTCATAAAACCCTAGTCAAGGAAGCCAGTACATCCAAACCTAGGTTTCAGGAACCCAAAGTTGATTTGGAGAAAATCTACAATAGGTTTACCAAATCCAAAAAAGAAGTTACCATCCAAGACCTCCAAAAAGAGTTCAAGGATACCAAGTCTGAAGTGAGAACCCTTAAGCAAGAGTTAAACATCCTTAAGGTAGATCACACCCTCCTTGACTAGAGAGTCAAACATTTGGAAAACACTTCTCATCAAGGCAATGAGGATGGAACCTCATTTTAGAACCCTTCGGATGAAGAAGTGGATGAAACAGTTAACCCTACAGCTGACATGGTACAGGAACCATCCAGAGAGACGTTCTTACAAACCATAAGTAGGATTAACTTCTAGAAATGGCATTCCAAAGTCAGGATTGTCATCAGCAAGGATTATGAATTTGAGGTCGCAGCCTTAATAGATTCAGGTGCTAATCTCAACTGCATTCAAGAAGGAATCATTCCCTCTAAGTACTTCAGAAAAACCAAAGAAAGGTTAACTTCTGTAAGTGGAGGAAAAATGCAGATTGAATTCAAAATCCCAAAAGCCCATGTTTGCCAAGACAATACGTGTTTCAAAACCACATTTGTTCTTGTCAAGAATATGACAGATAGGGTCATCTTAGGAAACCCTTTCATGTGTCTATTATACCCTTTCATCACGGATAGTGAAGGAATCACTACCCATCCTTTTGGCCAACTAGTTAAGTTCAAGTTTCTTAGGAGTCCGGAACCAAGAGATATCAATAGTCTCCAAGAAGTTTCCATCTCCAGGACCCTTAACCTCATAAGTGCTAAAACTCAATATCTTAAGTACCTTAGAGATGAAATAGGTTACAAAAGGGTTGAGAAGAAATTAGCTTGCAAAGATTTGCAGAAAGAAATCAAACAGTTTGAGGACAGACTACAGCAAGAAGTCTGCTCTGATCTTCCTACAGCCTTTTGGCATAGAAAGAGACACGAGGTTGCTCTCCCATATGTCAAAGATTTCCAGGAAAAAGACATCCCTACCAAAGCTCGACCTATCCAAATGAGTCAAGAACTTATGGAAACTTGTAGAGCTGAAATAGAGGATCTTCTTAAAAAAGGAATCATTAGAAATTCTAGGTCACCCAGCCTTTTATGTTCAGAAAAACGCTGAGACTGAGAGAGGTGTCCCTAGACTTGTCATCAACTATAAGCCCCTTAACAAAGTCTTAGAATGGATAAGGTATCCAATTCCCAACAAAAGAGACTTAGTCAATAGGCTTAGCAAAGCAGTAGTTTTCAGTAAGTTCGACATGAAGAGTGGTTTTTGGCAGATACAAATCAGAGAGTCTGATAGGTACAAAACAGCCTTCACCACACCCTTTGGCCATTACGAATGGAATGTTATCCCTTTATGCTTCCGCTATGAGATTGCCCTGAATGGCACTCTCCCCCTCTGTACCCTGTAACTTCCCCCCCTTTGCTCCTATGCAGGGTTTTCCTCAGAAAAAGCATGAAGGCGCTTCTTCTGGCACAGAACCCAGAAAAGCAACATCCCTTCAAAACCTGCATCCAACAGCAATTACTTTTTCTAGTGGTTATATGGCTATCACTTTACAAGAAGTTAAAAACAAGGTTTTGCAATTTAGCAATGGAGTGTACACAGATCTCCCACCCTCCATTAAATTCATCCTTGATAACCTCCAGAGAGCCTTTACCAAAAACAACTATAACATTTTCCAAAGAACCCTTAGAGCACTAGAATTACACCTAGTTGAACTAGAGGCAGGAAATGCAATTCTATCTAGTCAACTCTTTGGCAAAGAGGATATCCATTCAATGGATAAAATGACTATCATGGGTACTGATTATGCTAGGTTAAGTCTTAAGACTCAGAACCAGCTAAGAAGTGTTGTTGCTAACTTGCCTACCGATATACAAGTACGTATCTTGGGAAGCAAGGCTATGTCTGAATCATGTGACCTATGGTTCAAGCATTTTGGAATATTGGTCATCACTCATTTTCCAGTTTACGGTGAAGACCCAGATGATATTGACAATGCCTTCATCATGTCAACCTGGAATGAGTACTTTGGAAGCAGTCACAGGGTCTATGAAAAGAAACATCCTTTTCCTGGTCTGATAGTCAACTATGAAGACGGGGCAGATGATGAAGATAAAGATCCAAGCTGGCTCTCAAGAATGTTTGAATATGGCTTTATCAGACTCATAAAACTAACAAGCCATAATCAAATCAACCAGTTCCCCCAGATAATCCAACAGGTTGTTACAAAGATCAAAAGTCCATTTGTTTCCATCAGATGCTGGAGCACTCTCCCACAATGGGATAGTAACAATTGGATGACTGTCCAACCTGCTCACCACCTTGTACTTATCAATGGGTACACCCACAATGGCCCTTGGTATGACGGAGACTCCTACCTATCCTATAAAGACCCATATGCTCTTGTAGGATCTTGGATGGATTACCTCAACAATGAACTCCGGTTCCATCCTCATTGCCTTGATGAGAAGTGTTTTCCAAATGTTTGACTCTCTAGTCAAGGAGGGTGTGATCTACCTTAAGGATGGTTAACTCTTGCTTAAGGGTTCTTACTTCAGACTTGGTATCCTTGAACTCTTTTTGGAGGTCTTGGATGGTAACTTCTTTTTTGGATTTGGTAAACCTATTGTAGATTTTCTCCAAATCAACTTTGGGTTCCTGAAACCTAGGTTTGGATGTACTGGCTTCCTTGACTAGGGTTTTATGGAATTCACTAAGCCTTTGAGCTTTGGTGACAGGGTCTTCGATCTGTTTTATGAGATCTAAAAGAAGCTCTTCTTGCTTAGTAAGCATATTGATAGTCTTGTTTCTGCAACAACTATCTCTGCAAGCTATAGGTTCATCAGGGCCACTAGAGGAACTAGAGGAAACTCTAGAGGATTCTGAGGATGACCTATCAATCTGGGGGATTTCTTCTTCCTGTAAAGAGTCACTATCTGAGTGGTCAAGTTCTAAGAGTCTGAAGATCTCTTCTTTACTGGCTTGGTTACTGACAAGGGTGTTGATAAGGGATTTGGCCTTAGCTTTACACTCTTTCTGGAAATGTCCTTTCTTTCCACATTTAAAACATGTTCCTGATGTTTTGGGTGTGAATTTTCCTGGGGATTTGGTTTTTCCTCTTTTATAGAAATCATCTGTCTTGGACTTCTATTTTCTATAATATTTGGAGGCTGTTCTCTTCCTATGGGACTGTTCATAGGGTTCTTTTCCTCTGTATTTGATATATATATATATTTATATATATATATATATATATATATATATATATATATATGATAATTCAATAGTTGAAGTAGAGGTATTTGAACCTTGATGGTAGTTATTGAGCTACAAAGTGATATTTTATATGCTTTAATCACATGAAACAGGTGTCCATATAGTGATGGAGTTGAAGAAGAAATTCACAATAAATGTATGTGTGCTTTAATCACATCATATCAAGCTAGTTATAATTAATAATAGAAAAGTTTTTTAATCTAATTTCATTCGGAATGATGAGACGGGAATTTTTTTAAAAAAGAAATTCTTAAGGGGAATTTTTTTTTTCTTTGAGAGAGAGTTTCAACTTATGGCGTCCACTCTTGATGATAACTCTTTATCATTAGACCAAGACACTAATCAGTTTTTGGTGTAGGCGGAGATTGAATCCCAGATAGGGGTTATAATCACATGACATTTTTAATAAGTCACTTGACTTATATTTAAATAATATAAGTGGATGGTTTTTTTAACCACCACTTAGTGGGTTGCATAAAAATTCCTGCAATTTAGGTTGTATAAAAACATTGCTCTTTGTTTATTTTATTTTTATTTTTTTGAGATAGGTAAGTTAGTGAGAGAAGAGAGATGAAAGTTGAACCACAAATTTAGGACACTATCATTACTATTGGATTATCACTTGAATTCTCAATATTTTTCATTTTCAAGTGGCTGCTATTTTCTTGATTATTTAAATATTTAGGGATAATTACACTTTGCCCACCTGTGGTTTGCCTCTAATTCTATGTGCCTACCCGTGGTTTCAATTTTGACACTTTACCCACCTATGATTCTCACCGTGAGTGTGCCGTAACCCACCTCTGTTAAAATTAAGGGTAAATAGGTATTTTTGTACAAGTTTTATGTCTCTCTCCTCCCAAAACAAAAAATAGCACAAAAATGCAAGAGAAAGAAGATCAAAAAGTGGTATTTGTCTCTCTTTCCCTTCACACCAATCTTGAACATGATGAACATACCCAGAAAAAAAAAAAAAAAAAAAAAAAAAAAAAAAAAAAAAAAAAAAAAAACCCAGATCAACCTATCACTGACTTAATGAAACATCTTCAAAAAATCATTAAGCTGTAAGATTAGCATGTCACAACTCTTTAAAATCGACACATCAGATTTTAATTTTATTTTAGTGTTAAAAAATTTTAAAAACTCAGATCTGAACACCAATCTCACCATCGCATCAATGCACTTCACTTGTCTCCGGTGAGATCTCAACACCGAAATAATCATAGCTCCGTGCAAATTATATTTCTCCAATTGTCTTACTCTTTATGTACCTTTTTTTTTTTTAGGTTAATTTCTGTATCCAATTGATTTCATTATTGTATTATTTTATTTGCTGGATTAGTGGATTTGGTGATGCGTTTTAGGGTGAGTGGAGCCCATACCTTTAAAATGGAGAGATTAATTTTAGATGTGGTGTGGGAAGACAACGAAATTTCCTAAGCTTTTCGTTTGGTTTAACATTATATCCATGGTAACAAAATTCAAAAGGTTTGCACTTTTGTTCATTAACCCATAATTCTGTTGCACAGACCACAGCCTTCCTTCAAGAGGTCTAAAACTAGTTGGCTATAGGAAAGGGATTAGGTTTCAGATCTGAAACGTAAGCTCCTTCATTGTGCTACTCAAGCGCTACCTAGACCATACAGCTCCACCACTCCGGTGAAAGACCTCCTTAATCGAAAGCGCCTCCAAGTTTAAAAAGGGTTCACATCTAAGTTTTTTATTTATTTAAAAAAAAAACCCAGATGACCAACCAAATTTTGGGCATAACCCATATTACCAGTAACTTCTAAATGCAAAACCCAAATGAGATATAAGTTCCAAAAGCAAAGTTCAGATCACGAAGTGCTTGAGCAAAGTCCCAGTTGAGAAAACTTAAAGGTAAACGATAATCTATTAAAATTTTATGGGTTATGTTCAAAATTTATGGGTTTAATTTTTGGTTAATCTTCAAGATTTCTGGGTTTAGTTTTTGGTTTGGGTTTATGTTCAAAAATTCTGGGTTTTACTTTTTTTTTTGAGATAATAGACAGAACTATATTAATGTAAAAGAGTAACCATATACAAATATAAAGAAAAGAACAACGCCTGGGCTTGCTCTAGTGAGCCAACTGAAGAGACAAATAGGAAAAGATAAAGCGCAAGACATATTATGTTCTTCAGATTTTTGGGAATGTTCTTCATGTTCAAGATTTAAGTGAGAGTGTTTTGATCCGTTTTGGGGTTTGTTTTTTACTTATTTTGTGTTAGAGTAACGGAAAGTGGAGAGGTGGGTTACGGCACACTCACGGTGAGAATCACAGGTGGGTAAAGTGTCAAAATTGAAACCACGGGTAGACACATAGAATTAGAGGCAAACTACAGATGGGTAAAGTGTAATTATCCCAAATATTTAATATCATGTGCCAAATTCTAGCATCACCTATAGAATGAAGTCTTCAATAAACCAAGCACGTGCCTTGTATGTTTCTTCTTGCTAAGTACCCGCTTTATCTGTATAGCCAGTCATTTTAGTTGCCCTACGAAAATTTGGCTGCTATCTTCTTGAACTTTCACTCACAACTCAAGCTGCAGCTGTAGTGGCTGCCTCAATTGCAGAGGTTTGTATGCAAAATATGAACTTTATATTGCTATTTATCAATTTTTTAATTGCTCAATGTGAATAATTCTTTTGGAAAAGTACAGAGTGGCAAAAAGGAAGTCTAAATGGCAGTTTGAGAGGGCAGATTTTAGAGTATGATATGGAAAGGGTTGGGCGAAGGACAGAAAGAGAAGGATATTTGAAACTAGCCATGATAAGGGAAAGAAAAAGTTAGATTTGATTATGTTAATTGCATCAAAGAGTTCTATTAAGGGAACACTAGATGAAGGAAAGAGAAAGTAGCTACTTTGATGTATTCTTTGATTCAATCCATGCAGGGAATTGGGGAGAATTTCCAATTTAGTAACTCCATTGATGGTATATATCATAGGTTCGCAGGGAGAATTATGAAAGTCAAATAGCAAAAAAGTGATTCATTATGTAATTCTGAAGTGATTTTCATAGATTCTTCATACTTTTTATCCAATGCAATTGTTGGTGTTAATTAGGAACATCGAAGTCATTATTAAGGGGGACAAGGGTCATAGTTCAAATTTCTAAGAGGGAGCTTCACACACACACATATATATATATATATATATATACACCACACACTTAGATTAGATTACACTAGAGTTTCTATCTTGTATTAAAAAAAGGGAAATGCTAACGGATGCTTTTAGGGCAATGGTTAATAATCCATTTAAAGAAAGATAACATTGTTACTTAAAATAGATTGTTAACCATTGCTCTAAGGGCATTCGTTAGCATGACCCTAAAAAAATAAAAAATAAAAGATAACATTGTTACTAAATTTTTTAAATTATAAAATTGATTTTTTTTCCCGAGCAATATTGATTTCTAAAAATCTTTTGGGGCCATTCGGACGGTCAGATATTTTGCTCAAGAAACTTATGCAGCCTCAAATACTCAGTAAAAGTTGATGAGACCTTGACCTTGGGTCTCACTCTCAGACGAGCTGTGGTGAGTGTCTTGAATAATTTATGTCTCCTCTTACTCTTTCATTCTATATGACTTGCGTACTATTTTCTAAAGAATTTACAGTTTGGAATACTGGGCTTTTGAGATTCTAATTTTCATAGCAGGATTAATTTAAAACTCGGAAATAAGTACATCAATTACCACAAGTGGTAAATTTTACTTTTTCCCCGCATTTTAGAGACAAAAATAGTAATTTTGCCATTATTTATTTTGTGGCTGAGTTTGCTGTTTACACGCAAGGAAATTTTAGCTTGTCACTTTATATTCTCTTTTTTTTTTTGGGATTGAGTTTGGTTCTAAACACCAATAAAAAGTTGACATTTATTTTTATTATGTATAATTGTACATAACTTAGTTAACCCAACTAACCAAGTGAGTCATGTGCGTTACACATAATAAAGCACATTTCATCTTTTTATTGGATGTTGAAATTTGAAACTTCAAACATGTTTAGAGTCAATTTTTTTTTTTTTTTTCTTAAGGTTTGGTTGACGGCCTGCATTTGAATACAATTTGTGAAGTAATTCATGAAATACTAATTTATTGTTTCTCTCCCCAACTGTTAATACAAACTCTAATTTACTATGAAGTTTCCACTATATATATATATATATATATATAAATACAAGTTGAAAATGGCTTCTGAAGTGGGCCTAAAAGGTTAGATAGGACAAGTGGGCTAATCATCAAGGCTGGCCCAATAAATAACAACCCTAGATAGATTTATATACAAATCTTCCACTTAACCCCCACCATGTTTCTCATCTTGATTTCTTTACCTGGCGGCGGGAAAAAAAAAAAAAACACCCAAAGCAATTTTTTAAAAGCAAATTCCCAATTTCGAAGCATTACGTTTTACATCTTACAAATTTTTTTTTTTGGTTTAAAAAAAGAAAGAAAAAAAAAAAAAAAAACCACAAAGCTCCAAAAGTGACTGGCGAAAAAAAAAAAGTACACGACCTCCACGCGTGTCGAAAAGCGCGTGGAATCCGCATATCCCCATCCCCACTTTTTCCTCCTCCAACAACAAAGTACGTTCTATTCAAATCCACACCGTCCAAAATTCCTAAAATATCTCAATCGAACGGCCGAAACCCCATTAACCCACATGGACCCGCGAAACACGACAACGTTTCTCATCTAGTTTAGGTTCGGATAGTACACCGAACCTAAGGCCCGGATTCCGAGCCTAGACCGGCGTTTTTTTCATCGCCTAGTTGAAAACTAAAAAAAAAAAGAAAAAGAAAAAGAAAAAAGAAATAAAATATTCCAAGTCACTGTTTGGATCGCTTTATCTTCGGCTCTGGTCCGAAAATCCAAACTTTCTCGCTCTTCTCTTCTGCAAGTCCTTTTAGACAGAGATAGAGAGAGAGAAAGAGAAAGAGAGTGTTCTTTTAAAACAAAGCCAGAAAGAGAAAGAGAGAGAAAAACTGTGAGCCATTACAACGTCGTCGTTTTGGAGCTTTTATAACCACTCTAGTGTTTAGATTAGTCTATAAATTATAAAACCAAAAAAAAAAAAAAAAAACATTTTTTTTTTTGTTTTGATCAGCTATCAGCTACTACTACTACTACAAGTCTACAACTACTACTATTTGTAGCTTTTAGGAAACGACGCCGTAAGTCTCTCTTTCTCTCTCGCTTTCTCTTTGAAGAACCCTAAAATTCTCTTTACTTTTTTAGCCATAGCTCAGCTCAGCTCAGATCACAATCTCTCTCTCTCTCTCTCCAAGTCAAACTGCACCTTCTACTTCCTTGGTGGGCCTTTCAGTAATTTTCTCTACCTCACTGTGAATTCACTTCATTAATTTGTGCTTTCTTGTGTTGAATTTGCTTGGAAATGTTTGTGCATGGTGTTTCTTGTTGAGAATTTTTGGGGTTTTTGGTGTGGACATGGTGGGGTTTTTTTTTAGGGTTTTGAAGTAAATGGGTTTGGGTTTTCAATTTCACTAGAATTGTGCTATTTTATGCTTGAATTGTAGTCTTTTTAAGTCTAAAGCATAGTGTTTGTGTGCAAGTTGTTTTGTTTCTGATATATTGTTTTTTGTCTCAAAGAGCTCACATTAGCTTAAATTTTACTGAATTTTCCTCTTGGTGGTTTCTGGGTCTGGAATACAACAATTGAAGATCATGTTTTTGGAGTAGTTCCAATTGTTTACTTAAATGGTGGTTGAGAAAGTGAAGGTAGATTTGAAATCTTTCTGGGTTTTTTATTTGAATGTTTTCTCCTAGTTTTCATGTTCTTGGCAATTGATTGAAGCACAAAGTTTAAAGTTAAACTCTTGTGGGGTTTGTTCATTTTGGCGATGGTCGATGACAATTGGCTGACATTTAAAGCCTGGTTTCCAAAATATGTTGTATCTGTATCGAGTGCAGAATGGAGTATAATAAACTTGGTTTAAAATTTAATCATGTCTGTTAATGTGATGGTGTGATACTACTTAACGCTAGGATTTTCTTTTGCTTTTGCTTGTGTGGTTCGTTTCGATGTGCCTTTTTTGTACATTCAAATGATTTGCCATAAATATCATGTTTTGTTACTCAGCATTGTTGACTAGTATGTCTCATTTATCAACTGCAACATTCTTGTGCAGGGTAATGTTTGAACAGATGTGCTGTATCGTAGATTTGCTGGTGTGAGGTGGTTTGATACATGATGATGTTTATATATGGGTAGAACTACTTTCCACAAAAAGAATTAACTGAGTGAATCTTGGTGGCTGGATTTTTAATGCCTGGTAACGAAGTTGAAGAGAGGATCCATAATTTATATGAGCTAGACAATTCTTCCCAAGGCCAGTATCACTCTCAAGCTTTGGATGGAAATTGGCCAGTTCTTAACTACAATCAGTGGGTTGGAAAACAGAGGCAGATTGGGGAAGCTCCAAGTTTCAAGCTGAAAAACAGCAACACTCAACAATTAGGTATCAGCGATTTATATTATTTGTAATAATCTTTACTTTAATGACTCTTTATCACTCTGTATTGTAGACAGTGGCAATATAAGAGGAATTTTTTTTTCACCCTTTTGCTTTCTAAGTCATTGAGTCAAAATTTATTTATGGTAATTTGAAAGAGCCATTTCATTCTCTTTATAACACAAACTGTATAGTGTTGCCTTTTAATAAATCATTTGATCATATATATATATATATATATATTTATTTATTTATTTATTTATTTATATATAACACTGTATGTCTTTTGATATTTGCAGATTCTTTGTTGTTCAACCAAACCCATACACAGTTGACGCCAAGACCTGAGTATCCCAACAGTTACTCCCGAAACCAGCAGCTGAATTCAAATGGATATATGTTTGGACGCCAGCAATTCCAGGCAAGCCAAAGTCAACCAGAGTTTTTGGGGGAAAATACAATTTATGATCCACATAATTTAACTTCCAGAGGCATCTCTTTCCTTATACCACAGCAAGAAAATGCATCTGGGGACAGTCCCACCTTGACAACAAATTCAGAAAGGTCAGAAATTACTGAATCTTCCACTGACTTCAACTTCGTTGGTGGGAAGCATCAGTTTGTGAGAGGCCAACAACCAGATACAACACAAACTCACCTAATGCAGCAGTCTGGATACAGTGATATGCAGATGCTGCAGCAGCACAGAATGTTCAAGCAGTTGCAGGAACTTCAGAGGCAGCAACAACTTCAGCACTTTGGTGACCCAAGGCAACAGAATTCTTCAAACCAGATTTCTGCATTGACTAAACAGGTTACTGGGGCTCAGATTTCACCTGTCATCAATGGAACACCTGTTAATGACACATCACAAATGTTTATGAACTGGATGCAGCGAGGTACGCCTCCCACTGCTCAAGGTGTATCTAACAGAGTTATATTTTCCCAAGATCAAGGTCAGGCTTTGCGTTCCATTGGTCTGGCTTCTCAGCAGCCTGATGTATCTTTATATGGTACTCCGATCACAAGTGCAAGAGGAAATATGGGCCAATATTCCCATCTCCAAGGGATGTCTCATGATTCTACCAATCTGTTGACCAAGGCTAGTGGTCAAACACAGAAACCTATGATGCAGTCATCAGCCTTCAGTAACACCTTTGTAGGTGATCAGGTTAATGTTTCTTCAGATCGGGTTTGCTTCCCCCAAGGAGCTTTCATACCCAAACAAGGACTTCAGGGAAAAAATGTTTTTGGACAGGTTCCTATTCAGGGGTTGAGTAGTGGAGTTATTTCGGGGAATGTCCAGCTGGGGAATACTTTACAAAAAAATGCATCCCCAGTGGAAATTAATGGGAGGCAAGAGCAAGCTGGTTGGCCTGGAACCTTGCAGCAAAAGATGCAGCTTGGCCCTCCTCAGGGTTTGGTTCCCCTAGATCCGATGGAAGAGAAGATTCTGTACAATATGGATGATAACATGTGGGATGCTTCTTTTGGCAGGCGCAATGACATAGGTGCTGGAGGTTTTGGGCCTACAGTGGAACATACAGATTATTCAAATACGTTTCCTTCCTTACAAAGCGGAAGCTGGAGTGCTCTTATGCAGTCTGCTGTAGCAGAAGCTTCTAGTAGTGATACTGGACTACAGGAGGAGTGGAGTGGCTTGACTTTTCAAAATACAGAACCCTCAACTGACAATCAGCTGTCAAATGCTATGGGTAGTGAAAAGCAACAAACGGGTTGGCTTGATAGCAACCTGCTGGTTACCTCCTCAAATTCTAAACCTTTTCCTGTGTTTAATGATTCTAGTGTGAACTCTAGTTTTCCCGGCTTTCAGCAGTCAGGTGTCCAATTCTCGATGGAGCAGAGAGATGCATTGCGCTCAGTTGACTCTCATGAATCAATTCAGAAATCCACCAAAAACACTGGTGAGTGGTTAGATTGCAATCCTAAACAAAAGCCATCCATTGAAGGAATTCAACCTGTACAACCGCTTATGCATTTGGACAATGCATGGGCTGGTCAGATTTTCGAGCACCCAGAAACGGATGCCCATCAGCTGAGAATAGCCTCATGTAACAATGTTAGCCAAACATGCAGTGGACCAAAAGGTAGGAATATTATGTCTTGATCACCCATTTTAGTGTTGCTATTTTTGGCACTCATAATAACGAGAACACTTTGGACAATTGTTGGACAGGTGATGTTAATGAAGCTACATACAAGGAGAGGGATTCTGAGGAATGTCCGTGGGAGGCTGATAGTAATTGTGGGGTAAGTTCTTTTTCTAGATCAACTGGAGGATTGGAGCAATTACACTCTGGCACGGATAGTACTCTACCCAACAGAGAAGATTCTCAGATATTTAACTTTGCTGCTCTACCAAATTCAAGCCCTTCTAAGGCCTGTCAGGAAACAAGTCAACAAGTCCAACATAGTAATCAACTTGATTACGTTAAGCATGTTGATGTATCTAGGAACAAGGGAAATCAGAGCATGGAAAAAAACCAGCATCAGATGAGTAATGGTTCTCATGTTTTGCATAACTATCATGTGGGAGCAGGTGGAATGTATGAGATGCAGCAGAACTACTACCAAAAGGACAACTCTTATGAAAACTATGCTTCCAAAGGATTGGGCAGGCAAGAGCAAGAACATGCAGGGCAGCTCAAATTCATTGGTAATGTTTCTAGCAGTGCTATGAACCTGGATAAGGTGAATACTGGTTTTTTATATATATATATATATATATCCTTTTATGATACTTCTGTTGATTGTTTGTTTCAGATTTCCATTGTTGATGATGTAATTTTCTTATGTTACAGGGGCACTTACACGATTTTCATAAATGGGGTGGTCAAGGAAACTCAAAAGCCTCAGAGAAGGTGCCTTCTAGAGGTGATCTTGATAAATCTACTACCTTTGACAGATCAGTTGGTCCTCATTGTGCAAATGTTACTGGTCAAACAAGGTAGTTGATTATGAAATAACGATGGTTTGGAAATGTGGGTTTGCATTTACTAATTGTTATTATTTCACTGCTTTATAAGTCAAACCTTTATTTATCTAGTTCATCCCTTGCTTATAAATCGCACTGGCCTTCTGTTTCTGTACTCCTGTATCCCTATTGTTTTGCAGAAGTCATTATTTTTCTTATTTTTCAGTATTTATCTAAAACTAGTCACATTAGGGACCGCTCCTTCACTTATATTTTGTCTGTCTTATGGAGGCTTTGTCTGACTTAATCATGGCAGTGAAAACATGCTTGAGCTTCTTCATAAGGTTGACCAGTCAAAGGAGAACAGCACAATACCTTATCTTGGAGCTAGAGGCTATAATTCATTAGTGCCTGAGGGAGAAACGCCAGATGCGTCTGTTTCTCAACAGTATCATCATCAGTCTCCTGCTTCTCAACAGTATCATCATCAGTCTCCTGCTTCTCAAGGCATCACTTTGAAATTGGCTCCCCCATCTCAACAGTTGTCCAATGTGAACCCTTTTATCTCATTTTCGGAAGTAGCAAGTAATATGAATTTCAGGCAAGCCAATTCTGAGTTAGGAGAGAAAAGCCAGACCTGGTTAGCTTCCCCATCCGTTCAGTTTTTGCCTTCATCACAGGAGTCAACTCAAAGAGCACATTGGGATAATAAAGTTTGTGCTTCGGGGCAGGCAAGCATCCCCTCATCTTCATATATGCATGGAAGTTCTGTTGCAACTTTTACATCTAGTCCTCCATATATAAGAAGTCAGGCTCAAATGCAACTCATGCCCAATGCACCTGTAGCACGGCCATCTTCACAGGCAACATTTCCTGGTACAGTTAACAGATATCCACCCTTCAACCTTGCTCAAGATAGTTCTGCACAGATAAGTGCCAATTCTTCTGGTATGTCAGTCATGCACCAGCAGGATGCATTTTCAGCGAAACCACAAAATGTGTGGACAAATGTACCAATTCAACGTCTTCCTTGTGTGGAATCTCAGAAGGTTCCCTCTATGGATACATCAACAAATAGAATGGAAACTTCATTGGCTGCACAGGGGCTAAACGATCAAAATTCCCAGAAAGTTGGATATGGTTCATCAGAATTCCCTGCACGTCCTATGAATGTACAAGGCTCTGAAGTTGGGGCAGATCAACCGGGGAAAGAGAGGTCCCAGCTACGAGTATCATCTGGGATACTTGATGTTTCATCGACAGATAGTTTGGCAACAGATATCCCTGATGGAAATGCTTTTGCCTCTGGCTCATTGTTGGCTCATTCACTCCAGCAAGACCTTGTAAGAATGCAATACGAAGACAACAATGCCCCTGCTGCCTCTGATACAAATGTTGGGTCTATTGGCCATTCTTTAAAACCATCACATGTTCTCCATCCGAATTACTCTTTAATGCACCAAGTGCAGACAATGAAGGATGTTCGGCATGATGGACAGCAGTTCATATATGAACATGTTTCCAGGTCCAGAAACCAAATGGATACTGGACTGACTTCAGCATCCCAGCTCAACTCATTATTGTCTGTGGAACCCAAGATGCAAAGCTTCTTGACAGAAGCAAGAGAAGATTCTGGCATAAATGTTTCACCAAAGCCTGCTCTCGTAGATAGACCTCATGAGATTGTTGCATCTGGTCAAAGTGATTCTCAGAGTCAATTTAATAGTAGTAATGTGGTATCTATTCATGCAGAACATCCGCAGGTTAATCTGCCCATGGCACCCTCCTGGTTTAAACAGCATGAAACTTTCAGAAATGGGCAGATGCAACCAATGTATGATGCAAGACTTGCAAAGACTGCTGCAGGACAGTTCTTTCTTGGGAAGCCGTCCCAGAATTTGGATACATTTTCATCTGTGGAACGGATAGATGCTGATGCTAGTCAGACTGGCAGAGTTTGGCTCAAACCAGCAGCCCAGCAGCACAATCCATTATCAGCCCCTTATTTGTTGCCTTCAGATGACACTGATCAATGTATGGCTATTGTGAGACCAAAGAAGCGCAAAACGGCAACGTCTGACCTTCCACCATGGCACAAAGAAGTCACACATGGTTCTCGAAGGGTTCAAAATATCAGGTACTTGCCATTATAGCCCTTTTGTTTGCTATAGTACTTCCTTTTATGTTCACTTTTATTGCTTAGAAGATGGATCAAAAAAAAGAACTAATAGTGTTGAAAATTTCTGATATTCTTGTTAATTTATCTTTCTTTTTTTCTCTTTTCCCCCTGGATGGAATTGAGAATTATTGTTAACCGAATGACTTAAGACTGGTGGTGAATAAAATATAATATTTCTAACTTTCTTTACTTCTTCTTTTTCATTTTATATATATAAGAAATTATCCATAATATATTTCAATCACTGGTTACTTTCTCCTTTAATTTTGTAAATGTATAAGAGTGCATTTGCTTTTGCAGTGTTGCAGAACATGACTGGGCGCTAGCAACCAATCGACTTATAGAGAAGGTTTGCTCCTTCTCACTCTTTAAATATTCTTGTATCTGGAAATCAATATTTTTTGTAATATTTTCATTTCTAATGGCAGGTGGAAGATGATGTTGAATTCATTGAAGATCAGTCAATGCTGAGATCAAAGAGAAGACTTATCTTGACAACACAGCTTATGCAGCAATTGCTTTGCCCAGCACCAGTGTCCTTTCTCTCAGCAAATGCTGCTTCACATTATGATACTATGGCATACTTTGTTGCTAAGCTATCACTAGGGGATGCATGCTGCTTGAACTCTCACACAAGAAATGGTTTGTCTCGTGTACCACTGAACAACAATAACTTGTAAGTGTAGCTCCTCTGGATTTTTATGCTTCTTTTTCAAATGTAAGAGGATTTGTCTATATATATATATATATATATATATATATATATATATATATATATATATTTTTTTTTTTTGGGGGGGGGGGGGGGGGGGGGTTGGGTTGGGTGGGTATCATGGGGCACTCTAAAAATGAACTAAAAAGTTCTATCATCAATGCATGAATATATAATTTCTCATGGAATACTTGTGTATAAAAAAAATGTTTCGAGTCTCCAGAAAGATAACTTCTGTTTGTAAATATGTTCAGGAACTCAGAGAAGCTCAAAGGTTTTGAGAGTATCAATGATCGCTTTTCAGAAGTTGTGGAAGACTTCAGCAGTAGAGCAAAGAAGCTGGAAAATGACTTATTAAGGTATGAGACAAGTATTGGCAATCATGTAATCATTTTGACACTTTCAGCATAAAGAAAATTGCAATTATATGTTAATAAAAGGATGTGGCAACCCCAATAATAATTTTATAAACAATAATGATCTTATAAATGTGCCAGAAGATCTGCAACTTACTTTGTAAAGAAGATTTGATGCTTATGAAACCAAAATTAAATGCCTGAACCCTTACACAACTGCAAAGAAAATTGGATCCTATTCTTAGGGTTTATTCTCTTGTTCTTGTGGAACATAGGCAAAAAGGAAAAGAAAAATGCGGTTGGCCTCTAGTTAAAAGAAAAGGAATAAAAATTGTGTCATGTTTTAATACATTCCTTTTGATGATACAGACTGGACAAGGCAGCAGCATCAATTTTAGATGTAAGAGTGGAATGCCAGGAGTTGGAAAAGTTTTCTGTCATCAACCGATTTGCCAAATTCCATGTCCGACCAGCAGATTCCTCCGTGACCTCATCTTCACCTAGTACTGCCCCTGCACCAAAACCCTCTCCTCAGAGATATGTCATTGCGCATCCAATACCTAAGAATCTACCAGAGGGGGTACCATGTCTTTCACTGTGATTATCAATTACATGATCCCCTTCCCAATTGAATGCTCCTTTCATTTAAGCTATACATTCCATATCCTGCCCACCTCTGATCTCTTTCATCAACATATGTACTGGCACCATGAAGGAAGAGGATTTATTGACAGAATGCAAAGCCAGTCAACCCCCAAGTAACAAAGGCCACTCGTTCAATCTTGAGCGGAGGTTGATTGTTGTCATTTTTGAGGAAGTACATATTATTTCTTGTATATTTTGATGAATTTCCAAGGAGAATAGGTAGTGCCATAAGTAATCTTTTGAAATAGCAAAGAGGTCTTTGGTATGGATGTGCCTCTAGTCTCAAGTTGTTACATATATACATAATTTATAGGTATATCTGTTTAGCTATGGTTTTGTAGTTTTTTCTTCTTTTCCCTACTTTTTGCCCCCCCCCCACCACCCACTTTTCAGGTTGGTTCTGCATTGAGCTGGGAGACAGGAGTGTTGGCATCTTGAAGAGCAAGCAATTAGTTAGTCAAATAAAATATTTTAGAAAGGTACAGCTCTTTGTAATTTATATAATGAAGTTTTATCAGGTGCTTCCCTGAAGAATCCCCAACAAACATGGAAAATTATTAAAAGCTTCTGTGACCTTTGCACTTGGTTCATTAATTATTTTCTTCTCCCTCAGTCACGTGTGAATGTTGTTCAGCTTTCATTTTATTGGGGGAGCAAAAGATCTCTCTGAAAAGGACACAGAAGCTTCTGTTTACTAACAACTTTACAAACCCATTTGTTTTCTTTGAAAAGTACAAGGTTTCAGACATTGATTCTGTGTCCCTCAATGTCACAAAAAAGAGGATTTTTTATGTTGGGATGGAGTAAAAGACAAGGGAAGACTTTTATTGTACATGACACGAGGGTGTGTATTTTTTTGGTTGGAGAAGATTCATAGTACTTGATTGTCATTCTCTCTCATCAAATTGACTCTTGAAAGCAAAGCTGCACTGACACGTCAGATGATTTGTAATAACTAAAAACTTTTTTGTCAACTCCATCTGTATCAGTATCTGTACCTGATCCACTCATGATTGGGAAAGTGATATGAGAAAGAAAGCCGAAAAAATATTTAACCGAATTCCAATGGTGCAGTGGCAGAAGAATAAAGAACAAGAAACAAAAAAAACTAATTTTTAAGTGTTAGAAAATGATATTACTTTGTGGGGTTTCCTTATCCATAATACACGAGGATATATTTGATTGGTTGACAAGTGGATTCCCAAAGAGTTTGTAATTGTTGCTGACAAACATTGGTGGGGTGTGTGTATTAGTTTTTTTCAAAACAAAACACTGTTAATTTTGCCATCATCGATATCCCATCACCATTGCACTTTTTGCCTCGTGGAAAGTGGGACCTGGACCACCTTTAGTCAGCCATGGATATCGTATGCTTGTTGAACTTTGATTGAATATTTTTTTTTGGACTTTGTGTTTGTGATAATTTCGTGGAGTGTGGTCCTAAAAATCACCAATATTTGTTTCTACATGTCAAGCTGAAAAATAGTTTATCCTATATCGACTTGTACTAGTACTAGTAGTTCTCTATATAGTCGGTTTGCACTTATGTTTTTCAAGTCGGTTTGGAGTCCTAACTCCTAAATACTAGCGGATAAATTAATTCGCGCCCTTTCTCTATAAATATCACATCCCTTGGTACCAAATTTATTCTTGCTAAAGTGATTACATACCGATAGAGAGAAACCCTTACAGATTTCTAATACCAAAACCACCAAAACCAAAAAAAGTCACAAAGATGACAGACGGGTTTTGTACAGATTGCAAGGCATATACACCTATTGTGTTTGATCACACGGCAGGTGACACAATATGCTCTGAGTGTGGACTCGTTCTTGAATCCCGCTTCATAGATGAAACCTCGGAGTGGCGAACCTTTGCCGATGAGTACAGAGATAAAGATCCCAACCGTGTTGGTGCCCCCTCAGACCCTTTGCTCTGCGGTGGCGGGCTTGGCACGGTTATTACCAAGATTGGTGCTTCTTGTGATTCTTCTTTTTCATCTTCAAGAGTAATTAACCAGTGGCAGAAAGTTGCACAAAACCCAGATGCCTCTCTTATCAATAACTTCAAAAGGATTGGTAACATGGCTGATACGTTAGGCCTAATGGAGACTATTAAGAATCATGCCAAAGAGTTATACAAGAAGGTGACTGATCAAAATGCTTGTAGGGGAAGGAACTTGAGTCCCATAATGGCTGCTTGCTTGTACTATGCTTGTCAAGAAGAGCGTTGTCCAAGGACAATGAAGGAGATTGCCATGGTTACTGAGGGAGCAGCAAAGAAGGATATATACAGAGCCAAAAGGTTGGTAAGGGAAAAGTTAGAGATTGGTAACAAAGTAATACATGCTGGGGATCTTGCAAGACGTTATTGTTCCAATCTTGGTTTGAACAATCTAGTAACAAAGGCTGTGCTAGAAACCGTGAAGAAATCTGAAGAGTTTGACATAAGGAGAACCTCTACATCTATTCTAGCAACGATTATTTATATGATAACACAGCTTTCAGATCGGAAGTGCTCTCTTCGAGGTGTGTAACCCTGAATATTGCCACTCCTAATCTTTTCATACATTCCTCTTAAAACACAATGATAACAACTTTTTTTTTTGGGGGGGGGGGGGGGGGGGGGGGGGGGGGGGGCAAAAAACGATTTCTTTATGGGAAAACACAATTAACTATTGCAATATAAACGGTGCCAACAAGGTGGTTTTTTTTTTTTTTTTTAATTTTTAATTTTAATTTTTTCCCTTTCTTGAATTATTGAGTTAGGAACAATTTGTGTTTTGAACTGATTCAAATTCTATCTTATCTCTATTAAAAAAAAGAAAAAAAAGAATTAGGAACAATTTGCAGGACGATCTAATTATAATCTAATGACTTTATGTCATGTCATTCAAAGAATTTCTTTGTTTGTTAATTAAAAAAAAAAAAAACCTTTCATATCAAATTTAATAATTTTTTATATTAGACTCTGTTATAATCTAATAACTGTGTGTCATGTCATTCAAAGAAATTCTTCGTTTGTTAATGAAAAATAAATAAATAAATAAACAAACTCTTTCATGTCAAGTTTATATTAGATGCTCCGAAATTATCTCCTTTTTTAATCAAATAATTTTGACTCACTTACAGTTACTGTTGGATATGTTTTAATAATCCAAGCATTCATTGTTTCTTCTGGATGACATATATTATGTCCATGAATTTGTATTAAAGCCATTATATATGGATGCAGATATTGTACTTAGTGCTGAAGTTTCAGAATCGACCATCAAAGGGACATTCAAGGATCTTCACCCTTATGCTTCAAGGCTGATACCTAAGTGGTATGCAAACAAGAAGGACATCGGGAAACTTTGCTTCCCTTGAAGCTGTGAAGAAAATGGTGATGCAAGTTACAAAGACTTCCTAGTTACAACTGGATTTTTATTTTATTTTATTGTATTTATAATTCAATAGTTACAACAATAGAGAATGAGATTCTAATAGAGGACAACAAACTATACTACGGAATTAGATTTTAAATCCCTTAGAATTAGGTTTTCATTATAATTTGTGATTTTGGCTAATTGAGTTTATCAAAATGTTAATGTAAGGATTCCTTAGTTAGTTTATGTCTACTTTTTTGTTGTTGTTGTTTAATTTGTAAATGTAATTTGTGGGGGCCTTTTTATGTTAATGGGCTTGGGCTCGTCTGCTACACCAAGGCTTGTGAGTTAGTGGGTAAGGGAGTTGGGATTGGCCTTTTGGGAATTATACTACAAGCCACCTTGTGCACAAGCCAGGCATGCCCAATGTTGAGGCAGCTTAGGAATGGTACGGCAGGCTAAGCACAATAGGTATGGTCGTGGTGGGATAACTGTCTTGCATAGCAAAGAATACTACAACAAAATGACTTCTACAATAAAATACATTAAGTGAAGGGGTTACTGCAGAACAACAGATATAACAGAAAATAACTAATACCACAGATAAAAAGAGGTTACAATAGAACAACTGATACGATAGAAAGTGTAAAATGTATCATAACAGAATGTCCAATAATATAAAATGCTACGGCAAAATGAATAACAATGGAAATGTCAAATAAAAAGTCGCCACCACAGGGTAGTAACAACGATTCTAAGTAACTGTAATAGAAATGGATTGCTTTCCTAATCCTGGGCTGAATTGTTTAGCAGGAAGGGATCCAAAAAGGGAACCAACCCCCAATACGGGTAACCTCGTTACAGACTTCTACCATTGAAATTACTCGTGCTTAGGAAAGGGCCTAAATGGTTTTGGGTTCCGATTCACAAAGTCTCAGAGGGTGGGAATGTCATGAGGGAGAGAAAAGGTGGTCTATTGATGCATGTCCCTATTTTTACTGTGTTGACTCTCTTCCTTCTTCTTTTTTTTACCATTTAGTATTCTTTTGCTCTCTAGTTCTTAGTTTCTTTCTTACTCCTCTCTCCGTCTTACTTCCATCCCCCCTCCCTCATGGTTACTTTTCTTCCCTTTTATACCGCTTGACCCTATGAGATTTCTTCCTTTTGTCCCTAAAGCTCTACCAACCGTTTTTAATTTTTTGTGGGCATCATTCCAAGATTGCCCACTAACCCCTTGGTTGCCCAGCCACTACCTCTGCTCAGAGCGTGCTTGCTGCATCACTCCCCATCTCCAAACAAAATTCCTTGTTTAGTTTCTCCCCTCTCTCAATTTTTGCCTCCTTTAATGGATCAGGATTAGGCTACCACACCACTTACCTCTATGGCATGCATCAAATGGCCCTAGCCCTTTGCTTGCCTTTTTTGGGAAAAATGCCATCCCAGCAAGGTACTTCTCCCAAAAGAAGCCTCAACAGGAACTCCAGAATAAACCCTCTTTTCTCTCCACCACCTAACCACACCCTCTGAATCCCTTGACTAAGGGCCTACCTCCTTTGTATTGCCTGGGTACAAGTAAGTGGTGCTCCAGCCTTTGTGTGAGCTCCACTATTCTCTGCATTTGTCTTCTTCTACTTCCACGACATTCCTGCCGTTCTTGCCTTGTCTCCTTTTGCTACGCATGTTGGGCTTGTGCTTATCTCCCACGGTGTGAAGGTTGCATGGGCTTTTGGGCTCATATTGCTTCCCTTCATATCCTTATGGATTGGGTATTGTCTGGGTAGAAGTTTCTGCCCTTCCAGCCCACTGGGCTTTTATTTCTACCATTCCTTTTCCTGTTATGCCCACCGACCTGCTGGTTGTCATTTTTGCCATGTTGACCCATTGGGTTTATTACCTATTTTCTTGGGTTTCCTTGGCCCATTTACTTTGTTTTTACCTCTTATTGTGCCCATGGGCCTGTTGGCTGTCATTCTTGCAACATTGGCCCATTGGGTTTATTACCTATTTTCTTGGGTTTTCTCGGCCCTTTTACTTTGTCTTTACCTCTTATTGTGCCCAAGGGCCTGTTGACTGTTATTCCTGCTATGTTGGCCCATTGACTGTATTACCTCTCTTCTTAGGCTTCCCCGACCCAACTCTACCTTTACCTCTTATTGCGTTTATGAGCTTGTTGGCTATCATTCCTGCCACGTTGGCCCATTGAATTTATTACCTTACTTTTACCACTTATACTCTATCTTCCTCCTATCTTTCTTATTGTTGGGCTTCTTCAGCCATTGAGTTTTTTGTCAAGAATGAGCATCAACATAATTTTACTTCTATTATTGTCTATTGGATTGTTTTAGGATCTTACAATTAAGTATGGCAAAAGTCCCTATTCCACCCTCCAATAGTATTGTGCACATCAAAATTTTCACAAATAAAAGAATAATGACTCTTGACAGATAAATTTTCCACATGCCACGTGTGACGTGTCCCAACCTCGTTGGATTTCACTTAGTCAGCAAAAATACACAAATCACCTCTACAAATCATTTTGGGCCTCCACAAATCATTTCCTACTTTACTAGAAAATTGGGCCAAAAAACCCTCCATCACATCATTAAACCAAAGCCCAAAATCCCTACAGTTACCGTTACAACCTACATTAACCGAACGACAACTATAGACACCTCTTTTGGCAGCCTAGAAAAATTAGTTTTCTCTTCCACATTTTGTTACTTCGCATAAATGTTATCAGAGTAGTTATTAAGCTAAAACACTTATTCTTCCAAGTTCCATCCAAAACAGCAATCGTTCATCCAAACCTCCATCCAAAATGATATTCATATATTTGCATAACTCAAGTTCCAATTATCCAAAATTACTTCAAGCAAAACATTTCAGAGGAAGATCCATCTTGAATTCTGCATTTATGACAAAATGTTCTTGAGCGTGAAAGTCAAATTTTAAGTGTTGTGACCTCATAACCGGGGCTTGTCTCAAGATAGGTGATGTTATGGCTTATGATGTTTTTCCCCATGGGTCTTAAAAACACAGGATTTAAATCAAGACAATCAAACTAGCACATCATGGAAATGAAGTAGGTCTCAAATTTGATTGTCCAAGAGTTAATACAATGGGATTGTAGCAAGATTTATTAATGTTTTGACCAAGAATCTGTTGTGGATATCCTCAAAATTCACCTTCCCTCAACCCTACAAATGGCTGAATTTTTATGGACCCCCAACTCTAATGGGTATTTCTCTACAAACTCCACCTATTGGATGGTAAATGAAAACTTCTTCGGAAGTGGTCCGTTTGACCAAAGAAGATTGGAAGGGTTAAATTTCTGCTTTGAAAATTATATTGGAGCACACTCCCAACAAAAGCAATACTAAATTCAAGACTCATAATGAAAGATCTTTGGCTTTTATTTTGTGAAGAGACAGATGAAACTTCAAAGCATCTCTTTGTAAAATATTCCCTCACGAGATAGTACAGTAAATTCAACTAGGTCTATCAGGTTCCATGAACTAATTTTGTCATCAATTTGTGACTGGATAAATTTGATTCTTGCCCCATCAAAGACTACCTGGTATCCCTCATGAGGAAGAGGGAAGCTACAGCACTCTTTATTTAGCAGCATGTAGTGATATGTTGTGGATGAAAAAGGAACAGTCAATTGAAAACCCAAGTCAAATTGAACCCATGCAGATTATAAGAGAACTGATTTTGTCATCAACTTGATGTGGTTGCTCTAGATCATTTTGCATGGTTAGTGGCTGTGTGCAAAGGCCACAAAAGAGAAGTTAAGCATGTATGAACTGAATTAATTAAAGGGGATGATCCAATTTCTGTAGAAGCAAAGGCAACTTTTATGGTGGTAACTAAAGCACTCGAGGTAGGAGTGACTATTGTCATGCTGGATGGCGATGTGTTAAATGTGATCAATCAAAAGCTTCATTCACCCTTTTCACTCTTGGAATGTATCTCAAGTACTTAGACAAATAAAATTCTCTAAATTTTAGAAAATATTAAATTTTAGATATTTATTTTAATTTGTTTAAAGTTTTTTTAAGATTATTTAATTACATGGTATAATGAAATTGATATGACATGAATTTCTTGGGCCAACTAGTACACGTGATAGGTTTAGGTGACACTTAACAGATACATTAATAGCAAACACAGACAAAAGAGTTTCTTTACAAATGGTGTCTAATGTTAAGGGAGTATATCAAAATTTTAAAACCTTAGGGGGAAAAATCAAAATTTTAAAACCTTAGGGGGAAAAATCAAAATTATCCTCCAATTCTGTGTGAGGAGGATAATAACAAGGGAAGGGCTTGTGTCCAATGATAACTTTCATTGGACACAAGCCGCACCCTAATAACAATCTTGAACAGACACCTGATTAGAAAAGAAAAACCAATTTTTCTGTCATTTTATGGATCCATTCGAACACCCAGATAACACTACAGAATGACATTGAATAATAATAATAATAATAATAATATCTTACGTCCGATACTTCTGATGTATGATGAACATGGCACGAAAGTAGCATAGCTCACCAAGGCATATTACTATAATCACGTCACTATACCTTTTCTCCCTTCCTAATAATAATTCCCTTAACCTCTTACATTATTTATAGTGTAACAAACTAAGCATAGAAGCATATAGAAATGTTAAGTAGCTAAATTAAAAGTTTTCAACATAAATAATCATCCTCACTTTACAAATCACATTACAACACGGAGAGCTACCTAAACACGGTTTGACACAGTTAAGATCCATAAGGACATAGATTATAGATATGGATTGGAGAAATAGAAAACATAAACGGTAAGAAGTAGAAGTAAGACCAGAGGAGAAGTAATTTGGGTAGAGAAAGAAAGTGTATTAAAAATTTTGACTTTTTTTTTAAAGATAAATTTCACTCTCCTACCGCCATTGAGGAGGTCTCCAACAAGGAGCAAGATTGAAGAGGCAGAGTAAATGAACTTTGACCTGGATACTTAATAACAAAGAGATGAACATGAAAGTCAACCACTTTGCATTAAAGAGGCAGAGTAAATGGACTTTGACCTGGATACTTAAGGGCTGTTTGGATTTGCTGTTTCCATAACTCATAACTCTGTTTCCATAATTCATAACTCAAAAATGGTGGGACCCATGACTGAGAAGTCCATTTGGATTTTCATAATTCTGTTTCCAGTTTTTGTTTCCATCACTTAATTATTTGATTTTTGAGTGATGAGTTATGGAAACTGAAAACACATTTTAGGTGTTTTTAGTTTCTATAACTCTGTTTTCAATGACATTTCCGTAATTAAACACACACAGAGGGACCCACTGTTAGAGCAACAGCCGCAACTTTTGACTTTTTTTTTTTTTTTTCGTTGGGTTCGGTGAGTTTTCCTTTCTCTGTTCTTCAATTCATTCTTTCTTTTTTTCTTTTTTTTCCTTCCTTTTCGCCTTTCTCATCTCAGTTTGTTCTTTCTTTCTTTCTTTTTTTCTTTATTTTTGCCTTTCTCATCTCAGACCCATAAAAAAAATCAAGAAATAGGGCTGACCGTCGATCCGGCTTTGTCGCTCATTGATCCGGCTTTGTCGCTCATCAATGGCGTCGCTCATCACTCTTGCTCTGAGCCAACTCGGCCTCGAACGCATCAATGATTTCGTGAATCACTTGGCGATTCGGTGACTCATCCCATCTGGCGATTTGGAGCTCACCGTTAAGGTCAGTATGGTGGCGGGAAGGAAGGACAGGTGGTTGGAGATGATTGGTGGTGACAGATGAACTATGCCTCTGCGATACAATTTCTTCATGGTAAAAAAAAATATAGGACACAACTCTAAGAAACAAAGACCACAAAGAAAGAGATGACAGAGAGAGAGAGAGTTATTAGGGGGCTGTGAGTGAGGAGTCAGGCAGTGGGTCCCACAAACAGTAGAAAAATTTGAGTGATGAGATATTGAAAACATGTGCCAAACAGGTGGAGTTGGGGAAATTGGGGTATTTTAAGTGATGAGTGATGGGTGATGAGTGATGAGTGATGAGTGATGAGTGACGAAAACTGAGTGAGGAGTGATAAGTGATGAAAAAAAAATCCAAACAAGGCCTTAATATCAAAGAGATGAACATGAAAGTCAATCACTTTGCTTGCTTGGAGGACAGCTGATTTGATTCTTATCATTCTTTCATTAATTTTTTTTCTTTCTTAATAAAGATTTTAACAATTTAATAATTGAAAATGAAAAATTGGATGGGGTTTGCTCTTAGTTAGCTCTCTGATATTTATTCTTTTAATCAAGTTAAAGAATTTAGCTCTCTCAAATTCTTGAGTCAAATTTTTGGCGAGCACAAAACCAAGAAATAAACAGTTGAGAGAAAGAGTCACAGATAAAGAGACAATGTGGAAGTAGAGTGGAGTGATACGCATGGTCAGGCAAAATTTATTGTTTAAAATTAGGGTATTTGTGAGTATAATTAATGAGGGAGAGAAAAAATGAGTTTTTTTTTTTTTTTTTTTTTTTTTTTTTTTTTTTTTTTTAAAGAAGAAATCTGTAACTTTTATTAATCAAGAGCAGCCATATATATATATAAAACATTATTGTTATGTACTCTCTTAAGGATATATTACTTTCGTCTCAATCGCATATAGCCATAGACAAGACAATACTAGCGTAGAAACTCATATGGTTGTCTATCTTTCAGGCTATGTTTGTTTGCATATAAGGGAAAAGAAGAGAAGAGAAATGAAATAATTTTTTTGTTTGGTTAAAATGAAAACTACTAAGAAATGAGAATGTGAGGGAAAATGTTTTTGTGGGGGTTGGGCTCACAAATTTTTCTATTCTAAAATTATTCTTATATATCTTTAAAAAGTTTGGATTTTTTTTTTTTGTGAAATAATTTTCTAGTTAACAAATATTTTATTTCTCCCTTATTTTTCTTAGGTTTTGGGCCTACGTTAATAAACCATTTTACAAATTTTTTTTATGAAAAAATAACTAATTTTTTTTATAGCCTTTTTAATTTCCTGGACCCATTTTTCTTTTATCTTCCCTCCTATTTTTCTCTTCTTTCCCATCGCACCCAAAAAAAAAAACAAAAAACAAAAAAGGGGGAGAGATGGTACAACTCTCCCACTAAAAATTAGGATATTTGTGAGTATAATTAATGAGGGAGAGAGAAAATGAGTAGATTTTTTTAAAGAAGAAATTTGTAACTTTTATTAATCACAACCCACAGCCAAAAAAAACCCATGAACCAAATCAACCAAATTAGCCACAACCCACGGCCAAAAATAACCCACAAACCATGAACCAGTCGGACCCACAAACTGATCGAAACCATTGAAGCACAGTCACCCACGGCCAAACCGACAGCGACACCATCGAGCACGTCCTCACCCACGAATCTGACCACCACAAAGTTCAAACCCATATCACACTATCACAGCCAACAAAACCCCACGAATCCCAGCGACCCATCGAAGCACAACCATGAAATCAAACCCACGACCCACCGGAGCACAACCACGAAACCACCAAGAACAATCGCAAGTCACGGGAGTGAGAGAGAAGAGAGAACAAAGAACAGTGAAGTGAGAGAGGAGAGAGAAGATAGATTTTTTTTTTTTTTTTTTTTTTTTTTTAATTCGGAGGAGATAGAAGTGTTGACAAAACAAACGTTAGGAATAAAAAATTGATTTTAACATTTACCTTAGCTAAAAGCAAAAATATAGCTAAATATTTCCGCTATAGCAACTTTGCTGTAGGCATGTTTTTATGATTTGGGCCGCAATTTTAACACTTTTACTGTGAATGCTCTAAAAAATGAGAATGTGAGGGAAAAAGTTTTTGTGGGGGCTGGGCTCACAATTTTTTCTATTCTAAAATTATTCTTATATATCCTTAAAAAGTTTGGACTTTTTGAAATAACTTTCAAGTTAACAAATATTTTATTTCTCCCTTATTTTTCTTAGGTTTTTTTTTTTTTTTTTTTGAGAATATATTTTTTTTCTTAGGTTTTAGGCATACGTTCATAAACCGTTTTAGAAAATTTTTTTATGAAAAAATAACTTGTAAGGACTGAAAATGTGTTGGTCCCAAAACCGAATTGGATTGGGCTCAACGCTAACGGCCCAAACAATAAATTTGTAGAGCGTGGATCAAAGAACTAGGCTTTAGTGAATTGGACAACGGCTAATATGGATGAATTCCTTGTCCGAGGAGGCAAGTGTTCATGTCCGAGGAGGCAAGTGCTCATATAAATCAAGTAAACAGAGTACAAGTGCAATTGTGATTGCTACAGTGTTCTTTCTTTGTTTTTCCATCCTCTTCCTCTAGGGTCTCTATTCTCATTTATACTACATCTCTTCCTTCATCTTTACCCTACACGTGGATAGTTGATGGCTTAGGCTGATACTTGTCCCATCAGACTCCTCTAGAAGTCTTTGGAGGATGGTTATAAGACTGAAAAAGTACTGTTCAGAGGTCACTTCCTCATTAATATGGTCAGGGAATTAGCTACAGAGCATTCAATGATGTGGTAGCAGTTTTCCCTTAGATATTTTTGGGTTCCTATCTTTCTTGTACGTTTATGGTGCACATTCCTATCACTAGAGCTTCCTGGAAGGTCACTTTGATCATTAGGATCTATACTCGATCTGCGTTTAGCTTATCCGAGGAGATATTCTTCCTCGGATTCGGACTTCTCACGCTCTCGGTCGAAGCCCCACAATCTCGGCCAAAGCCCAAAACTCAATAGTACGATTTGGGTCCATGACCCCACATAACTAATTCTTTTTACAGTCTTTTTAATTTCCGGGACCCATTTTTCTTTTATCTTCCCTTCTATTTTTCTTTTTGTTCCCATCCCACCAAAAAAAAAAAAATAAATAAAAGGGGGGGGAAGACTGGGAGAGATGGTACAGCATAGCTGTCTTGTCCTGCCGTTTTCAGCAGCCCATGTGAAACCACTAATGCAGTAGTGCTGTTCTGATTGATCGACTATGACAATCAAAGGGAATTCATTCATAGATTATTGGATTATTGTAGACTTTGTGTAAAGGGTTTATGTACGAGTTTTTTGTCACTTAGTACGAGTAACATGCAAGTTGTAGCAAATAATTGTGAGAAGATAGGTATGGTTTAATGGACAGTACACTGAATTGATACTATACGAACACGTCTCCAAATTGTAAGAAGGATGTGGTCATAAAAATATTTGCACTTGGTACAGGCCCCAAAGATCAAGTTTGACTTTGCTTTTACAAAAATTGTTTTTTAGTGTCCATATACTATCAATCATCTATCTTCTCGGGGACTCGGACACAAACGCAATACTTGCAAAGAGAGAGAGAGAGAGAGAGATGGCCATGGCACATATTCTAGTCATACCATTTCCAGCACAAGGCCATGTGAACCCCTTGATGCTTTTGTCACGAAAAATAGTGAAGCATGGGTTCAAAATCACATTTGTAAACACAGACTTCAACCACAACCGTGTTGTGGGTGCGTTGGACAGTCTCATGGATTCAAACATTAGTTTGGTGTCTATCCCAGATGGATTGGGTCCTGAGGATGACCGAAATGAGTTGGGCAAGTTATGTGAAGCTATGTTACGCACCATGCCTGAGAAGCTTGAGGAGCTTATAAACTATATTAATGCTTCAAATGGTGATGACAAGATCAGTTGTATAGTAGCTGATGCTGCAGGTATGGGGTGGGCCATTGAAGTTGGCATTAAGATGGGAATTAAAAGAGCTTTCTTCTGGCCTGGGACAGCAGCTTCGCTTGCCTTGCAATTCAGCATCCCAAGGCTGCTTGATGATGGCATTATAAATTCTGATGGTAAGATAATTGTTATACTATTTGATCTTTATGTTAGTTTGAACATGTATGCATTTTATTTTTTTTTTAATTTTATTTTATGATCATGCATATGTTTTTTCAAATGTGTTGTTTAGGGTTGTCCATGGGTTGGTCTGGGTCGGATTTGTGCCCAACCCAGAATTGACCCAATCAGTTGGGTCTCCCATACCTGGACCCGTCACGACCAATAGAAGGAGGCGGTTCGGGTGGTCGAATGTCTTCGATTTTCGGTCTGTTTTCGGTCAATTTGGACTATGCGAACGTTGTCGGATTTTGTAAAAATCAATTGGTTTTTGCCGAATTCCGTCGTTTTTTGCCAGATCTTGACGAGATCTAGCCGAATTTCGACAAATCGAACAAAAAAAGACCGGCCAACCACTCCAATCGGCAGAGAATGGCTAATTTCCGGTGTGTAGACGGTCGGGTTGGTTGAAAATTGGTTTTCCATGCTCAGACCTGCCAACCTACCTGTCGGTCTTGGGTTTTGGGGGTGGAGACTCGCCGCCAACCGTCACCAGCATTGAGTTGGCAAGTTTTTGGGCCGAATAGGCCGGGTTGGGCAGGTGGACACCCCTAGTGCTATTTGTCCTATTTTAATACATAATAGTACTTGTAGGGGTAAGGGTCCAAAATTGTATATTGGGTCTTGGGTTTTGGCCGAGAACGTTGATTGGTCCGAGGACGAATAAGCAGTAGTGAGGGTGTTAAGTTTAGAGTCCCATAAGTAACGTGCAAGTGGAAAGTTTGGTAAAGGTGGTCCGAGGAGGATTGGCTCCTCGGATAAACAAAGCACAAATCAAATGTATATCCTATCACTCAAAGTGACCTTCCAGGAAATGCCACTGAGAGGGACGTGCATTATGAACGTACTGGAAGAAGGGGAGCTCAGAAATATCTAAGGAAAAGCTGCTACCACCGCATTAAATGCTTTGCAGCTAACTTTTTGGCTGCATTAATATGGAGAAGACCCCTGAACAGTGCTGCCTTGGCTACCCCAACTCATAGAGGGCTTGATGGGGTGTCCAATGGGACAAGCACTTAAGTAGTGGCTTAGATGATCAACAAGTAGAGGACCAAGATCGTTCAAAGGGAACTATATAATATAAAAGACCCTCTATGGAGAAGGGATCATAAATTTATAAGAGAAAGCATTGTATCATCTTGAACTAGATCTGTAACCATTCTTAATCAATATATATTAGAACAGACCTCCTCGGATTGTGCCGAGGATAAATTTACTTAGACAACTCCAGTCCTTTCCTGTTTAATTGTTAGTTAAAATCCATTCTAACTGTTATCACATTCATCAAAGCCTAGTTCTCCAACCCACTCTCAACAAATTCATTGTATTGGGCTTATTGGGCTTAGATCCAATCATACTTTGGGTCCAGTGTCTAAAACGCGTCCCTACAATTGGCGCCGTCGTGGGGAGAACTTGTGTGATAGTGAGTGCAACGGTTAACTATGGTAGGATCAAGTCCTCATCAACAAGAATCCACGGGGTCCCAACGACAAGATGATTTCCTCAATCTTGAACATAGGAGAGATCGAGAGGGTAGTGTGCATACTACACATACAAGTAGAAGCCACTCTCGAGTTGGAAGTCACATCTCTCAGGAACAGAATAATAGAGCCATACAACTGGAAATTGACCATTTAAAGAAGGAGTTACGCCATGCACGGGGAAAGTGAACCCCCTCCAACTCTGACGTTTCCTCTGATGATGTAGAGGATACTAGTTATAGACGAAGGTCAAAAACCCCACCTAGTGAGTCTTTCTCCTACGGTGAGGAGCACCATCACAAACGTAGGTATAGAAGCCCGCCTCGCAAAGGCCTGGGAAATGACGCTATGAGCAAGGCGTTGAACCAAATTTCCAAGTCACCCTTCACGCACAAGATTGAAGAGGCAAAACTTCCTCGGCGATTCAATCAGCCAACGTTCACCATCTACAATGGTCGAACGAATCCCGTGGAGCATGTGAGCCACTTCAACCAAAGAATGGTCGTCCATTCCAAGAACGAGGCCTTGATGTGTAAGATGTTCCCATCCAGCTTGGGACCCATGGTGATGAGATGGTTTGACAGCCTGGGGGCAGGTTCCATAAATTCCTTCAAGGGGCTCACCTAAGCATTTGACTCTCGTTTTATTACTTGTAGCAGAGTTCCTCGGCCCTTGGGTTCCCTACTGTCCTTATCCATGTGAGAGGGGGAAACCCTGAAGACATACTCGGACAGATACTGGGAGATGTTCAATAAGATAGATGGTGACTTTGATGATGTGGCCATCAGTACTTTCAAGGTCGGCCTCCCAGCTGAGCACGGTTTAAGGAAGTCTTTGATGGGAAAGCCTATCACCAGTGTGCGCCAACTCATGGATAGGATTGACAAGTATAAAAGGGTTGAGGAAGACCAACAACAGGGGAAAGGTAAGGCTAAGGTTATCCCTCAGGAGAGGAGGGATTTCAAGTCGGACCGGTACAATAATAACTGACCTTGGAGAGACTTTGCTGGCCAGCCAGGGCCTGCCAATACTCAGGTGGTTAATACGATGTTCCGAGAACCGGTGCATCAAGTTCTGGAGAAGATCAAGAACAAGCTGTTCTTCAAGCGGCCAAATAAGATGGCAGGAAACCCCATGAGGCGCAATCAGAGCCTTTATTGCTAGTACCATCAAGACTAGGGACACACTACGGAGGACTGCAGAAATTTGTGAGATCATCTGGACCAGTTGGTCTGAGAAGGAAAATTGAAGCAGTTTTTACATCATTCCAGTGACCTGCAGGGTAAAGCAAATTCAAAACCCTGGAGGGATGCTTCTTCAAGACCTCCTTTGGGAACGATAAATGTCATCTTTACTGCTCCAGGGAGGATCGGTTCTTGTCCTCCTAGAGTGATGTCTGTGGCTCGGCTATGCGCCGAGGACACTAATCCAGAGCTGAAGAGGGCTAGGATGGATATCCAACTGATGCTAAGTTTTTCGGACGAGGATAAGATTGGAACCATGCAGCCCCACGATGATGCTTTGGTGGTCACTCTCAGGATTGGGGGGTATCACGTGAAGAGGGTGATGGTGGATTAAGGCAGTGGCGCTGAGATTATGTATCCCGACTTGTATAGGGGGCTGAACTTGAGACCCGAGGACTTAACAGCCTACGATTCTCCTTTGGTGAGTTTTGATGGAAAGATTGTCATCCCTAGGAGTCAGATTAGACTACCGGTGCAGGTTAGTTCAGAAGTGGTAGAGGTGGACTTCATCGTGGTTAACGCTTATTCCCCCTACATAGCCATTGTGGCCAGACCCTGGCTTCATGCTCTAGGAGTCGTCTCTTCTACTTTACACCAGAAGGTGAAATATCTGTCGGGGGGCCAGATTGATGAGATTGTGGGGAGTCAGTCCACAGCTAGGTAGTGCCTGGTGGCTGCCATCTTACATCAGCCCGAAGCTGAGTTCTCGACCTCTGCTGAAAGGGGCTTATAGCAATTAAAAGCTCCTGTGTTGCCTGTCAATGGATCAGCCGAGGAGGCGAAATGTGAAGATTTAGAGACGGTTGTTGTTGGTGATGATCCGAAGAAGTTTTTTCAGGTCGGAGCTCAGCTGCCTCCTTAAGAGAAGGAAGAGCTAATAGAGTTTCTTAGGAGAAGCGTTGATGTGTTCGCATGGAACGCCTACGAAGCCCCAAGGGTGGATCTGAGCTTCATCTGCCATCATTTAAATGTTAATCCATCTATCACCCCTAAGAAGTAACCACCTCGGTGCTCGTCCAATGAGTATTCTAATGCTGTCAAAGATGAGGTGATGAAGCTTAAGCAGGCAGGGGCTATTAAGGAGGTATTCTACTCTAAGTGGCTGGCCAATATTGTGGTGGTGAAGAAAAAGAATGGGAAGTGGCGAGTGTGCGTAGATCCCTTCCCTATGCCTAGGATAGACTAGCTAGTGGATGCAATTGTGGACCACCCTCAAATGAGCTTCTTAGATGCCTTTCAAGGATACCACCAGATACCACTAGCCCTGGGTGATCAGGAAAAAACAGTTTTTGTCACTCCCATTAGAAACTACCATTAGAAAGTGATGCCCTTTGGTTTGAAAAATGCAGGATCTACCTATCAAAGGATGATGACTAGGATGTTTGAACCAGTTGGGCAAGAGTATTGAGGTCTATATAGACGATATGGTGGTGAAGAGTAAGGTAGTGTCCGAGCATGTAGGAGATCTTGGGAACATTTTTGAAATTCTGAGGAAACACAAGTTGCGCCTTAATGCTTCCAAATGCTCTTTTGATGTGGGGACAGGCAAGTTTCTAGGCTACATGGTAACTCACCAGGGAATTGAAGTTAACCCCGATCAAATTAAGGCAATTAACAGTTTACAACCACCTCGAATCCCCCAAGAAAGTCCAAAAGCTAACCAAAATGACTGCTGCGTTGAACTGGTTTATCTCCCGGTCAGCGGATAGATGCAGACATTTCTTCCTGTTGATGAATAAGTGGAAGGGATTTGAGTGGATTGAGGAGTGTGCTTTGGCTGTCTAGCGGCTTAAGGAATATCTCTCTCGGCCGCCTATTATGTCCAGTCCTAAGGTGGATGAGGTCTTATTTTCTTATCTTGATGTGGCCCCTCATGCTATAAGCTTGGTGTTGATACGAGTCAATAGCGGCACACAAATGCCAGTTTATTATGTGAGCAAGTCACTACATGAAGCCGAAATCCATTATCTACCACTAGAAAATGCCATTTTGGCGGTGGTGCATGCTACAGGTAAACTCCCCCATTACTTCCAAGCACACACAGTTGTTGTCCTAACTCAGATTCCGCCCAGAGCTCTGCTCCGAAATGCTGATTACACGGGGAGGATTGCTAAATGGGGTACAATCCTAGAAGTTTTTGACATCAAATACATGCCTTATACCTTTGTCAAGGGCCAAATCCTCGCAGATCTGGTAGCCGAATTTGCTGAATCCCTAGTAGAAGTAGAAGCAAAGAAGCGAGGTGTGGATGGAAAATCGGTTGGCATGATCTCCCTACAAGATCCTTTATCCTGGAGAGTATACGTTGATGGTGCAGCAAATCAGAGGGGATCCGGAGTGGGGTTAGTTCTAGTATCTCCCGAGAAGATTACTATTAAGAAATCATTGAGATTGGACTTCTCGGCCACAAACAATGAGGCTCTACTAGTGGGAATGGCCATGGTTCAAAGAATGGGCGGAAAGGCAGTGGAGATATTTTCGGACGGTTATAGGCTAGGTGGGGGGGAGTTAGAAGCAAGAGATGTGAGAATGCAAGGATACTTGAGTCAAGTTAAGCATTTGCAGTCAGGGTTTGAATCTTTCAACATATTGCATATCCCTAGAACAGAAACATGCATGTTGATTCCCTAGTAACGCTTGCAACCTCCTTGGCGCAGAGCTTACCTCGGGTCATCCTTGTAGAAGACTTATGCAAACCCACGGAAAGGAAGAGGGAGATGGTACATGTTCATTAAGTTAGGGTAGGGCCTAGCTGGATAGACCCCATAGTACTATTCTTGAAGGAGGATATCCTGCCCGAGGAGAAATCAGAAGCTGACAAGGTACGGAGAAAAGCTCCTTGGTTCTGGCTATCCGAGGACCAAAAATTGTACAAACGCTCCTTTTCTGGGCCATACCTGCTATGCATACATCCTGAGGCATCAAAACTACTCCTTGAGGAGTTACATTAAGGGATTTGTGGAAGCCACACTGGAGGTAGATCTTTATCTCACTGAGCCATCACTCAAGGCTACTGGTGGCCAAACATGCAGAAAGAAGCACAAGAGTATGTAAAGAAGTGTGATTAATGCCAGAGATATGCACCAAACATCCACTAACCGGGAGGGGTCCTTAATCCTCTGTCCAGCCTTTGGCCATTTGCTTAATGGGGCTTGAACATTGTTAGCCCTTTCCCCAAGGCAGTAGGGAATAAGAGGTACTTACTAGTTGGCACGGATTACTTCACTAAGTGGGTCGAAGCTGAACCCTTGGCAAATATCCGGGACGTAGATGCAAAGAAATTTGTTTGGAAAAACATAGTCACCCAGTTTGGAGTCCCTCGTGCCCTCATCTCGAATAATGGCCTACAGTTTGATAGCAAGGCCTTCCAGAGATACTGTTGTGATTTGGGAATTACAAATAGATATTCCACCTCGGCTTACCCCCAAGGGAATGGACAGGCTGAGGCTGTCAATAAAGTCATAGTGAATGGACTTAAGAAGAGGTTGGATAATGCGAAGGGAAAATGGGTGGAAGAGTTGTCACACGTCCTTTGGACATATCGGACTACGCCTTGCAGGTCAACAGGAGAGACACCATTCTCAATGATGTATAGGGCCGAGGCCGTTATTCCTTTGGAGACTGGATTCCCAAAGTTGAGGATGAGTTCTTTCGATCCGAGCAACAATGATGAGCTGTTAGGGAAGAGCCTAGACTTAATTGAGGAACGAAGAGAAAATGCAATGGTCCAATTGGCCTATTATCAACACAAGCTCAAGTAAGGGTATGATGTCAATGTGAAGCTGAGGCCACTAGCACCAGGAGATTTGGTGTTAAGAAAAGTTTTGGGTACTTCTAAAAACCCAGCTTGGGGGAAGCTAGGACTTAACTGGGAAGGACCATATCACATCACTTCAGTGGCAAGAGTAGGCGCATATTATTTGGAAGATCTAGATGAAAATACTGTACTCCGTCCTTGGAATGTAAACAACCTGAGAAGGTATTATTATTAATAAAAGTAGTCTTTGCCATATTTTTGGTTTATCATATTATTTATCATGCATTCTACTATTTGCTGAATATCAAACAGAACCTTGGTCATGCCTGACTCTTTGGACCACATACCTTGGGTAAATTGATATCTTTTAATCATTGTTCTAAGTGTTAAACAAAACCTTAGTCATGCATGGCTCCTCGGACCACATGCTTTAGGAAAATTAACACTCCATGACATCTATCTAAGTATTAAACAGAATTTTAGACATGCTTGGCTCTTTAGACCACATGCTTTGGGAAAATTAATATTTAATGACATCTTTTTCAGTGATTAAATAGAACCTTAGTCATGCCTGGCTCCTCGGACCACATGCTTTGGGAAAATTAACACTCCATGGCATCTTTCTAAGCATTAAACAGAACCTTAGACATGCCTGGCTCTTCAGACCACATGCTTTGGGAAAATTAAGACTTAATGATATCTTTTTCAATGATTAAACAGAACCTTAGTCATGCCTGGCTCCTTGGACCACATGCTTTGGGAAAACTAACACTCAATGGCATCTTTCTAAGTATTAAACAGAGCCTTAGACATGCCTGGCTCTTCAGCCACATGCTTTGGGAAAATTAATACTTAATGACATCTTTTTTTAGTGATTAAACAGAACCTTAATCATGCCTGGCTCTTCGGAACACATGCTTTGGGAAAATTAACACTCCATGACATCTTTCTAAGTATTAAACAGAACTCTAGACATGCCTGGCTCCTCAGACCACATGCTTTGAGAAAATTAATACTTAATGATATCTTCTTCAGTGATTAAATAGAACCTTAGACATGCCTGGCTCCTCGGATCACATGCTTTGGAAAAATTAACACTCTATGGCACCTTTCTAAGTACTAAACAGAACTCTAGACATGCCTGGCTTCTCGGACCACATGCTTTGGGTAAGTTGACATAACCTTTATTTTCCTAAGTACCAGAATAGGTCCCAGGTCACACATGACTCCTCAGATCAGTAGCTTTAAGTAAGTTAATGTTCTTAGATATTTATATAAGTGTTGAGCAGAATAAGGGTTGTCTGCCCTATCTATCCTTTACAAGATATATTATTCATCTCCATAAGATTCAGCCTCCCTTGCAGAAGGCCCAACTCTTAGTACAAGTATGTGATAATTCTCTTTATTGCTGTCACTTGTTCTATCTATTTGAATTAGCAGTAATACAATACTATTAGCTAATGTTAAAGTATGAGTAATAACAATCAATTATTGTTTGCAATCTTGGTTAATACTGATAAGAGAATAAAGGTTACAAGGAAAAAGAAAGATTCATGAAACAAAAGGTAAAATCTTTTCATTGATCAAAAGGATAGTCTATTACAAATAGTGGTGAAACACCATAACAAAAAAAAAATACATGCAGAAAGATAAAAAATAAATAATAAATAAAGAAAATAAAATAAAATTTTCTATAGCTAGGCCTTTGCTTGTGGAGGGTCCTTCTTAGGATCAGTTGTCTCGGATTGGGAATCCCCAGCCTTGGACTTAAGCTCTGCATCCTTAGCCTGGGAGACCACATCCTTGATTGTGAGAGCATCCTTGGAGTCTTTGGCCTTCATCGGTGGCTGAGCCTCCTTACCCTTCCTAGCCCTTTTGGAGACTTTAGCATCAGGAGGAGGGGCTTGGATGGTGGGGAGTTGCTCAGGAGGAGGAAGCGTCACTGGAACTTCTCGGATGTCCTCCGGGAAGAAAATGTTCTCAGCCCTCCTCAGTTCGGAGTCAGCAGAGACTCCTGCTCGGTTGAGCGCTTCTACCCATGTCTCAGTGCAATAGTCCCTGCACACTCCTGCCACCTCTTCTGCCAACCGGGTCTCCATGTCCTGCACCCCACATTCATAAGATAATGTCTCCGTAGCCTCAGAAGCTTCCCTGGCCACCCGAGCTGCATCCTTGGCTTTCTGCAGCTCAACCTTGAGATCCAGGACCAACTGTCTCTGGGTGGCCAGGTCTATCTCGGTTATGTGAAGCTGTTGGCGCTAGTCCTCGGCCTGGGTCTCCAAGCTCTTTAAGCCAGCCTCGGCACTTTGACGTGCCCTCTCTAAGGTAGTAAGCTTGTTGGCCAGCTCAGTCTGCTCCTACTTGAGTGCCCCCAAGGACTTCTCAGCCTCAGCGTGGGAGTGGGCCTCAGCCCTAACCTGATTACGAGCGTCCTTGACCTACTCCTCAGCCACGAAAACTTGTTAGGTAACCTGCATAAAAATAACGAAGGAATCCCATGTAAAGAAGAGAAAGAATGAGAAAGCAGCTAAGTATTTAATTCAAAGATATGTTAGATTACTTACCATGGCAAGGTCCCTCTTTAGGGACAGGAAGAGGTCGGGCTGCTTGAAGCGCCTGAAAGCATCCATATCTCTGGGGAGGAGAAGAGGCCACTCTAAAGCTTCAGCAACGTAGCCTAATTGCCCCCCCCCCCTGGAAGTTTCGAACTGAAGCGTCCCAGGGGATGGCAGTGCCATCCAGCTCCAGCTGAGGAGCCTAGGTGCGCTGCATTTGACACACCTCGGCCCTAAAGGAGTCCTTTTTACTCTCTACAGAGGAGCCCCTTTTATCTCTGGCAGTTTTTTGCTGCTTCGGGTCCTTTGGAGGGACAATCTCCCCCTCATTAATGTCCTTCCCCTTCCTCTTCTTCCTTTGCAAGTTAGGATCAGGGTGTAAGCCGAGAGAAGAGGGAAGAGGGGGAAGGGGAGGATTGGGAGTAAGCTGAGTTTGTGGGGCATCCTTGGATGATGACCCCTTCCTCCCAGCCACTAAATCTTGAAGGCCTCTCCTAGGGTTCAAGGCCATCTCTTCCTCTTCCTCGGAGCTAGTGTCAACCCGGGCGACTACAAGCCTTGGAGAATGGGCCGCGGAAAGTCTGTCAAATTCAGATTCGAAATCCGAGAGTTCCACAGGCCTTTCTGGTGCTCCATCTTCTTCTTCAAGTTGGAATTGATCGATCTCGGCCTCGAGGGAGAGACGCGAGGAGGCTGTTTCCTCCCTCAGAATAGCTACTTCTCGTGGGGAACGTTGAAGAGGAAGTTCAACTGAAGGGAGGTCTTCCCGAGCCAAGAAACCAAGCCGAGAGATGTCTATCTGGTGGATTCTAGGATCGCCTGCTCTTATCGCTTGGCCCACGTCTTGGAATGCGTTTGACAGGGGCTTGAAGTCCAATATAAGTGGACGGCTCACAGTTGCCCGTCTCACTCACAAAAATCTCGAACCATAGCACCTTGTTAAGACTTGCGACGTTGACAAGACTAAGTCGAGGAGCAACGTGCCCTTTATTTGCAAAAACATCCGAGGGGCAAACCATGGTCAGATCAACGAAACCAATCGTCGGAAGAAAACAAAGTGTTAAAAGGTAAAGGTGGTAAAGCTAAAGGATCTAAATCCCATGCCGAGGGACCTAAACCTAGGGTACCCCACCTGGCTCTCCCTCCCGAGTTAGGCAGTAAAGACCGTCGTGCCATTCCCCCGAGGCAATCAGGTAGTCATCCTTCATGCCTTTGTTGGACTTAAGAAGACATGATATCAGTCTAACAATGGTGGACCGAGACTTGAGGTAATATCCCGCGTCGACGAGCTTATGGCACTCATACAAATGAATGACATCATGCCACGTGAGTCCCAGGCTCATCTGCTCGTTGAGAGCGTCTACACTACCCAAGACCCTAAACAGGTTAGGGGCGCACTGATGGGGAGTCAACCTATGGTTGATCAGATAGTCTCGGGTCACCCTACCCATTGGAAGTGTCATTCCTCCTTCTATGAAAGCGATCATAGGAATGACAACCTACCTTCCTTTCTATCTATAACTATTCGATTTGGAGCACAATACCGTAGGGCTACTGCCTGCGGAATGTGATACTTAGCTCTAAAACCCTCCATGCCGGCTAGGGAGTCTACGAGGTGCTTAAACCTACCCATTTGGTCAAACTAAGGGGAAATGAATGAAGTTTTTAGGGAAAGGAAGTAAAGAATGGAAGGCCAAGGAGATTGGCCGAGGAGAAAAGATCATAGGAAGGAAGAAACTTACGAGAACAGGTACGAGTATTGCTTCTAGTACTTCTTAAAAGTTTGAATTTCTTAAAGAAAAAGACTTGGAGACTTTAGAAATTTAGGAAGTCTTGAAGGTTTGAGAGTTAGGAATCTCTGGAGAGCTTGAAGACTTGTGAAATGAGGAAAAATGATTTCCCCGAGTCCCTTATATAGGGGATGGAATTGAGTGGGAGTTATCCCACCCAAAATTCAAGAAGAAATGTCAACCGTAGGATCTGCGTCGCACCGTTGGATGCGGGGAACAAAGCGCCGCCTGGAGCAATTAATGACGCATCACGGGCTCCGAAGCGTCAGTAACAGTTATGGGGCTCGCAAAACGGTACTCCCACATGTGTAAACCAAAGAAATGGATGACCTTAACTCTTAACAAAGAAAAACCCCACTTTTTCTCCTCAGATAAGAGGGAAAAACCGGAGTTTTGAGGGGCTATTGTAGGGGTAAGGGTCCAAAATTGTGTATTGGGCCTTGGGCTTTAGCCGAGAATGTTGATTGGTCCGAGGATGAATAAGCAGTAGTGAGGGTGTTAAGTTCAGAGTCCCATAAGTAACGTGCAAGTGGAAAGTTTGGGAAAGGTGGTCCGAGGAGGATTGGCTCCTTGGATAAACGAAGCACAGATCAAATGTATATCCTATCACTCAAAGTGACCTTCCAAGAAATGCCACTGAGAGGGACGTGCATTATGAACGTACTGGAAGAAGGGGAGCTCAGAAATATCTAAGAGAAAGCTGCTACCATCGAATTAAATGCTCTGTAGCTAACTTTCTGGCTGCATTAATGTGGAGAAGACCCCTGAACAGTGCTGCCTTGGCTACCCCAACTCATAGAGGGCCTGATGGGGTGTCCGATGGGACAAGCACTCAAGTAGTGGCTTAGATGATCAACAAGTGGAGGACTAAGATTGTTCAAAGGGAACTATATAACATAAGAGACCCTCCATGGAGAAGGGATTGGAAATTTATAAGAGAAAGTACTGTATCATCTTGAACCAGATTTGTAACCATTCTCAATCAATATATATTAAAACAGACCTCCTCGGATTGTGCCAAAGATAAATTTACTTAGACAACTCTAGTCCTTTCCTGTTTAATTGTTAGTTAAAATCCATTCTAACTGTTATCCCATTCATTAGAGCCTAGTTCTCCAACCCACTCTCTACAAATTCATTGTATTGGGCTTGGATCCAATCATACTTTGGGTCCAGTGTCTAAAACGCGTCCCTACATTACTCATTTGAAAGAATAGTGCGTCTGTTGGCAGCAAGGATGAAGCAGCTGACCATATATTAAATCACATAATTTATTAAATCATTTATATAAGTCACATGATTAATTATTAAGTAGGTAATGTATAAAATACATGTAAATAATATTTTGAGGTGCCACATAGTAAGTTGTAGGAACTTTATTTCAAACTAATTTGGAGGAAAACTATGTCTTTTATAATTTTTAGATCTTAAACTAAGCAAACTTAAAGTTACAATTGTTGCACTACCAAGGGTATCCATATATTCCACCAACTAGCCCGACCTAGACCGACAAAGTTCTAATGGTTTTGACAACTTCCTTTGGACGATTGTAGTTTTCAATGTACGTACTAGACCAAAATCAAATTGATTAGACGTCAAATTTTGGTGCCAAACAACCAATTTTATGATTTGACCAACCAAAGGCATCTCCCCTCCTCCATTTTGCCACCACTACCCCCTAAATTTGCAATTATTGTCAACAATGTCAGCCCATATTTGTCATGCCTCACCGATGCCCTACCTTTCTCCTTCACCCTTTATTGCCACCCAAAGTTTGTGGAACTGTTGTGCCTCATTGATACCACCCCCAAATCTATCTTCTTCATTGATGATTACACTTTAAATACTTGTTCAATTTAAATCAACAATCGGTCTAGTTTTGTGGAACCCAATCCATTCAGGTTGGTTGCAAGTTGACCTCCCATCTGACCAAACTAGGGTCGTGGACACCCGTAACTATAAGTAAGATTATTATTATTTTGTTTGCACCTAGGTAGGATTAGAAATAATGAAATTAAATTCGAGTTATTTAACATATTTGGGATTTGACTAGTTAAGATTAAGACTTTGTATATCTAATATAATATTTTTTTTGGTTTAGTGTATATTTAATTTTACCATATCCTTGTCATACCTATGTTGGCATGCACTAATTTTTCTAGTCCGAATTGAAAGGAAAAATCCAATAGCTAGAGCAGATAACAGAGTGTGAAACATAGCAACCAAATTTATATGGAGACTCATGATTCTTTTAGTACTTTGGCCTCAAAATTTTGGGAACTGATTCAAAAAAATTGGTTGAACTTGGTTAATGAATTCTACTATGAGCTTAGTTCATGTGTTCGAAGAGACCAACTAACCATGAGATGCCTGCACCCCAGCTCAACAGAACTCAAACCCTAACTTGGTGTGAACTATATTTTAATCATATTTGATAGTCTTTATTTATGCCTTTTAGCTTTTACCACATATAAGCCAAACTCGTGACCCAAATAACATTGGTAATAAGCAAAATAAACATGATAATCCACAAAGAATCTTTTTTTTTTTTTTTTTTTTTTTTTTTTTTTTTTGTGTGTGTGGGTAAAAATGGGTATCTAATTAAATTTGACAATTTTTTTAATCAAATTTGGAGGTCTTAAGTTCAAATCATATCTCCATCTTACCTCCCATTTAAAAAAATTCTCACATGTTCAGTCCTACTTAAAAAGGGCAATTTAGACCTACACATAACAGGGAAATGTTAGATTAAATTCATTATTTCCTAATAAATTAAGGAATTAAGGTTTTCGAACAATTGATAATTTATCATCCTTAACATAAGAATACTATCAAGTTATATGGTATTTGTTACGTCCATAGAATTGTGTTGACAAACTGTGAATAATTGTAACACTTAGAATCTTCGTTAGTTTTGGTTTAATATTGAAAATATATCAAAGAAAAAGACAAGTTAAGATTCAATTGTGAAAGACTCAAGGATCTCAAAAACATAACTGTTATTGCACTACATTTCGACACAACTCGATCTATTGAGTTTTACTTAACTTGACTAGTCGAACTAGAAATCTCAACTGATCAAGATTTGTGTAGTTTGTATTTGAAGGATTTTCTGTCAACCCGTTTGATCTAGGATTACGTGCACTTCAAGTCTATATACTATATAAGCAACCTTAGAGCACGTTTTTTAGGACTTTTTGAGAGTTGGTTTTTTTTTACACAAATCTTAAGAATTTTCCAAGCTCTCTTGAAGCATCAACCAAATATTTACTTGTACTGAAGATTCAATGATAAAGTGAAGTTCCTGCATCTAGTCTACATTCATTTTCTTGGTTTAAATCTTTGAGAGGTAGACTCAAAGTTGTGTGGACATTCAAGTGCAATAGATCCAAAATAGAAGAGTTAATGGATTTGGAGCTACATGTGGTTATGTTAATAAGTACTACATGAGGTAACAATAGATTTAGGGCAGCCTATTGTACAAATTTCAATTCTATTCTAATGGATCTATATACCTTGGGATTGTAATTTTAAATCGCCTTAGGTTTTTATTGTGGGACGTTTTGTTCTATTGATTTTCCTAGGTAATCATTTGATGTTTACTAATTCATATTTGGAACATAATTAATCTAATTTTTCACTTGGCTAAGAACTAGGTAAAGTAATCACAATTGGGGTCTAAAAGGCTAAAACCCTAACAATATTTCATCATGCTAAGGGTGTCTTTGGAAATATTAGTAGTAGTGATGATCCAATTAGTCAATTAATGTGATCAGTAGCACTTGATTTCTTTGTTTGCCTTGCAGGAATCCCGACCCAAAGACAGATGATTCAACCACTCCCAGGCATGCCTGTCATGGACACAGCCTATATTCCTTGGATTCGTATAGGCGATTCAACTTGTCAAAAGATTATCTTCAAATATATTTTACAATACATGCAAACTTTGAAGTTCGGAGATTGGTGGCTTAGCAACACAGTTCCTGAACTCGAGCCTGTAACATTTTCTTTGGCTCCAAAGCTCCTACCAATTGGTCCATTGATGTCAAGCGAACACATTGAAGATTCAGTGGGACAATTTTGGCAAGTAGATCACTCATGCCTAAACTGGCTCGATCAGCAACCACCCTGCTCAGTCTTGTATGTTGCCTTTGGTAGCTTTACAGTTTTTGAACCAACTCAATTCCAAGAGTTAGCTCTTGGTCTTGAGCTTACCAATAGACCTTTCCTTTGGGTGGTACGTCTGGATATCGTTGATTGGTCAAGAACTGCATATACAAATGAAATTCAAGGCACTCGTGGCAAGATCGTAGGTTGGGCACCTCAAACTAAGGTTTTAAATCACCCTTCCATTGCTTGTTTTATTAGCCATTGTGGTTGGAATTCTACCATAGAAGGTGTAAGCAATGGGGTACCTTTCTTGTGCTGGCCTTACTTTGCTGATCAATTCCTTGACCGGATCTACATTTGTGATGTTTGGAAGGTTGGACTAGGATTTGAGCTAGATGAAAATGGAATTGTATTGCGGGAAGAAGTTAAGAGGAAGGTGGATCAACTACTTGGTGATGAAAGCATAAGAGCAAGATCTTTGGAGCTTAAGAAAAGGTTGATGAATAATATATCAGATAAGGGTCAGTCTTCAAAGAATTTCAACAACTTCATCCAATGGCTAAAGGCATAAAGCCGCACGTGATATGCAGTAGAAGTTGAAATCCCCTTCCATGAAGTATTTGCATATAGAAGAAATTGATAATCCTTTAATATTGACACCAGTGTCCCTGAGGTAGCCCAATGTAACTCACATAATGATGCCCAGAATAATAAAGTTTGGGAATGATGTTAATCTACAAATTTTGGCTATAATCAAAATAAAATTGGTACATTCATAGAAAGAATTATGCTGTAAGCCATGCACCATTAAATAGATCCATCCGTCTTGTATCCAAGTTCCAACGCATTAATTACTTCCTCAAAAAAAGATTTCAACTCCCTTTCACCTTTTTAAAACCATTTTGAAAGGTTCCAATAATGTTTTTCTTTATTTTATTTTATATCTTTGAAAAACCGGAGGGGGGGAGACTTGGAATGCTAAGCCTAGTTAAGCGTTGAGTATTCCATTTTATTGGTCCTTGTGGATGGCATTTTTGTGTGTGGTGAACATAGATGCATAGATTTGTGTCTGCAGTGAGAATTAAGAATTTTGTGTTGATGCAAATAAATGTCCTTGTATTTATAGGCAAGCTTGCATCCCTTGGCAATGGAAATATTAATTTGTTAATGAACAAATATATTATCAACAACAGAGACGGACCCATGTCAGGGTTGAGGGTGGCCATCCCCCCCACCCCCCCCCCCCCCCCCCCCCCCCCCAAAAAAAAAAAATCGAAAAATACAGCATTGTATATATATCTAACTGGAAATTTTAAAATAAAAAGGACAATTGAGATAAGAAAAGAAATAAATAAAAAGATAGAAAACTGGAAAGTTGCGGCAAAGAAAAAGTGAAGCTTGTGGGAACTATGAATCAAATGTGTGGCTACTGAATAGTAATATACATTATTAAATATTAATTGATAATATTTGTTTGTTGGTTTATTTTATGAATTATCAGCTATTTTTAGAAAACAATTTATTAACATTAATTTTGTTGTAGCTTGTGGGGTATGTTCGTTTGTCTGGTTTTTCTTTTTTTCTTTTTTTTTTTTTTTTTTGGGACTAATTTTTAAAACATTAGAACTATTTGATATGGAAATAATGAAACATTTATTTGATTTGTAGATAATGGGAAAGTGAACTACAATATTTTTTTTTTTTTTTTTTTAATACAAGATAGAATTCTACTCTAGCCTAATCTAAGTGTATATGTGTGTGAAGCTCCCTCCTGGAGACTTGAACCCCGGCCCTTACCCCCCACACCCCACAAGCACTTATACTTGTGGAGTGACCATCACACCAAGGGTGTGCGGTGGTACTACAATATTTTTTTAAAAGAAAACAAATACGAATAATTCAAAAGCCAGCATTGATGTCCCAATTCTTGAAATTTTTCAAACAAAATTCCCAAAAGATCACCATCGATGAAATCAATATTGGTCCACTGCAACGTGATCCCAAACTGTGCAAATATGAGATAATACATTAATGAAGGTGATGAAGTTCAACAAACATTTAAATAGATGTTAGTTTTGATTTTCGTAAACTTTTTTTGGTTTATATTTTGGCCCCCCTCAACATCGAATCCTAGTTCCGTCCCTAATCAACAAGACTTACAGCCTAAAACCAAAAACTGGCTTCTCTTGAATGTTACTTACTGTGAGAATGTAAGCTTGAAAGAAACGAAAATAGTGAAAAGAACAAGGTGAAACTAAATTGTTGGTACCTTAAGTTTTCCAATAATGCACTTTTGGTCCCGAAACTTGAAGTGAGCACTATTAATCTCAGTTAAAAAATGAGTACTATTGGTTCCTTCTCTAACTTGTGCTAACAAAAACAGTTGACGACTAACACAATGGCTCGACATGAGTCTAATTGTAAATGCAAGAAAGGCAAGACACAGAGATTTGCAAATATGAGCAACAATTAGACAATTTGGAGGTAAAGTGGGACAAAGGACGATTTCGTGTAATTTTGAGGTAATGGGCTGCGTTGAAAAAGCAAAAGACCTTACCCAAGGGAAAAGACAGTGATCCATATTTCATTTGGGTTGTCTCTTTGATACCGTGTTGGATCACAAACAAATACCCAACAGTTTTTTTTTCTGTACATTGGAATTCTTTTTTGGGCAAGAGTGATTTGGTGTTTAGGGTTTGGTTAAATGATTTTGGTGAAGGTTGTGTACAGAGAATGATTTGGAAAGGGGTTTGAGAGGGGGATTGATTGGTGAAGCTTTGCTGGGTTTAAACTTTTTTTTTTCCTTTTATCTTTGTCTAATTTTTAATTTAATTATGAGATTTCAATTTCTATTTTGGGGTTCCAATTCCTTCGAACAATTTTTATGGATTAATTTCTTTGTATGTAATGTAACGGAACGTGGAAAAGAATGGAAGAAGAGTACAATCAGCATGCAGTTAGTTCAGCCAGAAAATATTAAATTTTAGGGATTTATTTTAATTTGTTTTAAATTTTTTTAAGGCTATTTAATTACATGGTATAATGAAATTGACATGACATAAATTTATTGGGTCAACTAGTACATGTGATAGACTGACAAGCTTAGGTGACACTTGACTCTAAAAAAAAAAAAAAAAAAAAAGCTTAGGTGACACTTAACTGACACGTCAATACCTAACACAGACAAAAGAGCTTTCTTACAAACAGTGTCGGTGTCATGTTAGGGGATATATAAAAAATTTAAAATTATAAAGGGTAAAATCAAAATTATTCTCCAATTTTGTGTGAGGACTGAGGAGGATGATAACTATCCTTAATAGACACCTGACTGGAAAAGAAAAAACAATTTTCATGGAACCATTCGAACACCCAGATAACACTACAGAAGGACATTGAAAAAAAAAAGTTTTAAATAACATCTGGTTCTTCTGCTGTATGATGAACATGGCATAAAAGTAGTATAGCTCACCAAGGCATATTACTAAGATACTACTAATTTATTCATGTCACAATACATTTTCTCCCTTCTTAATAATAATTCCCTTAACCTCCTACATTATTTATAGTGTAACAAATTAAGCATAGAAGTATATAGATATGTTAAGTAGCTCAATTAAAAGTTTTTCAACATAAATAATCACCCTTACTTTACAAATCGCATATTACAACATGGAGAGCTACCTAAACACGGTGTGACACACAGTTAAGGTCCATAAGGACATAGATATGGATTGGAGAAAGAGAAAACATAAAAGGGTAAGAAGTAGAAGTAGGACCAGAGGAGAAGTAATTTGGGTAGAGAAAGAAAGTGTATTAAAAATTTTGATTTTGATTTTTTTATAGATAAATTTCACTCTCCAACCGACATTGAGGAAGTCTCCAACGAGGAGCAAGATTGAAGAGGTAGAGTAAATGAACTTTGGCCTGGAGACTTAATAACAAAGAGATGAAATTGAATGTCAATCACACTTTGCTTGCTTGGAGGACAGCTGATATTTGATTCTTATCATTCTTTTTGTAGGGATAAAAGGCCCAAGAGTACATATTGAGCCGTGGGCCTTTTCCGAGGACGCTTAGTGGTCCGAGGACAGATAAAAGATAGTGAAGACATAAGAGTCAGAACTTCACAAGCAAACTACGACTAAGAAGGTTTGGGAAGGTGGGCCGAGGTGGAATGCCTCCCCGGCTAAGCAAAGCAGAGGTCAGAAGATGTGGTCTACCATCTAGAGCAACATTCTGGGAGATTCTATTGATAAGGATACACATCATGAAAGCACAGGTCAAAGGAAAGTTATGAAATATCTAAGAGAAAGCTACTACCACCACCACATTAAATGCTCTGCAACTAACTCTCTGACCGCATAATGTGAAAGTGATACCCGAACAGTAATTTTCAGCCTTACAACTACTTCCAGAGACTTCAAGAAGGTGCTGATGGGACAAGGATCAACGCTAGCGACCTAGTCTACACGTGGAGGGTAGAGATGAAAGAAGGAAAATAGTATAAAAGAGAAAGAAGACCCTGAGGGAAGGGGATCAAGGAATGGAGGGAAAAACACTGTAACAACAGGAACTAGACTTGTAATCAAATTCAAAAGAAATATATACAAGAACTGATCTCCTCGAATTGTGTCGAGGACGATTTTCTTTGGATAAAACTAGTTTATCTTTGCTTTCTTGTCATCTGGACCCACTATAATTGTTGTCCAGCTCATTAAAGCCTAGTTTTCTAACACATTCTTGACAAATTCATTGTATTGGGCTCTTTGGGCCTCTTTTCACCCTTTGGGCTTAGGGATCAAAACTTACCTTTACAATTGGCGCCGTTTGTGGGAATTTCTTGTGTTGTAGTGAGTTTAACGTTCAATTGTGGTAGGTTTAGGTCCGAATCGAGGGGAGTCTGTTGGTTCCCAACGTCAAGACCAGTTTCTCAACCTTGAACGGAGAAGGGACCAAGAGGTTAGTGTGCATACCACCTATACTGGTAAGAGCCAGTCGCGAAGTGGGAGTCGCATCTCTCATGAAGAGAATACTAGAAGCATGCAACTAGAGATTGACCGTTTGCGAAGGAGGTTGCGCTGCGAACGACGGAGGAGGACTCCTTCAAATTCTGACTTCTCTTCTGATGATGATGGGGATGGCAATTACAGGCCCAAGTCGAGGACTCCCCCTAGTGAGTCTTTCTCGTGTGATGAGGATCACCACCATAGGTGCAGACATAAGAGCCCATCTTGCAAAGGCCTGGGAAATGACGCTATGAGTAGAGTGCTAAACCAAATTTCCAAATCACCTTTCACATACAGAATTGAGGGGGGAAAACTTCCTTGGCATTTTACTCAGCCAACATTCACCATGTACAATAGTCGAACAAACCCTGTAGAGCATGTGAGCCACTTCAACCAGAGAATGGCTGTGCACTCCAAGAATGAGGCCCTGATGTGCAAGGTGTTCCCATCCAATTTGGGGCCTGTAATAATGAGGTGGTTTGATGGCCTAGGAACAGGTTCTATTGATTCCTTTAAGGAACTCACCCAGGCATTCAGATCTCGTTTTGTTATTTGCAGCAGAGTTCCTTGGCCCTTGGACTCTTTGTTGTCCATGACTATGCGAGAGGGAGAGACCTTGAAAACATACTCTGACAAGTACTGAGAGATGTTCAATGAGATAGATGGGAATTTTGATGACGTAGCTATAAGGATTTTCAAGGTCGACCTGCCCGCCGAGCATAATTTGAGAAAATCTTCAACGAGGAAGCCTGTAAGAAGTGTGTGCTAGCTCATGGATCGTATTGATGAGTATAAACGGGTAGACGAGGATCAATAGCAAGGGAAAGGGAAGGCTAAGGTTATCCCACAGGATAGAAGGGATTTTAGGTCAGACAGATACAACAATAACCGGCCTCGAAGAGACTTTGCTAGGCAATCTGGGTTTACTACTACTCAGGTGGTCGGCATAGTATTCCGTGAACCAGTGCATCAAGTCTTGGAAAAAATTAAGAATGAACCATACTTTAAATGGCCAAATAAGTTGGGAGGAGACCCTATGAAACACAATCAAAACCTTCATTGCCAATACCACCAGGAGTGAAGGCACACCACGAAAGATTGTAGAACTTTATGGAGTCATCTGGAGCAGCTGGTCAGAGAAGGAAAGTTAAAGTAATTTTTATATTAGCCCAGTAGGCAAGGGGCCAAACAGGATTGCGATCTCAGAGAGATGCTTCTTCGAGAGCCCCTTTGGGCACAATTAATGTTATTTTGGCTGTTTCAAGGAGGACTGGTTCTCGTCCCTCCCGAGTGTTGTCCATAGCTCGGCCACATGCCGAGGACTCCACCCCTGAACCAAAAAGGGCTAATATAGGGGTCCGACCACCGTTGAGTTTCTCGGATGAGGACAGGTTGGAACCATATAGCCACACAATGATACCCTAGTGGTCACCCTTAGGATAAGGGGTATGATGTGAAGAGGGTGTTGGTGTGATAGGCCAAGAATGTATTGACCCCTTTTGATAAATTAACCAATTGATTTAGCCAAGTTAATTAATTAACTCAATTAACATGAAAAATGCGTGGTAGCACAAACAAATCACCAATTAACTAAAGTGCTACAGAAATTAAATTGACACAGTGATTTGTTTACAAATGGGGAAAACCTACACGGCAAAAACCCCACCGGGTGATTTTAAGGTCACCACTCTCGAGAATCCACTATTATCAAAACAAGCGATTACAAGTAAAGGAATCCCAGTACCTTATACCAACTTACAGTTGAACCCTTACCCCAATACCCAATTGGACATGTTCTGTAGTGAAAATCTCTCCTTTTCAATGCACGGCTCCTAGTACGTGACTAACCAATAGATGCGCAGATCCCAGTACGTGACTTGATCACCAACTTGAGAAAGATGTTGGCTGCAAAGTTCTTCAGTTCATCACACGATGAAGATCACGAAACTCCTTGGTCACAAAACCCTAAGGTGTACAAACACAACAGCTTCTTCAAGAGAAAGATGAACAAGGGCAAATTATATCTCCAGTCACAATTTGCATGAACACAACTTTGCTTCAGACTTGTGCGCCCTTTGACGGCCCTTAAAATAATCCTTATATATGTTTAGGGTTGTGAGAAAAGAAAGTCTAATCATGTACTCATGGATTGGATGCAAAATAAAACTAAAAATATGTTTTTCATAAACCTCGACAAATAGGGTATCTATCGAGCTAGTTGTCGAGCTTCGAGCTTTTAAGAGCTTTAAAATCCAACACTTTCTCACTTGTTTCTTGGACAAACTTGCATGGCTTTAACACTTGAACTTGAAACTTGTTCGTTAAAGTATTAAATACATCCTAGATCTACCCAATTACAAGTAAAGTGCGTTTTGTCAAAGGATTAGCCAATTCTAAATTGACATATGTTCCTAACATCAAATCACATATGTCCTAACATGGTGGATCAGGGTAGCGGGGCAGAAATTATGTACCCTGATTTATATAAAGGGCTAAACTTGAAACTTGAGGATTTGACAGGTTATGATTCACCTTTGTTAGGTTTTGACGAGAAAGTTGTTGTTCTGAGGGGTCAAATTAGATTACCGGTACAAGCAAGTTTGGAAGTGGTGGAGGTGGACTTCATTGTAGTGGATGCTTACTCTCCCTACACTGCCATTGTGGCAAGACCCTGGCTTTATGCCTTGGGGGCTGTTTCTTCCACCCTACACTTGAAAGTGAAATATCCATCCATGGACCAGATTGAGGAGTTGGTTGGGAGCCAGTCTGTGACTAGGCAGTGCTTGGTAGCTGCAATTATTCATCAGCCTGAAGTTGAGTCATCGGCCTCTACTGAGGGGGGCTTGTAGCAATCAAGGATTCCGGGGTTATCTATGGATCCGGTGCCAGAAGGGACAAAGTGTGAGAATTTAAAGAAAATAGTTATAGATGATGATTCAGAAAATTTTTTGCAGGTCGGAGCTCAGTTGCCTCCTCGAGAGAAGGAAGAGCTAATAGTGTTTCTCAAGAGGAATATTGATGTGTTTGCAAGGAGTGCTTAAGAAGCTCCAGGGTGGACTCAAACTTCGTTTGCCATCATTTAAATGTCAACCCGACTATCGTCCCCAAAAAGCAACCACCTCGGCATTCATCTAAAAAGCATTTTGATGCTGTTAAGGACGAAGTGATCAAACTTAAGCAGGCTAGGGCGATTAAGGAGGTGTTTTACCCCGACTGGTTGGCCAACACAGTAGTGGTGAAGAAGAAAAGCGAAAAATGGCGAGTATGTATAGATTTCACGAATTTGAACAAAGCTTGCCCCAAGGATCCTTTCCCCATGCCTCGAATAGATCAGTTGGTGGATGCCACTGTAGGCCATCCTCGGATGAGCTTTTTGGATGCCTTCCAAGGGTACCATCAGATACCTTTAGCTTCAGATGATCAAGAGAAGACAGCTTTTGTTACTCCTACTAGAAATTACCACTACAAGGTGATGCCTTTTAGTTTAAAGAATGTAGAGTCTACCTATCAAAGGATGATGACCAAGATGTTTGAGCCACAGCTAGGAAAAAATATTGAGGTTTATATAGATGACATGGTGGTAAAGAGTAAGTTAGAATCCGAGCATGTTAGCGACCTCGAGAATATCTTTGAGACATTGACATTGAGGAAACACAAGCTACACCTTAATGCTTCTAAGTGCTCCTTTGGTGTTGGTTCAGGAAAGTTCTTGGAGTACATGGTCACTTATCATGGAATTGAAGTCAATCTTGACCAAATTAAAGCAATTAACAGTTTGTAGCTACCTTGGAATCCCAAAGAAGTCCAGAGATTAACAAGAATGATTGCCACCTTGAATCGATTTATCTCTCGATCAGCGGACAAGTGCAGACCTTTCTTCCAGTTGTTGAATAAGTGGAAGGGATTTGAGTGGACCGAGGAGTGTGTCCTGGCCTTCCAGCAGCTGAAGGAATACCTTTCTCGGACACCTATTATGTCCAAGCCCGAGGTGGATGAGGTTTTGTTCACTTACATTGCTGTGGCTTCCCATGCCGTGAACTTGGTGTTGATACGGGTTTATAGTGGTGTGCAGAGACCAATTTATTACGTGAGTAAGTCGTTACATGAAGCAGAAGTTCATTATTTACCATCTGGAGAAGGCTATTTTGGCAGTAGTACATGCTACTCATAAACTCCCTCATTACTTCCAATCCCACATAGTTGATGTTTTAACCCAACTCCCGCTTCAATCACTACTTCGGAGTGCTAATTACACAAGAAGGATTGCCAAGTGGGGTAAGATCCTAGGGACTTTTGATATCAAATACATGCCTCACACCTCTATCAAGGGTCAGGTCCTCGCAGATTTGGTGGCCGAGTTTGCTGAATCCTCATTAGGAGAAGGAGTTGAGAAGTAGAACATGGATGGAAAATCAGTTGGCAGGGTCTCCTTGCAAAAGCCTTTATGATGGTGCAGCAAATCAAAGAGGATCTAAAGTAGGGCTAGTTGTAATTTCTCCTAAGAAGATCATTATTGAAAAATCCTTAAGGTTGGGTTTCTCGGCCACAAATAATGAAGCTGAGTATGAGGCTCTATTGGTAGGGATGACTATGGTTTAGAAAATGGGAGGAAAAACAGTGGAGATATTTTCAGATTCGAGGTTGGTTGTGGGCCAGGTAGAGGGGGAGTTGGAGGTTAGGGATGTGAGAATGCAAGAGTATTTGAATCAGGTTAGGCGCTTGCGATCAGGGTTCAAGTCCTTCACCCTATTGCAAATCCCTAGGAGCAGGAATACACATGCTGATTCTCTTGCCACTCTCGCAACCTCCTGGCGCAGAGCTTACCTCGAGTTATCCTTGTTGAAGACTTGTGCAAACCTACTGAGATGAAGAGAGAGATGGTCCATATTCATCAAATTAAGGTGGGACCTAGCTAGATGGACTCTATTGTGCTATTCCTTAAGGAGGATATCCTGCCCAAGGAAAGTCCGAGACTGACAAAGTGCGGAGAAAGGCTCCTTGGTTTGGCTATCTGAGGACCAAAAGTTATACAAGTGCACTTTTTCTGGGCCATATTTACTATGCATACACTTGAGGCAGTAAAGCTACTCCTAGAAGAGTTACATGAAAGGGGTTTATAGAAGCCACACAAGAGGCGGATTCTTATCTCACAAAGCCCTCACTCAGGGATATTGGTGGCCGAACAAGTAGAAGGAAGTACAAGAGTATGTAAAGAAGTGTGACCAATGCCAAAAATTTGCCCCAAACTTTCATCAACTAGGGGGTGTCCTCAATCCTCTGTCCAGCCCCTGGCCTTTTGCTTAATGGGGCTTGGATATTGTAGAGCCTTTCCCTAAGGCAACAGGGAATAAGAGATGGCTGCTGGTCGGCAAGGATTACTTCACCAAGTGGGTTGAAACTAAACCATTGGCAAATATCAAGGACGTGGATGCCAATAAATTTGTTTGGAAAAATATTGTCACTCAGTTTGGGATCCCTCATACCCTCATCTCGGACAATGGTCTTCAGTTTGATAGCAAAGCCTTCAGGAGGTACTGTTGTGACCTGGGCATTAAGAATAGATATTCCACCCCGGCTTATCCATAGGGGAATGGACAGGCCGAGGCTGTCAATAAGGTCATAGTGAATGGACTTAAGAAGAGGCTGGATGATGTGAAGGGAAAATGGGTGGAAGAGCTACCACACGTCCTTCAGATATATTGGACTACACCTCATAGGTCAACAGGAGGGACACCCTTTTTAATGACTTATAGGGCCGAGGCTGTAATTCCTCTAGAAACCGGATTCCCAACACTAAGGACGAGCTCTTTCACTCCGAGCAACAATAATGGGCTGTTAGAGAAGAGTTTAGATTTAATTGAAGAGCGAAGAGAAAATTCCATGGTTCAATTGGCGTACTATCAACACAAGCTTAAGCAAGGGTACGACTCAAAGAACCCAGCATGAGGAAAGTTAGGGCCCAACTGGGAAGGGTCATATCGTATCGCTGGAATAGGTGAATATTATCTAGAAGATCTAGATGAAAATTTTGTACCACACCCCTAGAATGTAAATAACCTAGGTATTATTATTAATGAAAGTCTTTTCCGCCATATTTTTGTTTATGACATTATGCATTACACTTCTTATTTGCTTAAGTGTTAAATAGAACCTTGGTCATGCCTGGTTCCTCGGACCACATGCCTTGGGTAAATTAATACTTCCCATTACGTGTTTAAGTATTAAACAGAACTTTAGTCATATCTGGCTCTTCGGACCACATACTTTGGGTAAATTAATACTTCATATCATTTTTCTAAGTGTTAAACAAAACCTTGGTCATGCTTGGTTCCTCAGACCACATACCTTGGGTAAATTAATACTTCCCATTACTTATTTAAGTATTAAACAGAACCTTAGTCATGTCTGGCTCCTTAGACCATATGCTTTAGGTAAACTAATACTTCATATCATTTTTCTAAGTGTTAAACAGAACCTTGGTTATACCTGGTTCCTCGAACCACATACATTGGGTAAATTAATACTTTCTATTACTTGTTTAAGTATTAAACAGAACCTTAGTCATGTTTGGCTCCTCGGACCACATACTTTGGGTAAATTAATACTTTATATTATTTTTCTAAATGTTAAACAGAACCTTGGTCATGCCTGGTTCCTCAGACCACATACCTTGGGTAAAATAATACTTCCAATTACTTGTTTAAGTATTAAACATAACTTTAGTCATGTCTGGCTCCTCGGACCACATACTTTGGGTAAATTAATACTCCATATTATTTTTCTAAGTGTTAAACAGAACCTTGGTCATGTCTAGTTCCTCGGACCACATACCTTGGGTAAATTAATACTTCTTATTAGTTGTTTAAGTATTAAACAGAACCTTGGTCATGCCTGGCTCCTCGGACCATATACCTTGGGTAAATTAATACTTCTTATCATTTGACTAAGTATTAAATAGAACCATGGTTTTGTCTGATCTCTCAGGCCACCTATCTTAGGTAAGCTAACATTCCTTTGACTATGAGAATACTAGACAGAACCTCGGCCATGTTAGGTTCCGTGAAACACATGCCTTGAGAAAATTAATACTCAGCCCTACCATGCTGAGTAACAAAGACTCTCATTTTGTTACTTAGTCAAAGGGACACTTTTGAGCATCAAACAAAGTATTTGCAAGTGTTTTATGATCAATTCATGAGCTAATTGTCATATACAATTCCTTAAGTCTACTGTTAAGTGGAAGGTCATATGGAGTCCTAGAGGGATAAATGCTCCATCATTTTCTGAAATTAGGAGGAAGTCCAGTGATATGTAGGAGCCTTTGAGTTAATTCTGCTTAAGGTATGTTTTTGAAGTGAAAGATATACTTTGTTGAGATTGTAAACACATTATCATTTATGCAGATAACTAAATGAAGCTGTGTCTCATTTTCATATTGGTTAAGTGTTAAATGAAACAGAACCTATGTTGGGACTTGTACGAATATCACAAGAGTAAAGAAAAAGTTCATAATTGTCATTAATTTAAGCTTTAGAAAAAGGAAAATGGATTACAAAAGAGCAAGTTGGTTACAAATTATGGAAGTAAAAACAACAGTTTAATAAAAAAAGAAAAAAAGAAAAAAAAAAAAGAAAAGAAGGCTGCTCTAAAAAACTACTTCTTTTTTATTACAATTTTGTCTTTTGCTGGGGCCTTGGTAGACTGGGTGAGTGCTGCTTCTGAGGATTCTGGGCCCTTACCCTTGAGGTCCTCCTTGGTAGGCACAGGGAGAGTTGCCAGGACAATCTCCATCTTGGAGGGTACCTCTTTCTCTTTAGGTGGGTCCTGAGGAGCAGTTAGGGGCTTAATGGCATCAGGGGCCACTCCCTTGATTGTGTCTATTTCTTTTTCAATAACCCTAGGCTACTTGGCCAGCTTGGAAGGGCTGTCAGGAAAGAGAGGGGCCTTGGCCGGGTTGTCCTTGCCAATCTCTGCCTCCTCGGAGGTAGTGTTAGCCTTGGTACTGGTAGAGCCTGATGCAAGGATGGTAGGAGGGTAGTATAAACTCTCTACTCTCCTAAGTGCAGAAGAGGCCTCAACCTTAGCTTGGTTACGGGCCTTGTTCCACACCTGGAGGCAGTAGCTCCTACATACCTCTGAGACCTCAGCCCTGAGGGCCTCCTCGGTCTCTGCCACCCCCACATCATACCCATCCTGCTCAGCCTGATCCCTGGCCTTCTCGACCTCCTCCAGATTCTTCTTTAGGGCCATGATTTGTTCCTTGAAGGTGGTCAGCTGGTCCTCGGTCTGGCGAAGTTGCCTTCGTTGACCCTCAGCTTGCCTTTCAGCTACTTCCAAGGTAGTTTCAGCACTCTTTTTGTCCCTCTCTCCCTTAGTCAGTTTATTTTTCAGTTCATGTATCCTTTTTTTGGCCACATTGAAGGCATCTACAGCTACAATGTGTCTTCCCTCCTCTTCCTTCATTAGCCAATGGGAGCTGTTTACCATTTCCTTAGCCCTAAACGTAGCTTGGATGGCCTATCAAGGAAGGAAATACAATTGTAAAAAAATATATATATATATATATATATATAAAAGGGAGAAAGTAGAGAAAGGGGCTAAAGGACTTACCATGGTGAGGTCCCTCTTTAAGCTGAGGAACACCTCATGCTTCCTCATGGACCTGAGGTCAGCCATATCAGTGGGCAGCAGCAGAGCCTGCTCCACTACGTTGGCCACATATCCAGCCTTGCCTTGCTGGAAATCCCTAATTGAGGCAACACTGGGGGAAAGGAGCTCTGTCCAGCACCAGGGAGGGGGTTCAGGCAGGGACTTCAATTTATTGGTCACCCCTCCTATCTATGGTAATATCCTCACTGGAGGACCTTATTTGCATGACCCTAGCTTGCTTGCCCCCTCTTTGGACCTCAGCTTCCTTGGGTAGGGGGTTTCTCCTCTCCTTCATAACCTCATTTTCCTTTTGATCTCGCTTTCTCTTTTTATCAGTAGGGTCAGGTTGGGAGACTTGTGTAGGGGGCAGGTTAGAAGGCTTTGGTTGAACTACCTTTTTAGGGACGTTGCCCCCACCGTGGGACTTCAGTAGGTCGAGGAGGCTCGTTCTTCGTTTGCGTTGTAGCCCCATAGCTTCTGGAATGGAAAGGTTTTCTTGTGTCTGGCTTATTTGTGCTAAAAGGAAATGGCTGAAATCACTGATGGGAGCCTCGAGGGATTGAGGTCGGTTGAATACCTCGAAATTGTCCTCAGATTTCGAAACTTCAACTATTTCTTCCTCCTCCTTAATGGCTGGTTGGGATGGTATGGCTACTTCCTCGGTAGTGCATAGGAATGGCAACTCTACCTATTGCATGCCCTCTGGGATGGGGTCGGTGACAAAGAAGCTGGGGACCGCGATGTTGATTTGGTGCAGAAGTGGATCCCTCGCCTTGATCACACACTTAGGTGCCTGGAAGCTAGACGAGATTGGAGTGTAGCCTAGGATTAGGTGTGCCGCCCTTAATTGTCCATTGTTATAAATGAATACCTTGGACTTGAGTATTCTGTTCAAATTTGGCTGATTGACGAGGTTCAGGTTTAGAATGGTTGAAAACTTATCTGTAAAAACATCAAGAACAGAAGAGCCTTGTTAGTATAAGCAACTCAAGTCAAAGGGAAACCAAATTACAAGTAAAAAATAAAGAAAAGGGGGAGCACGAGAGACACTGGTGAGAAAAAGGGGTATTATCATTAGAACAAAGAACCTAGACTCACGAGCCCCACCTGGTGTCCCTTCTCTTGTCGGGCAGTGGAGGCCATCGTGCCATTCCCCGGAGACAATCAAGTAATCCTTGTTCATGCCTTTGTTGGATTCGGGGAGGCATGATATAAGCCTAACTTCAGGGTACCTAGTTTTTAGATAATACCCATGCCTTGTTAAGTGGTGACAGTTGTAAATCCAATTAACGTCATGGTGGGTGAGGTTTAAGCCCATCTTCTCATTGAGGCATCTACACTCCCTAAGATCCTATACATATTGGGGGCGCATTGAGTAGGGGAAAGCCTATGAGCTATAAGATAATCCCTAGTAACTCTACCCATAGGGATTCTCATCCCTCCCTCTATGAAGGCAATCATGGGGATCACTGCTTCTCCCTCCTGCCTCTTGGTGTGCCACCCTTCCTATTTGTAGTGCCTAATGGACACTCCTGATGGGATTCGATATTAAGCTTTAAAGCTCTCTATACTCTCAGGGGAGTCTACTAAGTAGGCGAATCTACCCATTTGAGAGGGGAAAGGAAGGGAATAGGTAGACGAAATAAAATTAAGTGGGTCGAGGAGAGAACAGACTCTGAATAGAAAGAAAGACGGGAAGGACCGAAGTGAAGAAAGAAGGAAGAAGTGGCTAGGAACTACTTACGAGAATGAAGAAATGCTCCTTGGACTAGCTCTTGAATTTTGAATGCGAAAAGTGAGATGGATAAAGCTTTTGAACAGTATATATATGAGAGAGAAGAGCGAGCGGGAAAACTCCCGCTCGCATTCCCGTAAAATCCCCAGCCGTTTGATCCCCATCGTACCATAGAACGTGGGGAACATAAAGCCGCAGGAAATAATTGTAGGTGCGTTCCAGATGCCAAAGCGTTAGGAGCGTGCTTCTAGGCAATTAAAAAGACACCTACACAGACAGGAATGATGTAAGGGAAGAGCAGAATTAAGATTAAAGTATCAAAATCCCTTTATTTTTTTGAGGAGAAAAAGAAGGAAATTTTGAGGGGCTATTGTAGGGATAAAAGGCCCAAGAGTACATATTGGACCGTGGGCCTTATCCGAGGACGCTTAGTGGTCCGAGGACAGATAAACAATAGTGAAGACGTAAAAGTCAGAACTTCACAAGCAAACTACGACTGAGAAGGCTTGGGAAGGTGGGTCGAGGAGGCTTCCTCCTTGGCTAAGCAAAGCAGAGGTCAAAAGGTGTGGTCTGCCATCTAGAGCAACGTTCCGGGAGAAAATCGTTCTCAGGACAATCCGAGGAGATCAGTTCTTGTATATATTTCTTTTGAATTTGATTACAAGTCTAGTTCCTGTTGTTACAGTGTTTTTCCCTCCATTCCTCGATCCCCTTCCCTTAGGGTCTTCTTTCTCTTTTATACTATCTTCCTTCCTTCATTTCCACCCTCCACGTGTAGACTAGGTTGCTGGCATTGATCCTTGTCCCATCAGTACCTTCCTAAAGTCTTTGGGAGTAACTGTAAGGCTGAAAATTACTGTTCAAGTATCATAGGTAAAGAGACAAGGTGGAGGTAGAGTGGAGTGATACACACGGCTGTGCAAAAATTTTTGTTTGTTTTCTCTTCCACTAAAAATTAGGGTATTTGCGAGTATAATTAATAAGGCAGAGAAAATGAGTAGATTTTTTTTCCTAGGTTTTTTTTTTTTTTTTTTTTTTTTTTTTTTTTTTTTTTTTTTTTTTAAGAAGAAATCCATAATTTTCATTAATCAAGAGCAGCCCCACGTATATATAATGTTATTGTTATGTACTCTCTTATGGATATATCACTATCGCCATAATCGCGTATAGCTGTAGACAACACAATATTAGCGCAAAAACTAGAAATTCAGGTGGTTGTCTATCTTTCAGGCTATGTTTGGTTACATGTAATGAGTTATAAGTTTGAATGATTAAGATTTTTTTTTTTTTTTTTTTTTTTGAATAGACTTTTTGTTGAATAATTTTTTCACTTGTTTGGTTTAGTCTCTTCTTTTTGGGATTTTTTTTTTTTTTTTTTTTGTTGTTGTTGTTGTTATTTTGGATCTTTTTTATTGTTGTTATTAAGCTTTTTTTGTGTGGGGGGGGGGGGGGGGTGTTTAAGGGGTTAAGGATTATGTTTGGGGGGCCAAAATTATTTTTAGAGGAACACTACGTCCACAACATTTTTATAACAAATCTTATACAACAACTTTTTATTGGTAGGTTTAAAATTAATGTTAGTGTTGGGCCCAAATTAGAATCAATAACTGCTTACTACATAGGATTTGTTGTAAAATCATTGTGAAATTATTGTAGATGTATCATTACTCTTATTTTTGTTGAACTCAAATTCTTGTGATTTTCAAGAGTGTTCAACATTTTTATCAGGATGGTCACAATAGGTTAGCTTAGTATATAACTTTTTTTTTTTTGGTGGCAAATATATATACATTTTTTTGCAAGTCAGGGTGGTCCTGTGACCACCCTAGCTTAGAGGTGGAGTCACCAATGGATAGGCATGATGTATTGAACTGATACGATATGAACATGTGTCCAAATTGTAAGAAGGATGTGGTCTTAAAAATATTGAACTTAGTACAAGCCTTAAAGATCAAGTTTGACTTATACTCTAGCCCCCTCTAACTTAAAATCATGTATCCGTCCCTGCTCACAAGATGATGTCACCGGGGGAGTACAGTATTGCTTAGAGAAAATGACAGTGTGTGATGGCGAAGGAAGGACTCAGTGTTTCTTAAAGTGGATAGACGACGATGTTTGTAACATGTAAATTGTGAATGTCTTATGTGTAATTTTTTAATAATTAAAGGGTTGCCATGTCAGTTAAACATGTCATGTCATTGTTCCATTAAACACACAGGCAAAAAAAAAAAACTAATGGAAGTTAACGGAGAGATGAATAACACTCATATTTTAAACTATAAGGACCAATAGCACCCACTTGAAATTTCATAAACCAAAAGTGCACAGAAGGTAAACATAAAGAACCAACAGTATAGTTTCATCAAAGAACAAATAGAGAGGAATATCTGAATAACTCTAAGAAATTATGTTGGAAAACACTAAAGCATAAACAATACAGTCATGCTCTATTTATAAAGCTTTATGATATTATTCTATAAGCTTTGGATTGCCACCCTAATACTTAACAGCTATCCTAATAATCTTCATAATTACAGCCGTGAATACTGTCGTGTATACCTCTGTGAATACAACCATGATAACAAGAAAATATCTAAGGTAATAGAATCTTAGACTTGCAATGTAGAGAAGAAGAACAAAGCTAGAGAAGAAGACTTCTTTATACAAATGGTGTCGTAGCTTGAGTAGTGTTTCATTTAATGAAAGAGTTTACATTGTGTCCGAATGTGGCGGAAACCCTTTGGTTTACGCCATCCAATAATACTACGCCACATCATCAATTATTAAAAAATTGAATACGACTTGCAAGAAACAAACGCCATTTCACATAACAAAATCTCATCTCCTCCTTTCTAATTTCTATCATTCAAGTCAAAATAAAATCTCATCTCTTCCTCACAAGAAACACCAATCCAGCAACCCGCCACACACATGCCAAAGTTGCTGCCTTCACCACCCAAGTCAAAATAAAATCTCATCTCTTCCTCACAAGAAACACCAATCCAGCAACCCGCCACACACATGCCAGAGTTGCTGCCTTCACCACCACCTAATCTTCTCTCCCTTTCTCTACAACAAATTTGAACCAACATTAAATTAAATTTGTAAATAGTGCCCAATCAATTTCCAGTACACAATAATCTCAAAAGTTGGAATGAAACCTAAAGAACTCCACAAGAAGGAACTTTGAAGTTTGAACACCAATTTTATATACCAATAATGAAATTTACAAAACCCGTTTCATGAAAACCCCCAAAATACAACAAAAATACAATAAACCCACCTAAATTCCCTCTAAAATAGAGCAATTCAAAAGTGATCCAACTAAAAAATCGTACAAATCATTTTAAATAAACCATAAGTCTTGGATATCATCAAACCCTAAAGTCACCATCCCAATCTCCATCTTTGTGCACACACAATGAACCACCAAGTCACCAATCCATTGCCACAAAAAATCCTTAAAACCCACAAAAAGCCCATACCCTCAAATCTGAATCAAACCATATACAACATATGTTTTTGTGGAGAGTGGGATAGTAGATAGGACAACGACAACGGCAGCAAATTTTGTGGCTTGTGGTGCCATATGGCGGCATGGATGGTAGGGTGTTGGCTTCTCTGTTCTTGAAGACTTGAATGATGGAAAGGAGAGAATTTGAGATTTTGATTTCTGAAATAGGATTGTGTGTGTAGAAAGTTGTATTCAATTCTTTTATTAAATGTAACATGGCGTTGTATTATTGGTGGCATAATCCAAGGGGTTTATGCCACATCTGGATAGAATTTAAACTCATAGAAAACATATTCCTAAGTTTCGGGATATTAAAAATAGATTTGGGATTCAATGAGAACACACATGGAATATTAAAAAAGCGTTGCATATGCCGTTACATGAGACATTACAATCGAGTTTTATATAGTGTGTAGCCCCACATATCAAAAAAATATTAGCTTAAAAATTCATATAGCTGTCTATCTTCTACGAATAAGGAAAAAAGAGAGATGACTTGCGTAACTTTTATTATTTCCAGGCCATGTGAAACCAATAATTTGTTATTGAATTTATATTTTAAAATTTTCACAGTTAAATTACATATTCTATATGTGGGTTCCGGTTAGTTCAACTAGTAAAGTCTATGATGGTTGTATAAGAGATCTAGGGTTCAATCCCTGCCTACACCAAAAACTAATTGGTGTCTTGGTTTGATGATAAAGAGCTATCATCAAGCGGACGCCATAAGTTGAAACTCTCTAAAAAAAAAAAAAAAGATTACATATTCTATATGTTCTTAACATACATACCAATATTCATGTGAATCAATTGTTATTTATCATTTAACCCATAAACTCATTTTTTATGCATTATTAAACTACAAAAACCTGAATTTAAACAGTTAATTGATGACATAACTATTGATATTTAATTATCTTGAAATTTTGCAAGCATGAAGAATACACGAAAATAATATAATCCAATGGTTGATTTGTTGAAATTCGCATTCAATTAAAAAATATTGAGTAGTATAACATTGATTAAAGTTACACCATGTGTAACTTGACCTCAACCCAAGACCCCTCTCTAAGTCAATTCAACTATGGCAGAACTTAGTCATCCAGTGTAGGCCAAAATGTAAAGTTGACTTGTACTAAATTTGTAGTGTTCATGTACTCTTTAATTGTCTATCTTCTGGTAGACTCGGACACAAAGGCAATACTAGCTAGCACAGAGAGAGAGAGAGAGAGAGAGAGAGAGAGAGAGAGATGGCCATTGCACATGTTCTAGTTATACCATTTCCAGGACAAGGCCATGTGAACCGCATGATGCTTTTTTCCCGAAAAATGGTGAAGTATGGTTTCAAAATCACATTTATGAACACAGAATTCATCCACGAGCGTGTTGTGGGTGCATTGGACAGCCTCATGGATTTAAACATTAATTTGGTGTCTATCCCAGATGCATTGGGTGCTGAGGATGACCGAAATGACCTTGGCAAGTTATGTGAAACTATCTTACACACCATGCCAGAGAAGCTTGAGGGGCTCATAAACAATATCAATGCTTCAAATGGTGATTGTTGGGTTAAGATAGCTTGACCCGGTTGATTAATTTAATTACCCAAGTTGATTAATTAGGTTCAATTACATGTAAATTGTGGAGGCACCAACAAATCACCAAAAATACTAAATGCAACAAAAAGTAAATTTGACAAATGGGGAAAACCTCGCAAGGCAAAAACTCCACGTGGTGATTTTAAGGTCATAACTCCCAAGAATCTACTAAACAACAATCAAGCGGTTACAAGTATAAGGAATCTTACCAACTACCCTGGCCTATCCCGAAATACCAACCTACAGTTGAACCTTCGCTCCAATATTCAATTGGACTTGATCTTGTAGTAGCCTTCTTTCCCTTAATGCACAAACCTCCAATTTGTGACTAACTTCTTTGCATGAATCCTAGTACATAACTAACTCCAGCAACTTAAATGGTTGTTGTTGGCTGTAAAGTTCTTCACTTCATCAACAATGAAGATCAAGAAGCACCTGGTTACAAAACCCAAAGGCATACAAATGCAATAGCTTCTTACAAAGAAATTAAGCATTTGGTCTCTATATCCGTATATAACGGCTTTTAAAATAAGCCTCATATATGTCTAGGGTTGTGAGAAAAGAAACCCTACACATACACATAAGCTTGGGCCGGATTTCAAATCTAAAATTCTGAAATCGTAATTCTCGATATATCGAGCTGGTGTCGAGCTATCTATTGAGCTTCGAATTAAGTCTCAATAGCGACTATCTGTCGAGGTATCTGTCGAGAATTAATAAGCAGCTTTTCTTCACTTGTTTCTTGGATCAATCTTCATGTCTTTAATACTTGACTTGAACAACATGTTTCTTAAAGTACTAAACTCATCTTAGATCTACCTAATTATAAGTAAAGTGCATTTTGTCAAAGGATTAGCCAATTACAAAAAATATGACCCTAACAATCTCCCCCTTTGGCAATCCGTGACAAAATCACAAACAACAATTATGAGATAAGTCTAACACAACTATCCCATAACTTACAAAAGTACATAAGTCTAACCCTACTACAAACTCTTGAAAAACTTTGCAAGAAGAGAGATCATGGCATGGTAGACTTGCAACCTATCTTAACTGAAACACTTAAACAAGATTCATCAAGGCATCAAATTTGAAATATAGACAAGTTGTATAAAAGAAGAAACAGGTGTATAAAGAGAGAAAATAAACAACACATGAGAGATAAGGTGAAAAACATACATCATCATATATATAGAAAGAAGAATACAATGTATGTAAAAATGGTCACAAGACCGCAGTACATGAAGTGAGAAAAGATTCATTAAAACCTCACTACATCCCTCAAAGCACTCTCCCCCTATCTAGTATATCCTATGCTAGCTCCCCCATTAACATAATGACTACTCTCATATGCAAAACTACTGTCCCTTTTTGTCACGAGTGACAAAGGAAGCATCACTGAGAGGTCGTCATCTCATCATCACTAGAAGAGCTAGAACCATCAATATCATCATCATCATCATCATCTCCACCAGAAAAGGACTCCTGAGCAGGCATCAGGTGAAGGTGAAGACACGAAACCACCAAGGCGAGACTAGCGGCGAGCAATGCGACTGATTCTAGTGTTTATTTGATACATCTCATCAGACAGATGGTCGAGATGACTACCAAAATTAGCACCCATGTGCTGAAGCTGATCCATGATGTCAACAAGAGAGACATCTGCCCTAGAGGAGGAAGAAGGGGTAGATGAAGAAGAGGGTCGAAGGGTAGGGCTTGCATCCATCGTCTCCACACGAGGCCGCTTCGTAGCCAGTTGCGCTGCACTCCTCCTCTAGGGCAGATGGCACCCATGACATAGAAGAGAGAAGAGGGAAGAAAGGTGACGTGCATGTGTGTGAGGATGCGTGTGATAGCTGAAGGAAAGATGAGCTTATCACATGTAGTTATGTCTTGATAAACCTCTATAATAGACTCTATCATGTGTGATGGAAAATCTATAGAGAGATCCTTCATGAGAGAAAAAAGAAAACGAGCACGAGGCCCAGTGATTGTGTTATAGTGTGACCATGGAGTGAGAACAAAGGTCATTACCATATTAAGGATCCTTGGACCCTTAGCAAACTTGGTTGTGGAGAAATTTAGGGAACCTCCCCACAACATGGCCTTCTCACATAATAGTGAGGCCAACTTGTCTCTAAAGATAGAAGAGAGATGCTCATGATTAAGGTAATCCTGATGATCCACCCTAGGGACGCATAGTACCTCTGAAATGAGCTCTTGGGTAACTACGATATGTGTAACACAGAATACCATAGTAAACTGAGGTACAGAAGTATCGATGGCATGCATATTGGAGTAAAACTCTTGTATGAACAAGTCGGGACACCTCGAGGGTTTCTCACATAGAGAAGCCCATCCCCAAGAGCGGAATGCACCGGGTAGAGGAGTGTTTGGAAAATCAGACAGAATGACTTGGCGTTCTGAATGAATCGCCTGGTCAGAGAAGTTCTCGTCGAAGTCCTTTTGGGCATCTTTGTTACGAAAACGAACAAAGGAAGGAATAAAAGAAGACAAGAAGGAACAACGACGTGAGATTAGGTTCCAGGAGGGGACTGACTTTTTAGGTGCCATTGACAAGAAACTAAACGAGAAGAGGGAAGAAAAATAAAACATGAACACAGTAAAAGGTTCAGGAAAGAAAGAAAGAAAGAACTATGCATGGTAATGCATAAGCATATGACATGCAAAAGTAAATTGCATCATGGGCAAAAACCCAATCCAATCTAACAACACTCACAAGAAAGAATCAGTCACACAATCCTAGAATGCATGAAATAATACTATAATGCACATGGAATGCAATTCATGAACATGTGATAACAATAAACAAGACCCATCCCAAAAATTTTAGCAAAAACACAAAAACCCCAAAATTTTCCCAAAACTAGAAAACCTAGGTCTAAATGCATGAAATGCGTGAAGAAGGTGAAAAAGAGAGGATTAAGAACACTTACCAAGAAATTGAAGCTTGGGTAAGGCCGAAATCCTGAAGGGAAGAGAGATATTGGTAAAAAAGGAGTGTTTGGGTCAAGAGGGAAGAGAAAGGTATTGAGATGTTTGAGAGTGAGCAAAATTGGGTCGAACCTCAACTATATATAGAAAAACGCAGCTCGATAAATCGAGGAGGTATCGAGCAGGTATTGAGAATTAATTCTTGATAGATCGAGAGGTATCAATGAGGTGTCGACAGCAAAAAGGTCTCAATAAATCGAAGAGATGTCGAGAAGCTATCAAGCAGACAGAAGCTCCAGGAAATTAGCTCGATAGGTTGATCTATCTATCAAGAGATGTCGAGAACAAACCCAGAAATCTCGATAGAAGAGGCATGTGTCGAGCTACTGTCAAGATGCTGTCAAGGAGGTATCGAGTAGCTATCGAAAGGCTAGAAACAAGGTTTTTCAAGAAGGTAAAACAACACAAGTTGTATGCAACAAGATAGACACTATAACAAACATCCAAGCAGCATGCTAAGCACTCAAACACACCTTCAACTCTAGATGCACAGCATTCCTAGATCAAAACACTCGAAACAAGTCTAACGAATTTTATTTTCAAAAACAAGTTTAGACAGTTTAGTAAGCATAAATTACCACATGTATTCCTTGTGATGGCCAAAATACATTGTACCTACACATGTATCAAAAGTAGCAAAAAAGTAAGCATGTTATGTGTGAAAACTTTGCAAGAAAGCATAAGTGATTCATATTATGAAGAGTAATGATATGAGAAGATCAATTACACCCACACACAATCATCACTGTTTGATGGGGACCATCACCTTTGAGGTACATCATATAACTCTCACATCTCCTAGAAACACGCTTGCAACCATATTAAAAGTATTTTGATTCTTTTTACTTTTCATGTTCTTTGCATATTTTTTTTTTAAACATATCATGCATGGGCATATAGGAGAGAGAAAAGAAAATACCCAATTATGTAAGTTGAACATCCTGATTTTGTTGTACAAGTACTACACCTTACCGAGCACGGCTCCTATGAATTGCACGTAGATGTTTTATGATTGACGAGTTTTAGTGGTGAGATAGTTATTTATGCCTTTCTCTTAGGATTTTTTAGTCCTTCCCATTAAAAAGAGTGATATGAATATGAATGACAAAAGATCAACCAACCATACCCATCACAAAAATGAGTCACAAAGCTCACATTACTTAGTTATGCATTGAGATGCTCATCTAAGCTACAAGTGATACAAAGTTGAGAAACTTTGTTTCAAAGGCCATCCAAGGTACACAAGTACCAATATACACAAACACACATTGTTTTTGTATTTTCCTAATTTTTCCCTTTTTTGTTGAAACAAAAAAAAAACAAAAAAACAAACAAACAAACAAAGCAAGTTTATAAAAAGAAAGCATAAAAACTAGACTGACTCAAAATAGAAAACATAAAACAACAAACACACAAGCAATAGGGGAGAAAAGTGATAGATTCACTTGGAGTCCTTTTCCTTTTAGATGGGATACTTGGATGAGGAACCTTTCTTTTGCATGAACCTTTGTTCGAGTGGATAAGAAGGAGAATTGAATCCATGAAGTTCGAAAGAAGCATGACAGCCTTAAGAAGTTATCCAAGAGGAGCCAAAGAGAGTTGGAGTTTATTTTGGCTGCCAAAAGATGACACACTATTGCTCTATTGAGTGGCTAGCCACTTATGGCAATTTGGACAAGTGTGTCCAAATGCTCCACAATGATGAAAGAAGTGTGGCTTCTTTGGTTGAGACTTCTAGCTGGTAAAGTGACGGCCATTTTGCTTGGTCTCTTTCTTAACAGTTTTGGGGGGTGCTCCTAAAATAGATATTTCCTTATCATTTTTACTCTCAGTTGCACTTTCAATTTTAGGTTCATTATCTTCAAAGTTATCATTATTAACAAGACGGATAAAAATGACTTTATTATGAGCATTAGTAGAAGTATTATGAGAAGAGATAGAATGATCATACCCCAAACCGATTATGTCAGAAGCTGCTTTTTAGCATTTCATCCAGCTTGGCACTTGAAACCCTTTCCAATTGAGCTCTGACTTGGAACAATTCTGCATCCAATTTCTTGGTCCTTTCAACCAAAAAATTGTTCTCAAACCGCAATACTCCAATGGTCTGATTAGCTTCATCAACCTTGGTGGAGAGTTCTTCTCATTCCAAGTCTACTAATGACTTTATTATGAGCATTAGTAGAAGTATTATGAGAAGAGATAGAATGATCATACCCCAAACCGATTTTGTCAGAAGCTGCTTTTTAGAAGTTGAGCATTTCATCCAACTTGGCACTTGAAACCCTTTCCAATTAAGCTCTAACTTGGAACAATTCTGCATCCAATTTCTTGGTCCTTTCAACCAAAAAATTGTTCTCAGACCGCAAAACTCCAATGGTCTTATTAGCTTCATCAACCTTGGTAGAGAGTTCTTCTCGTTCCAAGTCCACCTCACTAAGCTTCTTTGTAGCAAGTTTGTAAAGTTTGTCACGTTTCTCAGAAACTTTGTACAACTTTGAGTAGGCTGTATGGATGTCATCTTTTTCATCCATCTTCTCAAATTTGGATTCCATCAGCTCTTCTTCTTCATCAACTGACTCAACTACTTCCTCAAGGGAATCAATAGTTGTAGTGAATGCACTTTCTATCCCTTCTTGATCACTATCATCAAACTCAGCTTCCGGTTCCGTATCACTTAAAGTGGCAGCTATGGCTTTGCTCTTTCCAATGGATTTGAGATAAGTAGGACATTCTTGCTTCATTTGTCCATACCCTTGACATCCATAGCATGTAGGCCTAAAAGGAACATTACTGTTTTGGCCACCATCTTTGGCTTCTCTCTTAGTTTTGTCTTGGGACTTGAATTGAGAGAATGCAGATTGTTTGCGATCCTTGTCATTGCCCTTGACATTCGCATTCTTGATGAACTTCTTGAATTGTCTAGTGATGTATGATTTTAACTTAGCATCCTTATCTTCAAACAATTATCTTTTTCATCACTTTTGACCTTCAATGCCATGCTTTTGCTCCTGCTTGCTTTACCAACCCTTACTAAACCTAATTCATAGGTTTACAAATTCCAATCAGCTCTGTCAAAGAAATAGTATCAATATCCTTTGATTCTTCGATGTCAGTGATCTTAGCATGAAATCTCTTTGGAAGAGATCTGAGAATATTTCTGACAATCTTGGGCTTTGGAATCTTATCTCCAAGATTGAATGCTAAATTCACTATGTCCTTGAGCTTGGCATAGAATTCATCAAATGACTTATCATCATCCATCTTGATTTCCTCAAAACTAATAATGAGCCTCTGAAGTTTGGAGTTTTTAACCACTTTTGTGCCCTCGTAGGTAGTCTGAAGAATAGTCCATGCTTCCTTGGCAATTTCAGTTGAGGAGATCTTTTTGAATTCCATATTAGTCACAGCACTAAACAAGGCGTTCAATGCTCTACTGTTAAAGTTTATAGCATTGATCTTGGTTTCATCCCATGTTGCAAGTGCATCTATAGGTTTAGTACATCCTACTTTGACTGCCAACCAAACTTTCTCATCCAAAGACTGCATAAAAGCTCTCATGCGTACTTTCCAGTATGCATAGTTAGTCCTATCAAATAAATAAGGAATAATCAGGGATTGCCCACGATCCATAACAACAGGGGTCAATGGATCACATAACAAAGATTAAAACCTAATCAAAGTGTGCCCGCTCTGATACCACTTGTTGGGTTAAGATAGCTTGACTTTGATTTATTAAGTTAATTACCTAAGTTGATTAATTAGATTCAATTGCATGCAAATCGTAGAGGCACCAACAAATCACCAAAAATACTAAATGCAGAAAAAATAAATTTGACACAGTAATTTGTTGACAAATAGGGAAAACCTCGCAAGGCAAAAACTCCACCAGGTGATTTTAAGGTCACCACTCCCAAGAATCCACTAAATAACAATCAAGCGGCTACAAGTATAAGGAATCTTACCAACTACCTTGGCCTATCCCGAAATACCAACCTACAGTTGAACCTTCGCTACAATACCCAATTGGACTTGATCTTGTAATAGCCTTCTTTCCCTTGATGCACAAACCTCCAATTTGTGACTAACTCCTTTGCACGGATCCCAGTACGTGACTAACTCCAGCAACTTGAATGGTTGTTGTTAGCTGCAAAGTTCTTCACTTCATCAACAATGAAGATCAAGAAGTACTTTGTTACAAAACCCAATAGCGTACAAACGCAGTAGCTTCTTACAGAGGAATTAAGCATTTGGTCTTTGTATCCGTATATGACGGCTTATAAAATAAGCCTTATATATGTCTAGGGTTGTGAGAAAAGAAACCCAACACATACGCATAAGCTTGGGCCGGATTTCAAATCTGGAAATTCTGAAATTGTAATTCTCAATAGATCGAGTTGGTGTCGAGCTATCTATCAAGCTTCGAATTAAGTCTCGATAGCAGCTATCTGTTGAGCTATCTGTAGAGAATTAATGAGCAGCTTTTCTTCACTTGTTTCTTGGATCAATCTTCATGTCTTTAATACTTTACTTGAACAACATATTACTTGAAGTACTAAACCCATCTTAGATCTACCCAATTACAAATAAAGTACATTTTGTCAAAGGATTAGCCAATTAAAAAAAATTACCCTAACAGTGATGATAAGATCAGTTGTATAGTGGCTAGTGCTAGAATGGGGTGGGCCATTGAAGTTGGCATTAAGATGGGAATTAAAGGAGTTGTCTTCTGGCCTGCTACAACAACTTTACTTGCCTTGTTAGTCAGCAACCCAAGCTTGATTGATGATGGCATTATAGATTCTGATGGTAAGATAATTGCTATACTATTTGATCTTTATATTAGTTTGTATATATGTATGCATGTGTACTTTTGATTGTGTTGTTAGTCTTATTTATACATATATACTTATTTGAAAGAATAAGTGCATTGCTGTTGGTAAAACTGGTAGCAAGGAATTTGAACCAATCATCCTGGTGTTAAACTAAATGATTCATTAAATATTTCAAATAAGTCACATGACTATTAAGTAGCTAATGTAACTAAAAGTATATGTGAATAATCTTTTGAAATGTCTTGTAGTAGGATGGGGAACTTTTCGGCAAACTAGTTTTAAGGAAAATTTTGTTTTTCATACTAGAGGGAGTTGCAAATATGAGCAACAATTAGATAAATTGGTGGTAAAGTGAGGACGAAAGATGAATTCGTGTAATTTTTTAGGCAATGGGATTGCATATTGAAAAGGCAAAAGACTTTACCCAAGGGAAAAGACAATGAACAATATTTCATTTTCAATTAGATTCGGTCCGATTCGGGTTATCTCTTTGGCACCATGTTGGATCACAAACAAAAACCCAATAGTTTTTTTTTGTACATTGGAATTCTTTTTGGTGTGCAAGAGTGGGTTCGTGTTTAGGGTTTGGTTAAGTGATTTTAGTGAAGGTTGTGTGCAGAGATTGATTTGGAAAAGGGTTTGAGAGGGGGGATTGATTGGTGAAGCTTTTCTAGGTTTAAACCTTTTTTTTTCTTTATATTTGTCTAATTTTTAATTTAATTATGAGATTTCAATTTCTATTTTGGGGTTCCAATTCCTTTGAACAATTTCGATGAATTAATTTTTTTGTATGTAATTTAATGGAATGTGAAAAAGAATTAATGAAGGAAGAACAATTCGAGAGCAGTTAGTTCATCCAAAAAATATTAAATTTTAGAGATTTATTTTTAAGTTTTTTAAGGTTATTTAATTACATGGTATATATAATGAAATTAACATGATATGAATTTATTGGACCAACTAGTACATGTGGTAGGCTTAGGTGACACTTAACAAACACATTAGTACCGATCATAGACAAAAGAACTTTTTTTCCAAACGGTGTCTAATGTTAGGAGAGCATATCAAACTTTTAAAATTTTAGGGAGAAAATCAAAATTATACCAAATTTCAAAAGTGAAATTTACAACTTAGTCTAAAAATATTGTACCACTTCCCCTCATTTAATAAATTTTAAAAAACATTGGTGAGTAGCTTTTTAATTGATCCAAATATAGTCTTATCCAATGGGTATATGTAATACCCTTCTTATGTATATATCCATTTTTGTTAGACTTCATATATAAATATATATATATATATATATATATATATGTGGTTTAGATCAAGTAAATACCTAAATAGTGTAACTTTTTGTTAATATTACACCTCTTAATATTTTTAATTGGATTAATATTTTGAAAAATCTTATTGTTGGAATACACATTTTCTTTGTCCTTAATGCATGCCAAATTTCATGTTAATCATATATGATTTACTATACAATTTATAGAACTCATACCAAAAAAAGTGAAATTTAAAAATTTTATAGATGAAATAGTTATTGATCTCTATTCATGTTGAAATTTTGCAAGCATGAAAAGTATGCGAAGATAATATAATATGACCATAGATTTGTAAAAAGATATATGTTTAATAAAAAATTATTAAATATTATAACACCGATAGAACGTTCACTAATGAGAGAGAGAGATGCAAAGTTGGTGGCGCCTCAGGAATTTTTTTCAAAGGGGTCATTAAGAAATTTGAATTAAATAAAATTTAATACAAAAAAATTTGAATATATCAAGTCATAAAAAAATGCAAATATATGAAATTTTACAACTTCTACAAGTTTTCATATTTTAAAATCGCTATATGATAGCTCATTATCTATTTTTATTATCTATTGTAAATGTGCTAGTTGTGACCATTTTATTTTGTTAAATTTGTATAACATTTATTTATTTTTATGCCATTGTCATTATTTTTATAAAAATTTCTAAACTAAAATGACAAAAAGTAACCAATTGACACTATATTATTTATTATCCCACACATCCATATTCATCCATGCATAAATATTATACTAAATGTCTACTTAACCAATCAAATATTTGAACAATTGCTAACTTTACTCTTTTTTTTCTTCAATTATGTACTAACATAAATAATACGCTAAATGTCTAATTGTTGTTTAGTTTTAGGTTGTACTAATCTATGATGGGTGTGCAAAATTTCAGCCAATGTATGCAAAAATATTTTTAAGTATGAAATAAACTAATAAAAAAATATTTTTTTATATAAATTTTTTTTTTTTTGGAAGTCAGGGGGTTCATTTGAACCCCTTGAACAAGAAGTGCTGCCGCCCCTGTGCAAAGTTACAACTTTTTTGCACTAGTTTAGGTGATCACACAACACACTAGCAACAGTTAAAATTTTAAATAAATATATAAAATCCATAACCTAATTAGACTTTGCAAGAATGAATAGAAAAAACGAAATTAAATTAAATCCTATGAAGCACGGGTGCGTTTCGGGACTCGGGTGTGGGTGCGGGTGCGGGTGCGGGTGCGGGACTTGGCAATTTTTGAAAAAGGTGGGTGCGGGTGTGGCGGGACTCGGCGATTAAAAAATTATTAAAAATATTTTAATTTATATTTTTAATATATTGCTAAGAATATTTTTTCACATTATATAAACATATACCAAATTTAAGAGCAATAGTAAATAATAACTAAAACATGATGTTCTTAAATTTTTAATATATTACTAAGCATACTTTTTTTGTACTTTTTTTAATTAATAATTTTATATACATATATTTCTTTATATATTATTGGTCAAAATCTATATAATTTATTGAGAGTCTTAAAACTATAAGTCCAAATTTCAGATAATTTATCAATTTCAAGTCTAAATATCTATCCAATAATTATAATAATACTATTAAAACAATTTTACTATTTAAATATTCTTTAAAAAAATTACTATTAAAAACGCAATATAAAAGCTCAAGTTAAATATTAAAATAATTTTATTAATCATATATTACGTGTGGCCCGTAAAAATAAAGTTTTGTCAAATCTCTTTATCATTTCTAACATCCACTCACGTGCTAAGTTCACAAAACAAAAAGAAAACATAAAACAAGGCAAGGAAAATTTAAAATAGAACTGAAAAGGACGGACAAAAAGAAGAAAGGAGAAGAAGAAGAACGAGCGAACAAAACGAAGAAGAAGCAGCAGCCGCCGCCTCTACCATGGCCTAAATCGGCCATTTCGCCCGATATGGCCCTAGTCGGCCCGATTCAGCGCGAATCGGGCCGAGTCTGAGCCGCGTCGGCGCGAGTCGGCTAAAAAAAAAAAAAAGACACGTGGCCGGACGCGGTCGAACGCGGGTGCGGCTCCTCTGGAGCCGTGTCCATGCTTTCCAGATTAAATCTGAAGCAAAAGATAACAAACAATTAAAATGCATGCATCAATATATGGAGTGGCGTCTACGCCTCTACGGAGGATGAGAAAATGAAGGAGAATAATTAATTTCATGGTTGGGACTTTTAGAAACCCTAATTCATAATAATTATAATTAAATTATAGTCATAAGAGAAGGAGAGCCAGTCCAGGCTCTGGCTCTCTACTTGTGAGAGGATATTTCCAAATTGTGAGAAGAGAGTGTGGTCCTAAAAAGAGTAATTTTAGTAATTAATGTCACAATTTTTGTCTTGTCACAACTATCTTTTGTGTTAAATTGTAACTGGTTGCTTGTCATTTTCATATGAATTCATTACTTTTTCTCCACCACTCATAATCTACCACTTGGACAATTGTGACATAAGTTATAACATTTTATGTGGTTTTAGAATTATTGTTCAAAAATATTGCACTTAGTACAGCCCCTAAAGTCAGGTTGGACTTTGCTTTCTCAAAAAATAGCAAAGGGCCCATGCGATGCACAGATCATGCTTTAAATTGCCATGTGAAAGATTATATAAAATGTTCAAAATATGTTTAAAAAAATAATATGAAGTAATGGCACGAAAATATTACTAGGTTTTTATTGAATTAAAGTAATACGAAATTAAGGGGATAAATAATTTTTTTTAATCTCAAGAGGATAAAGAAATAGAGTATGTTATAAAAATTAGTTGAAAAAATGAATTCATCAAGAAAAGTGAAAATTTAAAATTGCGAACACATGTCCATGACAATTTTTCACTTAAAGTAAAGAGTAATTAAAGGATTAAAAAACAACGTAGGAATATTGTAATTTAAATAATGATTAAAGCATTTGAATCCATTCCATATTATTGATGCTTATTATATGGTGCGATTGTACCACATGGCAGAATCTCATGGTCTCCCACATGAGATTTTTTCTTTCTTAATATACATATATATATATATATATATATATATATATATTGATGATTGATTGAAGTGTACATATACTATTAATCGTCTATCTTCTTGGGGACTCAGACACAAACTCAATACTAGCAAAGAGAGAGAGATGGCCATGGCACATATTCTAGTCTTACCATTTCCAGCACAAGGCCATGTGAACCCCATGATGCTTTTGTCACGAAAAATAGTGAAGCATGGGTTCAAAATCACATTTATAAACACAGACTTCAACCACAACAGTGTTGTGGGTGCGTTGGACAGTCTTATGGATTCAAACATTAGTTTGGTGTCTATCCCAGATGGATTGGGTCCTGAGGATGACCGAAATGAGTTGGGCAAGTTATGTGAAGCTATGTTACACACCATGCCTGAGAAGTGATAAGATCAGTTGTATAGTGACCGATGTTGGTATGGGGTGGGCCATTGAAGTTGGCAATAAGATGGGACTGGGACAGCAGCTTTGCTTGCCTTGCAAGTCGTCTATCTTCTTGGGGACTCAGACACAAACTCAATACTAGCAAAGAGAGAGAGATGGCCATGGCACATATTCTAGTCTTACCATTTCCAGCACAAGGCCATGTGAACCCCATGATGCTTTTGTCACGAAAAATAGTGAAGCATGGGTTCAAAATCACATTTATAAACACAGACTTCAACCACAACAGTGTTGTGGGTGCGTTGGACAGTCTCATGGATTCAAACATTAGTTTGGTGTCTATCCCAGATGGATTGGGTCCTGAGGATGACCGAAATGAGTTGGGCAAGTTATGTGAAGCTATGTTACACACCATGCCTGAGAAGTGATAAGATCAGTTGTATAGTGACCGATGTTGGTATGGGGTGGGCCATTGAAGTTGGCAATAAGATGGGAATTTAAGGAGCTTTCTTGTGGACTGGGACAGCAGCTTTGCTTGCCTTGCAAGTCAGCATCCCTAGGCTCATTGACGATGGCATTATAAATTCTGATGGTAAGATAATTTTTATTGTTAGGTTATAGATTAATCTTGGTTAATTAAATCAATTATCCAAATTGATTAATTTATTGTATTTTATGCAAATAACATGAAGGCATAAACAAATCAAAAATCTAAGCTAGAGTGCAGTGGAAATTAAATTTAACACAGTGATTTGTTGCCTTTCACAAGTTAAAAACTTTGCTAAGTGAATTTCAGGTCACCACTTCTAAGAATTCACTAATCAAGAACAAGCGGTTACCATTATAAGGAATCTTACCACTACCCAACCTATCCCAAAATACCAACCTACAATTAATTGAACCCTTACGCTAATCTCCAATTAGTCTTGTAGAGACTTCTTCAATGCACAAATCTCCAATCTATTACTAACTCCCAGCAACTTAAATTTTTTTTATGGGTGCAAATTTATTCACTACACACTTGTAGAATTGAAGGCAACTTGATTACAAAACCGTAAGGGCATAAGTACGTAGTAGCTTCACAAAAAGCATGTAGATTCTCTATGTATGTCTCTATGTATGATGACAGTTGTAAAATAAAGTTTTTATATCATCCAGTAAGTTAGAGAACAAAACCCTAAAAAAGCCTTGTCAACATGGGTCGAAAATAAAATCTGAGATTTAAGAAACTAGGAAGCTCAATAGAATGAGAGGTATTAAGGTTTATTAATTCCCAGTAGATAGAGGTATCGAAACAAGTGTTGAGATCCCAATTTTCAACTTTTCACCACTTCTTTCTTTGTGCAGTCTTCATGTCTTTAATACTATCACTTGATATACTTCTTCAAAGTACTTCATGATACCCTTGAATCCACTTATATCTACCCAAATACAAGTAAAGTGGGTTTTGTCATAGAATATAGTAATTACATAAAAATATGACCCTAACAGTTATACTATTTGATCTTTATATTAGTTTGTACATGTATGCATTTTTATTTTTTGTTGATAATCATGCATATGTTTTTTCGAATGTGTTGTTTGTCCTATTTTCATACATAATAATACTCATTTGAAAGAATAGTGCATCTTTTGATAGCAAGGATGAAGCAACCAACCACATATTATATCACATGATTTATTAAATCATTTATATAAATCACATGGTTATTAAGTAGGTAATGTATTAAAATATATGTAAATAATCTTTTGAGGTACCACATAGAAAGTTGTAGAAACTTTCTTTCAAATTAATTTGTAGGAAAACTCTGTATTTAATAGTTTTCAGATCTTAAACTAACCAAACTTAAAGTACATTAGTTGCACTACAAGGGGTATCCACATATTCCACCAACTAGCCCGACCTGGACCGACAAGGTTCTAATGGTTTTGACAACTTTCTTTGGATAGTTGAAGTTTTCGATGTACTAGACCCAAATCAAATCGATCAGACATCAAATTTTGGTGCCAAACAACCAATTTTATGATCCAACCAACCAAAGACACCTTCCCTCCTCCATATTGCCACCATTACCCCCAAATTTGCAATCATCGTCGACAATGTCACCCCATATTTGTTGTGCCTCACCAATACCCTACCTTTTTCCTTCACCCTCTGTTGCCACCCAAAGTTTGATGAACTGTTGTGCCTCGTTGATACCACCCTCAAATCCATCTTCTTCATTGATGATTACACTTGAAATACCAGTTCAATTCCGATCGACAATTGATCTAATTTTGTGGAACGCAATCTATTCAAGTTGATTGCAGGTTGTCCTCCCATCCAACCAAACTAGAGTCGTGGACACCCCTAACTACAAGAAAGATTATTATTATTTTGTTTGCGCATCTAGATAGGATTAGAAATAAAGACCTTAAATTAGAGTTATTTAACAAATTTGGGATTTGATTAGTTAAGATTGGGCCTTTGTATATCTAATATAATTTTTTGGTATAGTGTATATTTAATTTACCTTATCAATGTCATATATGGCATATCTATGTTGGCATATACTAATTTTTCTAGTCCAAATCGAACGGGAAAATCTGATAGCTAGGGTAGATAACGAAGTGTGAAACATAGTAACCAAATTTACAGAGAGGCTAATGATTCTTTTAGTACTTCGATATCAAAAATTTTGGAACTCATTCAAAAAAATTGGTTGGACTTGGTTAATGAATTCTACTATGAGATTAGTTCGTGTGTTTGAATAGATCAACTGACCATGAGATGCCTGCACCCCAGCACAACAAAACTCAAACCCTAACCTGGTGAAAACTATATTTTAATCATACTTGGTAGTCTTTATTTATGCCTTTTAGCTTTCACCATATATAAGCCAAACTTGTTACCCAAATAACATTGGTATTAAGCAAAATATACATCATAATCAACAAAGTTTTTTTTTTTTTTTTTTGGGTAAAAATGGGAATCCGATCAAATGATTAAATTCACCATTTTTTATTATTAAAGTTTGAGATCTTAAGTTCAAACCGTATCTCTATCTTACCTCCCACTTAAAAAAATTTCACATATATGTTTGGTCCTACTTAAAAAGAGCAGTTTAGACCTACACATAATATGGAAGTATTGGATTAAATGATTAAATTCATCATTTCCTAATAGATTAAGGCATTAAGGTTTTGGAACAATCGATAATTTATCATCCTTAACATAAGAATACCATCAAGTTATATGGTATTTGTTAAATCCATAGAACTATGTTGGCAAACCGTGAACAATTGTAACACTTAGAATCTTAGTTAGTCTTGGTTTAATATTGAAAATATATCAAAGAACAAGACAAGTTAAGACTCAAGCTATGAAAGACTCAAGAATCTCAAAAACAGAATTGTTACTGCACTACATTTCGACACAAACTCAATCTGTCAAGTTTTACTAGACTCGACCAGTCGAACTAGAAATCTTGACTAATCAAGATTCATGTAGTTTGTATTTGAAGGATTTTCTATCAACCCATTTGATCTAGGGTCATGTGCACTTCAAGTCTATATAATATATAATTAAGTAACCTTAGAGCATGTTTTTGAGGACTTTTTGAGAGCTGTGTTTTTGTACACAAATCAATGAATTTTCCAAGCTTTCTTGAAGCATCAATGGAATATTTACCCATGCTGAAGATTCAATGATAAAGTGAAGTTCTTGCATCCAGTCTACATTCATGTTGTTGGTTTAAATCTTTGAGAGATAGTCTCAAAGTTATGTGTGGACATTCAAGTGCAATAGATCCAAAATAGAAGAGTTAGTGGATTTGGAGCTACATTTGGTCATGTTAATAAATACTAGATGAGATAGCAATAGAGTTATGGTAGTCTATTGTAAAAATTTCAATTCTGTTTTAGTAAATCTATATACCTTGGGATTGTAAGTTTAAATCCCCTTAGGTTTTTACTGTGGGACATTTTGTTCTATTGATTTTCCTGGGTCATCATTTTGGTTTTATCTTGTGATCTATGTTTATTGATATTTACTAATTCAAATTTGGAACATAATTAATTCTAATTATTCACTTGGCTAAGAACTGGTTAAAGTAATCACAATTGGGACCTAAAAGGCTAGAACCCTAACAGTATTTCATCATGCTAAGAGCATTCTCATCAAGAGTTTTAAAAATTTTAGCATTTAGCACCTAAAAAACCAATTTTATAACATTTAACGCATCACTTTACAATACACTTAACATTAAAACTTCTATTTTTTTTACCACTTCATTAAAATATTATTTATTTATCATTTTTTATTCTTTTTTAGAGAGAGCAGCAAATGAGATCTGAGGGAAGAGAGAGAATGGGAATAAAAAATAATAAAAAATGAGTAGCAACTTGCTACAGTAGGGTGTTAGTAATAACATCCTACTGTAGAAAGGTGCTAAAAAATTTAAAATTTAGCACCATTGATGTAGGGGCTTTTTTAGTGGTTTTGTTGCTAAAAATAGCTTTTTTATCCCACCCTCGATGAGAATGCTCTTTGGAAAAATTAGTAGCACTTGATTTCTTTGCTTTCCTTGCAGGAATCCCAGCAAAAAGACAGGTGATTCAACCACTCCCAGGCATGCCTACCATGGACACAGCATATATTTCTTGGTATCGTGTAGGTGATTCAACCTGTCAAAAGATTGTCTTCAAATATATCTTACAAAACATGCAAACTTTGAAGTTAGTAGACTGGTGGCTTTGCAACACAGTTCCTGAACTCGAGCCTATAACATTTTCTTTGGCTCCAAAGCTCCTACCAATTGGTCCATTGATGTCAAGCAAGAAAGTCAATTTCGTACCATACCAGCCGGTACGACTAGTATATACCATACCGACCAATGCACCAGTACAAATACCCCCTTTGTTTCGTACCGAAAAAATACCGGTCATACCGGCGAAATTCAGTTGTTTCAGCCGGTTAGTGGATACTGGACCGGTACCTTTTCTCATGCCACACTAAACTTCTGTCTCTCTTTGCCTCCTCTTTATCACACCGGTGAGGACAAAATACCAATTGGTGGTGAGGAGAGGCATCGGTGATTCATGCACTGGAAATCGGTTTGAAGTGAAGAAAAAAATAAACTGGACTAATGCTAAAAGAGTTAGACTGGTGTGAATCGTGTGATACTGTGAGAGAGAGAGAGAGAGAGAGAGAGAAATAGATCTGTAACTAATGGGGAAGAAATAAAATAAAAAGTGAAGAGTGAGGACAAAATTAATTTGAAAGAGGAAGAGGTAATGTGTGGTTGTAAAGAGATAGCGTGTGAAGCTATGATGTGTTGGAACTTGAAAATAGGAATCATTGGTTGGTAGGCAACTAGCTTCAGGCATGCCTAGATGTAGTTCTTTTTGGAAGATGTGGAGCATTAGACGATAGATAATGGATGTAGTTCTTTTTGGTAATAGAAAAGTTGATATTTAATGTTTATAAAAAAAAAAAAAAAATTAAAAAAAAGCTTCAGGCGTGCAACAGTATAAAAAAATAAATGAAAGAATAAAATAAATGCGGGACAAGGGAAGAGAAAACTAGAATAAGAAAAGTGTTAGGCTTTTTTCTTTCTTTTCTACACGTACTCAATATCTGGAATGGCAATGTGGCTCTAAATGTTAGTTTGGTAGACATGATTCTTGTTGTACTAACAATATCATTAACCGTTTTCCCTCTTTTTTTTTTTCTTTTTTTTTTATTTTGTGTGTGTATATATATATAATATATAAAATAGCGGTAAACCCGAAACGGTACACCGGTATTGACCGGTATCCGAAATATATCGTACCGATGGCCAAATCAGTACAGCCTCCAGACGATATTGACTTCCTTGATGTCAAGCGAACACACTGAAGAATCAGTGGGACAATTTTGGCAAGTAGATCACTCTTGCCTAAACTGGCTCGATCAGCAACCACCTTACTCAGTCTTGTATGTTGCCTTTGGTAGAATTACAGTTTTAACCCAACTCAATTTCAGGAGTTAGCTCTTGGTCTTGAGCTCACCAATAGACCTTTCCTGTGGGTGGTATGTCCGGATATCGTTGATAGGTCAAGAACTTCATATACAAATGAATTTCATGGCACTCGTAGGAAGATCGTAGGTTGGGCACCTCAAAGTAAGGTCTTGAATCACCCTGCCATTGCTTGTTTTATTAGCCATTGTGGTTGGAATTCTACTATAGAAGGTGTAAGCAGTGGGGTACCTTACCTATGCTGGCCTTACTTTGCTAACCAATTCCTTGACCAACTCTACATTTGGGACAAAATTGGCCTATGACCCTTTCTATCAAACAATCCAGCTTTTTGCCCCCTTTCCCAAACTAATTAGGGAAATGCCCCTCTTTTGAAACTCGATTTTTCTCAAAATCGAGTTAAGCCCTATAGTGGCGTTTTAAGGAGCCTATAGTGACGTTTTAAAGAGCTTGTAGTGGCGTTTTAGAACTCGAGCTCCATGAACTCGAGTTATAGGTAAAAAAAAAAAAAAAACTTGCATGGAACTCAAGTATAGGTTTTTAAAACGTCACTATAGACTCCTTAAAACGCCATTATAGGGCTCTAGAATTTTATTTTTTTTTAACTCGATTTTGAGAAAATCGAGTTTCAAAAGATGGGCATTTCCCTAATTAGTTTGAAAAATGGGGCAAAATGCTGGATTGTTTGATAGAAAGGGGCAAAAGCCAATTTTGTCCCTACATTTGTGATGTTTGGAAGGTTGGACTAGGATTTGAGCTAGATGAAAATGGAATTGTATTGCGGGAAGAAGTTAAGAGGAAGGTGGATCAACTACTTGGTGATGAAAGCATAAGAGCAAGATCTTTGGAGCTTAAGAAAATTTTGATGAATAATATAGCAGATAATGGTCAGTCTTCAAAGAATTTCAAAAACTTCATCCAATGGCTAAAGGAATCAAGACGCGTACATGTTATGCAGGAGAAGTTGACATCTCCTTCGATGAATTATTTACATACAGAAATAGACAATCCAAAGACTTGATATAAATGTAACTCATATTGTGTTCCCCAAAATAATAAAGTTTGGGAATGACGTCAATCTACAAATTTGGGCTATAATGAAAATAAAATTGGTATGTTCATAGAAAATATTATACTGTAACCATGCACCATGAAATTGATCTATTATTATATATGTCCAATCTCGAGAATGATTTCTTTGAAGAAAAAAAATTGAAAGTTCTTCTCATTATTGTTATAACTAGCTTCATCATGCATATGCATTGGGAAAATTAAGAACAATTACAATTGCACACTATATATAATCTATATTAGTAAGTAACGGATTGTAAACATTCATAGTGTTACATAAAAGAATAATAAATTTGAATTACATTTACATATATATTCGAGTTTAGATGATTGAGTTTCATGTATATATAATGAATACAAAATGGTAGAATAATTATAAAAATAAATAAAAAAGCACTTAACATGAAATATGAGTGCATTTAAAATCTAAAGACATATCACATCAAATTGTAAGGCAATTATAGGATTACTTGTCATCAAAATCTAGGATCATTAAAACCACTCTTAACAAAATATTGGAGCCAATTAAAATCTAATTTGACTCTCGAGCTCGAGTCCAAATCTTCTGTCTCATCAATTATACTCCACTTCATGCTCCACCAATAAAATTTGGACAGCTAACCTCTCTCATTAAATGAGATAACTCTGACTTTAACACTCACGTTACTGAGACGTTAACGTTAAAATCCCTTTCTTTTTTTTCTTTTTTTTCTTCGGCAGCTTTTATTTCTTCTCTGTTCCGGCTTTTGGTTTCTTTTTTTTCTCTTCTCCATGTGGTTTGTCTCTTGCCGCAGCTTTTGGGATTGATTTGGACCCTTCCCCTATTTTGTCTCATTGTAATCCTTTCTCCCAAAGTCAGAGTTAGGCTTTTGCTTTTGTTTTTGTATGCTATAGAGGTCCTTTTGTCCAATAGGTGCAGATTTGTTTCAACTTGAGACGAAGATGAACAAAAGTGAGGATGAAGATGAACACTTGAGACGTCAACCACATAGAGAAGAGAAAAAAAAAAAAAAAAAAAAACCTTGAAAGCCTTGAAGGTTGCTTGTTTCAACAGGAGTCTCTCAAAAGTTGAAACAAATCTGCACCAGACAAAAGGAACCTCTGTGGCATACAAAAACAAAAGCAAAAGCCGGAAACACTTTGGGAGAAAGGAATATAATGAGACAATAGAGGGAAGAGTACAAATCAAAAACAAAAGCTGTGGCAAGAGACAAAACTCAAAAGAGTTCTTGTTGACTCAAACCACATGGAGAAGAGAAAAAAAAGAAATCAAAAGCCGGAAACGTAGAGAAGAAATTAAAGCTGTGGAAGAAAAAATAGGGGAAGAGTCCAAATCAATCCCAAAAGCTGCGGCAAGAGACAAACCACGTGGAGGAGAAAAAAAAGAAACCAAAAGCCGGAGCAGAGAAGAAATAAAAGCTGCAGAAGAGAAAAAAGAAAATAAATAAAGGATTTTAACGTTAACGCCTCAGTAACGTGAGTGGTAAAGTCACAGTTATCTCATTTAATACGAGAGGTTAGCTGTTCAAATTTTATTGGTGGAGTATAAAGTGGAGCACAGTTGATGAGTTTTATATAGTGTGTAGGCCCCATATATCAATAAGATATTATCAATAGGAATTCATATTGCTGTCTATCTCCTACAGATAAGGAAGAGATATAGTGTGTAGGCCACATATATCAATAAGATATTATCAATAGGAATTCAGATAGCTGTCTATCTCCTACAGATAAGGAAGAGACAAAAAAAAAAAAAAAAAAAAAAAAAAAAAAAAAAAAGGAGAGAGAGAGAGAGAGATGGCCAGCATAACTTAATCAGTTCCAGGCCATGTGAAACCAATAATGCTCTATATATATATATATATATAAAAGACTCTGAGACGCCTCTAAGTCAATTCAACAATGGCAGATCTTAGCCATTTAGTGCAGGCTCAAAATATAAAGTTGACTTTTACTGAAATAGTAGTGTCCATATACTCTTAATCGTCTATCTTCTCGTGGACTCAGATACAAACGCAATACTAGCTAGCAAAGAGAGAGAGAGAGAGAGGGATGGCCACTGCACATGTTCTAGTTATACCATTTCCAGCACAAGGCCATGTGAACCCCATGATGCTTTTGTCCAGAAAATTAGTGAAGTATGGTTTCAAAATCACATTTGTAAACACAGAAATCATCCATGAGCGTGTTGAGGGTGCATTGGATAGCCTCGTGGATTCAAACATTAATTTGGTGTCTATCCCAGATGGATTGGGTCCTGCGGATGACCGAAATGAGTTGGGCAAGTTATGTGAAGCTATGTTACACACCATGCCAGAGAAGCTTGAGGAGCTCATAAACAATATCAATGCTTCAAATGGTGACGATATGATCAGTTGTATAGTGGCCGATGCTGGTATGGGGTGGGCCATTGAAGTTGGCAATAAGATGGGAATTAAAGGAGCTGTCTTCTGGTTTGCTGCAGCAGCTTCTCTTGCCTTGCAAGTCAGCATCCCAAGCTTGATTGATGATGGCATTATAGATTCTGATGGTAAGATTATTGATCTATTCCATCTTTATATTAGATTGTACATATATATATATATATATATATATGTATGCATTTTTTTTTTGTCCCATTTCTATGCATATATATTTAGTTCAAAGAATAAGTGCATTTACTGTTGGTAAAACTGGTAGCAAGGAAATTGAACCATTGTATTAAACTACGTGATTCATTAAATCATTCAAATAAATTACATGACTATTTTTTTTTTTTTTTTTTTTTTTTTTTGAGAAAGAATTACATGACTATTAAGTGGTTAATATAACTAAAAATATATGTAAATAATCTTTTGAAATGTCTTGTAGTAGGTTGAGGTAATTTTTCGACAAGCTAGTTTAGAGGAAAATTTATTTTATATATATATATAGAAATTTAGTATCCATTTGGAAACAGTTTATCTAACTTTTTACTGAAAGTACGGTAGATAAAATGTAAAAATCAAATAAAATAAGTAGGTGACTTTTATGGAACCCACAAATAGTAGAAAAAATAAACAAAAGTTAAATAAAATAAGTAGATGACTCATGTAAAACCTACAAATAGTAGGAAAAATAAAGAATAAGCTAGCTTATAAGTGCATCTGAAACAGACCCTTAATATATTATTCAGATCTTAAATTGACTAGAATCAAACTTAAGCTCAATTTAGCTAACACAAATAAGATTATGATTATTATGTTTGCACCTTTAGGTGAGATTAGAACTAATGAACTTATATTAGAGTTATTTTACAGATTTGGGACTTAATTGACTCGCTAGGATTGTTCTTTAATGTATCTAATATAATTTATTTGTACAATATATGTATATGTAGTTTTATTATCCATGTCATGTATGAGATATTCTACGTTTACATATACTATTTTTCTACTCCACATCAAAAGGGGAAAAATGGATAGTTAGTGTAGATAACGAATTTATATGAAGACTCATGATTCTTTTAGTACGTTGGCATCAAAAATTTTGGAACTCATTCAATAAAATTGGTTGATCTTGGTCAAAGAATTTTAATATGAGATTAGTAGTTCTTATAAGATGCCTCCATCCCAGCTCAACAAAACTGTCAAGACTCTAGTACAATCTACCACAGCAACCACAGCCATATCCACCTTGGGCACAAACACTTGTACATTGATAGTCAGATTAATTAGGACAAGTTTTATAGTGTTGTACATTATTAGCTGATCTCCCTATGCTTAATGAATTGTACTTTGGCTAGGCAGAGGATGTTAGTTAGCTAATCTTGTTAACCAATCACAGCCATGTAAGGCAATGTGGTCGAGTATAAAGGAATAATTCCCATTGTAAGTTGTTCATGTTTAATAATGTTGCTCAATTTCTCATTGAGATGCTAAGAGCTTTGTAGTTTGTAGCTCAAATGACACTTCCTAATGCTTTAAAGGAGGCATTAGGGTTCAAATTCTCCCTCTCTTCTTGTAACTAGCAAATTATCAAAAGAAAATTTTCTCATTGGGATACCAGCTTAGAGTTTGATTTCCTTGAAAGTATTATTGGGGCCTAGTTCCCTCGAGAACTATTATCTGAGTTGTTATGAGAACTGTTGGGGTTCTTAACAAAGGGTCCAGCTCCCCTCCCATTTGGAATCCTCATGTTTTTTCCTCTTTTTGTCTAGGTGAGTGACACGTGACAAATGACACATCCAAAGGTTAAAACCCACCCACGTCAACTATGGTTTTTCTCTCAATTTTTTGGGTCTTTCTTTCCACTCTCTCTATCTGCCTCTTTCTAGCTATCTCTCCAACATTATCACCACCACTTGAAAATCAAAGGCATCAAGATCAGAACTTGAGTAAAAGTGAATTCTGAATGCTAAGAGAAAACCCAAGATTTTTTTTTTTTTTTTTTTTTGACAAAACCCAAGTTTGCTTTATTTTCAATCTCAATATACAACTAAACTTGAGCAAAGCAAAGCATGGAGGAATAAAAATCAACTGAAGTATTTGACGTTGAATAGATTTAGCCATTCGGTGATAACGTGTTGGGTCTTCAATAGCCCAAATCAACAAGAAATATACAATAAATTATGCGGTCAAACAATTACTCAAAACAATAGGAAAAAAATGATAAAACAAAATTAAAGAAATTTAAAACAAGAATGGAGATAGAAGTATAGAACAAATGATGGTTTTACAAGCAGAATGAAAATGGCTTTACAAACAGAGGACAATAATCTGCACACCCACCTTGCACAATAGAGCTTCCTTGGCTTTTGGCAGAAAGATATTTTATTCTTCTTTGATTTTCTCATCTATTGTCCTACTTTTACCTCTTTTTTTCCAGAAAGTAATGATCTTGGCGCCTTTGATTCTCAGGTGAGTGTGACGATGTTTGAGAGATAGGGGCAAAAACTTAAGAGAAAGGGGCAAAGAGAGAAATAGAAAGAACGAGAGAAAGAAAGACCCCAAAAATTGAGAGAAAATCGTAGTTGACGTGGGTGGTTTTTAACCTTTGGATGTGTCATTTGCCAGGTGTCACTCATCTAGATAAAAATAAGAGGAAACATGAGGATTCCAAATGGGAGGGGAGCCAGACCCACTTAACAAAAACTCATACAGTGGTACCCAACTTCTTGTGAACTATATTTTAATCTTACTTCGAAGTCTTTACTTAATGCCTCTTAGCTTTTACCATACATAAGCCAAACTCGTAACCCAAATCACATTGGTAATAGGCAGAGCAAACAAGATAATTCATCAAGGCAAGAATTGGTTTGTGGAAGAAATGGGAATACCCCACCTTAACATTAGAACATTACCAAGTTATATGGTATTCCGTCATACTAATACATGTCATTGGAACAATTAGCAGTGGTGATGATCCAGTTAGTCAATTAATGGGAGTAGTGCTTGATTCTTTGTTTGGCATCGCAGGAATTCCAACCCAAAAACAAGTGATTCAACCACTCCCAGGCATGCCTGCCATGGACACAGCTTATATTTCTTGGTATCGTACAGGTGATTCAGCCTGTCAGAAGATTTTCTTCAAATATACCCAACAATATATGCAAACTTTGAAGTTTGCGGACTGGTGGCTTTGCAACACAGTTCCTGAACTCGAGCCTGTAACATTTTCTTTGGCTCCAAAGCTTCTGCCGATTGGTCCATTGATGTCAAGCAAACACACTGAAGATTCGGTGGGACAATTTTGGCAAGTAGATCACTCTTGCCTAAACTGGCTTGATCAGCAACAACCCTGCTCAGTCGTGTATGTTGCCTTTGGTAGCTTTACAGTTTTTGACCCAACTCAATTCAAAGAGTTAGCTCTTGGTCTCGAGCTCACCAATAGACCTTTCCTCTGGGTGGTACGTCCGGATATCCTCGATCAGTCAAGAAATGCATATACAAAAGAATTTCAAGGCACCCGTGGGAAGATCATAGGTTGGGCACCTCAAACTAAGGTCTTAAATCACCCTGCCATTGCTTGTTTTATTAGCCATTGTGGTTGGAATTCTTCGATAGAAGGTGTAAGCAATGGGGTACCTTTCTTGTGCTGGCCTTACTTTGCTGACCAATTTCTTGACCGGATCTACATTTGTGATGTTTGGAAGGTTGGACTAGGATTTGAGCTAGATGAGAATGGAATTGTATTGCGGGAAGAAGTTAAGAGGAAGGTGGATCAACTACTTGGTGATGAAAGCATAAGAGCAAGATCTTTGGAGCTTAAGAAAATGTTGATGAATAATATAGCAGATAATGGTCAGTCTTCAAAGAATTTCAACAACTTCATCCAATGGCTAAAGGCATAATTCCGCATGTGTTATGCAGTAGAAGATGAGATCTCCTTCCATGAAGGATTTACATATGGAAGAAATCAAGAAATAGATATTCCTTTAATATTGACATCAGAGTGTATCTGAGGCAGCCTAAAGACTTGATATAAATGTAACTCATATCTTGATGCCCAGAAAAATGAAGTGTGGGAATGACTTCAATATACAAATTTGAGGTATCATCAAAATAAAATTGGTATGCTCAGAGAAAGAATGCTGTTAGCCTGCCATTAAATAGATCACTCCCTCGCGGTGATGCCATGGGTGCATCTCTTACACTACTTCTTATGCTACCTGTGCTTGTGTGTGGAGGTGAGAATGTGTGGAGTTGTCACCAATTATTGGAATTTTTTAGAGGTGTGATTAGTCACTCTTGAGTTAAAAAAAAAAAGTGGTTTTTCCTAAATTTAGTTCCTTTAAACCAAAACTGAAAGGAAACAAAACAAAACCAAAAAAAAAAAATCATTTCTCATACCACAAAATAGATCCGAAGGTTGGTTACAATTAGAAGAATCGAACTTGTGGATCCTACTTGTGAAGCCATTGGCTCTCTCTCCCCTGAATAAGTCCATAGGTCTGCTTACAAGTTATATCCTTGTTTTTCGTTATTGCTTTTTTTTTTTTCTCCTATAATCATGCGTATGTTGATTTTATGTACACAGCATGATTTTACTAGAATGATTTGACAATTGAATGCAAAAGTTCTATTCCTTAACATAAGAACAAGGCCAAGTTTAGAATTAAAAAATATTGGAAAAATTAAGTCTTCACTCTTCCTTATAAACTCTCTATAGCTAGAGTTATGATTGCAAATAAAGAGTAAAATTAGTTTTGAGGTAATTGATACAGTACGATTCACCCCAATTATTAAAGTTTTACATTAAAAAAAAAATTATTGATTGATTCGAAGGAACTAAAGTTTGATAAAATTTACTATTTTGTGACTATCCAAACCTCCAAATTATACTAGTTAACAATTTGCAATTTGAGAAATTATAACTATCTTTATTTATTGTATACATCATAATTTATACAATAACTTTCAACTAGAACTAGATAAAGATAAACTTAAACTTCCTAGAATTTACCAACAAAATAAATCATAACTCATCTTTAAACTAACTTGCCTATAGAAAAAATAATCATAATCTAATTTGATTATTTAAAGCAACCATAACAAGCTAAAACGTTACCTATATAATACTTAAAAAAAGTAAGACACATAGCCTATATATATATATAACCAAAGCTCAGAGAAAATCCAATTAGATTTTCTTAATTTTGCGCCTAGTACCCTATTTAATTTTTAATTTTGTTCTAAGTGAATTATTGAGTATAAAAATCAAAAAGTCCAAATCCAATTAGATTCTAAATTGGATTTTAATTGAAATCCAATTTTCTATCACATGCCCAATTGTCCATATAAGATTTTAATTTGCGGCAAATGAATTATTGGGTACAAAAACCGAAGAATTTAAAATCAACTAAATTCTAAATCATATATGTATATATATAAAATAAGAAACCATTACATATTTTAAAAATGTATGGTTTAAAATAAGCTAACACAATGTATAATTTGAACTTCTTAAAAAAAAAGTATAATGTAAACTATATAATTGTGATTATTTTTAATTATACTTGTGCATATGCACGGGGCTACACACTAGTTAAAATAAAACAGTAACTTTCAGCTGATGTAAGTCTCAGCAAAAATCAGCAAAGGTCCCTCGGTTACGATCACCTCGAGCAAATTCAGCTATAAACCTTGCGACGGAGCTAGGCTTGTCCACATGAGGGAGATGACCACAATCTGGTATTAGCCGCATACTTGCATCCTGAAGTTCTAACTGCAGCCTCTGCATCATGTTAGGACCAGCAACTAGTAAAACTGTGTACCTTGCCCCAAGTGTAATAAAGGTTCAAGCTTAATTATAATAGCTTATAACCATATCACTTTCAAAGTAGAGTAACAAGATTTTTTTTCAGTTTCATGTTGCTGATCGGGTGGTTGGTGGTCATATAATCCAGTTACATTCAAGTTATTCCCCAACTGAACTACTAAACATCAACCATAATCATATACCAAGTGGGACTATATGGAAACTAGGTAAAGTGTAATTTATACGAAATAAATTAAAATTTTGAAGCAAATATTCAAAGAAAGAGACTGCAAAATGCATCTCATGACTAGTTGCTAGTTGGTGGCAGATTCACTTGAGAGATAGAGAAAGAGAGATATTCACCCTTTCATTATGAAAAATACCCTTTAAGCAGGCACATTGAATTAATTTAAGTATTTTCTATACATAATTCTTCATGAACTATGCAGTGAAGCCCTGGTGACTTCCCTGCCAACCGTTATGCTTAGCAGCAAGTCAAAGACACAGAACATGATTTATTTGTCTGAAGTTTAAAATGCTGAGTGGCTGAGCTATTCAAGTGAATGGGAGCCCTATGGGGTAGCCAGACACGTCAAAATGCTTCCAAGTACATCAATAGCACCTATTTTGATCTAAGTTAATCTAAACGGTTGCTGTTGACACCAAATGCAAAGTATAGCACATTATTTTGAAGATTTTGGTTGCTTCTCTTTCTCGAAGTTTTGCTGAAGGTAATTGTTGAAACAGAGTTTTAGCCTAACAGCCATTGCATTAAAGTTTATAGGGAGAAAAGCTTTTGCAAAGCAACTTTTTTCTTCTCATGCACAAATTTATACATTCGTTTTAGATAAATTAGTTTAAATAATTATAATAATAATAATAAAAAGAAGCTAAAAGCATTAGGCCAACATTAGTCTGTATTTAAATTTTTGGGCTAATAGAAACCAGTGCTTCTTGATTATCCAAAAGAAGACAGAAATGCACTAGTGGCTGACATTTTTTTTTATATATTTTACCAGATAACTGACAAATTAGGGGCAGTTTTAAGATCAAAGGACATTGGTGGTCTTTTGGTTTTAAAATGATAGGAAAAGTTTAAGATGCAAGTCCATTCCACAAAGAAATTCTATTTTATGACTTCATATGTGAAAAGGCTAAAAGCTAAAACTAACCACTGCTTGCTTGTAGTTGACTATCTGATCGCGCTCACTGCAAATGATTAGTGCTTTCTGCTTTAACTGTAAAATAAAAATATAGACAGCATGTTAACACAACTGCGTAATTTGTTTTTGTTCCTGAAGCTGTCATAAATTTGAATTTGTTTGAAGTCACAGTATCGACCTTCTAATCATGCCTTTACCAAAAATATAACTTGACTAGAACATTTACCCTCTATTTGGTTCTGAGAAGTAATGAAAAAAAGAGAAGGCTTGTAAATTCTTAGGAACAAGCACAACTCAGAAGTTTCTTTCCTAACCTTATACCTTTCCAAGAACCACTTGCCAACTGATTAAAAACAGAAATTAATGGGAGCTGTTTAATGCCTGTCAGGCCTTAAGAGGGATGTGCTACTTAAGATGTACATATCTATTAAACTGGCACTACTATACCTGTTTTATTTGGGCAATAACATTGTAGCCCCCGCTAATCATAAAATTGATGGTTGCATCTTCCCACCAAGGAAGCAGACAGTGTAAGCGTCCCACCTAGCTCGTAATACGGGAACATGACCACCAGTACATTAAAGATATACAAATTAGCCAGGAGAAAATTTATTATTGCATTAGTTCTCAATTCTTATTAGTGTAAGACCAACAAAACAAAAAGGGAATCTCGTCACTGTTGACTGAAAAAAGAGAATAATCTTACATTTGTCCAATCCAAGCTTGTGGCTAAGGAAATGCCATTGAAGGCCAATATATTTGCATAAAGGCGTAATGGGATGCTTTTCAATAAAGAAACCTGATGCATATAAATAAGAAAAGGATAAGCTCTTTAATATTTTGGATGATTGAATAAAGATGGTTTCCATTATAAAGCTAAATAATTTCCTGTAATGATGTGCCCAGTGTCCACAGCAAATCAGGAAACTGTTATGTTTATGGTGTCCTTGAACTAAAAAGTAATGACAAAGCAATAGAAGTATAGAACACAAACAATTAAATAGTTAACAAAGAGTATGACTTCAGATAGAATAGAATGGTGGAAAAGAATACATGTGGTCGACACTGACTAATTTGTTGAGGATTCATTGCTGACCCCAAAATAAGGGACTAAGGCATGTTAATGTTTTTGTAATTATAGCTAAGTCTATTCTTTTCAACATTTTTTTTTCATTAACAAGTGAAGTGAAGGGGATTCAAATTTAGGTTCTCCACATTAGGCAATACTATTGAGACACAAAGCTCTTGGCCGTGATTTGTATTTTTTCTTTCCCTTTACTAAATATATTCTCTCCCTTTTTTGTGTTCTTTTATTGCAATTCCTTTTACTTGTTTACAATATTTGTTTCCTTTTTATTAAAACTAGTCGCAAACCCACGCGATGCGTGGGAATATTTTTAATGATCATTTTAAGGTTAAAGTTATTTTAAAGTAAAAAACTTATAATAATAATTCAATAAGGATCATTTTGTGAATCACCAAAAGAAAATTCTTACCAAATAAGTTAATAAAGTACCATTACTAAAAAAAATAATCAAAGATATATAACGTTAACTTATTAAATTATTCAAAAAAGTTTTGTCAAGAAATCATTTAAATCAGCCTTCATATATATATGCCCTAGAAACTTCATAATCAAATAGTGTAGAGTAAACATGGTTTTACAAAAACAACGAATTTAAATTGACATAAAAAAAAATGTAGAAAATGAAAAGAAGACAAATCTTAGTGTAAATTTTTGTATAGTTGAATATTACTCCTATACTTGTAGACTCCATGTTATGATATGTTGATTTGTTCATATATATCTAGATGAGTAAGAATGTAACTATTATTTGAATGATTATTGTGATTTATTGATACTAAGTAATAAAAAAAAAATTTAAAACCTAAATTTTTTTTCCTAATATAATGGAGTAGAAGACAATTGATTGTAATTTAAAGTAATTAAAAAAATAGAGAACATACTCATATATTCATATGTTTGTATTACCTAGGCAAACAAAGAGTCATTCTTATAGTGTTTGATGACTTCTATATTCGGTGAACTGTTTTAGTTAGGAATTTGATTATTGCGTTAGAGTCACAAAATTTTTAGATATTTTATTCTGTTTAGACAAAGATGATGTGGATAATGCAAATAAAGAATATTTGTAATATAAGTATATTATTTGCCTTGTCATTTTTTTGGTGTGACGCACCCCAATATGATGTATATGTCATGCAAATCTTTATTCTTTATTTCAAATTCTGAAATCCAGGTGGTAAAGGGGAAAAAAAACTAACAACTGCTAGAACATGTTAATGAAGAAGAGGATAATGAATCAAAATTAGAATCAAAATTATTGTTGCCTAATATTCTTTTTACCATATTCATTGCTACAATAAATCCAATAAAACACACATTAGGAATTTTTCATAGCATTGAAAACCCATTTATGAATGAAGTTTACTAATATAATAGTACTCTTCAACATTTGTTCTTCCTATTTGTTCTTCTACATGACCATCTTTTTTCTTTTTCTTTTTGAATAATTTTTATGGTCATTTTATCAAACACATGGAAACATAGAATTGCAAATCTTACATTTCATTTAGCATCGAAATAGAGAGCAAACCATTTTGCTTGACGGCAAATCATAGTAAAAGAGACATAAAAATAAAAACACATAATACTCTAATATATAAATCAGACTTGAATATTACTCCTATACTTGTGGACTCCATGTTATAGTATGTTGATTTGTTCATATATATCTAGATGCGTAAGAAAGTAACTATTATTTGAATGATTATTGTGATTTATTGATACTAAGTAATAAAAAAAAATTAAAACCTAAATTCTTTTTTCTAATATAATGGAGGAGAAGACAATTGATTGTAATTTAAAGTAATTAAAAAAATAAGGAACATACTCATATATTCATACATTTGTATTACCTAAGCAAACAAAGAGTCATTCTTATTGTGTTTGATGACTTCTATATTCAGTGAACCGTTTTAGACAAGAATTTTATTATTATTATTAGAGTCACAAAATTTTTAGATAGTTTATTCTATTTTGACAAAGATGATGTGGATAATGAAAATAAAAATTATTTGTGATATAAGTATATTATATGCCTCGTTATTTTTTTGGTGCGACACACCTCAATATGAAGTGTACGTTGTGCAAATCTTTATTCTTTATTTCAAACTAGATGATGTCCCGTGCGATGCACGGACTATTTTACAATTTCTTTTGAAATCATTTATATATATATATATATATTAAAACCTACATATAGTAATTATTTTGTTATATAATATTTATATTTGCTCAAAATATTATCGAATACTTTAAAACTTGATTTTCTTAATTCATATTTTATTAAAAATTTTGTATAACACTATAAGACTATAACATATTATAATATTTACCGTTAAAATTAAGTATATTTTATTTTTTAAACTAATTAAATGATTTTGAAATCTATAAATAAGAATTTAAAGCATAAAATATTTATATATTCTAAAATTACATAAATTTAAGCAACCTACCAAACACTTCCTCAACCACTCTATTCTTACAACAAAATATGGAGACCTCAATCGCAAACACCCAATTCATTATCTCAATGAAATTAAGGAAATCATTTTTAAGTATCAACATAAAGAGAACGTAATTAAATAGAGAGAAAGTGGTTAAAAACACATCAATTTATCAAAATTTAATTGTTTTTAGTTGGACTCCCGTATCCTTTAAAAAAAAGTGGAAAATAATTTGAAATCATCATCAATTTTTATTTTTATTACTATGGCTCATACCGCACAAAACAACAATTAAATAAATAAAAAATAAAACCTACAAAGAAACCTACAAATTATGAGTTATAACACAAATAATCAATTAGAATGTTTTTTTTTTTTTCTTTTTCTTTAGTTCTAAAACAAAATACATTTATAACTTTCCCAAACCAAAATCTCAAACACCCAAAGACTCAAAGCGAATCACAACGTTCACAAAATCCACAACACCTGACTTCAACATCAACCACTCTATTCACACAACAAAATATGGAGACCTCAATCGCAAACACCAAATTCATTATCTCAATAAAATTAAGGAAATCATTTTTAAGTATAAACATAAAGAGAACGTAATTAAATAAAGAGAAATTGGCTAAAAACACATCAATCTATCAAAATTTAATTGTTTTTAGTTGGGCTCCCATATCCTTTAAAAAAAAAAAACGGAAAATACTTTGAAATCATCATCAATTTTTATTTTTATTACTATGGCTCATACCGCACCAAAAAAAAAAAAAAAAAAAAAACCCTACAAATTATGAGTTATAACACAAAATAAAAAATAGTTAACTTCATAAATAATCAATTAGAAACTTTTTTTTTTCTTTTTCTTTAGTTCTAAAACAAAATACATTTATTACTTTCCCAAACCAAAATCTCAAACACCCAAAGACTCAAACCGTAAGCTACCATCACTAAATAAAAAATGCAATCCCCTTTCCTTGGTCATAGCCTACTCACACGAGTTAAAATCAAATGTTACCACAATATTGAAGTTATGTACGTGTCTTTGAAATGCTGAAGTTTTTGTCTGAGTGTATTTGAGATGAGATAGCATAAAGAGTTGTTGTGGGCATATGTATATAAAGGAGTAGAAGTGAAAAGGATGAATAGAAATGCAAAGAGTTTTTTATGTGTGAGAGAGGAAAAATCTTGAAATATTGAACCAAATAAAAGAAATAATAGTCTTAAAACATTGAATAAAAAATGTAACAAAAAGTAGTCTTGAAACATTTGAACCAAAGGAAATAAAGAGTCCTTATTTTTAAATTTGTTCTTATCTCTAATGTGGCTTAAGAATATTTCAATTCTCTTCATAGAATGCGCCACATGGCAGAACCTCATGATTTCCCGCATGAGATCTCTACTTTTATATATATATTGATGATTCTGAAATCCAAGTGGTAAAGGGGAAAAAAAATCAACAAGTACTAGAAAATGTTAATGGAGAAGAGGATAATGAATCAAAATTATTGTTGCCTAATATTCTTTTTAGTTTTTACTATATTCATTACTACAATAAATCCAATGAAACACACCTTAGGAATTTTTCATAGCGTTGAAAACCCATTTATGAATGAAGTTTACTAACATAATAGTATCCTTCAACATTTGTTCTTCCTATTTGTTCTTCTACATGACCATCTTTGTTTTTTTTTTTTAAATCCTTTCATAGTCATTTTATCAAACACGTGGAAACATAGAATTGCAAATTCTGGGATTACATTTAGCATTGAAATAGAGCAAGCCATTTTGCTTGACAGCAAATCATAGTAAAAGAGACATAAAAATAAAAAATAAAAACACATAATACTCTAATATATAAATCAGACTTGACATACAGTATGATTTTAAGGAACAAAGCGATATACCCACTCAAGAATATAGGATTACTGCTTTGAAATGAGCTCTTTTTTGGCAGGAGCTAAATTTAAAACCATTCATCTTCCAGTTAAGAGAGATAGAGGGCATCTAACGGTTTATATATCATTTCTTTGATTTTATAGGGATGGTGGTGGCTACTGAAGAGGTATGAACTAGTTGGTGGCTACTGAAGAGGTATGAACTAGTTGGACTCAATGAGAAGATGAAGAGCCAAGATAGGAGGAGAGGGAGAGTCTAAGGCATTAAAGAGCATGGGAAGTTGAAAGGAATTGAGAGAGGGGAGTTAGGGGTGTTATGGAAGCTGAAGTGAAAATTGTGGAATCGTTAAAAGACTAAGGGTACATTTGGTACACTGAATGTAGATTACATTAGGAATAGTAATCTTTATTACTGGAAATAGAAGAGATTGTAATGGAATAACTATTACTATCCATAAATTTGATTGTTACATATGGAAAGCTTGTAAAAAATAACGTATAAGGAAACTTTATATTTTTGGAAATATATTAATTTTAAAAACTATTATATGCACTAAGGAATAGTTATTACATCAATTTTAAAGAGGAATAGTTATTCTTCTATGTAAAGAATAGTTATTCAAATGTAATAACTAATCCATGTAATAAAAATACAACCAAATGACCGAATTGCTATTACACATGAATAATTATTCCATTACAGAAGTTATTACAGCATACCAAACGTACCCTAATAGAAAAAAAAAATAGAAATAAATTAATTTAGTTTATTACTAAAAAGAAAGTAATGATATGGCCGCTGATGTGGCTCAACGTGAGCATAACAACAATAAATGTTATGTTTCGGCTTTTAGTATTACTAGTCGCGAACCCGCGCATTGCGCGTGATAATTATTTTTATGGTAGTTTTATTAAATTTTTTTACAATTTAAACTAATCTAATAATGAGTAATGTATTTCGAAATTATATTTTTATTTATTATAGGAACAATCATAAATGTAATATGAGAACAGACAAAAACACCAAAAAAACGTAAACTAAAAAAATTAATAAAACTTAACAATGATTAATTGAACCAATATTGGGATAAAATTTTGTTTTTGATAATCTATTAAGGTTATTTTCTTTGTAGAAATTATAATTTCAACCGCCCAAAACATATTATCAAATAAACTATTATTAGCAAAGTATAAGAATTAAATTTCTGCATTGTTATAAAATAATAATAATAAAAATAAAATTGCAAAAGTTAAAATTTGTCACCTATTCGATTATTTTTGTTTGGCTAACCTTTGCTTTTCTTTAAAAAAATGGCATTATAGAGTACTTCTAATACAACTATTAAGAGTACTTTGTCCACCACAAAGGATTAGAAAAAAAGAAAAAAAAAAAATAGCAAAGTCTCATAATTTAACATCTAAATTGAGCACTATAAAAAATCATGCTGTGTAACAGAATAGATACAAAATTATCCAAATCATGCTATGTAATAGAATAATATTATATTTTTATTTGCTATATTTAATTTTTTTAGAACACAATAGGATAACATTTAACAATCAAAGAGAATAAAAAATAAATAAATAAATAAATAAATAAAAAAAACAACAACAACAACAATTTAAAAAAAAAAACTAAATCACAATTAAAAAAAAAAAAAAAAACTAAATCGCATTAACCCAAAATAGAGTTTTAAAGAATATAAAAAATTATCAACTTAAAGTAGAGATGCAAGAAAAATAAAAAAAATCCACCAAAAAATTTAGAGAGAGAGAGGGAACCTCTTTTTTTTTTTTTTTTTTGGTAAGTGAAAACTATGCATAGAATAGAAAAGATAGTGACAAATTTATAGTAAGATGATATAAATAAAAAGAGACAAAAATAAAGGAAGATGAAGGGAAAGAGGAAGAATGATATTAATATAGAGGGTAGAGGGGAGATAAAAAGATAAGGGAGGGAGAAAGATTGAAGAAGTAGTGGGGAGATGAAATGATAAGGGAGAGAGAAAGGTTAGAAAAGTGTAAATATTCAAAAAATAAATGTTAAAAAAAAAAAAAAAAAAAAAAAAACCTAAAGCTTGAAAGGCTTCAATGTTTTGTTTCTGTTTTTTTTTTTTTTTTACAAAAACAAAACGTTAAAGCCTTTCAAGCTTTAGGTTTTCTTTTTTTCTTTTTTTTTTCTTCCTTTAAACTGAAAAGGCTCACACAAAACCCTAAAACTGAACTGAAAAGGCTTTGGGTTGGGTTTGATAGTGGAACTAAATAAATAAGAGGTGAGCTAGATTAATTATACAGATTTATTATAGGATGATAGTGGAAGTAAATAAATAAGTAGTGGGCTAGATTTATAGGGCTGAAAATTGTAAAAATCATTTTAAAATTGTAGGACAAATTATATTTTAAAAAAGAAAAGAAAAAAAAAATGACGTGACAGCTGATATGGTGCAACATGAGAGTAGCAGCATTAAACGCTACACTTCAGCTTTTAGTAATATATAGATTATATAGAATATAGATTATTCATTTCTTTTTTTTAAAGATTTTTTTTGCTTTTGCAATATCTTTTACATGTTTACAATACTTGCATGCACCGAACACATTTTCTCAAGCATTTCAATTTTACTAATTTGGGAGCAGAAACATACTTCAGAAAATTGCATATGAATCCTTTTGCATTTCAAGAGTGGTGTGTGACCCCTCTTCTGTGATAGAGAAGGAAATTTCTGGTCAACTTCCATCTGTTTCATTTAAGAACTCTAGTATAAAAAGAAATACAATCTAGGTGGTGCAAACACAAGATTGATGCAAATTGATTCCAATGGTCCAGATTGTTTCTAATTTGATGTTGAGCTATTATGAGATTTTATTCTATTTTCAGTTTTTAACCTAATAAAGTACTAAAACCTAAAACGAAAGACAATTGACCAATAAATATACAATTGACTTGCAAAATAAAACAATAGATTTCTCTTTGAGCCTCCCGCATGGCCGCATCAAATACTTTTGTAATACTGACGAGGCATTGCGGATTGTAAAGTTCCATGGTTACAAATTTCAATGGATATATTTTGAAAAAGTAAAAAGAAGGGCTGAGGATAACTAGAATATTGCAACTAAGACAAGATAAATGGTCTCTTGGGCTGTGAAGAATATCAGCATTCACTGCCTGTTAAGCCATGTATCTTGACATGTATGAGCAGATTCACATATTGTATGCATATATAATACCTTAACTACATGATATGCTCTTCTGAAAATCAATAAACTTTATGATCCAAATATGACAGTCACTATGGAGCACTGTATTTTACAATATTATTGGATTTGGTGACTCACCCCAGCGTATGCTAACATTCTAGGTAACCTGGATAGGTTTCCTGTGCCTTCTGCATATACACTGGCATTAATTAAAACCAGCTTTTCTACCTGTAAATTAGAGAGAGAATGTCATAAGCACAGCCATTGTTGGCTAAGTAACCTAAATATAGGATCAGACCAAAGTAGAAATAGGAGCAAGAGCAAAAGCTAGAGAATGAGAGCAGCAACTTTAATAGACCAGATATTCTAAACTCCATATTGCCTCCATGTCAGCTAGAAGTCTGTTCATGTTCTTATCTTATATTTGTGAATATGCAAGTACATTAGTAGGAATTCATTCAAGTTAAAATGAATTACATAAAGTACAATCCGATTAAAAGGGCTAAGGTTTTCAGCTTTTTGCTAGAAAGAGCTCAATGCCTCCCTAGTTTAGCACCTTGTTAACAAAATAAAATACCAATGTAGCAATGAGTGTGGGGACCCAAAAGTTTTGGTCTTCAGTTTGGAAGCATATCAGTTTTCAACTCACAATCTGCACAGAAAAGGTTGATCCACTCTCAACCATTACTCTGCCATTCCACATATTGGAGAGGAATTTGCCATCCCAAACTTTATAGACTTACTCATTGATTATTACTGCAGAAAATGAGAGAACTTTTCAGATTTACTCAGTTCAAACTAGACCTTGTCATTCTGATTCCTGATTTCTTCTGCAATGAATTTTAATTAAGCATAGCTTAAAATTTCCCAAAGCTCCATGCAAATTTGAAATGTTTAATGGAAGTGCCTGAATAGGATAGTTTATGGCATAATAAGCCCAAAGAGGTAGCACACCTCCTGAAGCAAAGGTTACTAGTATAAATCTGCCCTTCCCCTTCCTCTTGCACCCAAACTCACTCACCACCCCCCCCCCCCCCCCCCCCCCCCCACACCCCCTCCAAAAACAAAATTCAAAATATATTGCATTGTATAATAAAAACAGCTGAGACAGTTGAATGTCAAAATATCGAAAGGGAAATATGTGATTCTCAAACATTACAGCGCCTGTGGTTTAATAACTAGAGCAGTTGGAGGGAAATAATTACAGCTTCTGGATGATTCTCTGCAAAGTCAATTGCAACAGCAGCACCAAGGCTCGGTCCAACCAGTATCATTGGTCTTTTGATGTAGGACTTCCAAAGCTAGAATGTAAAAACGGTTAAATTAACATTCTCAAGTACTGAAATTCAATTCCAATTACCACTATCAATTGTGAAAATTCAATTTTACCGAGAAGTGAAGTCACTAATGTAACATATCCTCATTTGAAAAATCATCAAAAATAATTTTCAAGCCGAAATACTAATCAAAAGACTCAATGGTCAAGAGCATATATATATGACAACATGGAGAATAGAGATAAAAAGATTTTTCTGCTGATATACAGCCAAGCCAGGTGATAGAAGCAGCGTTTACAAAATCCAAGAGTAAAAGATTTACTTGACAATACCTGATAGAGGTGGTAACGCTTGGATGCCACGTTACATGGTGGAAGCCTTTCTAGTAAGGGCAGGCATTAAAAAGGGAAGATTATTAAAGAGCATGCTATAAGTTAAATCAAGAAAATACAAGAGCAAAGGCAGGTGAACCAACCTAAATCAGAGAAGCCCCACCCAAGAACATCAATGGCCCAAGCCTCCAAACCGGCATCTTCAAGCAAGGGGTATGTGCACCTCCATTCTAAACATGAACTGAAATACACAAAATAATCATGACAGAAAAAAATAAAAAGTGAAAAAAAAAGTTCATCAGATGATATATGTTACAGCCATGGCACGACTTGAATTTAATTTCAAACCTGTCAAAGCAATGGAGGAGAACCACTGGATTGATGTCACTCTGTATAAGCGGTTTCACACAACTACTCATTATACGACTTTCAGAGAACCCAACCTGCAATTATAACAGGCATGCCACATAAGTCTCCGAATATGAAGTAGGCCAAGAGTCTTATCAATCTAAAGTCAAAAAGTAAATAATGTCACAATATTGGAACTTTGTGAATGAGAAACCTCATAAGTAGATTTCCCATCAAACATCTCACAGTAATGTCATCCAAAACTTCAGCCAATCTAGTCAATGTTTCGTTAGTCCACATTGTAAATATCAGATAGCCAACTCCACAGATCACCACCCATGATTGACCAATCCCGAGAATTCCACCTCTCAAAATGGCTGAGAAGTACCACGGCTAAAAGACCATTTGCAAGGCTACTATTGAGTATTAAGTTTTTTTTCTCTTCTTTCTTTTTGATAATCAAGTATTAAGATTTTAAATAGACATGAAGGTGGATTCCACAGCAAGAGAGTGATTGGGACACAACTACTTTTTTTTTTTTTTCAGAGCTTGCAAAAATGGTAAACCAATCACAACAAGTCACACATATTAAAACCATCTGCACTAGTGAGGGAAAAAAAGTTTCAGCTGACTACAGAGACTGTAAAAATACAATTATTCTGCTGGATTTTCATGACATTGAACTGCTCATCTTAGTAAAATAATTTTTATTATGTATGCTCTTATTATATTACTTATACTTAACACACATGAATTAATACGAAAAAGAAAAACATCAGGACAAATAAAAATAACTTGATCATCCACCCAAGACCAAGAGAAAAAACTTGATCTCAAAACTAAGTACAGTTCCAGTTCCATGGTCCTGTAATGTAATGTAATATGGAAATAAAAGGAATACATACTTTTACAGGGAGTCTCTCTATTCGCTGAGCCAAAGAACGAGCAAATGGGTCTTTGATTTTCTCAACCTCCTTAGGAAGAAATGAGGGAAACCCACCAGCAGAACCAGTGTCAGCACCAGTTTTATTACCACCCAAAAGTACCCTTACCCTTACGCTTCCACATTTCTTTGCCACGGTCATCCCCATTAATGGTGGTGGTAGTGGTGGAGAGCCCAACTTGACAGCCATGATCATAATGGGAGATCAGAGAGTGAAGTAGTAGACTAGTGGTACTTCTTTTCAGAGATATTTTGGTACGAGTGGTGTTTATTACACATACATTCTTGGGACATGTTATGGCATTTACTTCATGTGATGCACACGGGTGGACGCAAACATCATACCTTAACATCAGTACTTATTATGGGAGAAAAATTCAAGCACGTTGAAAGTTGAAAGTTGAAAGAAGGCTGCATTTTCTATGTTCACATTCCTGGGAACTATTTGTGTTTTCATTCATTCATTACCTTTTAAAGTTTGTCTGAAAGGATGGCATTCAACCACGTTTACAGTCGACCCCACTTCAGCAAGTTACAGTGGATGATCTTAGAAAAATGGAAAATGCACTGTAGAAGTTCGATGAGTACAAAATGAATTATGAATTCCATTTAAATATTAATTAGTAGGTGCTATTATGTTCGAAAATTAAATATATTAGGTGTGATTAAAAAACAGAGGAAATGTAAAGATTATTATGATTGCTATAATTCAGGATAGGAATACATTGTTTGAATAATCTTAAAAATATGTAATTATTATGTAGTCTTATGACTAACTTAGTCGCATAATTATTTTCTATATTTTTTATTGTGTAAATTAATTTTTGTTTCAATGGTTAATGGTTGCTAAAGCAACAAAACTTGAGTAAGCGGGTTATATTCCTAATCAGTTTTTTTTTTTTATATATAAATTTTTAGAAAAAAAATATAACCACATAAATTATCAAGGCTTTTGTGTACGGTGACATTGCCTAGAAGAACCTAAATTTCAATCTTTCCTCCCAACTTATTGTGAGCAAAAAAAAAAAAAAAAAAGGTAAAACCCATATGATATGACTTGCTCTTTTATATTAATAATTAGTGCGCTTCCTACAAAAAAAATTGGTACTTGGAACTAGAAATGAATGTATTTACCTCATGCCATTTTCAAAAGAACCGTCTAGGGTTCTAATCTCCCCTCCCCCATTGTATCTATCAATTCAAAAATAAAATAACCTACTAAGATTGAAAATGAGTTTTGAAATTTATTTGTTCATTTTTCTTGAAATTACTGAGTTATTTTCCCAATCTATATAGAATCTGTGAAACGATCCTAAGTGTTCCTACTCACCTACCAAAGCTGTTTGTGACATTTGTTGTTGCCCCGACATTAGTTGATAAAAAGATACAAGCCTACGGGCCACCTTCTGTTGTATCTATGTTTCCTTATTTCATGTATCTTGTGTACTCAGGTTACATCCCAAATAATCTTGCGTATGTTGTTTTTATGCACCCTCCAGATTTTATTAAATTGACTAAATAATTAAAAATTTTAAAAAAAATTTAAAATAAAATAAAATAAAAACATCTTGATAAAGAGCAATCATTATGAACTAGATGCCAAAAGTGTGAGATATTATGATATCTCTTAAAAAAATGAATTAAACCTTTCATTTACAGTCTCTATTATCATAAAAAAAAAATATTTAAATTTTAAACCCTATCAATAGCTAGAGTTATGATTGAAGTAAAGAGTACTATCAGAGATGAGGTATTTTTTCTTCTTTTTGATAAATTGGAGATGAGGTCATTGATACAATACTATAGACCAGAATTTTATATGCAAAGTAAGATAAAATGGAATGCATTTTAGAAGTATAAGTTTTCAGCTAAATCTTCAATGGATAGTGTTTATTACACACACAATTTGCAAATGTACACTGCCCAAAACAACTGAAAACGTGACTTTAAGTCACAATTTCAGTTGTTTTAATGTCACGTTTTTAGTTGTTCTGGGCAGAGTGTAATATTTGCACACACTGTGTGCAACAAGTTTTTCCCATCTTCAATAGGCCTCTCAGTGGCAATCCCCTTGAGAAAATTCTGCAATTAACTTTGCAACGGAGCTAGGCTTGTCAACATGAGGGAGATGACCACAATCTGGTATTAACCGCATAATTGCATCCTGAAGCTCACAGTGCAGCCTCTGCATCATATTTGCACCAGCAACTAGTAAAATGTACACATTATCCAAACTGTAATAAAGACATGTACTTAGGAATTCGTTGAGTTGCCTAAAGGAAAAAAGACCAGCGGGTTGCAAGTTGGTGTATACAGTTATTCAGTTAAGCACAAGGCAAATGGGTCCATAGAGAGGTACACTGCTAGACTAGTTGCAATGGGGTTCACACATGAATTCCATATGTATCCTTTTGCCATTAGCAACCAATCTGATCTAGACGCTGAATCAGCTGGTGGTAAAAAATGACTTCCTCTATGATGATTTAAAAAGGAGATGTACATGGATGTTCCTCCAAGTTTGACGAAACCCTCAACTCATGAAGGCATTCAGATTGAAGAAATCATAAATAGTTTGAAACAATCTCCCAGAGCATGGTTTTATCGGTTTAGCCAGGCCATGTGGGGTTACAGATACAGGCAGGCTCAAAGTGAACACACCTTGTTTATCAGGCTCCCGCCTTAATATAAGGTTACTGCTCCTATAGTTTATGTTGATGATATATTTGTAAAAGGTGACGGTCCTGAGGAAGTAAGAGGCTTGAAAGGACATTTAACTAGGGAAATTGAAATAAAGGACCTGGAGATTTGAAAACTTCCCGAGTAAAGAAGTAGGAAGGTCCAGGCAAGGTATATATTCATATCCCATGGAAATATGTCCTCTGATTGAGCGGAATCATAGATTGGATGAAGATCCTGAAGGTGTAGTGGTTGATAAAGGGAGATACCAACATTTAGTTAGGAGACGGATTTATTTTTCTCACACTCATCCAGATATTGGTTACTCTCTCAGTGTGGTTAGCCAGGTTAATGCATGCACCTCGGAGTTTCACATATGTATTTGGTTTACTGTATCCTCAGGTATTTGAAATCAGCTCCTAGTTGAGGATTACTCTTCTCTAATCATGATCACTTATCAGTAGAGTCCTATACAGATGCAAATTGGGCAGGCTCTAGTAGAGATAGACAATCCACCTCAAGATGTTGCACCTTTGTTGGAGGTAAGTTGGTCACTTGGAGAAGCAAAAAACATGCAGTTGTAGCCAAGTCCAGTGCAAAGGCTGAGTTTCGTACTATGACTCATAATATTTGCAAACTGAAATGCGTAAAGATGATGTTGAATGAGTTGGGATTTAATACACAGGAATCTATGCGATTATATATCAACAACAAAGCTACTATTAATATTGCTCACAATCCTGTACAACATGATAGTGCTAAACATGTTGAAATTGACAGGCATTTCATTAAGGGGAAGCTAGATTATGGCATGATCATACCCATTTGTGAAAACAGGAGAGCCACTAGCAGTCATATTAACTAAAGAAATCTCACATAGAGATCTTCATACCATTTTGAGCAAGTTGGGCATGGGCAAGACCTATGCCCCAGCTTGGCGGGGAGTGTTAGAATATAAAGTCCGAATCCTATTCAATGTGTAATTTTCTTTCCTTTTGTCATTAGGGTACATCTGTAATTTGCATAGTATTTAAAAATAATATAATCGGTGTTAGGGTTATTAAGAAACCTAATATGTTTTCTCCCAAAAATTTAACAATTTCTCCTTCCGAGAAGGTCAGAATAGGCTGAAAAATACCTTAAAACCCAACCCAGGCACACATCTATTGCTAATAAAGGAGGAGTGATTGTTGAAGAGAAAATGAAGAAATGGGAGAGAGAGAGAGAGAGATAACAGTAAAATAGAAAAGAAATTTCTAAATTACGTCATTTGTAGGGCTTAATGGAAACCCATATAATGGAAGTGGATGCAAGGACCATGTTGAACATAGAATGGAAGTTGGCCCGTGTAATTAAATATAATAGCCTAGCTGAAACATGTGCTTCTTAATTGCCAAATAGAAGACAGAAATGCACTAGTAGCTTACTGATAACAATAGCAGCTGACAGATCACAGGGCATTGGTGGCCTATTGGTTTTAAAATGATAGGAAATCTTTAAGAGGCATTTCATTCTCTACATAAATTCTATTTTATGGCATAATCATTATTCAATAATGACCTCATATGTGATAAAATAAAATAAAAAACTAACCACCACTTGCTTGTAGTTGACTATCTGATCGCACTCGCCGCAAATGAGAAGTGATTTCTGCTTTAACTGCAAAATAAAAATATGGACATGATAAGACAGCTGTGTAGGTTTTTTGTTCCTGCAGTCTCATCACCTTGAATCGTTTTGAAGGAAAGCATCAACTTTCTATTCATGCTTTTACCAAAAATCTAGCTTTCTTTCTCTAGAATGTTTACTTTGGTTCAGAAGTAATAAAGAAAAGAAAATGCCTGTAAATTCTTAGGAACAAACATTACTAAGCAGTTCCTTTCCTGGCCCTATATCTTTCCAAGAACAACTTGGAACATTTTCAACTGATAAAATTAAACAGAAATTAATGGGAGCTGTTTATTGCCTGCCGGGCCTTAAGGAATCATATGCTACTTCAGATGTGCATTTATTAAACTGGCCCAACCATACCTGTTTTATTTGGGCAATAACATTGTAGCCCCCGCTACTCATGAAGTTGATGGTTGCATCTTCCCACCAAGGAAGCAGACAGTGTAAGCGTCCCACCTAGCTTGTAATACAGGAATATCACCGCCATTTGATGGAAGATATAAAAATGAGCCAAGAGAAAATTTAATGTTACATTGATTCCCAATTCTCATTAATGTCTGACCAACAAAAGAAAAAAGGGAATCTCATCACTGCCAACTGAAAATATAATACTTACATTGGTCCAATCTACTGTGGCAAACGAAATGCCATTGAAGGCCAATATATTTGCATAAAGGCGTAATGGGATGCTTTTCAACAAAGAAACCTGGCCCGTACAAATAAGAAGGTTACAGAGGGATAAGCTCTTTAATAATTTGATGATTGAATAACGGTGTTGCCATTATAAAGCTATATAATATTCTTAATGATGTGCTCAGTGTTCAAAATAAATCAAGAAAACTGGTATGTTTATGGTATCATCAAACTAAAAAATAATGAGAAAGAAAAAGAACACAAGCAATTAAATGGTTAATATGAAATCTAATAATTGTAGCTACATATCTTCTTTTGAACATGGTTTGTGTTTTCTGTTTTCTTTTTACTAAAATCATTCTTCTTTTGTGTTACGTTACCTATCAAAAAATAAAATCATTCTTCTTTTGTGATTTTTGCTTATGCAACTCCATCTACATGTTTACAATACTTGCAAGCTCCAAATACATTTTTTTCTTAGGCAGTTCAGTTTGACTACATTGGAGACAAAACCATATATCAGAAAATTGCGTATAAATGCTTTCAATTTCAAGAGTGGTATGCAACCCTCTTACGGGAGAGAGAACAAACTTTCAAGTCATCTTCCACATGTTTCATTTAACAACACCACTCAGAAAAATAAATCAAGCACTTTACTGAGAAAAAAGGCCATTACCCTTGGTGTCAATGGAGATAGGTTCTGCAAGTCTAATAAATTCTAGTGCAGACTGTAAAATTCCTTGGTTACAAATTTCAACGGACATATCTTGAAAAAGAAAAAAAGAGGGCTTAGGGACAACTAGATGATTGGAACTATGAAGGGATAAATGGTCTCTTTACTATGAAAGCCATCAGATTCACTGCCTGCAAGCCATGAATTTTAATATGTATGAGCAGATAACATATCATATGCATATAATCATCCTTGTAACTACAGAATGTGGTCTTCTAAAAATCAATCATCTTTATGAGCCAAAAAATGGAGTCCACTATGGAACACTGTCTTTTACAAAATTATTATTGGATTTGGTGACTCACCCCAGCATATGCTACTGATCTAGGTAACCTGGCTAGTGCTCCTGTGCCTTCCGCATACACACTTGCATTAATCAAAACCAGCTTTTCTACCTGTAAATTAGGGAAAGAATGTCATAACTCATATGCACAGCCATTTTTGGCAAGGGAATGTAAATATTGAATCAGACCAAAGAACAAATAGTAGCAAGAGCAAAAGCTAGAGTGTGAGAGCAGCAACTGCAAGGAAAAGAAATTCTAAACTTTAAATTGCTGCCAGAGTCCATTTCAGCTAGAAATCTGTTTCTTTTTTTTTATCTTATATATGTGAATATGCAAGTACAATAGTAGGTGTTCATTCAAATTAAAATTAATTATATAAAATACAATCCAATTAAAAAGAGTTAAGGTTGTCAGCATCTTACTAAATAGAGCTTGCTACTTCCCTAGTTTAGCAACTTAATAAAAAAATAAAATAGCAATGTAGCGATAGTCTGCTGACCCAAAATTTTGGTCTTAATTTGGAAGTAAGCCAGCTTTCAACTAACAACCTGCACAGCAGAGGTTGATCCAAGCTCAACCATTACACTGCCATTCCACATATTGGAGAGGAAATTTCCATCCCAAACTTTATGGACTTGATCATTGTTAATTATTGCAGAACTCAAAGGGAAAACTTTTTCAGATTTACTCAATTCAAACTAGAGCTTGTCGTTCTGATTCTGACTCCTTCTGCAATGAATTTATATTTATTTTTAATTAACCATAACTTAAATTTCTCAAAGCTCCATGGAAGTGTCTTTATTGGATAGTCTATGACAGTAGGTACCACCAAAAGATCCAAGAATGAAAACATATTAAGCCCAAGGAGATGGCACGACTCCTGCAGTGAAGGTCACTAGTTTAAATCTTCCCATCCCCTTCCCTCGGGGCCAAAGTCACTTGTCCCTAAAATTATTATTGAATTATATGATAAAACCTGTTTAGAGAGTTGAATGTCAAGATACTGAGAGGTCTAATAACAAGAACAGTCGGAGGGATTTACTTACAGCTTCTGGATGATTGACTGCAAAGTCAATTGCAACAGCAGCACCAAGGCTTGGTCCAACTAGTATCATTGGCCTTTTGATGTAAGAGTTCCAAAGCTAGAATTTAAAAATGGTTAAATTAATATGCTCAAGTACTGAAATGCAATTCCAAGTACCACCATCAATGGTGAAATTTCAATTCTGATAAGAATTAGCCAACGTAACAAATCCTCATTTTCAAACCATCAGAAATAATGTTCAAGCTGAAATACAAATCAAAAGACTCAATGTCGAGAGCATACATATACAACAACATAGAGAATGCAGATAAAAAGATTTGCTACTGATGATACAGTCATACAGCAAAGCAAAGTGACAGAAACAACATTTACAAAATCCAAGAGTAAAAAATTTAAATGACAATACCTGATAGAGGTGGTGACGCTTGGATGCCACATCACATGGTGGAAGCCTTTCTAGTACGGGCAAGCATGAAAAAAGAAAGACTATTAAAGAGCATGCTATGACTTAAATCCAGAAGAAACAAGTGCAAAGGCAGGTGAATGAACCTAAATCAGAGAAGCCCCACCCAAGAACATCAATGGCCCAAGCTTCCAAACCAGCCTCCTCAAGCAAGGGGTATGTGCACCTCCATTCTAAACAAGAACTAAAACAACACAAAACAATCATTACAGCAATAATGATAATAATAAAACAGCTAGGTTCAGCAGATGATATATGTTAAAGACAAGGCGTGACTTGCATGTGATTTCAAACCTGTCAAAGCAATGGAGAAGAACCACTGGATTGGTCTCACTTTGTATAAGTGGTTTCACACAACTACTCATTATACAACTTTCAGAGAATCCAACCTGCAATTATAACAGGCATGCCACAAAAGTCTCTGAATATGAAGCAGGCCAAGAGTCTTATTAAATAAAAGTCACAAAGTAAGTAATGCCACAAAATTGGAACGTAGTGAATGAGAAACGCCATAAGTAGAGTTCCCATTGAATATCTCACTGTAATATCATTCAAAGCTTCAACTAATCAGTTGAGGGGAGAGAAGATGTCAACCATTTGAGCTACAAGGCTCTTGGCAATCTAGTCTAATGATTCTGGTTCCACATTGTATCACAAATTACTACCCATGATTGACCAATCTTGAGAATTCCATCTCTCAAAAGGGTTGAGATGAGAAGTACCACTGCTAAAAGACCATTTGCAAGGCTACACTTAGGAGCTTTAAATAGACATGAATATGGATTCCACGGCAAGAAAATGATGGACACAACTACTCTGAAATTATTATTTTTTTCGAAGTTTGTCAAAATGGTAAACCAATCACAACAAGTCACATATATTAAAACCATCAGCACTCGCGAGAAAAAAAAATGTTTCAGTTGACTAGAGAATGTAAAAATACAAGTATTCTGATGGATTGTCATGACATTCAACTGATAATCTTAGTAAAAAAAAAATTATTTATGGATGCTTTAGGACAAAAAACTATCATGACATGTAAAATTAAATGAATAAATTCATCATCTCTTAAAAGATTAAGTATAAATTTCTATGAGTTGGGCCCCATTTAATGGCAGCTCAAGTGGGCCACAAGTGAAGTGAGAGTGTTAAATTAAATCAATAAACTTACCAACTCTTAGTAGCTCATCTCCTAAGAGCATTTGTATCAATATGTGTATAACAGGAAAAAAAAAAAAAAAAAAAAGTGTCAAATTTACACATTCAACCTCCAAAATCACTCACATCAGTCAAGTGTAAATTTGCAAAGTTGTTATAATTGTTGGGGGACCACAATTTGACTCCCTACAACTACTCTAAAAACAGGCCCGCGTTGTGTGATGTCGAATGCCATAAAAGATTTGAGTATGCCTTCCTCATCACCAATTGGTTTTGAGGTGAAATGGCACAACTCATAGTCCGAGAAATAGTATCAGAGTCATGGTCATGGGTTCGAGTAACTGGAGTGTCATTGTAAGGGAGGGATTATTGGGAGATCACAATTTAACTCCCTACAACCACTCTAAAAACAGGCCCGGTGTGATCTCGAATGCCATAAAAGATTTAAGTGTGCCTTCCTTATCACCAGTTGGTTTTGAAGTGAAATGACACAATCCACGGTCCGACAATAGTAATTATGTAAATATACACAATGTTATGTAGCTTTGTATTTCATTATTTTAAATTTTTTTATCTCATCTCTTGTATCATCAACTTCTCCGTTCTCTTTTTCTCCGTCTCTCTCACTTTATGAAGATAATAATAAACAAAAAATGAAAAATGATTATTTAATAAAATAGTTGAATGCTCTAGTAGCTTACGCTTGGAAGAACATGTAATTTAACATGACAAAAATTGATAATCCACGCAACACCAAGAAAAACCCACTAATAACAAGATAAAAACTTGATCGCAAAACTACCATATGGGTCCTGTTAATGTAATGTAGTTTGCGTTTGGATACCGCTGCTGAAAACTAAAAACAATAAAAATAAATAAATAAAACCATTTTTCAGATACTGTTTACTTTTAAAATTACTGTTCATATGCTGATTGCACTGCTCATGTTTCATGAACAGTGCAAGAGGCGCTGAGCTGAAAAAAAAAAAAAAAAAAAAAAAAGCTGAAGCGCAAAACGTGGACGTGAGATGCGCAAAACAAACGGACATTAGGAAGAAAGGAATACATACTTTAACAGGGAGCCTCTCAATCCGCTGAGCCATGGAACGAGCAAATGGGTCTTTGATTTTCTCAACCTCTTTAGGAAGAAATGGTGGAAACCCATCATCAGAACCAGCTGTGCCTGCACCAGTTTTAAAATTTCCAGCAAAAACCCTGAAACGTCCACGTTTCTTTGCTTGTGTCAATGATGGTAGTGGTGGTGGTGGCGGCGGAGGAGATCCCAACTTGAAAGCTAACATGTTTAAGCTAGAGCGCAAAGAGTCGGCAAAAATATATAATAATATTTCTGTATTTTTAATAACTACGTCCTTACAGTATTTTTACAATATTTTTACAATAAATTATATTTAATTAGTTATTATTAATTCAAATTTAAATATAATAATAATATTACTTTTTTTTAACCAACAATGTAACCTTTATAACTTAAAATTTATTTTAAAAATATTATAATAATACTGTAAACGTGTCATCTCATATACGATGAAACTGAAACGCCGGTTGGGTTTGCGAATTGCGACACATGCATCCATATCAGGGAAAATGTTGACTTTTTTTTTTTTTTTTAATTAAATGAGGCAAAATGTTGACGTTGTCTCAAATAGCAAACAGGACAAAAACGACACATCTCTACTAACTAATAACTATATAATAAAAAGGGAATTATTAACGTGTGACTTTAGCGTTTGGTTGAGGATGATAACTAAATGAAGAGAGAGAAACTGAGAGCGAAAGGAGTGAGAGAGAGTGTTTCCTCAAATCAAATTTCCATCCAAAAAGAAATCCTTGGGAGACAGAGAGAGGAGACATCACGCAACCTGAGGCTGAGACCAAGCAGTGATTTTCATGGCAAAATAATGCTCAGGTTGGTATTTCTTAGTCTTAGATCAAGATCCACACCTCTCCTCAAAACCTCTTTTCCTTTCCCTGGGTCTGATTTTTTGGAGGCAAAATATGGGTTCTTTAATACTTTCTAGGTCAAGTATCTGTTTGGGAAAAAAGAAAAAAAAATTCTTGGGTTTTTTCAATTCAATTAGTAATAGAAAAATTATGCCATGTAATTGATATTTGACATGTACATGTTATTACCTTTTAACTTTTGCTATTCAGCTAGCGATTATGGACTGTGGCTATGATTTGTTGTTCTCCTTTGAGTTGTGAAACTGAAGCTCTCTCTTTCCAAAGACTACCGAACACACATACAGCTGGTAAATCTCTTTGTAACCTTTTTTTTCCCCATTTTGATTCATTCATTCCTTCTATGTGATTGTGTTTTCTTGATAAACTTTTTCCAATTTCCTGCTCTGTTTTTTCTTAATAGAACAACATCCTGACGAGGTCAGATTTTCAAGGTTCGAGGACATGAAAGCAAATGTCCATAAGGTTCTTTTCCTCTCTTTCTTCTTTTGATTTTATGATGTGAGAAGATAATATTGAATTGCATGTGATTGAGTTAGTAAATAGGATTTGGGATGGGCGAATTTTTTTGCATTCAAAGTTTCAGTTTTTTATAAGAGTGCTTATGCATATACATGTTTGTGAAAATGCTAAAAAGGGCTATTTTATATTTTTTGTTCTCTGTGTATAATTTTTCCTTTCCTTACCTTAGTTATGTAATAGGTCATGGTAACGTTTTTGATGTGTTTGGATTTGGTTAGCTTCTTGTCATGGCAATAGCTATGCTTTGCCATGCTTGGCCGAGCTTTGCATTTTGAGGATAATGTCTTAATTCTTCAAGAAAAGAAAAAAAAAAATAGAGATAAATTGTTGATATTGGTCTATATGCATGTTTGTCATGTTTGTGAAGCTTAGGCCGTGTCATTGAGTTCATGACAGCTTGTCCACAATGTGTTGATGGGTTGTTTGTCCAACAATTCTTTAAGTACTATAGCCTTCTTGCTTAAGCTCCCTTTGTTAGATCATGTCTTCATCCATGATGAACAACATCTTGGCCGCTAAAAGTCATAAAATTTTTGAACATATTGAATTGCCAAGTCTTATCAAAATTTTTTTTTTCATAAATGATAGATACATAAATTTTATCAATTTGAAAATAGAATTATACTAACACTTTAGAACACACTGCATTTACAATAAAGAACAAACTAAGTCTATGCTGCTTTACCAGACTAGAAACATAATGCTTATCAAGTATCAACCAAAAGAAACTTTCAGGGCCCGTTTGTTTTGTGAGTTCTAACTCACTATTTCACATTTCAAACACACTTACACACATTTCAATGCACTTTTTCACCCACACGTATATCAAAAACACCCAAAATACCTTACTCAAAAACACCCAGAATTTCTATGACAAACCTGACAGAATAAAAGGGCCCAAGCATTAATAGTAAAAAAAGAAATGCAATGAAATGTAGTGGAAAAGAGCAACAAACCCTTATTTTCCTTAAGCTTGCAAGATTTCGCGTGGACAGAACATCTAGAGTTGTCCATGAGCGAAATTGAGAGTTACTCATGCACAATGGTTAGAACAAGATACAACTAATTTACACTTCGGCAAATAATATAATACATAATAATACAGCTTGTAGAGTTGTCGTGCCTCCCAGTTGTTATGAAGAATCATTAGTTCAAGTTTGTTTTCTTGCTTATCTTCTAGAAAGACTTGTTATATGAATTGGCATTTGGTGGAGTGTTAAATGACAAAGGTGAGTGTTTTCTCACTAATTCATGTAATCAGTATTCAAGGTCACTACTAACACAGAATGTTCCCTTTTAATATTTTCTTTATCACCTTATTGATATTTTGATGTAACTTTAAGGAAAATTCAAACCTGGTATTAGTTCTGAGAATATGGATTGATGCGTACAATAGATACTCTAAGCCATTGGTAGACATCATAAAAGCAACCGTAGTGATTTCAAAATTTTATTATTTGTATTTGCTAGCTTATTAAAATGTCCATACTCGTTATCCTCTCTTCTCAAAGGAATTGAGAAAAAGGTAAGAAAAAATTATTAGGGATATGAATTTTGAAGTTCTTGGATATCTAATCTTTATCAAATATAAAGAAATTATTCTAATTTGGTCTCTTGTATATATGGAAGCCATTTTGGACTTTGGTTGCTTCAATGATGGTATATATAAAATCTCTCAATTTTGATTTTCAAAAATGCAAATATGCACAACTTCAAACTTTTTCCTCTAAATCTTCGTGCAGGCTGCACTCCAAGTTATGGATTCTACTTCTTTTGCTTGATTGGATTTAATTTTATATGTTTTTTCAATTTAAGTATATCATATTTTTGCAAGTGTTATTTCAGGTTCACTATGTGATTGTGTCAGTTAATTTAGCTTCATTGTGTTATTTCAACATATCTAAACTGGGTGTTTGCTTTTTGTTTCAATTTTTATTTTTATTTAGAATTTTATTTAGTAGTCATGCTTGGAAAGTTGGAATTGTGATATAGAGTGTTTTATTTGTTACCTAACATTGATTTTTTTTTCTTGCATAAAAGGGTTTTCACTAAAACTAACTAAGCTAAAATGTCAGATGATATAGAAGGTAGTATGAATAACAAAAATTTCATTATGGATGGTTGCAGGTATTTGATGAAGAGCTTCTATTACAGCATATGACAACATTAATTTCGAAAAATTAAATATTGTTACAATGTTGTAGCAAAACTTGGTTTGTTATTGTTGAAGGATGATATTTGTAACTTGTAAGCATTCTTAGAAGTTTTTATTGAATGGATATTGCTTTTAACAAATATATTCTAAAAGACTATAGTAGTATAATAGATATTTATATTTGAATATTTAATCTAAATTTGTGTAATTAAAATTCTTATACGAATGGGATTAGCATTATATGACATACATTTTTTTCTTACATAGTTTCATATTTCTTTAAATAAAAACTCTACATTGATTTTCTTACTCAAGTCAAGGGGCAGGGCAGTACCTGCCTTGCACGTGCCACTTAACCTAGTGTTTTGAGAAACACACAAGATACATGCATGCGCCGTTGGTGCAATTGATTGAAAGTTGAAAAACTTACTTTTAATTTCAACCTTCTGATCAAATATTTTAACTTTTAACCTTTCTTCTATAGGGTTTTTATTTTCACAACTTCTTTTTTTTTTTTTTTTTCTTTCACAATTGCGGGTGCATGGTCCCTCGTCGTTAATTCCTTTTCATTTGATTTGGACTGATCTGAAAAGAGGCAAGTACGGTAGTGCAGATTGCCAGTAGGATTTGGCCCAAAGGGCCAATCGTTTGAATGTGATATTTGATATACAATTATTTAAGTTTTTTTAATACCTTCTTTTCTTTTCTTGTTGTGTGATACAAATATTTAGTATTTAAAAAAAAAAATAATGGGTTAATCTCACATTGAAAAATGAGTGTGATTTTAAAAAGTTTAAAGATTGTGCTGTTTATCCAAAAATTAGGTCATTTTGGATGTATATCACCGTAAGTTTCTTTAAAACATTCTCCTCTCTCTCTTCTCCTCATGTGTATTAAAAATATCTAGTATTCTCAAAAAAAAAAAAAAAACAATGAGTTAATCCCACATTTGAACTTTAAGACCTTTTTTCCTCTCCCCGTATGTGTGTGTTAAAAATACTTAGTATTCTAAAAAAAAAAAATGTAAAAATGAAAATTAAAGTCAAAATAATCCATAAATTTTTTATTTTTCTCTTATTAAATGAATTTTAGAGTTGTTTCTTATGAATTCAGAAGAACCCCTTATACATTTAAGGGTTTAGATTTAACTAAAAGAATATCTAAACTTTTCATTCTGCCTCATTTGGTATTAGGTTAAGGATACAAGCGAAAAGGTTAGAGGATGAGTTCTGAACTGCATAAGATTCACAACATTCCCATCAATCTTGGTTTGAATATCGATCAAAATTGTATTAACAATTCGAATCACTTTCATATTTCGTCTCATAATGAATAAGCTCATGGATCACATGTTGGTAAGCACATTTCATCTCATAATATTCATAAAGATTATAGATTTTTAATATCTTTGATGTGTGCACTGCTGGGTAAGAACAAAATTATTTCATTTAAAATTTTTTAAAGGGTCAAGTTGTTTGTTTTGGGTAAAATTGGTTGATTAGGCTTGATTTTTATTTATTTTAGTTTTACTATTGGTAATTTTTGTTGTTAAACTAATTTTTTTAGGCTTGTATATTTTGTTTTAGATTTTAGATCTATAAAAAAAAATTTATGGTCTTTAAAATGAGGAAAATTCTAGGGTTACAAACTTTTTTACAAATTGTTAATGTGATGAGTGGTTATTGGTAAATAAAAAAATAGTGTAAGTGGTGGGCTCAAATACAAACCAATAAGAATTTGTTACCTTAACAATTTGTAAAAATTTTCTAGAAAAAATTTGTGACTATAGCAATACTCTTAAAAGAATCAATGATATTGTTGAGGGCAAACGTGTACTTTTATTAATATCCATATATATAAATAATATATTTTAAATAAATATCCATATATATAAATAATATATTTTTTTAAAAAAAATTAGGGGGGCCATTGTCCACCAAGTCCAACCATGGCTCCGTCCATGGTGCAATAGGATATCCAAATTTTTTATCTGATAGACTTGCAATAGGATATTCAAATTTTTTATTTGCTAGACTTGTATCAAATTGGCTTTTTTGGGACAATGCTATGAGAATCTTTTATACAGTATTATAAAAGCTTGACTTTTTGGTAAAGAAGTATAATGCTTTGGTTTGTGGTAAATGAGTTTTCATAGTTTAAAGGGCAGTTTTTGGTTTGCTATTTTTGTCAGAATATGCTCATGAACTTTGAGTTTTTTTTTTTTTTTTTTTTTGGTGGTGGTAAGTAATGGAATTTTATTGATGAAAATTTAAGGATAACAAAACAAACATTCTTAGTACATAGGAACCAACTGAAAGTACAAAATATGAACAATAACTTAATTTCTAGAATATCAAATATCAATAACTATATCATCAATCAAATATTTAAATTAGTTTTTGTAGTTTAAAATTACACATAAAAAAAAGTTTATGAATTTAATAGTAAATAAAATTTGACATGTGTATTAAGAACTTGCAATTCAACGAGGCAACGATCGATTAGATTTTCAAAATATGTAGTCATGTTAAACTTTGTCCTATAATAAATTTTCAAACTATTATAATAGAAACAATTGTCAATAGCAAAAACAAATTCATAAAAATATTTTTTGAAACTCATATTTAATAGTTTTCCGTGCATTCAACAGGTTAGCGACTAGTTTTACAAATTTCACAATCCCAACTAGGTTATAGAAATCCATTCGGGTTACCCGGGTCATCACAAACCCGCCATGTTTGACAGGATTTGACTAGGTCTTACACAGAAACGATCCATTAAAACACCTAGACTGGTTTGGGTACCAGGTCAGTCCAAATTTAATAACTACTAACAACTTAACATCTATAATTTGTTATGAAGAATATTGTAGACATAACATTTCTTAATATTTAATGGTTTACAGTTTACACACATAAAACAATACTAAATGAGTCAAGTTTTATATTTTAAATTTTAAAATTTCACTCTAGTCATGTGTTACAAAGAAAGCATATTGGTTTGGTGTATTTCTTTTTTCTTTTTCTTTTCATTTTTTATGTTTCACCAAAATGCATAAAATACAGAGGGTGTTTGTTACTGTTGTTTAAACAACAGTTTTTAGTATTTAAATAACATTATATGTATTTCCACACACTTTTTCACCCATACGTATTTTCACAAAATAATAACAATATTACTAGAAGTTACTTACCAAACGACCCATAGAGTTAGCCAAATAAAACAAAACAAAAACTACGCAAGGGTGTTTGGTTTGTGTTTTCAAACAACCATTTTTAGTTTTTAAACAGCATTTCACGCATTTCGACACACTTCTTCACCCACACATATTTCCACAAATGTTTTCAAACAACAATTTTCAGTTTTTAAATACATGTACCAAACGGGCATAAAATCTGTGTTTCGTCCCATGAAAAAAAAAACTTGTGTTTCATAAGAGGTAAAAAGGGCATTTGGTCTAGTGGTATGATTCTCGCTTAGGGTGCGAGAGGTCCTGAGTTCAATTCTCGGAATGCCTCAATTTATTTTTCTTTTATGCTCTGTCTGTCTACAGACTGTTACGACGCCAATCTTTAGTCAAAAGAATGAGTTATTACGACACTAATCCCAATGGTCATCTCTCATTTCCAAGTTGGCCTGCCTATATTGTTTTTTTTTTTTTTTTTAATTTAATTTTTAAAAAAAATATTTTTGGGTGGGCTTTAACTCCATCTCTTGACCACAGAAAATGAATATTTTTAAGACAATCAACTTGAGATAAACAATAAGGGTAGTATTTGAAATAATGATAAAAATCTTATTTCAATGGCAATTTTGTGGGCTTTAACTCCATTTCTTGACCACAGAAAGTGAGTATTTTTAAGACAATCAACTTGAGATAAACAATAAGGGTAATATTTGAAATAATGAAACAAATCTTATTTCAATGGCAATTTTCACTTAATAATGCTTTTTAAAAATATATTTTGTTAATTAAAAATGTTTTAAAAGTACTTGAGATATATATATATTTTTTTCTAAATGAAACTCAATCGATAAGATTCAAAAGATGTTATTTTCCAAAATAATTTTCTTTAAAAAACCAAAATAACTTTCAAATATTTATATGTTGTTAAAAATATATATTTTTTAAATTATAAATATTAACAAAAATGGCCTTTTAAGTAATTCAACATATGAGAGTCCTATAAAAAAAACATATGAGAGTCCAAAATAAATTTTCTAAGTAAACTAATATAATTTTCAAACATTACAACTGTGGGAACACTTCCCTCATTAAGAGGAGGATTTTTGCCGTGAAGTGATCGACACCTAGGCTCACCCGAGTCCCACATCGCCTAAGTAACCCTCCCACTCATGGTCGCTCCAGAAGCTTATAAACCATGAGTGGGAGGGTTACTTAGGTGATGTGGGACTCGGGTGAGCCTAGGTGTCAATCACTTCACGGCAAAAATCCTTAGCTCCCACTTCATGGCAAAAATCCTTAGCTCCCACCCCTTCGTGACAAAACCGTGAGGGACTGGTTCCCCAAAACGGACAAAAATTGCTTAATGCGGGAAGTGTTCCCACAACAACTATGTCAAATATTAAAAAAAAAGATTATGTAACAAAAATTACTAGTGTGCATAACATCAAGATACTAACTATTTATATACAATTATTATTGATATAAAATTTTATATATATATTATTAGCTATGAATTTTGAAAATACAACTGTAAGGACTGAAATTGGATTGAACCCAATATAGGATTGGGTTTTAGCCCAACAAGCCCGAACAATGAATTTGTAAAGCGTGGGTGAAAGAACTAGTTCTGCTCCAAAAGAAAAACGATAAAAGTTGATGAACACAATTAAAAGAATTCACAATGTTGTTACAAAGATTTCTTGATTTTTCTCTGATCCCCCTTTTAGGTCACCTTCTCATACTTCTTCGGCTCATGCTTATAAGGCCTAAAGGGAAGGGAGATTTCTTCGATGTGCGATCGCCGAGGATGCTGTGTAAAAGCCTTTCTTGCAAAATTTCCATAAAATCAAAGATCAGTAATCAATCAAATATTTAAATTTTAAGTGTTTGTGATCTAAAATTATAAATAAAAAATAATTTTGTTGAACGAATAATAAATAAAATTTGATTTGAACAAAATTTAATACTTATATTAATAGGTAAGAACAAACCAGTAAATTCTCAAAATTCCCGTCCACTAAAATAAGTTTGTATTTCTAAATGGTTTTACTTTTACAGAAGCCTCGTGTATATTTAAAAAAAAAAAAAAAAAAAAAAAAAAAAAAAAAAAAAAAAAAAATACACGCGCGAGCGTGGTATAAAATTCACGTGACCCCCTATACGTGGCGCTAAGTCATTGGCTACCACAACTTCTTAGAAAAAAGAAAAAGAAAATCAGCAGTCACCACCACCGCCTATAGTTCAACCACCGCAGCGAACCCCCCTATTCACATTCCCAATTCTCCCCATCGCCGATTCACACAAAAACAAAACCACAAAAAAAAAAAAGAAAAAAAAAAGAGCATTTTTTATTTCCTAAAAAAAAAAAAATGACAGAGGAGAGTGGCTTTAAGGTTTCTTCATCCGAGGATGTCTCACAAACAAGGCAAAGGTTTTGGTTTCTGTACTCTTGAATTCAATAATTTATTCTTTAAATTTTGTTCGCATATTATTTATTCTCGTACTCATTGTTTTATAGATTTGGGTTCTCTTTGTTTTGGAGGGAGATAGGTTTTTTTTTTTTTAGGGATTTGGGATCTTTACGTTTATGTATGAAATTGTTGGTTTTTTTTTTTTTTTTTTTGAATGAGGGATTGAGGGATATCTGGGTTTTCGTTGGTTTTTTGGATTTACAATGGAATGTGATTATGAAATACTTAAGAAAATTACATTTTTTATGGCATAATTTGAGGGCATATTATGATTTTCTTGCTTAAGAGACTATTGTTATTAGTTTGCAATTGAGGCAAATAATAGTTTTGTAATAAACTGTGTGTTTTGTTTAATTCTGCTTAAGAGGAAAAGGAAGTTGTTGAATTGAATGTTTCAAATTCACATGATTATCGACAAATTGTTTTGGTTTGCTTCATACTTTTGAAATCAGTTTCGATGCTGGATTGAATCCTTAATGGGCTCGGAAACCGATTTTGATGTAGGTTTTTTATTAAAGGAATTCAACACTAAATTTGCGTTTTTGATGAGACCTTGAAGGGTCCTTGAATAGGGTTTGATGTTTAAAGGTTTAGGTAGAGTAAGTAACAAGAAGATTGGATCTTGAATGAGTTTGATGGTTGTTTTTTTGTTAAAACAATGAGTAGAACAAGAAACAAAGAAAGATAAGCTCTAGGCAATCCCACTAGGTTTCCCAAGCAATCACACTTTTTTTTTTGATAGATAATAAGAGTTTTATTGATGAAAAGAACAACGTGTTTACGATTGTAAACTCACTGCCCTTGAAACAAATACAATCAAATCATAAGGAAAGTCTAATAGAGATAAGGAAATTAGACAAGGAACTACAATGCGTAAGACCCCAAATACGAGACCACTCAAACAAAGTCCTAGCAAGCAAGTTCTTCAACATATCTATAGGTCTCTCAACGTCCTCAAAAGTTCGGGCATTGAGTTCCTTCCATACTAACCACATAAGGCATGTTGGTACCATATTCCAAACCTTTGAAGAGTAAGTTCCCAACCAATTCCTCCAAGCAAAAAGAAGAGAAACAATAGTATCCGGCATCACCCACTGAACCCCAAACATAATAAGGACCTCACTCCACAAAGCAGATGCAAACTTACAATGAAGCAAAAGGTGATCCGCAGTTTCCTCATCACACCTACATAGACAACACCAGTTAACAAGGGGCAAGTTCTTCTTAACAAGGTTATCTATTGTGAGAATCCCACCCCTAGCAGTAGTCCATAAAAAGAAAGATACCCTTTTAGGTACCTTTACACACCAAATGCTCTGCCAAGAGAAAGAAACAGAAGGGGCTTTCAATAAAGCAATATAAAATAATCGCACATCAAAAACTCCACTGCGATTCAATTGCCAAATCAAGATATCCTCACCCTCCCCACTAGGAATCCTGGCAGAGACATGCTCATAGAAAGAATAAAATCTCCTCAACTCCCATTCATTAAAATTGCGACAGAAAAGGAAGTTCCAACTCCTACCTCCCCCATCTGGTGCAAAAATAACCATGTCAGAAATCAGAGCTTCCTGAACCACAGCACAGGCAAACAATTCCGGGTATAATTCTTTCAAAGGACTAGGACCACTCCAAGGGTCGTGCCAAAACCGAATACGATTGCTCTCTCCCACTGCATACACCACATGACTGAAAAAATTGTCTGCACCTTTCCTAATATTCTTCCATAACCCACAACCATGAGTCCCTCTCACAACTCTAGTGCACCAACCTCCACTGCCCTCTCCATATTTGGTGGCTATTACCTGACGCCATAAATGGGTAGCTTCCTTCCCAAACCGCCAAAGCCACTTCCCAAGTAGAGCTTGGTTAAAAAGCCCAATCTTCCGAATCCCCAAACCCCCTATCTCCACCGGCCAAACAACCTTATCCCAAGCAACAAGCGGATATCTGAAAACTTCATTAGAACTCCCCCACAGGAAATTCCTCTGAATCCTCTCTAGTCTGTCTGCTATGTGTTGCGGAATTGTAAACAGCGATAGATAATAAGTTGGGAGACTCGACAAAGTACTCTTCAATAAAGTAAGCCTACCTCCTTTTGACAAATACAACCGCTTCCGACCAGCGAGCTTTTCTCCACCCTTTCTAAAATAAGATTCCAAATCGAAGCATCTTTAAAATGAGCCCCAAGAGGCATTCCCAAATAAGACATAGGCAAACGACCAACCTTACAACATAGAATACGAGCCAAAGCATCCAAATTCCCAACCTCACCAACTGGCACAATTTCACTCTTGCCAACATTTACTTTTAAGCCTGTAATAGCTTCAAAAGAGATCAACACCATTCGTATATATAATAATTGTTCCCTAGATGCATCACAAAAAAGAATAGTATCATTAGCAAACAAAAGATGAGAAATATGCAAACCTCCTCGCACATTGGGGCTTGCCTGGAACCCCTTAAGAAAGTCACCCTCTTCTATCCTCCTCAATAACCTACTCAGCACCTCCATCACCAACAAAAACAAAAGAGGAGATAAAGGATCTCCTTGACGAAGACCACGCGAGCTACCAAAAAAGCCAGCCGAGGACCCATTAATAAGCACTGAGAAACGAACTGTAGTGATACAGGCCTTCATCCACCTCCCCCACTTCTCCCTAAAACCCATCCTCTCCATATGGTAAAACAAAGCATTCCAATTTACACGATCATAAGCCTTCTCTATATCCAACTTAATAATCACACCCGGAACACCACTCTTCAATCTACTATCCAAACATTCATTTGCTATAAGAACCGAGTCAAGAATTTGTCTTCCTCCTACAAAGGCATTTTGGGAGTTGGATATAAGTTTGTCCAATACACTTCGAAGCCTATAAGCCAACACTTTTGACAGAAGTTTGTACAAACTTCCCACAAGGCTAATGGGCCGAAAATCTTTAATATTGACAGCATTAATCTTCTTAGGTATCAAACACAGAAAAGTAGCATTCAGAGATTTCTCAAAGATGCATTGGCTATGAAAGTCTGCAAAAAAAGCCATAACATCCTCTTCAATCACACACCAACACTTTTGGAAGAAAGCTATGGTAAAGCCATTAGGACCAGGAGCCTTATCACCCTCGGCCTCCCGAAGAGTCGCAATGATCTCCTCCCTATCAAACTCCCTTTCAAGAGAAAGCCTATCAAACTCATCCAAACTAGCAAAATCTAACCCATCAACAGTGGACCTATAATCCTCAGGTTCCTGATAAAGACTCTTATAAAACCCCACCAAGCAATCACACTTAGGAAGGAGAAGGCAATCACACCCACTAGAATTTTATTAAATTCAATTTTTTCTATCTCTTTTAATGAATGCATAAAAGACTTCTGTATACACTAATTGCCACTACTACTCCTAGAAGGATTAGGACTCCTAATTAACCTTTTCCTTAGAAAGACAGCCCTAATAATAAAGAAAAGTAATTGAGAACTGTTAGAATATTGGTTAAATTCATAATTTCTTAACAACTTGAGCTTTTGGGACAAGTGGTAATTTATCATGGCATCAAAACATGTGGCCTTGAGTTTGAACCTTTTCTCCACTCTACCTCCCATTTAAAAAGTGAAAAATCTCATGTGTTGAGCACTATCTATTAGGGTGGAGTTTGAACCCACACATGAGGGAGAATCTTAGAATAATGGTTAAATGATTAAATTCATAATTTTCAAATATGAGCTATAGCTCAACTGGTACTTCCTCCTCCCATAATAACGGGATAGAGGGTGAGGGCGTTGGTTCAAGATCCATTGGTTGCGTGTAGAACTTATTTTTTGAAAAAAAAAAAAAAAAAAGCCTTTCCTAATAACTTAAGTTTTTGAAACAAGTGGTATTTTATCAAGAACTTTTACACCAAATACCAAATGGACCTAAAACATAAAATGAGACTCATGGGTCTAGTAAAACCTGTCACAGCCCATTTTAGAAAATCTAGAAATTAACTAACTACTTTTATTTTGGTAAAACTTTATTAAAACAACAAATTTCTAAGCTAAAGAAACATAATACTAATACTCAATAATAAAATAGCCCATGACGACTGCCAAGAAGGCCCCACAATCGAAGCTAGACCAAAATTCCTGAATTTTTTGGTATTTAATCCTGATTTTCCTCGAGGTCCTTACCATCTGCATAAGCTTTGAGATTGAAAATTCAGATATGGAAAGATGTACATAAATTCTATCGTTTTAAAGCGTATTAATCATGAAGTCTAGATATGATTCACGTTTTTTTACCATACAGATGCTACTGTTATTACCTTATGGCTTTGTCTCAAATCAATTTAAATGTATATTTGATTTTGGCTAGATTCCTATTCCGTTTAGTGGAATCGATATTTGTACTTTGCCAGTTCCTAGTTATGATAAGCACTGCAATATTTTGCAATATTTAACTTTTAGTGAGTGTTGCAGGAAGAAGAGAAAATGGGATCAACCTGCAGAGTCCTTTGTTTCAGCTGGTGTAGCGTTATCTGGGGTCCTACCACTTGGCAACATAGCCCTTGGTGGGATTGCACTTCCTGGTGCAACTCCAGTCTCCAGTGCCCTTTTAATGAATCCACTTGTGGCTAGCTGTGCAACCATACCCCAGGTGTTTCAGGCATCATCTATACAGCAACACACTGCCACCATTGTCCCTAAAGTAAGTCAATTGAGATACCTTATCTGGGTTTGTATTGATTTCTGATGGCTTCGGCAGGTTTATGTTGGTTGAACTTTGCTGCAGTATTTGTCATTGTGGTATACTTTACAATTGGAGTCATATTCTAGCTTCAACCAAACTGTATTTGGGGAACAATTTTGTTTTCTCTTCTGGAGACAAACTCAAATTACACACACCCACATATATTTTATATATACTATTTTTTAATATCAAATATGTGGGGTGCAGCTGTGGATGTATGTATTCTTGTTGAAAGTCTATGTATGTATATATATGCTTTAATAACAGGAAGTGATTTGCCATGCCAAATGCATGCTGACTTTATTTTGGTTTGGTAATAAATAAAAGTGATTATTTATATAAGAACATTTTGAAATCATCACTTTTGGTAATATTAGGATATTATTTTTATTTTTTAAATTCAAGTTGCTCTGATTTCCCATAAAATATAACTGAAGGGTTATGCACAATATTGTGTAAGACAGAATGATGTGTTGGTGCCTTTTGTCAAACTTGGAGACCATTTATTCATGTTTTCTACATCTATTTCAATTTTCCTTTTGTTTGTACGATGTTTAATATGATTTGTCACTTGGGATTTTTCTCTGTGTTAGTTTGAATATATTTTATTTTCTGTTTTCTATCACAACTTACTGCCCAACTTTCAGATGTATTCAAGCCCTTCAATAAAAATGTTGTCTTTTGTTGCAGAATATGTTGTTTGACAGTTTTAGTTCCATTAGTTTGTTTTATCAGCGGGGCTGAAGTATCTTTACTTCACTTGAAACTCTGCTTCCTTAGATCTTTGTTTGATTGGTTGAGGAATATTGAGGATGTTTGTTGTTCTCCTCCTTTAGAGTTGTTTGGATTTTGTAATTGTAGGTCTTAATTTGTTGCACTGCCTTGTACCTGGGCTTTGTCCTCTTTATTTTTAATAAAATATTATATATAAAAAAATTAGTTTCATATCAGCAAGGATAAATATAGTGTTGGATCTGTTAGAAGAATGCTATGCATGCACTGTGCACATAAAAGAATGGAATATTATGGTGTAGCTGGTTGAAAACGACGATTCCATGTAAGGGACATACAAATAATATATTTGCTACGTGAAATATTAATTCCTGTTACATATACTGCCACTTGTCTGTAATTATGATTGTCAATGTTGAACTATAGTTTACTGAAGATTTCTATTCATTATTGTTTCTTTTATTTTTCTTCCTTAGTCATCTGTTGTTTATTTTGAATGTTCATCTGTTACTCATTTCTCCTTTGGTCTGTACGAATGAAAATAGCTAAAGATTCAAGATGAGTTAATAGCCCGAGAAATTGTAATAAATGATGCTGAGTCTTCTGTTCGTTACAAGCTCACAAAACGGCAGACGCAGGAGGAGGTGAATCTGAATTTTCAAGTTTGCATGACTGGATGATTTGTTTATTATTTTTTTAAATTTAGTTGAACACTTTTTTTTAAATTTTTTTATTTTTCTATGGGGTTGACCAACTTAGCTTACTTGCAGATTCAAAAGTGCACAGGTGCCGTGGTTATAACTAGGTTTGTAGTTCTTCAAAGGCATTTCTGTGGGAGCCTCTTCAATGGGGTATTTTGGCCGTCATTAATGTAATGCATAATCTGATTTCCTGTTTCAGGGGTAAGTACCGTCCACCAAATGCACTGCCTGATGGGGAAAAGCCATTATATCTTCATATCTCTGCGGGAGCTCATGTAAGTGTGATTTATGCTGTGCACAATTATGTAAGAATAGTTGGTTCGTTTTGATGTATGTATCTGTTTGAATACTTATAACATGCACAGATGGTTAAATGAACTGTTGATGGTTCTACAGAAAAACATGGCTAGTGTAGATTTCAAAAGAAGAAATTTGATCTACAATAAATGTTTTACATAATACAGGAACCATATAACTTAATAAATTGAAACTGAAATAAACCAGAATATTTTTCCCATTGGTTATATTCTCACGAGCCAGTTGGAAATATGTTCGTTTTGATGTATGTATCTGTTTATATACTCAGATAGTTATGACATGCACAGATGGTTAAATGAACTGTTGATGGTTCTACAGAAAAACATGGCTAGTGTAGATTTCAAAATAAGAAATTTGATCTACAATAAATGTTTTACATAATACAGGAACCATATAACTTAAATATTTAATAAATTGAAACTGAAATAAACCAGAATATTTGTCCCATTGGTTATATTCTCATGAGCCAGTTTAACTTACTGCTCCTTTGTATAAACCTTGGTATATGAGCCATATGGATAAAGATAAATGCCTTTGGTTTCCTTGTATTACCTGATTGCCTCTGCAGTTAAAAGACACAGCTGAACGGATACTAGCAGTTGATCGTGCTGCTGCAATGGTTGAAGAAATGCTGAAGCAAGGTCAGAGTTTGCAGCCAGCTTCTTCCACTTTTCATCTGGCTATAAGCAATGGAGTGAAGGTAGGGATGTGCTGCATTGCAAGCATTTTTGTGTTAAGGTTTAATGAGGATTACAACACATGAATTTTCTAATTGATTATGGTTACTCAGGCACTGAGCACAAGTGTGTTTTTGGGCTTTGAACCAGACCCATCATTGAACATTGCTGCTCGTATATGTGGACCAAATGTAAGATATTGTTTTCCTTCCCATCTCCCCTCCCTTTTGCTTTGTTTTCTTTTGTTTTTTCCTCTGATAACTTAACCATGGCAATGTAGTTCTCTATGGTATGTTTGTGTGTGTGTCTGTGTGTGCCTGAGTGCCTCTCTTTGTGCATAGAGCAAGCCAGTTCTATCTCTCCTAAAATTTTTATAGAGAACTGGTTTTGAGGTTTAATTTAAACTTAGCACATTGCTTTTGTGTAATATTATGTTCTGATCCAATTTATTCTTTCCTGATTAATTTTCCTAATTTTTTATTTTATTTTTACATTTCTGGTAAATGTTGTTTTCTTTTGTTTTGTTATTTTGAACTTTGTTTTACACATTGATGAGGATGAGGGATTCTAATGTTTTAGCTTTCTCTGACATCTCCATACAATTGGGAGAGATTGTTTTTTGTGCTGGTGGCTGTTCGGTTTTGTACATGCAGGACCAGTATATAAATCACATTATGAATGAAACAGGAGCAACTGTCTTACTAAGAGGACGTGGTTCGGGAAACATTGAAAGCTCACATGGAGAAGGTACAATCTTGTTGTATGAAATATGATCTTTCTACAGGCCTTTTGATTTTCTAACTCTTATAATGCTTGCAGAAGGACAGCAACCACTGCATTTAGTTTTGTCAAGCAATAATCCAAAAAGTCTTGAAGATGCTAAGCGTTTGGCTGAAAATTTGTTAGATACAATCAGTGTAGAGTGTGGTGCTTCCAGGTAATTGAATTAAGCTAGATGTAAATTATTCTATGCATTGTATGGGTTTAGTAGGTACGGGGTTATACAGTTCCTTCCTTTTTCTTTATCACCATCTTCTATGCTGTTGTATTTTATTTTGTTGTGTAGAACTTCTATGTTAAATACGTTACTAATACAAACCATTTGTTTCACCTGCTCTTTAAGTTTTTAACTTTAGTTTTTGTGTGGTAATCTAAAGAGTTCAGCATTGCATCAGTTGTGCTCTTTGCATGAATATCTAATTCTATCAAACAGTTCTTGATAACACAATTTGTTTGCACTGTAGTTTGTTATTTCTATTGGAAAATAACCTGTGGTTCCAACTCTTTAGGGTTTCATCATGTAAGGTTTATAGTGCTGTTCCACCCCCACAGCAGGTTTATAGTGCCGTTCCTCCTCCACAGCAGTTATTGGCTGGAGTTCAGAGTTCCGGGAATGAACTAAAAGTAAATACAAGTTCTGCTCCTGGTTTGACATCTGCAACTATGGGCTCTACACCATCACCCCTGGTTTCCTCAGTTGGAGTCCCTGGGATCCCTCCTGGTTTTCCTCAAGGACTAGTATCGCAATCTGGAGGATATTTGAACAATGTGCAGTCTCAAGGAAATGTAATTGGCTATCCCCAGCCTTTAGTATCTAGTGGAACAAGCTACAATGGATATGGTGGGATATATCCTCAAGCCACACCGTTACAACAAGTAGCCTTGGCCCTTAGGCAGTTGCCTTCTCCTGTCACCTCTACAATTGCTCCTACAACTTCAGTACCAAGCAAAGAACCAAAGTTGAGTGGTATCTCAGATCCTGAGACAGAGAAACGGCCTCCACAGAAGCGGAAGTTTCAGGAACTACCAACTGGCTCAAAGTTCCCAGCAAAAACCTATCAGGTATTGGTGCAGAATCCCAGCTAGATTTTTCCAAATATGGCTGAGGAATAATCTTACAAATCTTATTTGGATTTTGATCACCTTAAATGGGAAAGTAAAAGAAGCTAAAATAAAGGACATTCCTTGGGTGAATCTAAGTTTATAGATTTCTTTGTTAATAAACTTTGGCCGTGAATTTAGTGAGTGTAACAAAATGAGCAAATAAGGTTAGAAAATATATTGCGAAGTCCACAATCTTGGCTTTCCAGATTTTGGGAAGAAATCATTTTATGAAAGCTTTTGCGGCTTTCTTAAGGTAATAACGGGAGGTTTGCAATTGGTTGCCTGAAATACTGTCTGTTAAATTTTAAGATTGTTTTGTTTCTTGCTTTAAAGTGTAGTACCAGAATAGTGTAGAAATCATTTTATGAAAGCTTTTGCGGCTTTCTTAAGGTAATAACGGGAGGTTTGCAATTGGTTGCCTGAAATACTGTCTGTTAAATTTTAAGATTGTTTTGTTTCTTGCTTTAAAGTGTAGTACCAGAATAGTGTAGACAGGTAAGTTAGATTTCTATTGTTTAGATTTGATAAATGACATTGGGAGGACATGTTGAGAGGTAATAAGCCCAGGATAAGATTTGGGAACATTATGCTTGGTTCGGAGTTTCTTTCTCATCATTTTAGCCCTTTGCTTGAATGGAATACCACACTATTGTACAATAGTGTGGTATTGTGCAACAGTCTACCTATAAAAAAAAAACTATTGTACAAACAGTGTGCTGGACAAACTCATCTTCCTGCCCCATTTTGGGATGGTGTTGCTTGCAGGCATACACTATCTCTGGGCACATGATGGCTGAACTACCTGGCCTTTACATCAGCTGCTTGTATGCCAAGGATTGAAATGAAATGAATATTGGCTCTTTTTTGTTTTGTTTATTGCTTGGTTGAGCTATGGTGAGTTTCATGCCTATTCTAGCTTCCCTAACCCTGAGCAAGTTAGGCTTGGTTGTATTGCGAGTAGCTCTAGGTGGGCTCAAATGGGTGACACTATCATTAACCATGAATCTATACACTAAAGTTGTGTTGTGTATGCATATTTTATTTTACTTTGTGTGTGTGTGTGTGTTGTTTTGGGGGGGGGGGGGGGGGGGGGGGGGGTTGTGTGCACGTGCATGCACCTATTCCTTTTGTCCTGCATCACTTCTGTACAATATATAATTCTAACTGGGCTTCAAACAACAAACATCAGGTTGAGTGTTATTTGGACTTGTCAGCTTGCTTATTGTATGTGATTGATTTCAAAAGAGCCGAGGGTGATGAGTTTATCAGTAGCTTGGTTCTTGCTACCTCTATTAGAGCTGAGGGTGTGCATTGTAAGCTTCCTATAGTCTTGGTAGGGATGTTGGAGCAAGTCTATTTTTACTTTTGTGTGAATTGTATGCACCCTTCCTGAGTTGTTTTTCCACTCATTTATGAAGTCTTCCCCTTGTAGCTTGATGTTCTGGAGGGAAAAGGTTTGGCTCCAACTGGCAATAGAAAGATGACTTGTGTCACTTGGTTGGTTGGGTTAAGTGAGTCATGTATTGCATATGACAAGGAAAAATGCCATCCTCCTATTGGTGGTTGGAGCCCAAGGCTCCAAACATGTGTGGAGCCAAACTTTATCCGTTTTGGAGTTTTTTTACAAAAGGTTTCATTGATGCATTTGTTTATTAGAATGTGGTTGTGTTTTCTTTGGTATCAACGTGATTGTTTACTTCAATAAATCCTCCTGCTACAGTGTTCTTGTGTGTGTAATAATTTTTCATTCTCATTGCTATAAGGCTGTCTGCTGTCTTTTGCTGACTTCAGTGCTTAATATTTCAGGTATTTTCTCTGACCTTCTATGAAGCTAACAGACAGATTCTGGACCTCTCTATTGGGTTGTTGGTTTGTATGTTCACAGGGTTTTCAATTGTGGACTGTGGAGGTGCCATGGCTAGGGTGCTTATGGCTTCATAGCTTTTGATCAGGCGCCAATTCTAGATTTATGCTGATTGGTTTTGTCTTTTTGCTGAACTGTGTTAAAACACAAGTCACTCTTTTTGTGTGTGTGTGTGCATGTGCGCTTGCCATTGGGCCAATGTCGGCTTCTTTAATGGGCGCCATCATCAATACTATGGACTGCCAAACTACTTCTTGAGAAGAAGTTCAGCAACCACCAAAGCTAGCTTTGATTTTGACCTCATTAACATTTAGTGGTTGCAGCACAGAATTTTTTATCCAAAATATTTTGTGTTGCAGTTCTGAAATTTTCTGTGATTTATTTGAGATTATTGTATATAACCATTATTTTGTTATTGAGGAATTAGGTTTGGATTGTCTTTTTCTAACTCACTGCAGGATTTGGAATTTTTAAAGCCAGCTGAACCATCTGCAGATTCAAGTGTGAGAAATGTTTCAACTATGCCGGCTCCAAAGAAGTTGGTCCAGTCAGCATGCAATGAAATGCCAATACCCCAACCGAGAACCATGCCCCCACCACCTCCTCCACCAAAATTTACTTCATTGACACCTTCTGTTAAATGGCATGACAAGAACAATATTCTGAACAAAACAAAGCCTGATTCTGTTCCTGGTAGGAATAAAACTTAATCTGCTTTGTTTTTAGTTACGCATTGAATAATGATATAATGTTGATGGGATTATTGTTTCTTGTACTAGAGGCAGGGACATTCCTTGTTTTCTTCTGTTTGCAAACCCTGCTTGTTGATTTTATTTTACAATGTATCTAACTGTGTCATTTCAGATACTTTGGTCGGGTTGATGGAATATGGGGAGGAGGATGACGACCCTGAGGAAAACTATGAAGAACCACTTAGTGGCAACTCCAGTGCAGTAGCAGCTCGAAAGCCCTTCTGGGCCTTATAGGTTATAGGTCATGTAAATTGGTTGATTGTTGGCAATGAGAAGGAATGATATGCTAGGCCGGTATACCAGTCACCTGCCGTTTTGAATTTATATGCAGAGCATGGTTTAGATTTTCCGGAGTGGCCTGGTCTGAGGTGCAAGGACGTTCAGATGCAGTGCTGCTTGTTGAGTAGCAATTTGGATCTGTAGATATGCTGCTCATGCGTTTCATTGGCGGCTGGGCAGGCAATGGGAAGACCTATGGTATATTATTCACAAATTGAGTATAGGTGTACATTAATAGTATTCTTTTGTTGATAGGAATAGTTTTTAATTAATTGGTCATCTCACATGAATGATAAATTCCCCCTCCTCCCCCTCCATATTCCTCTCTGACTCTTTGAAGCAGATATTTGAGTAGCAACTGATATTGATGAATCATGAAGTAATCTGCTCTGTATTTGCAAAATGAGTGGTGAAAAATTAGAGAGGGCTCTTGGTTGAGTTCTTGGGCTTGGCATAATTTGCAAAATGTTCGATCTGTATTGAACACCAATTCTTTTCCTTAAGGTTAATCCTTACAGGCTCAAAAAAAGAAGAAAAAGAATCCCACGTTTGTTTTGTACTTTGGTGGAAAACATTTATTGGAAAATGTTTGTTTTGCATTTTGGTGGAAAATAAATGAATTTTCCTGGTCAAATAAGTGGTACACTGCACATGAACATGACGACATAAAGAATCTCTTATTTCTAACAACAATGGACCACATAGTCCACGTTGCAAGTTGTAGCTCCAAATGCAATGAATCTATAATAAAATATATGATGATGACATTTGCACCAAAAGCATCCTTTTACTAGGAAGAAAATTCAAGTTGCACATGGTCAAGTCTCTTTCAGACTAGACTAGCCAGTTCGTTCAGTCTTGAGAGTGATGGCCCAACAAACTCTGCTTGACCATTTATGCCTTCAGAGAGTCTTTTTATTATTATTATTATTATTATTATTTTTTTTTTTTTTTTTATAATAAGATATGTTGTATTCAATATCCTTTTTCCAATTCCATAGTTCACATTAATTTCTAACTGCATTTTTCATCTATCTACCGCACTATATCTGCCATGAATCACACTAACCTTTTTGGCATGTATTTAATGGATTTAATTTAATAAAAAAAATTTAGAAAAAAGTACAGATTTAAATCCTATTGGATCTCTACCAAAAGTAATTGAAAATGAAATTCATAGGGGCGAACCCTAAGAGAAAAAGGGTCTAGTTCTTCTCCAAAGACCATCAACCTGAGGCAAGGGTCATGCTTATTGCTCTATGAGATCATCATTTGTACCCCCTTATTTATTTATTTATTTTTTTTTTTTTGAGATTACAATTTGCTGCTAATCCCGAATTCTTCCCTCCTAAACCCTTAAGTATTTTGTGCACGGGGAAGTACAAATTCAGCTATAAGGCTCTTGACTTATCATTTGTACTTAAGTTGATACATTGGATGTAAATTTCATAACATTTTATTTGTAAAATTAAAAAAAAAAAAAAAAATCATAAAACACCTTAAATAGATTATGGAGTGGCAAATTATGCTAGTTCTAATAAAGACGAGCATCCTTCTAGGGATTTTTTATTTTCTAGGAAAGTCATGCTCATCCCATAGAGGGAATTGGTGGGTCGAATCTGAGCTGATTTCTTTAAGTTAGAGATGAAGGTGCCACTAGACCAAGAGGTCTTTGGTGCGTCTTCAAGGTTTTTTTTTTTTTTTTAAATTTAATCATGAATTAGGCATATCAAGCAAGTAAGAAATTTAACTAAGCTAATTGTGCTACTTTTTTTAGTTACTTTCTAATTAAGAATCAACAGATCCCAACATTATTTGTTTCTCAAATAATAATAAATAAATAAAATCCCAACATTATTTGGTATATTAGTTTTTCCCGGTCAATTGTGTGGGTATAAAGTATGGATTTGTATCTTGGTTTTATATGGAGGATTTAAATATGTTGTGATGATCTTGACTTGACCCTACCAACTACAAACAAAAGTGTCAACGTTTTGATATAAACATAAAATTCAATTTTGTGTCAAACTCTCCTCTCTATATTGATTGTGTTGATCCTATAAAGTTTTTCCCCTCTCTGTACGTGTTAGGAAACTCCATAACTTTAAAACCCAAAGATTAGTAGGTGGAAGCTAGCACAGTTTGTTGAAAGGAAAGCTAAAAAGAGACATGTTTAGGAGGATTAAATCAAAGTTGATCGTTGAGGAGATAAAGAAAAAATATCTTCATTTTTTGTTTCTTTGTTGGGTTGATGCATGTTTGATATTTAAGATAAAATGAAGAACAATTTTGTCCATTTTTTAGTTTAGTCCAATCCCTGGCCTGGTGACACATTCCTCACATGCTATCCTAATGCGTGCCTATGGCAATGGTGGTGTATGGGGTGGGGTATAAATGAATTAAATGGAGTTGTCACCGATGATCAAGATTTTTAGGTTTGATTATTCACCTATACTTAATTGATTTTATTATATAACCTAAGTCATGAGGATCCTAAGATCCTTCAACCCAAGTTAGGTAAAATCATTTCTTGAGGTAGAACATCCAATTATTACCTTGTTTTGATTTTCCATTCTAAATGGCTACTCAATGAAGTATAAATTAGAACATTTGGCTTCCGTTTGGATTGAGCTTATTTTTGCTGAAACTGAAAACTAAAACTGAAAACACTGTAGCGAAATAATTTTTAAATGTGTGAATAGTATCGTGGGACCCATTTTTAATGAAAAAATTGCTGAAAAGTGAAATTTGTGGGTCCCGTGCACTGTTTACGGACCAACTGATGTGCTGGAAATGGCTGAAAAGTCAAAATTTTCGGCTACTATTCATGCACACAGTATATGAACAGTAGCCTTTGTCTCCAATTACCGTGCAAAAAAGAAAAAAGAAAAAAGAAAAAAAGGATTCCGCTGAATCCAAACCGGCACTTGATTTCATTTTTAGGGTGTATGTCCCATGATGCATGTGGGATGACATTAATGATTTGATTTAAAGGGGTTTAGTGAAAAAAGGGGGAGACATGTTCTTTTGGTCTTTTACAAGATTTTGAAAACAATAGGATATTGAATTTGAAAAGTTAGATTCAGATTGAACTCGTAATTTCAATGCAACCTTTTTTTTTGATAAAGAATTTCAATGTAACTTAAAGTAAGCACATTTTCAAACCTTAATAATTCACTGTCTAGATCTCATCACCTTGTTAGGAATGATGCGGTCTATCATTTGATAATGGATGGTCTAATTATTTACCAAATACACAAACACATGCATAACCTATATTCACCTTCATCAATCTTTCTTTCTTTTCTTTTCTTTTCTTTTCTTTTATTTTTTTATTTTTTATTTTAGAGAGAGAGAGTTTCAACCTATGACGTCCGCTTTTGATGATAGTTTTTTATCATCAAGCCAAGACACCAATCGGTTTTTGGTGTATGCGGAGATTGAACCCCAGATCTCTTATTCAACCATGAGAGACTTTACCAGTTGAGTTGACTAGAACCCATCACCTTCATCAATCTGAGAGTATTCTTTTATATTATTTCTGCAATGATAATTTGGCAAGGTCTCCTGATTGGTGCACTAATAGTCTCACATTTGTGTGCACAATGCAGGCTAGAAGCATTCTATATACGTTTGGTCACTGTGCACTAGTCTGCAATAGTAGAATTCTGCTTGGGAGGACACCTAGCACACACACGAGCCACATTATTAAAGAAAAAGTATCCTCTTACACTTGTTTACATCTGCTATTTTATATTAATATTAACAATTGATACGAAAATGTTCATATTTAAAATATGAAAGAGGCATAAAAAATTAGATAGTAAAAAACGAGCGTAAGAGTATCATTGCTCCATTATTAAAAACCTCACTCAATATTTGGCAAGCACGTGTAGTATTGAATGAGGATCTATTATAGAGGGACATACCACCAATGGATATGCATCATTGGCTCATGTACGTGCTTAAGCTAGAACCTTGGGTGTATACACTCATCTATTACCAACAAGAGTGACACACAGTTGACCCATATCGTACCATGAGTGAGATGAGAACCATAGTTCAGAACATGCAAAGACACCAAGCGAATTAAGGGGACATGACATTAATTTCGATGCACATCATTGAATTTGAATCGATGCCTACATTTCCAGCCGACACTTTGGGTGTGTATGTTTCCTCTACCATTAAGAACCTTTACTTATGGCCAAAGGCCATGCAGCTGAATTGACACCTCTCTATACACAAAGTGCTTGGGACTTTAGGGGGAAAATTGTTCGAATTGCGGGGTTAGCAGAACGTTGTAATTATTTCTCAAAAAAAGAACCTTTACTCATGAGTCATGAGGTATGAGGATCCATCATATTGGATCGCATCAAATTGCCAATGGGTATGAAAATGATGAAATTAATTAGCACACAGTAAGTAGGTAAGGAGAGACATTGTACCTCTATTGGTTTTTTTTTTTTTTTTTTTTTTTTTTTTTTTTTTTTTTTTTTTTTTTTGGAGTGAGGGATTTGAGAAAAGTGTTTTGGCAGCTATTTAAGAAGGGTTTTAGAGCCAAAAAAAATTGATGAAATGAGTTGACAGGTGATGCTCTGTCCTCCTTTTATGACTCTTTTTTATTGCCAACATCTAATATTTGTTTAATATTTTTATTATCACTATTAGAATGATTTTGGTAATGTTGAAAAGCTTATGTAGTCTAATTTCTAATGAAATCAATTCCATGGCATTTGGAGTTTGGACCGCGAGACAAGAATATGTGAGCCTTAGAAGTTGGATGCTCGGTAAGAAATTTCAAGTCAAATTCCAAAATCTTGCTAGTTAATACTTTGTAGTTTGTTATTTGTACATGAATTTTCCAATAATTCAGAGCTCACCAAGACAAATTGTTATAGCCAACCCTTAGGACATTTTCTCTAGCCAAAATGGGAATATACCCTTTCGCCCAAAAGTTCTAACAAAATGCTCAATTTTTGAAACTATCTAGAGATATGCCCATGTTTTGAAACTCAATTTTCTAAAAATCGAGTTTCAATGTAAAACTCGATTTTTAGAAAATCGAGTAATAGGCAAATCAAACTTAAAAAAAAAAAAAAAAAAAAAATTGTGGAACTCAAGTTCCATTCAAGGAACTTGAGTTCCATGAATTCAAGTTCCTTACTGAAACTCGATTTTAAACAAATCGAGTTTCAAAATAGGGGCATATCACTAAATAGTTTCAAAAATAGGACATTTTGTTGGAACTTTTGGGCGAAAGGGGTATATCCTCATTTTGGCCCATTTTCTCTAGTTTAAGAAATTTCTTACTTTTTGGATAATCCATGTGTGCACTGGCAAAGAGACATCTTGTTTATTTCAATCAAATAATCAGATTGTTGTTCAAAATTCAAACTTTGATAAGATCTAGTGAAACTTGATCAAAGTTGATTTTTCCCCCCTATAAATTCATGATATTCTTCAATCCTTCGTTTGATTGAGATTTTGGTCAATTTGACTGTACAGGTCTACAAGAAGATTAACAACTATAGGATTGCATGCATAGAGATTCTATTAATTTTTCTTTCATGGAGTTTGTTCATTATCCATTATTCATTATGGATCTGGTTAACGAGTATTCTTAAGACATTTACTTATCTCAACGCTTTAGGTACTATTTAGGATAAAATGGTAATACTGGGATACTCGGGTTACATTAAATTATTATTTATTTTAAAAATAGGAGGCAAAATTCGGTGTTAACAAGTTGGATGCAATAAATCTTTGACAATTATGAAGACTGAAAGTTCAACAGTTTTCAAAGAATTTCAAACATACATGTCAGTGACTCACTATATTAATTTTGGTTTTTTGGTTAATAACTAAATGTTATTAATGGAAGTAAATTTGTCTAGACTACTTTGTAATCTTCCAAAAAAGCTGTTGAATATATCATCTCAAGTTTGATAAATTGTGCATATTTGAATTTGAAGTGCTTGATTTGCCAAATTTTAGCTCAAAATCAGAATGACAAACAATTGAATTTGAAAAATTAGGTGATGAAAAAATTCGAAATATTTGTTGCAATTAAATAGATGGAAGAAATTGAAGAGTTATTTCTACAAAAATTTGAAGCTAAGGTTCTAGTTTATTAATGGTGAAAATATTTACTCGGGGGATTGAAAGAATGAAGAACTGTTTCTACAACACTAGGAGATTCTAGAGGTTAATTGTGCAAATAATTTCTGAATTGAATTTTCTTTGGAAGAACTTGAAAATTATGAATTTGTTATTTAGTGCCTGAGTATTTTTTAATATGGAAAGTCAAAAGTGAGGACTTGTGTTTGGGATGGGCTTTGAGATCCATAATTTACTGGGCGTCAAAATTCTACATTGACCAAATCTTTGACCTTGAAGAAATATTGAATACTTTTTTGGGCAAAGTACAAGGAGGGGTCATTGAAGTGTGTATCGAATATCAATTTGAGGATCCTGTGTGATTGGAGGAAGATGACTTTGAATGAGTCATTTACTGCCATGAAAGATTACTTTGAAGACTTGCAATTGATAGATTTGAGTCATATAGATGCAAACCAAGTCACAAACCAGTTTCACATTGTTTTTGCTTAGTACAATCTGTATTCTAAGGTAACAAAGAACTTACAACTATGAACATTTTCAAACAAATCAGACTACATACACAAGACAGGAACTTAACTGGAATGAAACTGAACTTGCTTATTACCTCCTATAGCAGTTTTGTAATGATTTTGGAGATCCCTCAAAGAGATCCAGAAGAAAATTCTCTAAATCATCGGCAGTATACTTAATATGCTTGTCACTTAAGAGACTACCATGCCTTCCCACAAATGTCCGATAAGCCTGGATCACCTTGAGGGATGTTGAGATCCGTAAATCTTCTCTAAGCTGATGATCTGGGATAAGCCATGACGTTTGGGTCTTGTATGTCTCCTCAAATGCTATATAAAAGCTCCGAATCCTTTCCTTGAGCAGAGTTTTTGAGATAGAATTTGAACCGGGATTTTGAATCCCCTCATCCTTAAGCAAAGAGAGGATTGAACTCCAACTAGCTCGCTCATAATTCATGGCATGCTGTTGGAATTTCCAGTTGCACTTTCGAATCCATTCATCTCCAAATATATGCCTTAACTCAGACCCCTTGACCTTTTGAGCCATGTAATAAATATTGTTCATCAAGAAGAAGTGCTGCAGGGAAGCATCCTTATATAGCTTGGACTTAACATCAAGGTTGCTTTCCAGAATTGAAGCAATTGATCGCAAGTGGCGAGCCATTGGGGAGATACTGCTTTTATTCTCCTCTTCCTTAGTTGGACTCATGTCAGGTGACAAGGAACTGGGATCATCTTCATCATGGTCCTTGAGGAGAAAATTAAGGATCTCACAGTAGTCAGTTAGAATCTTGACATAATTCATAACATATCTGGTCAGATGGTGGATTCCGCCTCCAGCAAAAGGGTTTGTTGATACATTTGATGCAATGGCATTCTTAAATTCAAGAAATGTTGCCCTTACAGAATCACCCAATCTACTTAGAACCTCATGACACTCGATTCTAACTGGAGAACCCACCTCATCTGAGTATAAAGCATCTATATCTGGAAGAAGATCTGATAGCACCTCATACATGTCAAGAATGCGAGACAACTTTTCTGGTTGGTGAGGACCTATGGACATGGCTTCACCAAAATTCAGAAGCTGCAACATTGAAGCCTTAGATGCCTCAACAAAAGAATCTACACAAACAGCTCCGAGCTCCCCAAAAATTTGATGACTGAGGCATTTCTCGCTAGCAAGATAGACCCGCACAAATATCTTCATTGTTCGAACCCATCGCTTTATCTTGGAATTCAAGCTAACCCATTCCGTCTTCAACACATCCTCAATGCTTAGTTTCTCCATTTCAAGAATGAAGAGGCACTCATCCAAGGCATCCTTACGGGCACTGGTATAGGCCTGGTAACATTCCTGGTCGTAATTTGAATTGAACATCAAATTCGCAATGCATCTGAGCTCAGGGATAACATCCGGATGGACCAAATCAAGGATATATTCCTCCGAGGCCCTGCTGAGACTGTCTCTCTGAAGTGAGTCCTCAATCGACTCATCTCCAAAAGAGATAATTGAGCCCTCATCCAAAACATCCTCTTCACTGGATCGAAAAGACACATGCTCCGGCTCAAAAGGTTGCCTGTTCTCAACAAGCATGTGACTGAACTCTTCCTCAAGCCTTTCCATTGCCTTCTGAAGAACATTGTGAGCCCTGTGTAACAGTTTATACTCATCATCATCTTTATTCAGGCAGAGACTCTCTAGTCTTTCAGTCAATTTTCGGGCTTCATCTGCCGCATTCAAATACTCAGAAGCTTCTTCGGGTCCTGAATCCCATATCATAGATTGATCTTCCTCCCAACTCAAGATCTTCTCCTCAACAGCATAAAGCTGATCTTCGATCTCACTAACCCCAACACCCTTTGTTTCATTTAGTGCAGCCATGGTGGACAATTGGCTGCCAAGTTCTGCCAAAGTTTTCCTTGCACTAAATGTAAGCTTCTTATTTGACCCCAATGCTTTAACAATGTGCCTAGCTGCAGCAATTAAGTTTTCTTCTCCTTCTACTTCTGAAATAGTAGAATCACAGTCCCCCATAGCCAACAGGCCAAAGAGAATCACAAACACAACTAAAATCCCTTTTAATTCTACAACAACAACAATGGAACCACAGACCCTTCTCACTCCTCCAGATTGGCTTTGGAAACACTACTAAAAACCCAAAAAAGAAAAAAACAGAAACATTAAAAAGCTACCCTTTTGATTAAAAACTGAAACAAAACTAATCCAAACTAATATTCATGCATTTGTATACAATAAAAAGACCACTAGTGAAATCAAGCATTTATACACACAAAGAACAGTGAAATTAGATAACAACTAAGGAAAGAAAAGCTTTGTCATTGAAGGACCAAAAATTTCAGAACTTGTACATCAGTAGGAAATGAATTACTATATGAATAAGTAAATAACAAGAAACAATCCAATTTCTATAAAGAGCAGGAGCATTAACATAGGCAAGAACAACTAAAGCCTACCTCTTTGAACAAAGCTTTGGCAGCTTGTAATACCAAGAGACAAACTTTAGACCCAGAAGTTCCAAAATCCCAACAACAACAATGTAACTCTGACACAAAATATGTATGCTTTGTTTTGAGAAAAAAAGAAAAGGGTTGTAAAGACTAAAGAAGAAAGACACAAAACAAACAGTAGGACAAGATCTATAAGGCAGTGAAAGCAGTCAATGAAAGGAATAGTACGGTTTATAGAATTGTGGAGGTGTAAACAGAAGAAAAAGTGTACGGAGTGAGCAAAGAAAAAAGGACCCTTTTTTTTAGAGAGCTTCTTTGAAAAATGGGAGTATTGCCAAGATATTTTTGGAATGGAGGCTGCAATTTCTATGGCGGATCTCCCTCTGTCTATAATACATGTGTCTCTCTCTCTCTCTATGCAACTTTTCCAATCCTTGACTTTTCATTTTATACCACATTGCCACTTCCAGAAGCGGCCTAATGGGTTTTCTATTTTTATTTTTAATGTCATTATTTACATTAATACTTTTTTTTTTTTTTTGGATAAGAATTTACATTAATACTTGGTTGAAGTGGTTACATATATAAAAATGTGTTGTCATTGTCAAGTCTTTAATTATATTATTTTATTTTCTATCCATTAGATATTAGCACTCGTTACTCTATGAATATAAAGTTTTTGTAGACGCTTCTCAAAAAAAAAAAAAAAATTTGTAGAGTAGGAATAAAGTTAAGATTTAAGTTCTTAGAAGAAAACTTTATACATATATATTTAAATTATATTAGAGTAAAATTTTTATATATATAAAAAAAGTGACTGACACACTTAACAACATAAACAATTACAGAATTTGTTGTGAAAAAAATTGGGTCCGTAATATTATATTATTTATCCTAATGGTTTGGAGTTAGAGACAACAAGTTAACTTGTTTGGGGTAATAGAGACGTGTTAACTGTGGAAAATCTGGACACTTTAGTAAAAATTGTAAAAGAAAACCTAGTAATTTAAAAAACAAATTTAACATACTAAATATTGATAATTCTTCTGATATTGGTAGCAGAGGTTCTGATACCATAAAGGGGGAAGGAGACGCACAGTTGATGGGAAGAGACGGAAGCACCGTAATATTGTAAATGGAAATAATGAAAGTAACTTGAAAGTAAATAACTTGGAAGTAAAAACAATAATAAGGCGGTAGAACCAGCCAAGTAGTATATATCAAAATAATTCAAAGTAAATAAGAACAATAGTTCAAAATAAATGAAAGCAATTTAGAACCATCCGGTATGGCGGTAATCCGTCCAAGGTGGTGGTAGCAACAAGTAAAGTAATGAACATAAAACTGAAAATACTTCTTATTAAAAGTAGGATAAACACTTACAGTAGTAGTAGTGAATACAAGATCTCAACAGTTACAGGTTAACAGTTACAAAGCTTGAACTAGTCCTAGTTACAAGGTTTGTAGGATTACAAGGCTTGTAGTGAACAAGGGTGAACAAGGTAGTAAACAAGGTAGTAGTAGAAGCAAGTGGGTTCTCTCTCTAAGAAGGTTAGTTCTAAGGGAAGAGAAATCAGAACTCAAATATTGCTTGAGAAAGCCCCCAAACATAAGGGACAACCCCTCTTAAATAGGCAAAATTCAGAGTGAACAGTGTCATGAACAGTAACGGATGAACAGTAATAGTGAATAGTGACAGGTGAATAGTAAAAATTGGAATTTTTCATCTTTTTGACCCAATCTTGTGGGGAATCCTTACAAGATTATGGGAATCCTCCGTAGAGATCAGCAATAGCCCTATAAGTGTAGGGACAAGTCCTTATAATTGGTGTCCTTTAGTGACAAAAGAGACCAATAGGAAAGAAACCAATAAAAAGGACTAATAAGCATGCCTTTCAATTGTCTTCACATGCACACTAGTCTTTGGGAACCTTTGAAAGCATCATATTGGTGGGAAACAAGCTTCCAACAGTAGTAAATATTGAAGCATTGGCCATTGTGCAGGCCAGACAAATACAGGAATCAAAATCTTCCGCAAAATCCGGGGTATCATGAAACAGCTCCAGATTTTCAGCAATATATTCGCCAAGGATAGTGAAATATTTTGGCTTTTGTGCAAGCCAAACAAATAAAGTAGCACCAGACTTGTAACATTAGTAACCTCAGGAATAAACTCATTAATCAGTGGAGGTAGCATCTGAAGGGTAATCATCGTAAAGTTCCCATGGAGGATCATCATTACATTCATGCTCATGATAGAGAACATATTGATTACAAAATCCACAGTATAGAAGTGGTTCAAACTCTGGAGTTTTTCCTGGAGTGAGAAAACTTCTTGGATTACAGTGATCTGCTATCCGCAAATTAGGAATGGCATTAGCATAAGGTTTCGGGCCAAAAACAGAAATTCTGCCTGAATTCCCCATAAAGTGATAATTCTTCCATAAATTCTGAGCAACCTCACGAATTTGATTGTTAAAATAATTACTCCAGCAGTCTGCGAGAGCCCAAGGATTTTTGAAGGATAAATAAGAGTCTCCTTCATACCATTGCCCTTGATGCGTGTATCCATTAATGAGAATGAGATGCTTTGAGGGCTGGACATTCATCCAGTTACCTCTTTCCCATTGAGGCAAAGTGCTCCAACATCTAATCGAAACAAAAGGACTTTCAAATTTTTTAATAGCAGTCTGAATGATTTGTGGGAGCTGGCTGGTTTGGTCATGGCTTGTTAGTCTTATGAGTCTAATAAAGCCATACTCAAACATTTGGGAGAGCCAATCAGGACTCCTCTTATCATCATCTGAACCATCATCATAATTGACTAGAAGGCCGGGAAACGGGTGTTTCTTTTCGTACACTCTGAAACTACTCCCAAAGTGTTCTTTCCAATCAACTTGTTGAAGAATGTCAATAAAATCATCTGAATTAGCAGGATCAGGAATAGCAGTTGTAACAAGTGTCTTGAAATGTTCGAACCATAAGTTAGAAGACTTAAACATAGCCTTGCTTTCCAGAATACGAGATTGTATGTCTGTTGGCAAGTTGGCAATAGCACTTTTCAACAAAGATTGGGTCTTAAGACTCATTCTTGCGTAATCAGTGCCTATAATAGTCTTTTTATCCATTGAATGGATGTCCTCTTTGCCAAAGAGTTGACTAGTATTGGGTCCATCTTTGATATTTGGGTGGTTAACAGGATGGCTTTCAAAAGCCTCATTTTTTGAAGCAAAGTTATTTTCTAAAGCAAGATCATTTTCTGAAATAGGGTTAACTTGGTGGCTCACATAAGCTTCATTTTGAGCAATAAGGTTAACAAGATGGATTTCAAGGTTTCTGAGAATTTTTTGGAACAGATCATGGTGGTTTCCAATAAAAGAAAATTGAAGGCTATTAAAGATGAGTTTAATAGAATTTGGTAATTCTGAACAGGTTCCATTGTGGAATTGTAAATTTTGTGACAAAACTTCCTGTAAAGCAATTAGTATTTCACCATTAGAGAATGTCACCTCTGCCGGGACATCTCTTGGAAGGGATGTTGATCCACTAGGTTTCACCCTAGAAGATGCGCCTTCATGCATTTTAAAAGGTCCCGCTGGGAGCCTGTTGCTTTGAGAATAGTCCTGTTCAGGAGCTTTTCCCTTGTTTTTTCTTTCCATAATAATCCACTTACTAGTGATATAAATATAAATACTGTTATTATCCCACTTATTAGTGGTATTTATCCACGCATCATTGTCCGATTCCTGCAAAGAACCGTTGATAATGTTAGGATAATAGATAGTATTTAACATTTTGGTACTTTGACAATTACCTTTAAAATCATCAGTGAAATATTGGTAAGAAGTCATCACTAGTTCTTGAACAAGTTCATTCATGGGAGAATCTTTCTTATAAGACAGATTATCAATATCAATTTCAAACTTTGAAGCAAATTTGAATTTTACTTTCTGTCCAAATGGATCAGTAGTAATTCCATCATGTTCAACAAGAAAGGGATACAAAGCATTAATAAATGGCAGACCAAGAATCACTTTATTAGTCATATTTTTGACAAGAACAGAAGGAATCTTGAAACAAACACTATCATGGCACACAAGAGCATTATTCAATTCATACTTAATTTTCATTTGAGAACCATTAGCAGAGACCAATCTTTCAGTAGATTTCTCGAAATATTTTGAAGGAATTAATCCTTCTTGGATACAGTTCATATCTGCACCAGAATCAATCATAGCAATAACAGTGAAATGATAATCAGGAGAAACAACAATTTTAACTTTTGTAAACCATTTTGGAGGAAGTAATTTATTAACAAAAGCAAGTTGAGGATCAGTGAAGGTATCAGGAGTACCTTTATCAGAAAGAAGAGCCTGTTGACTGGATTCATCTCCATCACTGTGCTCATTTTGTTCCTTACTGGATTTATTAAGATTTTCATCAAGTTTTAACATTGTCAATTCTTGTTTGAGCATTGTCAATTCTTGTTTGAGACTATTGTTATCACTTTTCATGCTTTTAAATTCATGTTTTAATTCATTTATCTCTTGTTTAACAATATGAATTTCATTTTGGAGATCATTAACAGTTAATTCTTTAGATTTCTTTTTATTAAATCTTTCCAAAGTTTCTTCAAAACTTATGGTTGATTTTGGTTTTTTACCAATTTCATCTCTTATCAAATTTTTCTTAAATTTATCCAAATATTCTTTTTGCAATTCAGGATTTTGAATTTGATTTATTAGTTGAATTATTAATTTTTCATCTTCTTCAGTTTTGGTGAGAGCGTTAACAGTATTAACAATATTGCAACAAGAATCTCTACAACCAATTTTAATATTAGGGGAATCAGAAGAATCATCAGCAGATTGATAGCAAGAATCAGATGAAGAAGGAAAATCATCTTCCAAAGAATCAGACGAGTTGTTTGATTCAAGGATTCTGAATAATTCTTCTTGCACATTATCATCAATGTTTAACATGTTGAACTTGTTTTTCAACTTACCGGGTTTTTCTTTACAATCTTTACTAAAATGTCCAGGTTTACCACAGTTAAAACATTTACCTTTACTTGATCTCTGTTTAACATATTTTTTAGAAACATTTTTCTTCTTAGCATAGAAATCGTTAGGTTTAACAAGGTTATTTCTATATTTATATTTTTTATGGCTTTTATCATGTTTTTTACCTTTTTGCCTAGAAGGAGCAATAGGAGGCAAACCATATTGTTCACAGAAATTTCCCATTTCATATTTAGCTTTTCTTTTATTTTTTAGTTGGTGTTTTAGCAATTTTTCATCATTACACATATTGATACCAAGTTTTTTAATAGTACTGAAAATATCACCATAAGTTAAATTATCATAATCAATAGAATCATTTTTACCCATTAATTCTTGTTTTACCTTATGAGCAAAGATAGGAGGCAGACCATCAATAAACTTTTCTTTCCAATAAGGCTTATGGCAATCTTTCCGGAGCATCACTCTGGAAGTAAAAACATCTTGATACCATCTGTAATCAGACATAGTTGGACAACTCAGATTATTCAAATAATCAGAAACACGTGATGAAATATTGGATGGAGTACCAACAAAATGTTTGAGAATAGTACAAATCAAAGTTTTAACACCATCAGGAATACCATGACCAATACTCTCATCAAAAATGGGCAAACCTTTATCATTCTTTTTAACAGCATGTTTAATAGACTCTTTGGATTCTTCAGTGATGTATGAATCCCACCATCCACGAAGAGTACCAGAAAAACCAGTAACAAGTAGATTAACAATTTCAGGTTGGTCAAGATCATGATTATTTTGATAAGCAATACCAACCATAGACATGTGACTCATTTTATTGATGATCTCTTGTTCAGACAAACCGTCAATATTCCATTCATAAAGCTTATCAGCAGAAACAGAAAACTGTGTTTGAAAAGATCTCTCTTCAAACTGCATATCAGGAGGAGTAGGTTTTGAATACCGGTTTTTAGTAAAAGACATGGGTTTGGAGTTTCCAACAAATCTTTTAATTTCTGGGAAATCATCATCAAAGATTCTTTTTGCAGAAATAGAAGAAACAGTATCATAAATTGTATTTTCATCAGAAACAATTTCTTTTTTGGAAATAGTTCGAGCAGTTGGAGTACTTGTAGAAGTACCCTCAGTTTTAACTTTTAAATCAGAAAGCATTTTTTGAACAATTTTTTCTTCAATACGGTCAAGCTGTTGACCAATAATATGCAAAGATTGATTAGTAAAATTGTTTTGTTCAATAAGGCTAACAATGGGAGTTTGATCATCAGCAATTTTGAAAGGAGAGGCCTTCACTTCCTCTTTTGTCACTTCATCTTTTTTAGTAGTTATCAAAATTGAATCAAGAGGAGGATGACTAGACCTAATAATGGTTTTATCAATCTTAACAAAATTTGATTTCTTTATCACATTTAAATGTTGTTTTGAAACCTCATTATTTGGAACATAATGGTTTTCAAGAAAATCAAAAAACAAAATATGTTTTTTCAATTGATTCATCATTTCCAACCATTTTCTTTTAACACGGTCTTTGTCAGATTGAGCAAAATTATTTTGGAAATATTTTCTCTTGGTTTTGTTTTTTGCAAGCATAAACTCATTGTACAAAGAATCCCAATCAATTTCAAAGTCATCATTTAAAACAGTCAAAACTCTTAATTGATTTTGGTAAACAGGAGGATTTTCAATAGGAGAATCAAAATCAGATGGAGTAACAGAAACAGAGTCTTCCTCATCTTCATTAGCAGTTTTGCTAAATGGAGTGGAAGTTTCAGATTTAGTTGAATAGTAAACAGAGCTAATTTGGGATTTATCACTTGAAATACCTTTTAGCTTTAAATCAGAGGATGTTTCCAAATTCTTTTTCAAAAATTCATTGATCTCTCGATCTCTTTTTGAAATACTTTCAGATCCAGCAAAGGAATGTCTTCCTTCGTTGATCCTCAAAGGTGGATTGTTTTGAAAACTTATTTTAACAGTACCATCAAGATATTGTTGAATATGGGTGAGATCAAGCTCATCAAAAATTGGTTTAGCAGGAGGGGTTTCTTGTTCTAACAACCAATCATTGGGAAGTTTAACATCTTGCCATTGAATCATTTTTGGAACTTGGATTTTAGCTTCAGGAGTTGAACATTGAATTAACATGGTTTTACCCGAAGGTTCTCTAGGAATCATAGCACAAGGATTCATTTGGGTACCCATAAGTTTATAATAAATGCGGTAGATCAAAGCAAAAGGCTTACTACCCTCTTCCATGTGATAACCAGATGAAGCAATATTCAATGTCAAAGCTTTAACAATATTAGGATCATCCAAAGCAACAGTAAGATCAGGATAACAGTTAAAATAAACAGGACCATCATACATAGAAGCAGTGATCATACCAAGAATGCTATCTTTAAAAATCTTAAATCTAGCATCTCGTAAACACATGAGAACAGAAGCATTAATACCCTTTCGAGTAAGCGGTTTAATAGCAACTTGAACCATACCAATATGCAGATAACTGAATTTTTTAGCAGTAAGGAAATCATTAATATTCTTTTTAGTAAACAAACAGCATTTTTCATAAATTCTCGAAATAGAGAAAATTTGTTCAACAGTTCTAGCTTTGTAAGCAGAATGAAAAGCACTTTCAACAAAACTAGTTTTATAAATAATTTTAGTATCTACTTTAGGAATAGTCCATTTACGAAAATCAGGGATCAACTCATTATCATCAATAGTGTGATCTTCTTCATTTACAATATCAGGAGGACAACTAGTCCTGGAGCTGATAGAGGAGTTGGATCTCCACGACTTATCCATACTATCCTAGGTTTAACACTCAGTTATCATGTTTTTCTCACAACCGTTGCATTTCGTAACACATACCCTAACCAACCTTATACCTCTCATGCCCTACACGCCCTTTCTTGGCTCAAACGGGCCTTACAGCTAGGTTCTAGGACTTCACTTTACGACTAGGGTGGCGCCAACGACGGCAAGAAGTCGTAAAGTGAAGTCCTAGAACCTAGCTGTAAGGCCCGTTTGAGCCAAGAGAGGGCGTGTAGGGCATGAGAGGTATAAGGTTGGTTAGGGTATGTGTTACGAAATGCAACGGTTGTGAGAAAAACATGATAACTAAGTGTTGAACCTAGGATAGTATGGATAAGTCGTGGAGATCCAACTCCTCTATCAGCTCCAGGACTAGTTGTCCTCCTTATATTGTAAATGAAGAAGATCACACTATTGATGATAATGAGTTGATCCCTGATTTTCGTAAATAGACTATTCCTAAAGTGGATACTAAAACTATTTATAAAACTAGTTTTGTTGAAAGTGCTTTTCATTCTGCTTACAAAGCTAGAACTGTTGAACAAATTTTCTCTATTTCAAGAATTCATGAAAAATGCTGTTTGTTTACTAAAAAGAATATTAATGACTTTCTTGCTGCTAAAAAATTCAGTTATTTGCATATTGGTATGGTTCAAGTTGCTATTAAACCGCTTACTCGAAAGGGTATTAATGCTTCTGTTCTCATGTGTTTACGAGATGCTAGATTTAAGATTTTTAAAGATAGCATTCTTGGTATGATCACTGCTTCTATGTATGATGGTCCTGTTTATTTTAACTGTTATCCTGATCTTACTCTTGCTTTGGATGATCCTAATATTGTTAAAGTTTTGACATTAAATATTGCTTCATCTGGTTATCACATGGAAGAGGGTAGTAAGCCTTTTGCTTTGATCTACCGCATTTATTATAAACTTATGGGTACTCAAATGAATCCTTGTGCTATGATTCCTAGAGAACCTTCGGGTAAAACCATGTTAATTCAATGTTCAACTCCTGATGCTAAAATCCAAGTTCCAAAAATGATTCAATGGCAAGATGTTAAACTTCCTAATGATTGGTTGTTAGAACAAGAAACCCCTCCTGCTAAACCCATTTTTGATGAGCTTGATCTCACCCATATCCAACAATATCTTGATGGTACTGTTAAAATAAGTTTTCAAAACAATCCACATTTGAAGATCAACGAAGGAAGACATTCCTTTGCTGGATCTGAAAGTATTTCAAAAAGAGATCGTGAGATCAATGAATTTTTGAAAAAGAATTTGGAAACATCCTCTGATTTAAAGCTAAAAGGTATTTCAAGTGATAAATCCCAAATTAGCTCTGTTTACTATTCAACTAAACCTGAAACTTCCACTCCATTTAGCAAAACTGCTAATGAAGATGAGGAAGACTCTGTTTCTGTTACTCCATCTGATTTTGATTCTCCTATTGAAAATCCTCCTGTTTACCAAAATCAATTAAGAGTTTTGACTGTTTTAAATGATGGCTTTGAAATTGATTGGGATTCTTTGTACAATGAGTTTATGCTTGCAACAAACAAAACCAAGAGAAAATATTTCCAAAATCAATTTGCTCAATCTGACAAAGACCGTGTTAAAAGGAAATGGTTGGAAATGATGAATCAATTGAAAAAACATATTTTGTTTTTTGATTTTCTTGAAAACCATTATGTTCCAAATAATGAGGTTTCAAAACAACATTTAAATGTGATAAAGAAATCAAATTTTGCTAAGATTGATAAAACCATTATTAGGTCTAGTCATCCTCCTCTTGATTCAATTTTGATAACTACTAAAAAAGATGAAGTGACAAAAGAAGAAGTGAAGGCCTCTCCTTTCAAAATTGCTGATGATCAAACTCCCATTGTTAGCCTTATTGAACAAAACAATTTTACTAATCAATCTTTGCATATTATTGGTCAACAGCTTGACCGTATTGAAGAAAAAATTGTTGAAAAACCTGTTTTTGAAAAACCTGTTTCTGAAAAACCTGTTTCTGTTAAAACTGAGAAACCTTTGATTGATTTACCCAGTCAAAGAGAAAAAGTTGTGTTCAAAACTTCTCAGTCCAAGACTCTTGAAATTGTTGAAAAAATGCTTTCTGATTTAAAAGTTAAAACTGAGGGTACTTCTACAAGTACTCCAACTGCTCGAACTATTTCCAAAAAAGAAATTGTTTCTGATGAAAATACAGATTCTGATACTGTTTCTTCTGTTTCTGCAAAAAGAATCTTTGATGATGATTTCCCAGAAATTAAAAGATTTGTTGGAAACTCCAAACTCATGTCTTTTACTAAAAATTGGTATTCAAAACCTACTCCTCCTGATATGCAGTTTGAAGAGAGATCTTTTCAAACACAAATTTCTGTTTCTGCTGATAAGCTTTATGAATGGAATATTGATGGTTTGTCTGAACAAGAGATCATCAATAAAATGAGTCACATGTCTATGGTTGGTATTGCTTATCAAAATAATCATGATCTTGACCAACCTGAAATTGTTAATCTACTTGTTACTGGTTTTTCTGGTACTCTTCGTGGATGGTGGGATTCATACATCACTGAAGAATCCAGAGAGTCTATTAAACATGCTGTTAAAAAGAATGATGAAGGTTTGCCTATTTTTGATGAAAGTATTGGTCGTGGTATTCCTGATGGTGTTAATACATTGATCTATACTATTCTCAAACATTTTGTTGGTACTTCATCCAATATTTCATCCCGTGTTTCTGACTATTTAAACAATTTGAGTTGTCCTACTATGTCTGATTACAGATGGTATCAAGATGTTTTTACTTCCAGAGTGATGCTCCGGAAAGATTGTCATAAGCCTTATTGGAAAGAAAAGTTTATTGACGGTCTACCTCCTATCTTTGCTCATAAGGTAAAACAAGAATTAATGGGTAAAAATGATTCTATTGACTATGATAATTTGACTTATGGTGATATTTTCAGTACTATTAAAAAACTTGGTATCAATATGTGTAATGATGAAAAATTGTTAAAACACCAATTAAAGAATAAAAGAAAAGCTAAATATGAAATGGGAAATTTCTGTGAACAATATGGTTTGCCTCCTATTGCTCCTTCTAGGCAAAAAAGTAAAAACATGATAAAAGCCATAAAAAATACAGAAATAACTTTGTTAAACCCAATGATTTCTATGCTAAGAAGAAAAATGTTTATAAAAAACATGTTAAACAAAGATTGGATAAAGGTAAATGCTTTAACTGTGGTAAACCTGGACACTTTAGTAAAGACTGTAAAGGAAAACCTGGTAAGTTGAAAAACAAGTTCAACATGTTAAACATTGATGATAATGTGCAAGAAGAGTTATTCAGAATCCTTGAATCAAACGACTTGTCTGATTCTTTGGAAGATGATTTTTCTTCTTCATCTGATTCTTGCTACCAATCTGCTGATGATTCTTCTGGTTCTCCTAATATTAAAATTGGTTGTAGAGATTCTTGTTGCAATGTTGTTAATACTGTTAATATTCTCACCAAGAGTGAAGAAGATGAAAAATTAATAATTCAACTAATAAATCAAATTCAAAATCCTGAACTGCAAAAAGAATATTTGGATAGGTTTAAGAAAAATTTGATAAGAGATGAAACAGGTAAAAAACCAAAGTCTACTATAAGTTTTGAAGAAACTTTGGAAAGATTTAATAAAAAGAAATCTAAAGAATTAACTGTTAATGATCTCCAAAATGAAATTCATATTGTTAAACAAGAGATAAATGAATTAAAACATGAATTTAAAAGCATGAAAAGTGATAACAATAATCTCAAACAAGAATTGACAATGTTAAAACTTGATATATATATATATATATATATATATATATATATATATATATTCAGTTTATTTACACTCTTTAATATTTTCTTGATCTCAAATTGTTTAAAAAACACATGTACTAATCAAGTGTATGAGAATTTATAAAAAATAATAATAATACAATGAGAATCTTATTATGATATAAATTATTTTACATTTAAGAATAAACAACAAATTTAACAATTTAAACTCGATCTCGACGTGAGTAAAGACAAAGTATATATTTTTATCCTTTGTTTTTGTCTGTGGCATAATTTGGTGGCCTAGAGTGACCTCTTCATATATATGACGCAGACGAATTAAAGAAGATGCTGAAAGCATTACCCTGCTCTAAGCAGAAAGGCTACTGACTTTGTATTTGTATCTAATGACCAATTACACAACCCTATGCTTCTATTTATTTATTGACTTAATTAATCATTTTTTTAATCTAAGGCCAACTACACAACCCTATGCTTCTATTTATTTATTGACTTAATTAATCATTTTTTTAATCTAAGCCCAACTACACAACCCTATGCTTCTATTTATTTATTGATTTAATTAATCATTTTTTTAATCTAAGCCCAACTACACAACCCTATGCTTCTATTTATTTATTGACTTAATTAATCATTTTTTTAATCTAAGCCCAACTACACAACCCTATGCTTCTATTTATTTATTGACTTAATTAATAATTTTTTAAAATTATTTCTCTCCTACTTGAAAGTATCTAACAATTAAACTCTATTTGGTCGGGGTGAGAAAGAAAAGGAGGTAAAAATCATGAGTAGATAATGACTTTCTTTCTTTTGGTTGAAGGGGAAAAGGGAGGGAGGCATGACTTGGGATTTTCCACATTAATCCATCAAAATACTCTCACCAAAAATCTCTCAAATTCAAATTCAAACTCAAACTCAAACTTAATTCTCAAGCTCTCTAGACTACTCACATCTTTCATTATTTTTTCCTATCTAAAAAAGTTATATATTTATAGTCTTATATTTTTAATTAATTGTATTTATACAAATACAAGTATCAACCTTTTCAAGTCAAAGGCTTGGAGCATTCAATTGGAACATTGGATTTAGCACTTGAAGATCTAAATTTTGACTTCTTCAAGTTGGAGTGGAATCTTGTTGCCTCAAATTTAGAATTATTGGATAACAACTTTTCATAATTTTTAATTAATATTTTCTATGTTATTATTTGTGTACTTTATTTTTGTCAGTTGCTAAAATTTTTTAAATTGCTCATAGAAATGATCATATTTATTACTAGATGAATTAGAAGTAGCTGACAAGGGAAATATTATGAGTGACATGGTTCTCCGATTCCCCCCCTCCCCCCACCCCCCCCCAAAATTTTTTTTTTTGTTAGTAGTCCAAATTTACCATTTGTCCATGGGCGGCCCCACATGAAACCCATGGGGTTCAAGTGAACCCCCTAAACTGGCCCATAAAAAAAAATTCTTGTTTTGTTTTGACCCCCTAAAATAAAAATTTGAACACTCTAATTCTAAAATTTTGTTAAACATAATTGAAATGAGCTTGAATATGATGTTCTTAACAATATCTTGACATTTTTAAAGACAGAAAAAAAAGTTCAATAACAAACTAATTTGATCTAAATTTTGAAAAAAAAAAAAAAAAGAAGCGCAACAACAAAAATATAAATTTGTTAATGTCAATCTTAATTCTTAAACCTTATAAAAAGCTCATTTAGTTCTTAAAAAATTTGAAATCAATCAATCAAATGGGAGATAAGTGGATGAATGATTGTTTGGTTATGTACATTGAAAAAAATGTAACTAGTAGAATTGATAATGAAGATATCATGCAACGATTTCAAAATATAAAATATCATAGAAGGTAATCGAAAAAATTCACTTATTTGGTTTTTTTTTTTTTTTTTTTTTTGTGATGTTAATATATTCAAGTTTACTTTTGTTTTAGATTTTATATCATTTATATTTCTTAATGAACCCCTAGAAAATAATCCTAGAGCAGCCACAGAATTTGTCACCTGTAATATTCCAACTACAAGTTGTACTACTATACCCACCCCAAATCAAAATCAAATCCAAATGTTACTCAAAGAAAATTTTAAGGTGAGGTTTGAAAATGTTTTAATAAGGTAGAAAATATAAATCGTGATGGTACAAAAGATATTAAAGCTATATATATTGCGTGGGGTGATGAGTAGGCCGGCTCCCTAAGGGTCCGTTTGGTTGGAGGAGTGGAAAAGTGTGAGGATGGAAAATTGTGGGAGGATGGAAAACTGGAATGATGGAAAATATTTAGTTTTCCCTCTTATGTGTTTGGTTGGAGGGGTGGAAAAATGGGAGGGTGGAAAAATCTTTTGTTTGGTTGGAGAGAAAAATGAAAGGATGGAAAATATAATTTATATAAATTGACTATTATACCCTTGTTATATAATATGTAAGAAATAGATTTATTTGTACTCATTAAATAATATAAAATTTACTACATCATATGTATATATAAATTATTATTATTATTTTTATCCAAAACACCCAAATCAATTTATCTACTATGCACACTATTTTATTTTATTATTATTTTTATTATTAAACTTACTATTTATTTTTTCTACAACGTACTAGTCAAACCCAAACCCACTTCTCACTTTTCTTTTCCGAACACTGTTCTTTCTCTCTCTCTCTCTCTCTCTTTCTCTCACACGGTGAATCTTCTTCCTTTTTCTTCCTTCTCTCATCTTTTCTTCACCGGTCAAGTGTTCTTCTTTCGCCCATTTCTTCACCAGAAAACTCCATTAACAAACCAGAAAACTCCATAAACAAATCAAAAATCTTCACTTCAACACAAACCCATGTCAATCTAAGTCTATTTAGGTCGGATCTGGCGATGGCAGCAAGGCAGATGCGGCGGCGGCAGCAGCAAGGTAGATCCGGCGACATGTTAATCCAAGTTTTTGTTGGATTTTTCTTATGGGTTTTCCATTGGATTTAGTTTTTATTGATTTTGGTTTGGATTTGGAATGGGTTTTTTGGCGGGTTTGGGTTGCGGTGCTGATAGTTGGGTTGTGCTGAGTTGGGAGTTGGAAAATTGTCCTCTTCTTCTTTGCTGAGTTGCTGTGATCATTGAGAAAGAGAGGGCATTTGTGTAAAAGTGCTGTGCGTTCAGTTTTCTCTCCAGCCTTTTCTTCCCGATTTGGGAGGATAAAAAATGTGGGCCCGGAGAGAAAACTTTCTCCCGGATTTTCCTTCCTTCCCATTTTCCTTCCCCAACCGAACAGTGGAAAAATGCATTTTCCATCCTATTTTCCACCCTCTATTTTCCATCCACCCTCTTTTCACCCCAACCAAACATAGTGTAAACGTGGGGAGTGGGACTATCCATTTAAAATGTCATACAAGTCAAAGATGTAGATGAAAAGGGCAATAGGATGTTAGAGTATCCATAGCAGTAGAGCTAAAAATTTAGTTATTTAGCATCACAAAAAAATTACTTTATCTATTTTACTTACTTTACAAAACATCCAGCAGCAGTACATCTATTTTAGCTTTTAATACAATAAAATAATATAAACATCACAATAAAATAATATATCTACTACAACAAAATAATATATCCACTACAATAAACAACAATCACAACCACCACAACTGCTACCGCTGCCACTACCACTGCCACCGACTCTTTCATCGCCGCCGCCACATGATAGCAAATAATTGTCTAGTGTTAACAAGTGATTTTTTTAACCCCAAATTATACTTATACATTTTTTTTTACTAAAACAATTTCTCAATCATCATGATAGCAAATAATCATCTAGTGTAATGCTAATATTTTGTTTTAACCCCAAATTATATATATATATATATATATATAAATTTATCTTTTGACTAAAAAAAATTTCTCAATCATCAAGATAGCCTATTATCATCTAGTATAACAACATTATTTTTTTTTAAAACCAAATTATATATATACAAATTTGTTTTTGACTAAAACAATCGTCTCAATTGTCCGGAAGCAATCTTGGAACAGTGTGAACTATGAAATGGAAGAACTTTATAAGAAAACATATAAAATAGAACACATATTATAACTGGAACAATGTAGTCCATAGATTACTCACATACATAACTTAAGCCAAATTACAATAAAACTCATACACTCGCGCAAGTTCCTATGACTCATGCTTCTCAACATATAAAAAAGGAAGTTCCTACAACTCGCCTTGAAATTGCCATAAATGTTCAATGAGGTCCAACTGGAGTTGAGAATGAATTTCTCGGTTTCTAATGCGTCCATAACTCTCAATGTATGCCATAAATCCATCACTTTGTTCACGTGACACTTGCATAGGAGGATTATCCACTCCATCAATTTGTTCATAATCCAAGTCTACCACTTCATTATCATCCCACTCATTCTCAACAATCATGTTATGGAGAATTATGCACGCTTTCATGATTTTTTGGATTGTTTCAAAATGTAAACTTCCCTGCACACAGAAAATTCCCAATCTAACATTTATATCAAAACTTAAAATACTTAGAAGTATAACAACAGAACATGATTATGCATAAATACTTAATTTGACATGTAGCTTAATCCCATTGATAAAGAAAACAACAAATTCATTTTTGAGCATCTCAAAACCAGACTAACAATTTCTCATTAAAACTAGAATTCATGATTCAAGTTTGTTTGTAAGAATTTCGAAATTAAAAAAATCAATTCCTCATAAATTAATTCCAAAGATTCACCAATCATGAAAACCAACGTGCACTAGATTGTGATTTCATCACACATCAAGAGCAGTTAAGACTTTACATCTTAAGAAGTGACTTATAGCCACTATATATAAGACAACACCAAGACTTTATTATATGTGTTGGGAAGTAACCCACCTCAGCATGCATTGTTTGCTTCAAAGAAAAAGCTAGAGCCAGTAAATTACTTACTTATTTCTAAAATAATTTGGTTTAATTAATCATTTTACAATTAAATTTCTTGTTCAGAATCAGACAAAATATCTCCTTTCACGGAAAATGAATAAATGTACAAACTATTTGACCAATTCTACAACTTGCCCTCATTTTTATATTTTAGTTTTTGAAGTATTTATTTATAGAAAATGACATATATATATATATATATATATATATATATATATATATATACCAATCATAAATTATTCTATATTTTATTTATTTATTATTTACTAAAAAGGAACCAAAGCCACAACCACATGCCATGTGAAAGAAAGAAAAAAATCTAATAATTAACACTAGCAATCAATATGATTGAATGGTTCTTTATTTTAAACAAAATCAATAGGAGATTTGAAATCAAATTCCATGCCTTGTTGAGACTATTTAAATTAAGAACCGACAATATTTTTTAACAATAAATTTCAACTCGCAATATTATTTGCTTGCAATTACTTACCATTGAGCCAAAATTCGTGAACTATGCAAATAAATTAGAATCAACAAACAAAAAAATAGCAAGAAGCAAAAACAGAAACAAAAAAAATTGTAGCCTTCCCTGCACACAGAAAATTCTCAAACTAACATTTAAAAATAAAAACATAAATTCCTGCAAACAGAAAATTCCCAAGACATTTCAATCCTCAACGATTTATCATTAGAGTCAACAAATATTATAAATTTATCATTCCAATTAACCAAATCAAAAATCCAAAGCATGTAGATGAAGAAGACAGAGACAACTCACTTGAAGGCGAGTCGGGTTGGAGGCATGGATCGGCGGCGGCGACGGTGGTGGGACAAAGAGGTGAGAGTTCAGAGGTGAGAGTTTGAGAGAGTTGAGAGCATCAAAGAAGGCTGAGATGGGTCGGAGGCGGATCGGAGGCATGGGTTTGAGGCGTGGATCGGCAGCTTGGGGCTTAGGTCGGCTTAGGAGTTCGACGAAGTGGGTCAGCTAGTGGGTCAGTGATGTCGAGCTGCGGTGTGTCGGTGACGTTGAGGATCGAGTTGGGTCGGCGGTGGTGAGACAGAGAGGCGAGAGTTTGAGAGAGTGAGTTTGAGGGAGTTAAGAGTGTTTGTCTAAGGCTTGCATGGTTGGAGAATAAAAGAATAGAAAAAAACAAACGAACAAATATTATTTTAATCGGATGGAGAATAAAAAATGAATTTTTCTTTTTAGCTCTTAGCTACAGTGCACAGTCATATATAGTCGTGCACTGTAGCAATGAAGGTAAAAATTTTACCTTTAACTCCACTATTGCAACACTCTTTTTTATATGTAGTGGTGCTAAAAATAGCTTTTTAGCACCATTATTGCTAGTGCTCTAAATTTGAATACTTAGGAAAAGATAAGAGCATTCATATCGGTAGAGTTAAAATTTTTAGCATTTAACACCTTAAAAAGCTAGTTTATCTATTTTAACATAGAATTTCACAACACTCCCTGCATCAATGGTCTTATTTTTACTATCAGTCAAACACTATTAATTTTTTAATTAATTTCTTTCTCACTTTCTCTCTGCCACCAAATCCAACTAAGTGATAAAATAATAATTTTTTTTATACCTTCTTGCTATGGTGAACTACTAGTCTTGGTACTTCACTATAGCAAGAAGGCAAATCTCCACCAATGTTAGAGCATCCACATTGGTGGAGGCAAAAATTTGGCTATTTAGCACCAACAAAAGTCAATTTATCTCCATTAAAAAAAAAAAAAAAAAAAAAATCACTTTATCTATTTTACCTATTCACTTTACAATACACCTAACATCAATGGATCTATATTTTTAGCTATTTGATTAAAATAATATAAAGAACTTATTAAAATATATATATATATATATATATATATATCAACCATAAAAACCTTTCAACCAGCCACATCCACCTCCACCATCATTCCACCAGCAACAACCTCCATGTGGCAACCACAACCCATGGCAAGAAAAAAAAAATCAAACCACCACCAACACAGCCACAACCATAACCCACTGTTACAACCAAACCCAACACAGCCCACGACAACCGCAACCACAGCTACCAAATCACCACCAACACAACCACCAAACTGCCATTTCAACCACAACCCACAATTACGACCAAACCCACAAAAAAAAAAAAAAAAAAAAAAAAATCAAACACCAAAAAACCCATGCGAAGAAGAACTAAAAACACCATTAAAAAAAAAAAAAAACACATATCAGAAGCCCACAAACCCAACAATCCAAAACCCATGAACCTAGAATTTTCGCCGTCACCAATCATGGCGCTATTTTGCTGTCTGCCTTGACCGAGCACAGAGCTTCAATAGGTCGGTGGCTGGGCAAATCTAATGGTTCTGCACTGGGCAAATCTGATGAGTCGGTGGCGAGTGAAGGAAGAGAGGGAAAAAAATAAAAATAAAGGGAGAGAGTGAGCTTCTATGGAAGATTTGGGTCAGTTGGAGGAAGAGAGAAAAACAAAAGGGAGAGGTTGAAGATTGAACTAGAGGATGTACGAAAGAAAAAAACAAAGAAACATTATTTAATTGAAGAGGCAAATAAAATATTATTATTTCATTATACCTTTGAGCTACAGTGCACAGCCAAAAGTAACTGTGCACTGTAGCTATGGAGCCAAATTATTTGGCTTTGACTCCACCAATGTAGCCCTATTTTTGTATTTGGTGGTGATAAAAATAATAATATAGCTTTTTAGCATCACCAATACTAATACTCTTAGAGCATTAGCATTAGTATATGCAAAAGTTTCCTTCTATTTTACACTAAAAACCTATTTTTTCTATTTTACATACCCACTTCTCAAAATCCTCCACACCAGTCCATCTATTCTACAATATATTTTATTTAAATAATCAATTTTCCCAAATTTTTAATTATTTCTCTCAACTACCTTTACATACGCGCTCTCTCTCTCTCTCTACCCATTTTTTCTGATTTGTTGCTCTCTCTCTATACCCATTTCTAAACACAGATCACCTCTCCCTCTCGGTCTAATCCACACCCTCTCGGTCAAATCTCCATAGACATCTTCATCGCCATCTCAAACCCCTCACTTTCTCTTGCTCCTTCTCTTCCATCCTCATTGAGAATAAACATCAAACACCTTCACTGCAAAACCAGCAAGACCCATACTCACACCTCAAACAAGACCCAATCTCCACTCCCTCTCGGTCAGATCTCCTCTACCTGTGTTCGACCCTTAAGCTGCCTTAAGCATCATCTCCACTGCCAGCATCAAAACCCATTCCCGTTGACCCCCAAGCACTGATCAAGCATCGATCGTTCCACAAGCATCGATCGTTCCAGTCAAGCATCGATCTGTCTCTCTGTTGGTTTGTCCGTGTGGGTTTGTTTGTGTATGGGTGTGTTTATGTGTATCTGAGGAAAAAGAAGATAAGGAGAGGAGAAATCACTGAGTTCGTTGTGCACAAAGAAGAGAGAGAAAAAAAGGTGCGAACGTGAAATTAATAAAATAATAAGATACACATCTACAGTAACCATGCATATATACATGGTTACTGTAGCAAATGTGTAAATATACACAGTTTTAGAAAGACTGATGTGGAAGATTTTTGGGGCAAAATGTATAAAATTGGTTGCTTTTTGTATTTTGCAAAGTTTTACATTCACTGATGTGGATGCTTTTAGGCACTAAATTGAAGTTTGAAGTGGCAAAATAGCTAAAAAGCTATTTTACCACCAACAATGGTAATGCTCTAAAGGTAATTTAACTACATTTATTTACTTTGATGCATGTGTGTTGATGCTCATTTTGGAAGCCCAGTAGCAGGAAGAAGCCCAACAATATGGGCAGAGTAGAGTTAGTGGATTAATAGAAAAACCATTAAACTCTAATGGTAGGAACAATGGATTATAGGCCCAAAAAGTAAATAAATGGACCTTGAGGAAAGCAAATGGGCCTAAAGGACCCTAAAGAGAGAAGTAGTAAACCCATGGGAATTATGTGATATAGAAAAGTAAGAATGGGCCACAGCAAGTCCGAGGTAATGAAGTAAGGAAGTAAGGGGTTGATAGAAAGCCCATGAGCCCTAAGGATGGAGGATAAGGTGATTGGGCCAGGGAAATCCAAAAGAGTTAGTAAAAACCCATGGGAATACAGAATTAGAAAATGGGTCGAGGATGCCCAAGGAAAGCAAATGGGCCAAAGATACCCAAGAAAAAAAAATGGGACAAAGGAGCCCACAAGCAATGTAATGGATCAAGAAAGCCCAAAGTGGCATGAGTATAAGTCCAAAGACCATACTGAGTCATTGAGAGAAGAACTGGCAGCAGGCCCAAAGAGGCCCAGCAAGCATGGGTTAAATAACACCACGACAAGAATAATAGAGTGGTATGGTAGGAATGGCAATAAGACTACAAAAGGAGCAAAGAATGGACTAAAGAGGGGAAAATCCACAATCAAATAAGGCCTGGCCCTTGAAAGGAGCAAGCCAATAAAGGAGGGAAGATTAGAAAACAGTTCATGCCATAAGAGGTTAAGGATGAGCGGCAAAATGCACAGATGAGCCTCCAGACCATGGCAAACGCATGAGCAGTAAACAAGCTTGTGACATACACAGGAACTGGAGCATGCGCAAGGCCCAAGCACTACCAACCTGTACCCAGCCAATACAGGAGTGGTGGGTCATGGTCAGAGGTAAAAAAGGGTATGGTCTGGCGGTGGGGAGAAGGGAAAGCCTATTCTGGGGTTCCCGCTCATATTCTTTTGGGGGTGATGTTTTGCTGGGATGACATACCACCTAAAAGAAGGAAAGATGAGTCGGAATCACTAGGTGCATGCCATGAGGGATAGCAAGAGAGAATACCCACACTATGGTGAATAAGAATGCCACGGTGAGCAAGCAAACAATATAGTCTTCTTTGTCTGGTAATGGGGAATGGCATAGCCAGTACAGGTAAGTGGTGGTGGCTGGACAGCTGACAAACCAGTGGGTGGTCGGGAAGAACACCCTAAACCAAACAAAAGTAGTTAAAAGCTAAAATGGTAAAAATCAGTCACGGCAAACAATATATAAAAGGTCCTTGCTGTGCACAGTAACATCATCACAACAATAGTAAACTCTAGAAGAGAATCACAGCACCACCATCACCATAACACCACACGAGCAAGCATTAAGAAAGAAAGAAAAGAGTGGGAAAGAATCAAAGTAACAAAATGGAGAGAAAAGAGAAAGAAAAGAAATAGGGAGTGTAGAATGGCAGACATGTACCAATAGGCTAATCCCTTCTCTCCCTCTAAAGGCCTACCCTCTGTTGAGGATAAAGAACTTGTTTGGGCACAAGCCATTCAGGCCCGTTCCCTCAAAGTGGATAATTTCTACAGCAGGATCATCCTGTGAGGTTACCCACGTCGAGGAAGTGGTTCCCTCCTTGGCCTTAGCTCCGTAATACAATTAAACGCGGCAAATTGATCTTTCATTCTTTGATTTTATCACTTATTGCTACTGTTTCTTATCTCGTCTTTGCACCTTCACCTATAATGTGTTCTTTTTCCCTGTTTTAATTAAGGATCCCTTGCTTGTTTTGCCTAACAGTAACTTATTTTTTTTACCATTGTTTTATTGCATTTATTTGCCATAACTCTTCTGTAGCAACTTCGCCTACCATGGGCATGTGACTAAGGTTTTGGCAAACGGGGCATAGTTTGTGCGCAAGCTGGACCAAGATGAGTTGCAATTGGATCGATCCCAACTCTCTTATCTAGAACACTCGGGCCCAGTGCAGCAGGAGACGGTCCAGCCCAAAATCACAAAAGGCCCACCACAATGTGCACGTAATAGAACACTAGATTATATTGTTAGGGTTCTACTTCTACACCCCATTTACATTTGTTGAAAAACATGATTTTACCAAAATGGTGCAATGCGGTTTAAATCTACAATATAAAGATTTTTTTTCCGCATCTACCACCAAAACAGATATTATGAAGAATTTTAAACTTCAAAATGAAAATTAAAAAGAATTTTATATGCACATAGTGGAAGGTTTTGTTTAACTTTTGACATATGGACGTTAAGAAGTAAATTAGATTTTCTATCTTCAATTGTTCATTATATTGATTCAGGAATAAACTTTAAATAAAAGAATAATATCATTTAAATGTTGGAATCTCCACACTCAGGATATAATATTGCTTGAGTAACTTCAATGTTGAGATATTATTGATAAAATATTTTCAATAACAATTGATAATGTCTCAAATAATGATATGGTGGATACATTTTTAAAGGGAAAACAAATTATGTTTACCTTTAAGAGGTACTTTATTTTCAAGTATGATTTAGCCACAAAAAAAAAAAAAAAAAAAAAAAAAAAAAAAAAAAACATTATTTCAAGTTTTTTTTTTGGTCTTATTTATGTTGTTGTGCAAAGATTTCTAATTTAATTGTGCAAGATGGTTTACCTTATTTATCTTTTTCTAGTGAAAAAAAATAAAAGATATAGTCCAAAATATTAATAGTTCTCAAGCAAGATATAAATTATATACAAGAGGTTGTATAGAATATAAAAGAAAGAGAAAAAGATATTGATGTACCTCATAGGTGGAATGCCACTTATCTCCTTTTATATTTAGTAATAAAATACAAATATGTTTTAAATTTATATTATTCTCATCGTTTTCAAAGTTCAAGTGTCCTCTAGAAAAAAATTGAAGAAAATGATTAGAAGTTAGCAGGAGTTGTAAGAGATTTTTTTATTTTATTTTATTTTAAATTTCCATGATTAAGATATATTTTTTTGTGGCGTATAATATCCAACAATCGTGTAGAGTTTTAATTCAATTGACTAACATTTTTCTAATATTTGAAGTTTTGTATGGACATGCTTTGGTATATTTGATAAAGTGTTAGATTTAATGAGACAAAAATTTGACAAATATTGGGGAAATATGTCTCTAATTTTTGGAATGGCTATTATTTTTTATCCTTTGTTTGAACTGTTAGGTTCTAAAGTTTAGGACTTTATGTATTTAGAACTCTAATTTGTATTGTTGGCAAACCATGATCAAAACAATGTGTTTAGAAGTGTTTAAAGCTAGCTCAAAGTTGTATGTCAATGTAAAGTTAGAATAGAGTTTAATGCAGGAAGCATTGTGGCTTTCGGCCTGGCTCGATCGATCATAGCTTAGGCTCGACCGATCGAAGCTCGGGCATATCGCTTTTCTGCAGAATTTTCCAACTTAGCCCTATTTGTTTTAAAATGTTTTTAGGGTTTCTTATTTGTCCTAAGTATAAAAGGCAAACCCTAGCCACGTTTTAGTGTTGCTCATATTGCGGTTTGTGTAAATCTCTTGTGAGATTTAGAGAAGTTTTCCTTTACACAAACTTAGGGTTTTCAAGGAGGAGATATTTTCTACACCTTGATGATCAATTCAGTTGCTGCCATTAAAGCTTAAAGAATACACAAGCGGGGGTGCTTGTAGCTGGTGGGAATCCAAGAAAGAAGGAGTCCGTGGATTCGGAGCTTACACGTGGTCGTGTCAGTAAGTTCTACTGATTGGTAGCATTAGGAAGTCAAGCGGGGGTGCTTGTAAGTCCTTTTGTATGAACTTCGATTCTTTCAAGATAGTGGATTCAAGTTTACCTTGAGGATAGCTAGGTCAAATCCTCCTCAGGTTTTTACCGGTTTGGTTTCCTGGGTGATCATATCGTGTGTTATTTATTTTCCGCTGCTTTGCATGATTTGATCTTTTATATTGTGATAACCTAGACTTGTTTAATTGGACTAAGTAACAACTTGGCTAATAACCTAGGTTTAATCAATTGTTTAAGGGGTCTAAAAACCAACATGAACTACAAGAGTTAAGTGTTTTTTTAAGAAACAATATATATGAATGATGTTGAAAAAAATTCAAGAGACCATACAGTCATTCCACAACATAATAGCACAATTATTTGATTATTATAGAAATGCATATGAAAATTCTAATATTGGTTCCTAAACACAACAAGCTTCTCTGCTAGTTTGCCAAAACACATGTTTAAAAGAAGAAAAGAAAGTGGCTTAACTACATTACAACGTTATTTAAATCAATCTATATTTGACAATTGATACCAATGAAAAAGAATCATTTGATTTACTGGGTTGGGGGAAAACACATCATAGTAAGTATCCTTTGCTTATCATGACCTGTGATTTATGATCAAAACTTGTTTCCACTGTATTGTAAAGCAGCTTGTTCTGCAGGTGGTAGAATTGTATATGACAAAAGATGTGGTCTCAGTATCAAGACTATTGAGGCATTCATGTGCTTAAAGGGTTGGAACTTAGCAAATTCAAAAGGACATGAAGCAATACGAGAAGTGGAATTAGTGGAGGTGAAAGCTTGAAAATGTGTTAAAACATAAGAGCTGTTTAGACCTCCAAGGTAAAAAATTACGGCTCGATAGATTTTACTCTAACTTATACTAAGTGCGGAATAGAGTAAATGTGACTGCATAAACAAATAAACTACTCTAAGCCATATTCAATATAACACAGCAGTAATATGAAAGTTAAAAGAGTAGGGAAGAAGAATGCAAACACAAGATAACATGCCAATGTGTTATTGAAGAGGAAACCGAAGTACTCGGCGTAAAACCTCTCCGCTGCCCTCCAAGCGGTAATTGATTCACTAGACAATCAGTTGGGATATATGGGTTGGCAAGAGACCCTCCAAGCCTAATTTACCCGATGCACCTAAGCCCTCCAAGTTCCTACTCCAACAAGGCTTCTTGGAATTGTGTCTAGTCTAGTTCTCTGGATCCCGCATTACGCCCATCCGCCAAAGCTTGGCTTCTTCCAATGCTTCCCAGCAGTACCAAAACCTCACTTGACACTGTGAAAGGGTGTGGTAAGTGTTTGGGCTATCAACCTCTTAATGGTATGGAAATGGAGAGGTAAGAGTTAAGGAAAATTCACAAGTAATTATGTAGAGAATTGTGGGTATAACAATCTCTAACTCTCAAGGTTTGTGGTTAGGGTTTTCTTTCAGAAGCACTCTTCAACATGTGTGGGTAATGGGGGTATATATAGTGGGAGTACAGATAGTGTGTATCAGAAATGACAGTTCAGCAAAACAGAATGTTTCGCAGGTGTCTCGCGGGAAGGCCTTACCCGCGAAACATTCGCGAAAACCAGCTATCTCCATCTTGTCCTGACTCTTCGTATTCCAGTCATGTGCAGGGCACATGCATCACTTCGCGGGATGCTTACTCGCGAGCTACCTACGAAAACACTTCAGTTTTCAATTTGCCTTGAGTCTTCACACTTTCTTTCTCTCACACACAACCCTTACAAATAAAACCCACATGAAATATAGGGTACAAAAGATTGAACATAATTACAATCAAATTTGGCATGGAATTAAAGCCAACAAAAACATAGTTGTAAATTACAACTTTACAATCTCCCAATTTGCTATTCTGTGACAAAACCCCTAAAACAGACTCTAGACTTAAATGTGAGTTTGGGAATAGTGGCAAAACTCACTCACACCTAATCTAGAAGCTGTGAAGCACTTGCACATATATACCTGTAACCTGAAACACTCGCACACAAACAAAACTTTCATTAAGCTTATGACAAGTTGAATACATGGTACGTACATGAGCAAGTAAAGTGCGATCAAGTTTGTAAACACTATAAAATATGTAAGCATATCTTGATCAAACAAGGTCAGCCATTAAAGAATGACTACAATGAACATTTAACTAGTAAATGCTCATCTGGACATGCAAAGCAATAAAGACCAATCACAATGATCAATTGCATGTCCAACACACAACCAATGCAAAATACACGAAGTATATGCATCTAAGGCTGTGTTTGGTTGGATGTAAAATATTTTCTGGAAAGGAAAATATTTTCAAGTGTTTGGTTGCATTCCAAAAAATGTTTTGGAAAATATTTTCTAGTGTTTGGTTGTATTCTTGAAAATAATAGAGAAAACACATTTTCTACTTGATGCTCACATTTTCTCAGCTTCCAAACAAATCCCAACAAAAAAAAAATTCATCAATGGCGCGATCTGAGTGAAAAAAAACCCATTCGTCGGAGTGGTGGGTTTGACGATTGGGTTCATCGGAGTGGTGGGTTCGTCGACGCAGTGCGATCTGGTGCGATCGGCGCAATGCGAGTGGGTTCGTTGGCGATTTGGTGCGAGTGGGTTCGAGAACGATGGTGAGACGATTTCGCCGGTGGTGCGACGATCTCTCTACTCTCTCTTCTTTCTCTCTCTGTCTCTCTCTTTGCGCGTGGTCCGAAAATGGCAAGACAATCTCGATGATCGGTGATTGGGTTCGACGAGGGTGGGTTTGAATGATCGGAGCGGTGCGATCATCTTGCTCCGATACGATCTGGTTGTATTCTTGCTCCGACAAGGTGATCTTCTTGCTCTTTCTCTCTCTCTCTCTTCTATTTTCCAAGGCTGGAAATCATTTGAAGTGAAAATGAAAATGAAAATCATTTTCCACCGTTTTGGCTATATTTTACGGTCAACCCGGAAATGTTTTTCAGTTTGACCCAATTTGAAGTAACAACCAAACACCCACTTTTCCGGAAAATCATTTCCGGAATCAGTTTGAAGCCAAAACAAACGGAGCCTAGGATACAAAATCCTACAAAGGTACAAGTGTGAGGTACTTAAGATATATAATCAACATTTAAAAGTACTAAAAATTGCTACAAAGCAATGAAGTAAACACAAGTACAGAATAATAAACTGAAATATAAAAATAGAGTACTTAAGCTTTAAAGAAAAGCAATAAAATAAACACATGGTAAAAAGTAAATAAAGCTGTAAACTAGACTAGCTAAACAATGGTTAGACTATCCAAAAGTATATGACCAAAAATGGTGTGTGCCAGCTTTTTCTTTTCCTTTTGAGCTCACAAAACTCCCCCTTTCACTATGCATACTTCCCTTCTTGTGATGCTCTCCCCCTTACTATATGCTATCGTCCAATTTACACAAAGAGTTTGCTTTCCCCCTTTTTGGCATGAATAGCTAAAGGCTCTCCTCTAGCTTGCGTTGAATCACATCTAGCTGTGTCTCAATGGCAGTAAGACGCATTTGAACTTGGTTGTTGGTAGAGTAGATGACATTTGCAAGTCCTGAAACACGCTCATGCAAACCTTCAACCAAAATAGTGAACTGGTCGGTGTGAGAGCTAGATTGTCTGTGCTGAGTGCTAGCAGTCTGAGGCTCAAGAATGTGAGGAGATGTAGTCTCGGTATGTCCAGGGGTAATGTGAGCAACTGAGCCATGACCTGATTGAGTGATATGTTGGACAGATTCACTTTTTGGTGTTGTGGATAGATTTTTCTTTTTCCACTCAGCAGAAGAATGACTTTTGCTCTTTTGAAGAGAGGCTATGGATATTGGGCAATGACGAACTAGGATCTTTCCATCTTTTGGTGGATGAACACCTTCATGTACCATGATTTTCATGAGAAGGCTGCAGAAAGGAAGACACATTCGTGCTGCTGTTCGTGCTGCCGTTTTCCCAATAGTCTGGAAGATATGAGCACAAATGTCAATCGGAGTTCATGTGATGAGATCACACAAGAACTATGCTCTTCCAAGATTGATGAATCCTGTGTTGGACAGTGGATATAGATTGGAGAACATGATAAACGTGAGAGTTTTTAGTTCAAGTTTGAACTTCGCTGTTCCAATGGATGTGCCCTTGGTTGAGACCTCATGTTCATCTCCAAGAATTTGAAGAATATCTGTCACTTGGGGAAGTTTGTCATCATATGGAGAGCTGTCCACATTCTTGGGTCGAGTGATGCGAAGAATCTTTGCAAGATAGTCCGGAGTGATGATAAACTCCTTTCCTCGAACCTAACACTTGAGTTCAACTCCCGTGAATCTAGCATTTGAGTAGAACTCCTTAACTAGTTCATCAATCGGATCCTTGAAGTTTCTGAATAGATCAGCCCAATCTTTGCCTGCAAAAATCCTAGGGATAAAGGTGGATCCCAAGGAGTCAAACTGGACAATACGCTCCACCACAGTAGGGGCTTCCTGAAAAGTGCTGGAGAAAGTCTGAGAGTTCAGTGGAGTCTTGAATCTCTCGCTGTTGGAAACTTCAAAGGAATGTCGTGCCCTTTTTGAAACTAGTGATGATGTAAGGTCAATCACAAGTTCTTTACTGCGAGAGGAACAACGATACATATGCAAAAATAGACACACAGCACAAAGCAGCAAGAACAAACACATAAAACAGACACAAACTTGATTAGATTCAAGTTAATCCAAAACATAAGTACAAAAACTTAAAACAAAACACAACAAGGTTAAAAAAATATGCTTAAAGTGCTAAACTATGTAAACATTATCAAAATGCGAGGAATAAGCAACTGTGCATATGTGTGCATCTAGTGTGCATGTGTGTGCATGAGGTGATGCATGGTGTGTGCCTAGGTGATGCATGGCATGGCATTGTGAGGCACACATTGGGCAAAGTGTGTAAAACACACACCTAATGATCAAAACATGGTAACCAAGTTCAATCAAGGGTATTCCCAAAAATTGGAACTCATTTGAGTCCAAATCAATACAAAAATGTCACTTGAACATTTTGACAAGCACTTGGCATGCAACATTGCATTACATGAATGGGCAATGCATGAACACATAGAAAAATGCCTCAATACAAGTTTAAAATGCCACAAGGGGCCAACACAGATACACACAAGTGAAATGGGACACAACCCAATCAAAATTTTGAAAAAATTTTGCTTAAAAATCATGAACCCAACCCCTTTTTCGAAAATCCCCAATTTTAAAAACCTAGGTTAATTTCTACATAATCTAAGACAAAAATGAAAAGAATGTTTAAGAAAACATACCTTGAAGTTGATTTTGCAAAAAATAAGCTTGAAAATGATGGGGTTTTGAGAGAAAAATAGATTTGGATTGAGAGAGGTTCAAGAGAGGCAATGCGAGGGAAATAGAGAGTGTTTAAAAAACTGTCACATCAGCCTTATAAAACTGAAAACACGCGTTTTTCGAGAGTTAGGCAGTTGCAAAATTACTCGCGAAAAACACCACTGAAGCACAAAGACTTTCGTGGGAAGCTTCTAGTCGCGAAATAGTCGCGAGACAGTCGCAATAGTCTTTGTATGAAACTTGTGTTTTCCAGTTTTTGCCTAAAAATCATTTCGCGGGAAGTGCTTGGTCGCGAAATAGTCGCGAGACAGTCGCGATACTCTCTGTATGAAAATGAGATTTTTAGATTTCCCTTAAACTCTTTTCGTGGGAAGCTCTTAGTCGCGAGATTCTCGCGAAAATGCCTCTGGACAAGTTTTTGAAGAATAGCACAAAAATGCATTTTGAACAAAAACTTAAAGCACGAAAGTATAAAATCACTTTCAAAAACATATAAAATACTTAAAAATCTTTTTGGGTTTGATCGGGAAGTAATTGAGCATACATATCACATTTGAACATGTACAATCACACGAATGAAATAAGCATTAATTGAACTAAGACTTGTGTGTTGTGGGTGAGTATCAAATGTGGAATAGTCCTTAGATCAGAGTGAAGCTTCAATGATTAATTCAATTAGGTCATATATAACTGGTACTAAGTCAAGTGGACTATCTCAATTATAGAAATGAACATATATGACCTCCCACAAGAAAATGATTACAAAACTTAGAAGCTTTTCATTTGACTTCTACACAAATCATAACATTTGGTCATTTTTTGAACAATACATCTCATTTTTGAGATCGGTGCTTGAAATTTTTGATATTTCAACATTGAGAGTTAGCCTTTGGTTTTTTGAGCACCATACATTTCAATTTAAAAAGTTACTTTCCCTTTTTCCTAGTCAAATACTAGTATGTGCGACGGCTTTTGCAGCTCATTATCTTTTTTCATTTTGAGATTTACATTTGTTAAGCTCTTTAAGCAAAAACAAAAAAATAAAGTGAGAAGAGATATAGGCACAAGTCTATGCAAGTATCAAGATCATTAAGACTATTGACCAATCATTCATGACAAGCTTGAAAATCTATTTACAATAATCACACATAGTTTTCAAGATTTCTCCCACACAGATATATGTGCATACATAACAAGCTAAGCTCGTAAATGCACAACACCATTAGTACGAAGGTACTAGGCCAAACTCAAATGTAACATGTGCTCAAACATATACGATCAAACATTTTGAATTTTTCACTTTTTATGTGGTTTTGGATTTTTACTCACATAAAACAAAAGCAATAAAGTAAGATAAAAAACAAAACAATGCATATAAAGAGATGCATGATGCACAAATGCATGACAATGAAGCATCTAATACATGAAAGGTCCTACAAAGATCGAAAGAATTATATCAAGGATCAAAAGAGCATAAGCTCAATCATAGGAACCCTTCCTCATCCAAACAGAACGATTGTTTGGAATGAGTGTCTCATGAGAAGTGAGACGAGGGTTGGAAGAATGAGAACTGGAGATGCACATAGACAAGGAGGTAAGAACGTTAAAAACTTTCTTCAAAAACTTACCATTTTCCATCAAATCCGGTTTAGTTTGCAAAGCACAACTTCCAAGAAGCTCAAGTTTCTCTTTTCTTTTGATTTTTTTAAGAACATGAAACTTAGAGCAATGAGGTTTAAGATGACTAAAGACACCACAACGGTGACAAATAATGGGTTTAGGTCCACTAGTCCTTTTAGGGAGGGATTTAGCACAATGGTTTTATTCTTTCTTCAACATGGAGCATTAGGGTCTTATGTGACCGATCACACCGCAATGGTGGCAAATAGTAGGAACAAACTTAGATCCACTCAATTCCCTAGGACGGGACCTAAATAGAGGCTTAGGCTTAAGAGCCTTTCTCTTCACCTTTTGATTCCTTTTATGTGTTGGAATATACACCGATTTGTCATTTGAGGTAGAACACACAATAGGCACAAAATCGGGTACCATAACATGATTGCAACAAATATTTTCATCCTTATTAGCAATAGGTTCAACAATCAAACACTTGGCATGCATCTTAAGAGATTCATTTCACATTTTAGCTCATCAACAAGTTTGTTAGACAAAACAAGTTTAGCATCCAAGTCTATATTCAAACACTTAAATTCCTTTAGTTTTTCAAGAGACTGTTCAGCAAGTTTCTTATACTTTTCAACTAATTTATTGGATTCATTGAGCTTATCAATCAAATCATCATTTTCACAAATGAACTTGTTGAAATTCTCATGAAACTTCTTAGCCTTTTTCTTTAAGAGTTTGATGTTTTGAATATCAACAACAACACCTATAGATTCATGTAACATATCATCACAATTATGAGGATTAACACTCATAGAGACATTTTCACAAACACATGGCATGTTACACTCAATAACATCCATAGAAGCATACAAAACACTATCCATAGCAAAACACACAAGGGGTCAAGGATCACACTTAGGTAATAAAACCACAACAAGTATACCCACTCTAAGCCATATTCAATATAACACAGCAGTAATATCAAAGCTAAAAGAGTAGAGAAGAAGAATGCAAACACAAGATAACACGCTGATGTGTTATCGAAGAGGAAACCGAAGTACTCGGCGTAAAACCTCTTCGTCGCCCACCAAGCGGTAATCGATCCACTAGACAATCAGTTGGGATACATGGGTTAGCAAGAGACCCTCCAAGCCTAATCTATCCGATGCACCTAAGTCCTCCAAGCTCCTACTCCAACAAGACTTCTCGGATCGTGTCTTGTCTAGCTCTCCGGATCCCGCAATACGCTAGATTGCATCCGCCAAAGCCTAGCTTTTTCCAATGCTCCCTAGCAGCACCAAAACCTCACTTGACACTCTGAAAGGGTGTGGTAAGTGTTTGGGCTATCAACCTCTCAATGGTATGGAAATGGAGAGGTAGGGGTTGAGGAAAATTCACAAGTAATTGTGTAGAGAATTGTGGGTATAACAATCTCTAACTCTCAAGGTTTGTGGCTAGAGTTTTCTCTCAGAAGCACTCCTCAACATGTGTGGGTAATGGGAGTATATATAGTGTGAGTACAGATAGTGTGTATGTAATGGGGGTATATATAGTGTGAGTACAGATAGTGTGTATTAGAAATGATAGTTCAGCAAAACAAAATGTTTCACGGGTGTTTCGCGGAAAGGCCTTACCCGCGAAACACTCATGAAAACCAGCTGTCTCCATCCTGTCCTGACTTTTCGCATTCTAGTCATGTGTAGGGCATATGCATCACTTTGTGGGATGCTTACTTGCGAGCTACTCGCGAAAACACTTCAGTCTTCAATTTGCCTTGAGTCTTCACACTCTCTCTCTCTCACATATAACCCTTACAAATAAAACCCACGTGAAATATAAGATACAAAAGATTGAACATAATTACAATCAAATTTGGCACGGAATTAAAGCCAACAAAAACGTAGTTGTAAATTACAACTTTACAAGAGGCATTTGAGTGCAGTTGAAGTTAGAGAGGCCTTAGTGAATACTAGACAGTCCACAACATGAACAAGTCCATCAATGTAATTAGTTGTAATATATATATATATATATATATATTCATGGATACATCAATGTACTTATTTGTTCCTATCAATAAAAGTTAATCAATAGTTTTTTTTTTTAAGTATCTTTAATAGTTCAAATTGATCATTTGCGTTTTAAGGCATATAATATAATAGTTTTTCAATTAAAATTTATAAGCCCATTAAAGGCCTGTTAAAAACCCATTCGGCTGAGCTTGATAGCCTAGCCCGCTAGAGACCAATACAAGAAGTGGAATTAGTGGAGGCATTTCAGCGATTGAAGTTAGAGCGACGAGTGAATACTAGACAGTCCACAACATGAACAAATCTACCAATGTAATCAGTTATAATATATATATATATCAATGTACTTATTTGTTTTTATCAATAAAAGTTAATCAATAGTTTTTATTTATTTATTTTTAAAAAGTATCTTTTATAGTTCATATTGATCATTTGCGTTTTATGACATATAATATAATAGTTTTTCAATTAAAATTTATAAGCCCATTAAAGGCCTGTTAAAGAATGGGCATTGCCCATGCGCTGGGGCTAGGGATGGCCATACCCATTGGGTAATGGATATCCAACCCTACCCTATCCAATTATTCTGGGTAATACCCAGTTCTTAATGGGTAGAAGGTAATTGGGTAGGGTTTGGATATTACCCAAATATTTTGGGTAGGGTTTGGATATTACCCATTTACCCATTATTACCCATTTAACTAATTAAATCTAACTCAAACCCAACTCAACCAAATTATTATGGGTAAACCTCAACCCACCCAATTAGCCAATAATCAAAATTATCAAATTGCCCCTAAAACTTGAAAATGACCAAAGTATTCCTAAAATCCTCTAAAATTGTCGAAATGCATCCTAAACCTAAAAAATGACCAAAATACCTCTAAAACCTTAAAATTACCAAAAATACCCTAGAAACCTAAAAACATTACCAAAAATACCCCTGAAACCTAAAAAATGACCAAAATACCCCTAAAAACTAAAAATTACCACAATACCCCCTAAACCTAAAAAATGACCAAAAGACCACCGAAACCTAAAAAATGACCAAAATACCCCTAAAACCTGAAAATTACCAAAATACCCTATAAACCTAAAAAATGACCGAAATACCCCTGAAACATAAAAAATTCACAAAATACCCCCTGAAACCTAAAATGACCAAAATACCCCCTGAAAACTTAAAATTACCAAAATACCCTCTAAACCTAAAAATGACTGAAATACCCCCGAAACCTAAAAATTACCAAAATACCCCCCTAAACATATAAAATGACAAAAATATCCCCGAAACCTATAAAATAACCGAAATACCCCCTAAACCTAAAAAATGACTGAAATACTCCTGAAACCTATAAAATTACCAAAATACCCCGAAACTTATAAAATGACAAAAATGCCCCTAAAACCTATAAGATGATAAAAATGCACCTAAACCTAAAAAGTGACTGAAATAACCTTGAAACCTAAAAAATGACCAAAAGATCCCAAAACCCAAAAAATGATTGAAATACCCCCAAAGCTTAAAAAATAACCAAAATACCCCTAAAACCTAAAAATGACCAAAATACCCCGAAACCTAAAAAATTACCAAAATACCCCCGAAACCTTAAAATTACTAAAATACATCCAAAACCTATAAAATTACCGAAATAGCCTCGAAATATAAAAATTACCAAAATACCTCTAAAACCTAAAAAATGACAAAAATGCCCCGTAATCTAAAAAATGACTGAAATACCCTTAGAATCTAAAAAAATGACCGAAATACCTCTAAAACCTAAAAATTGACAAAAATGCCCAATAATCTAAAAAATGATTGAAATACCCTTAGAGTATAAAAAAAATGACCAAAATAACCCCGAAACCTAAAAAATTACCAAAATTCGCTCAAAACCTACAAAATGACTGAAATATTCTTAGAACCTTTAATTCGCTCAAAACCTCTATTTTGGTAATTTAAAAGGTTACAGATGTATTTTGGTCATCTTACAGGTTTAGGGGTATTTTGGTCACTTTAAAGGTTTCAAGGGTATTTTGGTCATTTTAGATATTTTTTGGGGGTATTTGGTTGTTTTAGAGGTTTAGGGCTATTTTGGTCGATTTATAGGTTTTGGGGTATTTTTGGTAATTTTAGAGGTTTGGGGTTATTTTTGGTCATTTAAGAGGTTTTGGGCGTATTTGGTCATTTTACAGGTTTATGGCGTATTTTGGTCATATAGGTTTAAGGGTATTTCAGACATTTTTTAGGTTTGTGGTGTATTTTTACCATCATATAGGTTTTAGGGGCATTTTTGTCATTTAGATATTTTGGGGGTATTTTGGTCTTTTTATAGGTTTTGGGGGTATTTTGGTAATTTCTCAAGTTTACGGGGTATTTTGGTCAATTTTTAGGTTTCGGGGGTATTTTGGTAATTTTCAAGTATTAGGGGTGTTTCAGTAAGTTTTTAGGTTTCGGGGATATTTTGGTCATTTTTCAGGTTTAGGGGTTATTTCAGTCATTTTTTAGGTTTCGGGGGTATTTTGGTAATTTTTAAGTTTCAAGGGTATTTTAGTCTGTTTTTAGGTTTTAGAGGTATTTTTGTCATTTTTTAGGTTTAGGGGGGTATTTTGGTAATTTTTTGTTTTAGGGGGTATTTTAGTCAAATTTTAGGTTTCGGGGGTATTTTGGTCATTTTTTAGGTATAGGGGTTTGGTAATTTTTGGGTTTCGAGGGTATTTTGGACATTTTTTAGGTTTTGTGGGTATTTAGTCATTTTTTAGGTTTCGATGGTATTTTGGTAATTTTTTAGGTTTCGGGGGTATTTTAGTAAATTTAAGTGGTTTTTGAGCATATTTAGTGATTTTGGGGCTATTTTGGTCATTTTAGTGGTTTTTGAGCATAAGTAGTGATTTTAGAGATATCAGGGGTATTTTGGCCATTTTAGAGGTTTCATGGGCATTTTGTTCATATTAGAGATTTTGAGGATATTTTGGTCTTTTTAGTGGTTTTTGAGCATATTTGGTGATTTTATAAAAATTGGGTTTGGGTAGGGTATGGATATCCATGGGTAAACAAACTGGGTAACAATTGGGTATGGATACTAATTGGGTAAGGTAATTGGGTATCCATGGATAAATTAATTGGGTTGGGTATGGGTATACCCTACCCATACCCTACCCATTACCATCCCTAACCTGGGGCATGAGCTGGGATTTTCCCTTTCAACTTGATCTGTTGACTGGTCAACAACCCCTAGACCCATGCTCTAAGTAAAAATGAGCCGGACTGGCCCATTGCGGACACTTGGTGGAAAAGGCATTAAGGTGGCCAATCTTGGCCATTGGATGGCAATCTCGGTGGGTGGCCAATCTTGGGCTTGGGTATGGGTGGGGCAGAATTAGCAGTTGGGGGTGAGGTGGTTGATTTGAGCACTGGGGTGTCAGATCCGTTCAATGAAATCTTGACACCCAATTTTTGTTTGAATAAAATAGAGTAGATAAATAATATTTATATAAAAGAGTTTGATACTAGTAAAGTAATAATAATAGTCAGACATGGCCTAACAAAATAAAAAAGGTATGTTTAAAGTGAAATTTAACTATTAAAAAAATTTCCTAATCCAATGCAAATGCTCTAATGTTATGTTAGCCCACCTCAATTGAAACCATGCGTATAACACAGACACATTCATGAAGTGATATCAAGCAGGATCAGGTTGACATTGATGGCCTACAATTGTTCTTTAGATTAGTGATTAGTCTTACCTACTCAAAGGGATTCAGACAAATGCAAATATAACCTGAATTCTTCCATTACATTTTTTTTTTTTAGTATTACACAATCAGACTCTCTCTTTACTGGTTTGATAACAATTAAAAATTACTTTTCCTTTTCTACAATAACAACAATTCAAAGAAGTTGAACAGTAACAATTCTTAAAAAATTAAAAAGTAAGACATCTTTTTTCAAGACTTTGGAAGAGGCTCCCCTCTGATAAATGATTTGAATAGCAGAAGGGCTGCCCTGGGCTTGAAAAGTGGTACTTCATGGCCTGCCCCTCTCACTGTAGCAAATGTTAGCCCTTCATATACCTCTGTCCAGCCTCCGACCTTCACAGATGACAGCACCATGATTGGTATAGTATGAGTACCAATAACATATTCATTAATTAGTCAAATGGTTAAGGTTTGAGTTACAATTGTGGATTCCCTCTTAAAGTTGTAGATCATTGGTTAGAGCCTAATACTAATTGAGATTGGGACCTATTTGGATGTGAGGATGTGAGAAAATGAGAGCATTCTAAATCATAATGTAGTAGGCAGAGGAAAATTTTCAATCTAATCCAAATCCAACACAAATTACATACAGAAGACCAAGGATATTTAATAGGGCTTAATTTTGCTTGGTAGACTTGTTTTATATATTTTTGATAATTCGATAGTTACAACAATAGGAGGGGGGATTTGAACGTTAGAGCAATGTCACTGAACTACAAGACTCTTGACATTTAGGCTTGTATTATAGACCATTAATGCCGAAGTAACAATAACAATATAATGATTTTGTCAGTCAAAAGTTGAGGATAGGAAAGGATTAATTGATTTACCTGCTTCTTAACATACCAAGGATACCATGGAATTTTGGTTTCCAATTTTAGTTGTGCAAGGGAATATCTAGTGGCTGTAACTGGCACTACTGAATCGATATCACCACTGCATTAGCCCCAGAAAGAATAGCAGTTATATTTCTAAAATGAATATCTAAGTATAGATATTATATTGGGAGAGATCAAATTGTTGTGGTAGCAAGTTAATCAAATATAACATGGCCAACCTAAAAACCCAAATTCTCAAACCACCAGCTATCATTTCCCTGTAAATTGGAAGAATGGATACATCTGTGTCCTTCCAATTTCGATTCAAAACCTCACTGCATCAAATGAAATACAGTTTATGTAAAACTAGCTAGAAAGGGAAAGCAGAGTCCTATTTTGAATTTGGTTGTAGAGTGCTTAAGCATGATAATGTAGTCTTGTTGACTCACCTGCAAGCAGTCCACTTATAAGGAATTTTAGTTATGTTGGCATGGAGTGCTTTCTGCACATCTGGCCTATTGTAGTAAATCTCAGCATATTTTTCCGTACAAGGATCATACCCGGACATTTGCCGGAAAGTCTGGAAAATCCATAAAAAAAGAGTCTTCTTATAGGATGATAACAAATTTATTAACACAAGTATTGTCAAATTTCCTAAAAGAAACAAAGGAAACAAGGAGAAATAGAAACATAAAACTATTATCATTGTCATTATTGTATTATTATTAGATTATAAATACCATTGATTACTATTTTAATTTGTATGATATACCTGATGGGGTCTGTGAGGCAACCGCATAGTCTGGCGGGTGGCTTTGCTACCATCAGATTTGTTGCAAGGGGGTGCATAGATGTTATATTGATCAATGTTACCAAATTCTTGATCCATGGCATAACTATACACCGAATCACATTCATTCGATTCCTTTTGTTTCGTAAAATCACATGTGTTGATGAGCTGCCTGTATGTTTTATCGGAGATCATGGCATGGCTCCACCAGTATGTCACTGTCCCTAGGTTATCATAGTAGTTGTCTGTGACTGCATTGCCAACCTGCATTTAATTTAATTAGTAGCTAGTATAATTATGTATTTTTGTGCTTCATTAAAATTAACAATTAGATATATAAAATCTATGTATTCTGGATACTAAATTGTTTGTTTGGGCCTAAGAAATACATAAAATAAAGTCAGCTTTTAGTACTTATGCTAAGGATACAAGGTTACAAATTGAAGTCATGCAAATATGGAAATAGAAATAGACATGAGAGATTGAAGAGTATACCATTATTCCTTTGAGATTTATAGGATGCTTGGAATGTTTATTATACATCATAATTTCTTTGGCCAGCTGAGGAACGTAGTGTCCTGCATAGCTCTCGCCTGTGATATAGACTTCTCTTTGCTTGTAACGGGGGAAACGATCCAACCATCGTAATAGGAATTCCAGAGAATCCTTGGCTAAATAATAATTCCCTCATTAGATTAATTACATGTGCACTATACATTGAATAATACTTCAAACTTTGGACTAAAAAAAAAATGCTAATCAGAAACTATCAAATTAGAACCGTTTTATTATGCATGAAAGCAAATTTTCAATCTCAAATTGTGATTGATCTATCTCAGATTATTCCAAAATTTTGATGTGTTCCATGGGAAAATACTTCCAAGGATTCAAGTGTATATATTCATCTTTGACGGAACAAGTCTTCGGTCCTGGATTGAGGGGGAAGGGAGAGAGAGTAGAGAGTAGAGTAAAGATGGCTGGAAATAATTTCCTGCCATCTCTAATCTGCTCTCTACTCTCCCTCCCTCTCCCTCAATCTAAACGGACAATTATAATTTATGAGGTTGATTCATATTCTTAAGAACAACTAGGACTCAAATACCTTTCTTTCTCCTGTCATTGTAACAATTTTCAAAGAAGAGACATCTTATAATCTCCATAATCTTTACATAGACTTAAAAAAAAAAAAAAATATCTCTAGAACGTCCACACCAAATCTATAGGGACTATTTGATTGTACAAATAGGTGGAACACATGTCATAAGCGCGGACCAAAGATCCATCGAATCCATCAAGATGGCAATTATGCATGCTTTACATCAAGTCTCATCCTTTTTAACTGGGTGATCTTAATCTTGAAACTATAATTAAATTACTACAGTTAGTCAATGGTTTATTTTTAGCCAATCGTCCAAGACTACGACCTTATAATTGAGTGCTTCTAGTCTCTTAAATATGGCCTACCAATCAATCATGAGCATCCATTCTTTAGAAAACAACAAAGTGCTAATAATTAATGATTCAAAATGAGAGGTTGTGGGGTCCCACCAGTGCGTCGATCGCCGGAGTTGAAAAGATCGGATGACTGGTTGCTATAAGAGAAGCCAACTCCTGCTGGAGTTTCCAAGAACAAGAGGTTGGCCACAGTGTTCCATGATAACTTGTTGTAGTACAATCCTGAGGCTGTCTTGTTTATTCTAAATGGGCCTATTTCTTCTGATGCACCATATGCCACAGAAGAGCAACCAGGGCCTAATCACAAAACAAGCATCAACAGAGAAAAATAATGTTAGCTACAAAATATGACAAATTTTATTACATAAGTTTTATAAATTAATTTGTCAACATACAAATTACATAAATGTAATTTAGATTGAGTATTTATTTACTAATTGTTAAAGCAATATTAATCACATTTATTGTTGCTACCTCAATTTGTAAACCTTTAATAGTTACGTTGGTAGTAATTTTAGAATTTTTCATAGGAGAAAATCATGAGGATATGAATTTGAATGATGGTCCCATTTATTTATTTATTTTTCTGGGATAGAGAATTAATGGAGAAAATAAATGAAATCATTATCATATAAATATTGATAAATTCATCAGGCATAACATTACATGGTCTAATTTGCAAGATTCTCGAAATCAAAAAAACAAATATGCGAGATTCTCTTTGAGACCCATTAGACTGTGATATGAAAACAACAACTCGTTAATTTGGATATTTTTTCATTGTAAGTTGAACTAGTGGAGCTAAAATTGAATAGATATCTTTGACCAGAAAAAAAGAAAAAAGAAAAAAGGCTACATATTTAAACTGAGTTAAGTATTTTGAGTCCCGTTAATGGGTGCATTTAGAGTATTTATTAATAGATCATTTTAAGAAATTTTTAATACTACTTTCATTAAAAAATAAAAATAAAAAACTGTAAAAAAATTACTTTTTTCCTTTCCCATAAAAAACTTCAATAAATAGTTTTTATTTTTTATTTTATTTTATATAAGATAGAAATTCTACTCTAACTTAATCTAATTATATGTGTGAATCTCATTCTTCGATGCTTGAATTCTAACTTTTACCCTCACACCTCACACCTCACAAACATTTATATTTATAAAGTGACCATCACGTCAGTAAGTAGTAGTTTTTAAACAACAACCCTTAAAGTAACCGTTAACTTTTTCCTAGTATTTTTAATTTCTACTTCGTTAATGTAATCATCTTGGGTTTGGCTACTTTAGTTTAGTGGCGGCAGTAGCTATAGAAGACTTCAAGTTCTGCTAATTTTAGCTGTGCATTATTGATGGTGCACCAATACAGAACTGCGCAGCGTTTGTGACAATTAATGAGGTCTGTTTTTGGTTGTTTTCAAGCATTGAATGGTTCTGTTCACTTCCATGCCAGTTACGAGAGAGATGGTTATCTTATATGCATCTAAATATATTCATCTCTTTACTGTGGGGTCTATAGTCTATAGACACTATACACATTATATAAAGAATATGATGCATGTATATATATAAGATGCATAAGATAATTACTGATGAGAGAGAGACATTACGTTTTTGTTTGGATTTTAGTGTGATGGGTTTCTTTGGCTTAATTATGTATTGGAAACTTGGAAGATAGGCCGTGTATGGGTTTGAATGGCAGTAGTTAGGTCACCATTCCTAGCCATTGGTAGGCCATTGATGTGGGCTCTCTTTATTTTTCAGTACCTGTCCTTTCGAATTTTACTCTAAAAATCAAACATACCTATAGCAAATTAAAATTATCTTCACTACACATAATACAAAAAGGGTCTCTTGTCCTACAACTCAACGGGTTTCTTGTCCACCAAAAGATAATTTTTTTTTTTAAAAAAAAAAAAAAGGAAAAAAGGTGACCCTCCAAATGTAAACAATAGTATTCCTAGCGTTTTTATTTTTATTTATTTATTTTTTTTTTTATAGAAACATAATGAAGCCCAACTAAAAGAATTTTTCTGCATAGCTTATTATTATGTCGGCAACGTGAGAAATTCGTGGTTTCTAGCACATATATATTATGTGAAACACATTTGAGCATAGACTAACAAAGAAGGAACAATGGAGAATCATATCACTAAAGGCAATATAACAGTGACACTAAACAGCTTCTGATTTCTTCTCTAAACCATCTCAAGAGTATAGTACAAGTGACATAAAATTTTTTATCATAACTAATAACAAAACCAGACTCTTCGTTTATACTTGCATGCATTTTACATAAACAGTTAAAAATGATAAAACACTCGAACTTACACACATATTTATGTACTTGTTGAGAGAGAGAGAGAGAGAGAGAGAGTCTAACCTCCATTAAGCCAAATTACCAAGGGTTTTGACAAGGGGTTATGGTCAGCCTCAGTGAGCCAGTAAAAGAGGGCTCTACCAGCAACATGATTTACAGTGACATAGCCTGAGTACTGCTGGAAAGAGACCTTAGGCTGCCCAGGAAGTTGCAATATCCTGTCAGCTTCTTCTTCTTCGTTTATAGTAACATGACTTGCACAAACCAGTGCAACAAGCAAAACTAAGACCATGAAAACTACAAAGATCTGCCTTTTCGCCATGACCATGGCTTTAACAAAGAAGAAGAAGAAGAAAAAAAGCAAAGAAAGAAAGAAAGAAGATGTCTTTCTTCCTAGTTGTGTGTGTGTGATGGAAGTAGGGAGTGTGTGTGACTGTGTTATTCAGGATGGATTAAATAGGGGAGAGAGAGAGAAAGAGAGAGAGAGTTATGAATGATATCTCTCAATAATAATGATAGGATCACCCATTACTAATTTGTTAAATAGGACCAGCCATAATTTTTTGGATAAATTACCAATAAGACCTTTTACTTTTGTTTAAAATTCAATTCAGTATTTTAACTTTTAATTTAATTCAATTCTATCATTCTATTAGTTTTTGTCAAAATTGAGCTATTAAGGACCATGCACCTCAAAATAATGTAATTTTGTATTGAACAACATTGAGAATTAACGGTACAATTCTAATAGAGATTGACGAAAAGACTAAATAGTACAAAATTAAAAATTAGAGGAATGAATTGAACGAAAGTGAAATCAGAGGACTAAATTAAATTTTAAGCATAGTAAAAAGGTGCAATTTGTAATTTAATATATTTTTTGTTAATTAATTAATTAATCGAAGAGTGAATAAAATATGTGAACTTTAATACTTTTTTCCTATAGAGATATGATAAAATTTATAATTTATAATATTAGTTATACAATAATTACTCTTTGCTATCAAGGTAGCTAGTATATTAACTGATTTCTTTTTATACTTATTTGGGATTTGAATCCAAATTTCTTAATGACAAGGTACTTAATCAATTGATTTTATTGCCATCCTTCAAAACTTAACTAACATCATTTTCATTACTTAATCATGTAAGGCTAATCAGCTCATGGGTAAAAGGGGGAAAATAAAGATTGTTATTTTTGTTAATCAATTAATTGAGAGTATAATAAGTGTTTTTTTTATATATTATTATTTAGAAATCAGAGAGTACAATAAGTGGGTGAAAGATCACAAAAAGTTAAGTCCCAAAGTTAGTAAATAAAAAAGAATACTCATCTTCAACGTAGTTGAGGCACATTTAAAGTCAAGAGACAACCCACGTAATGAAAAAAAGAAACCTTTAGCCGCATACAACCTTTCAGCTAATAATTATTGAGTGTATTTATTTACTATAAATAGGGGAGTGCTCATATCATGTGACATAAATTCTATTCTATGATATTTGATTCTTAAAAAAATAAAATTTATGATGTTTTTGAAGGGGGTAATTTGGTAATAATAGGTAAATGGAGTCACATGGTTTTCCCAACCCATGCCCTTGAATCGGTCCCTTTAATCACGCATTAATTCGTCTTGTATTCATACACTAGACTTTGACTACCTTTTCCCTCGATTATTGGCTTTATTCTATTTCTCAGGTTTTGGTTTTGCTTATATTTTCTTAATTTGTTCCTTTCTCTGTTCTGCTAACTGCTTGGATAAGGTTTTAACAAGTGTTGTTCTCATTACACTTTAAAACAAACAAAAAGTTTATATTGACCACGATATCACGTTTGCTACTTGTAGGATTTTTATTTAATATTCTTTTTTTCATTTTGCGGCTTCCAATTATTGTCCTATAAAACATGACGATTTTTAGAGAAACCTGCACCCAAAGTTTTTTGTTTGTGTAACAAATATCTTTCATTTTTCTCCAATTTTATCCTTATTTACTATTACGTATTACAAACTAACTTTTCCTATATTAATTCTAAGAGCACTTACTTTAGTCCATGCATAATAGTATAAGAGGTAAATTTTGCACATCCAACTTCAAAAATCATTTCACTTCAGTTTGTATTAACTTGTGTAAAATAAGATGCAAGTTTCAGTTTTACATGGCTACTATTCACATGCAAATCTATTTTTTATTAATACTTCCTTACTAATATAAACAAAGAGAGAGAGAGTGAGAGATGATTTGAGAGGGTAATAAAAAATTGATAAAAAAAAATATTTTTTTGATGAGATATAATGTAAAATATATAATCTGATATAAGTGGTTTCAAAAATTGGTTGTGTACGTAAAAAAAAAAAAAAAAAAAAAAGTTCTTATGTTAAAATAGACATGAATTTTTTGCACGAGACGATTCGAATGTTCTAAGATATATGTGAATTTCAATTGGCTTAACTGATAAAATCTTTTGTTTGATTTGGGATTTGAACCCTGCTTACGTTAAAAACCGATTGATGTTTTAACCTAACGATAAAGAATAATCATCATAGAACACACATCATCATAAGTTGAAATTGTATTGTATCTTAAAAAACAATAATAAAAAACCATGTATATTAATATGATGCCCAAAATCGATGCACATTATATATTTTTTAGGGTTGTTACGGTGCCCATTAACAACAATTTTTTGGCTTTTTTTGTACAGTTATTTTTGTCTTTTTTTACAGCTTTATGTCATTTTTTCAGTGTGGGGCCAACTTTATAGAGAGAAAAAAAAAATTAAAATAACTTGCAAGACCATTTTTATATCCTTTTCTTTTGTTTATCTATTTTTTTATTAAATGGGATCTACCTTAGTACAACCTTAATAAGCACCGGTGCAGTGCTTGCCATTTTTTTATTAGAAGGGTTTTTGCTAGTAGATAAGTCATTAGCGTATTCAACTAGTAACAAACAAATACTTGTACAATATGTTATTTTTTTTTCCCCCAAAAATGATTGGAAATATGCTTAACATCAGCAAAAATATTTTTATTAGATAAAGGGGCTTTTCCTAGTTCTCTTTACGTGCACGCGAGGAGGGGAGGTTTCAATGATTTCCAAAAATAACATGGTTAGTGTGGTCATGGTGATGATGGTCATGATGATGGCTCTCTTGGACTGGTATTGCCCTAACAAAAATTGTGAATCTCATGCTCCAACCCCCTCGATTTTATTCTTTACACCTTTATTTATTTTACTAATTATTCTTTACATCTTTCAATTCATCTATACATGTTTCACCAAACTTCCAACAAAGGTCTCACATTTTTTATTTAGTCAAAAAGATAAGGGGATCAGCCAACAGCCCATGAATCTGCTATATCTTATTTGACATAACCATAATAACTCTCTAACCCTTTTGATTGCACTCATATGCAGTAACCTTTTTGGCAAACTTGAAAATGGCTTTAGAAAATGGCCAAAATGGCCATATACTACTGGTTGAGAAAACATGTATGGATTTATCACTGTTTGTAAAATATTTAGCAATTTATTACTTTTTTGAAACTCGAGTTTATGAAATTCGAGTTTGCCGTGTAACTTGAGTTCTTTGAAAAAATAGCCTTCAAATTTGCCGTGCTATTTTTTATAGAACTCAAATACCATGGAAAATTCAAGTTCCCATTTAGTGATAGATCTCTACATATTTCAGAAATAGTGATATTTGCAAAATATTTTAAAAAACAGTGTTATTTGACTATTTTGGCCTTTAGAAAATTGTATTATATATTAGTATTTCTAACTTTGTTTCCAAGATTAGTTGTCATACATATGCATATCCTAATGCTATAGAAAAGATAAATAAAAAGAAGTCAAGAATTTTTTAATTCTGTGATAATTATTGATCTCTTTTTTGGAAAGTCAATATTCAAATCTCCATTCCCTCACTTTTCGTAACAAATTATAAATAAATAAAAATGCTAGAAAAGAATGAAGCATTAGTGTGATTTAACACAATGCCCAAAATGGAAATTAACCTATTTGTTTTGTTTTTGTTCTTGTTCCTTTCTTTTATATTTAGATAATATCAATTCAAAAAAAAAAAAAAAATTTGATAGTATGAATTAGTTTTTGACATCACAAGTGGGACATTGGTTCTTACTTCTTAAAAAAAAAGAAAAAAAAGAAAAAGAAAAGTAGCATGGCAAAATTTTCATTGAAATGGTATTATTCGTACCTGATACTTTGATATGAAAGAAAAAGGTCAAAGATAAAAAAAAAAAACTGGTAAAAATATAAAGATATTGTGTATAGAAAGTCACAGTTTTTAATAGACAAAATATTATATGACAAAAGATGTCGTATGTATCAAAAGGGAAATACCTTTTTTTTTTAGGTAGCGTGAAGAGGGACATATATGGTACGCAGTTACGCAAAGCAATGAATCTAGTTCAGGCCAGAACAGAAGAGAAATGTGAAGATCTGCTAAGATGTACATTGCAATTATTATAAAAGTTTGTATAAGCTAGATATGGTGGATAAAAACAAAGATATAATGAATACATGGATATAGTGGTAGACTAGGTGGAGAAGAAGACGAGAAAGTAATTATGGTATTTATGACATTATGGTAAAGCATAGAAAAGCAAAGCAGAGAGTGGTTGAAAGTGCAGCATAGCCAAAAAGTGTGGTTGGTTCGAAGTTCAACAATGGATGAGGGAGTAATTCTTAGATACTCCCGGAGTATAGAGAATGGTGCTCCCTCCTCTCACATTCATGATGGGGTCCGCTCATTAAATTCATGGTGGGGTCCATCATGAATGTGAGAGGAGGGAACACTATTTCTCCATGCTCCGGGAGTACCTAAGAATTTTCCTGGATGAGGGGCCTTGGATTAAGGCCTATAACACTGTACCACTGGCAGTTAATGAAGATGGAGTGAGAAGAACAATAAAATACAGAGAAAAAAAAAATGTGTTTGAGTCACTTTCAAATAGTCAATGCTAGCTTCTCTATTTAGAAACCTGCATGTACGCACCTTGAAATGCTCATGTGTAAGACCGTATCTTTATACTCTTTTATAATATATATATATATTATCTCTTTTTAACTAAAATAATAATAATAATATTTAAAAAAAAAAAAAAAAGCTGATTTTTTCATTTAGGGCACCTCACATAAAAACATGCTTGTCTAAGACCAAAAAAAAAAAAAAAAAAAAAAAAAAAAAATCCCCATGAAACTTAACCTTTATTATGGTTATGAATTCCAAGGTAATAACAGATAGAGTTGGTCCAGTGATTCTTTTTTTTTTTTTGACAACTTGGCCCAGTGATTCTTAAGTCGTGATAAGATGTTGAGTGCATCTTGTAGCCACTTATAAAGAATTAGGTTAATGCATAGTGCATTAATACACTAGATAAGTTAAGATGTAAACTCGTCTCCTTATCTAGACATGTTCAATGCATTAATACACTTGACACAAACTATGTTTTAAATAACTTATTATTTCTGCAATTTACACACGTTTGAAAAATGGGTCTGGTTTCTGTCCAGTGGCCAGTGCCACTGGACACGTTGGATACGCAACACGTGTCCAGTCTTAGACACATGTCACGTAGCCAACGCGTCCAGCGTCCAGTGGTCACTGGCCACTGGATAGAAGCTGAGTTTTTGAAATATAGTCAAGTACTCGAAAAGTTTGGACACCAAGAAATTAAGAAAAAAAAAAAATAGTAACGTTGGAAATGGAATGTAATGATGTAAAGACTTGAATTAAGAAAGCCTGGTGGTAGTGATTAGCTTTTTACATTTAAAGTAGTGGTGGTCTCTTTTGACTCAAATGATTCAAGGAAGCTTCTCGCGCGCTTTGCTTGTAATAATGCCTACTGATCTCTTTCTTCTTACGTTTACTCATTCAAAAAGTTTCTGTGTGAGGACCTGAAAGTATCTATCAGACTCAGATCCACAGTTTCTTAGAGATCATATAGCCGTGAATAGTGGTTATTCTGCTAAGCATACGTGCCATTGTTAGGCCCTCACGTCACTGTCCAATCGATGCATCCAAACAACGTTGACCATATATGGCTTTGAGATCAAATTCGGGGACCATGCAAATTTAAATCTTCTGCTTAATTTGCTTATTTTATTCGCATGCTTTTTGCAGCTCAATCTCGTTTGAAGGAATTGCTTGGAAGGCTATACTATACACAGGACGCAGCCATATATATATATATATGAAGAATTGATGATCCAATAGAATTACAGAAGTCTTCATTTCTTGTTTTTTCAACGAAAATGGTTAGGGTTTTCCCAGTAACAAAAGCCATTATGTTTTGCTGATTTTCATTAATATTTATTTGAGTTTTTTGTTTTTTTGTTTTTTTTTTTGAAAGCTCACTAGTATAAATACTAGGATGAGTTTAAACCCCCAAATTTTAAATTACAATTAGATTGCTTTCAATTTACTCTAAACAATGCAAAATAAGAGTAATAAATGCATAATCAACCGGAACTACTAACTAGTGCATGCAGGCCGGCCCTAAGCTTAGGCCAATTAGGTCATTGCCTAGGGCCCCCTTACTAGAGAAGGCCCCAAATTCGGGGGCAAAATTTTTATTTTTATTTTTTTTATATATAAATATTTTTGGGAGATATTAAAACATTTTAGTTTATATATTTTTATTATTATCAAGAAGGCTCAAAGAATTAAGTAATGCTAGAGATAGAGATAAGACAAATTTAAATAAATAGGTCTTACAAATAGACGTGTTACTAATTACAAGTAATTTAAATAGGAAAATGTTAAAAATACTATAAATTTTACTACATAACTTTTATTTATTTAATTATTTTTATACAAGATAAAAACTATACTCTAGTCTAATCGAAGTGTATATGTGTGCGAAACTCTCTTCTAAAGACTTAAATCTCGGTCATTGCCCCCCACACCCCACATCCCACAAAAACTTATACTTATGGAATGATCACTGCAACAAAGGTGCGTGGTGGTCTCCATAACAGAATTTGATGTGATAATGAATATAATAGGTAGATTTCAACAAATTATTGAATGCATTTTTGAATGAATATTTGTAATTGGTGATCTATTTTTGTAATTCTCATGTTGTAAATTTTATAATATTTCTAGTATTTTTGTAAGCCTCATGTCATTGATCACATTAATTACAACACTAGTTTGTAGTAAAATTTGTTATAACTTTAGCATTTTCTCAAAAAAAATCATATTAAAGAGTAAAAATAATGGATTTAAAAAAATTATTATATAAAATGTTAGTTAAATATTATTTAAGTGATAACATAAAGGCCCCATTTGAAAATTTTGCCTTAGGCCTCGGAAACGCTTGAGCCGGCCCTGAGTGCATGAATAAATATAATTGAAAATTAATTAAAAGCAGTACGGGAAGAGATGAGCAAACACAAGATAATAATGTGGTGTTATAAAAGAGGAAAATCGAAGAACCTGGTGGAAAAACCTCTCCGCGGCCCAACAAGCTGAAATAAACCACTAGCAAATTAGTTGGAGTATATGAATATAAATAGACCATCCAAGCCTAATTTACCCATTGTACTTAATCCCTTCAAACTTCAGTTACCAACGGGCTTCACTGAGTCTTGTCTTTGCTAGCTTCCTAGATCTCGCAATCATCACCAATTGCTCCTACCAAAGATTGGCATGAATCTAGTGCTTCCTAAATGCTCCAAATCAACTCTCTACATTCTGAATGGGTGTGAATTGTGTCTGGTCTAAGTTTCTCTCATAGGATAAGGAAATTGAGAGAGATGAAAGTAAAGAAAACTAAGAGAAATGTACAAATGATTATTGGTTTGCAATTTCTTACTCTCTAATGTGTTTCTAGGCTTTTCTCTCTAAAACTTTTTTTTCCAATTTTGTAGGCAATATGGGCTTTTATAGTGTGGGTAAAGAAAGAAAGGAAACACAATAAAATAGTTGTTAGTGGCCTTTCGCGAGTAAGTCATGAGTCGGCCAAGTTGCGAGATGCCTCTGACACTTGAGTCGTTTGAATTTCCAACATGTGCTCCTCACATGGCTTTTTGTGGGGTGCAGCAGTCGCGAGCCAGTCACAAAATTCCTTGTTTTTCACAGTTCTTCACCAAATTGAACACTATACCCATTACATTTAATCCCAAAAAACACAAGTAAATGGTTGAATGAATTATAATCAAATTTGACATAGAACTAATGCCAACATATAAGAATTGAAAACCACAACTTTACACTTCTAATAGATTTTTTTATTTTTTATTTTATGTTAGGATATTTTAAATATTATATACAAAATTTTTCTTTATAAATAACATAAATCATGATTTAAAAAAAAAAAATACCATAGACCACTGTTGTTTTCTAATATCACAGTCTACCATGATTATAGAGTTATTATACTAGGGTCATGTTAACGGATGCATTTAAGGTAATTGTTAATAAACTATATTAGAAAAGATTTGACATGATTTTCATGAGAAATATAAAACCATATTAGAAAATATTTAACACTAGCTACTTTCATGGGAAATATAAAAAATTGTCAAAAAAATTAATCGTTTTATCATTTTCCCATAAAAATGTTTCTAAAAATACTTCCTAACCCAATGTCTTTAGGGCATCAGTTAACATTTCACATTATACTATATAAACCTATGGTATTTTTATTATCTTATATGTACCCAATATTAGATTCATTGTTATCAATTTAAAAAAAAAAAAAATTTATTATATACAACTCAAAATAGAAAAGATAAAACCATTAAGTGCTTATCAAGTCAATCTACATTATTTCCCTTGCATCTACTTTCTCTCTCTACATCATTTTATTTTTATTCTTTCTATTTTAGCATGTTATCAAAGTTACCATCTCTATTTCTCATCAACTTTGTCACGGCTTTCACTATTATCATCAAAGTCCACATTGAAGGTCTAAATCCGTGGAAATCCCATCAATATTTAGACTCTTCAATTCTACATCAAAGTCCTATCAAAAATTTTGTTTCAGCATCACACAAACAATCAAGTATTGTCTTAGTCTCGATCATCCACTTCCTTGTGACTGCACTTATTAATTCCTACTGAAGACGTGCGCCCTCTAGGTGTCTCACATGTGTTTAAAGCCCTCACATGCAGCACTTATAGTTAACTTTTATAAGACTCATTCAACATAGTATGTGTCACTACAACAAACGTGGACTATGGTGATGAAATCTAGTGAAGAAAAATAATTTCGTCTCTAAATAATAATATTCAGTGAAAAAAATGAAACATTCATTAAAAAATACTATTAAAATTTTAAAGATTGTGACAAAATCAATATTTCTTCTTTAAAGATATTCAAATTGGTGACGAAATATTTTGTTTGTCATTGTAGGTCCTGGGAAAAAAGACGCTAGATCTAGGGATGTCTATGGTGATGAAATATTCACGTCACCATAGTTGTCAGTATCGTACGATACGTATCGTATTGTGTACAAAAAGTTTCGTATCGTAAGAGCGTATCATAAGTATTCATGAATCGTCTGATACATAGGTGCGTATCATATGAATCGTATCGTATCGGTGAATTGTACGTATTGTACGATACATAGACATGTGGGTTTAAAATGGATTTTTTTATTAAAATTTGTGATTTTATTTTATTTAAACAAGTTGTTAGACTTTGTTAACATAAAATTATTGGGAAACTTAATTGAGTCTAATGAAATAGCAAGTCCATAAGTTTTTTTCCTCACTTCTCTTTCTCCTACAAAATTTAGACTATACTTATAACACTCACTTTCATATGTGCAAATTTATTTTCTATGTTATTAATAATGTATTAAATGAAAATATAATTATTTTTTATTTTGTTATTATTATTTTGAGTCTAAAAAGCTAGAATGCCAAGAAAAAATTATTAGAATAAAAAAACCAAAAAAAAAGTAAATGTTGAAAATAATAAAGAAAATGTCTATGAAAAAATAATTTTGCAATATGCTGAACATGATAATAACATTGACTTAGATGGAGTTGATTAGCCAAGATGATGAAAAGATATTATTATTTTGGTTCATATATCATATATTACTTCTGAGTTTAATCAATTTGAATGTTCATGTTATAAACATAAGTTGATTTGATTTATTTAGTTAACTTTGTTAAATTTTATTACATAAGTAATGATTAAATTGGTCATTAGTTGAATATATTTTGAATTTATAATGAATGCATTTTATATATGTATATCTATAATTATTTTATAATTTTATTAGGCGTTTGTGTATCTTACGATACATGATTTGATATGATACACGATACAAAAAAATCAAAAATCAATTCACGATACGATTTACAATTTGACAACTATGCACGTCACCAAATACTTACCAGAGGTGATGAAATTCTAATCTCGTAATCCAATATTAAGATTTAGGCATTGTTGGTGACGAAATAATTTTTCATCACCTATTTGGTACAAATACCAGTGCACAGTGCCAATTTTTGGGCACAAACTTAAATTTTTTTCAGTACCTAATTTTTTTGTAAAAAAACCCAAATACCCTATCACTCTCTCTCTCTCTCATCGTTACTCTTTGTTTAGAGCTCTTTCTCAGGTATCTTCTCCATTCCTTAATTCTATTTTCTTTCTTTCTTGTGTAGTTCTAGGGTTCCTAATTAATTTCATAGCATCAGTTTCTGCTTCATAACGAAAGTTGTGATTGATTTTTTTTTTTCAATTCTGAATATTCATCTATAATTTGGAGCGAGTTGTGTTTGTGTATGATCTTGTTAGAATTGTACATGCTTTTCTTTTTTAGTTCTGAAAGTTAACATTCAATTTCGATCTACGCTTTCGATGTTCACTCTTTGCTGTTCTCTCTCAGAGCTACAATTTTTATTTAGTTTTTTTTTTCAATTTTGAATGTTTTTCCTCCATGTTAAGAAAGCATGAAGCCCTAAGACTGCCATGGTTATAAGCTTTCTTTTTTTTTTTTTGGTTCCTAGTTTTAATTTTGATATTGTGGGTTTTGAAATTGAAAAAATAAAAATAAAATACAATCAGCGATGAAATATTTGGTCATCTAATATGGTCAAATAAAAAAATTACAAATTAAAAATCATTGGTGATGAATTTATTTCATTTTTGAATATAATGTTTAGTGACGAAAATATTAGGTCACGAAAACATTTCATCATCTATCATTTTTTCTATTAAAAAAAAATTAAACATTTTAGTAACGAATATTTTCATCACTAGGACATTCAGTGACTGAGATTACGTGATGGATGGTGTTTCGTCACCATATGTCTTAAACAATGAAATAAGGAAATTCCATGATAAAAAAAATTTCGTCACTATAGATCTTGTTTGTTGTAGCGTGTGTTGGAGACGCTTCTACTTATGCTCCCGTGCTACTGCTAGAGCCCTATTGCCATTGTACTGAGCTAGACTTTGTATTTAAGCATCTTCTTCATGTTTTCTTTACCCAAGCAACACAAAAAACACTCATTATTAAAATTGTTTTTGCACGGTCCCAACAAGATGAACTCTTTCACATGCATAACTCGCTTCACGAACTTCTTCCTCCTCCGTTGTGATCTTCTTCTTCTTCTCTTTTTAGGCATTTTTGGTGGTTTTTAATTCATTTGATAGGCATTAAAGACCTTTCTCATATTAAAGATTTTTCTTCCAAACTCAAATTTTAGTCAAATCTCCACCTTGAGCTTAAGAAGAGATGTTAAAATATAGATAAATGTTATGCCCACAACATTTTCACAACACTTTTACTACAAATTTTAGGTGGTAAGTTGTTACAGATTTTTAATTTAAATCTATCATTGAAATTACTTCTCTACCAATTAGTAACCGCTTATAATAACCTGCCATTTAAAATTTATTACGAAAGTGTTTTGGAAATGTTATGACTGTAATATTTCTCTAAAATATATTAGGATATTATATATCAAAATAATACCATAAAAAAGGTAAATAATGGTGACTCTGCCCCTATATATAGTTCACAGTCTATAGAGAAAAACAAAAGTTCCAAACTTCCAATCCAAAAAAAAAAAAAAAAAAAAAAAAAACACTCACACAAAAGGGATCCCACAATTATATAGCGCGCCTATGAGGGCGTTTGGGCTCCGCGTCTGTGCGTCTGCGTTTTCTCCAGTTCACGTTTTCTCTTTTTTTTTTTTTTTTGGCCCGCATTTGTTGGCTTTGGGAGACAAATTTTACTGTTATAAACAGTAAATGTACTGTTCATGTACTGTGCTGATACTGTTCACGTATTAAAAAATATTAAAAATAGATCCCACGGAACTATTTACACATTTAAAAATTATTTTGCTATAGTGTTTTCAGTTTTCAGTTTTCAGTTTCAGCAACAATAAGCTCAATCCAAACGGACCCTATGCATGGTTCCGCGGTTGCTAAAGAAGAGAAAAAAAAAAAAAAAAAAAAAGCATCCGATAGCTATATTTATTATTTAGGGCAAATTTTCAAAAAAAATCATTACGCTTAATTTAGTGCTATTGCCATCTAAATCTAAGAAATGATAAAATTGATCCATCTATATTCACTTTCGTTAGTTTTGAGCGACGACCACCTTTTTAATTATTAAAATTTATTTACTAAATTTAATAAAATAATTTTAAAAATTTGATAACAATTCCATTTTACTAAACCGATAAATTAAAAAAATAGACCACTGAACTTAGCCTAAACTTTTTCATCCGTAGAAAACCAAAAAGACATAAGAAACATATATAAGGAAATTCATACTAATTTAAACGTTAATTTTCTTTTATGTTCTAAAGCCCTGCACAAACTAAACACAAAAACTCACAAAAGAAGTCTAAAGCTTTCTTAGTTGCCAAACGCAATTTGCTAAACACAAAACCTAAAATACCTACAAAACCAAAAAGAAATTCCTAAGATAAAAGCCACAAAAAAAAAAAAAAAAAAAAAAAAAAAGCTAAACACCATATCCAAACTATTTATTTTCTCAAATTTCTTGGCATACAAAATTAAAAAAAAAAAATGAAAAAGAAAAAAATGACTCGAGAGAGAGAGAAAGAGAAAGAACAAAAACAAAAATGCTTTAAATAAATTTTCATTAAAAATGAATTTTATTTTATAATAAAGTGGTCACCTGCCTACACATAACCACCTCCTATCACTTAAAATTAATGAAGGTATAACAAATTGGTCAATTTATATTTTTTAATTCTCAGAGTCAGTAACAGTACTAAATTGAATATTTTCTTTTTTAATTGACCCACACCCTAAAAAATCATTTTGTAATTTGCACTAATATATAGGTAGATAGTCTTTAATCACACATAACATTTTTCAGTCTTGGAAGCAAACCGGCACATATTTCTTACCATTTAGAAAAATTTTTCACCCAAATGATTTTGGAGGAAAGTTGCGCTTTCTTCCAATCTCTTATGCAGCAACTCAAAACTATATATTAATAAATTATTTTAGAAAAATTTTGACATTATTTTATAAGAAATATTAAAATCTGTGAAAAAAAAATTAATTATTATTTTTTCATAATTTTTTTATAAAAAAAATCATAAACTAATACCTTTAGACACTTTTTACTTAAATTAATACAAATGAATGAATACTTGGACCATTTCTTTAAAATTTTGTTGAAAGGAGCTACTTAATCAGCTGCGAGAGAGTTAGTAAGTAGTCACTGTTTGGTCTACTTTTTCTTTTTCTCTATATTTACGCCGACCGACACATCTCAATATACACACAAAGAAAGGGATTAGCTTGATTGCTTGACTCACTAACTATCATAAAAGAAGACAATCACACGTTGAATTTATGACGATATGTTTCCATGGCGCACGTGCGTTAGGGATGAACGTACATCAACTTTTTGATTAAAAGTTTCGTCTTTCACGTCGGGACAACCGGACAAGTTCATATCTTTTCAGAAGAAAAAAAAAAACCATCTCTTAAATTTTGTTTTTTGTTTTGGTTTTTTTTTTTTTTTTTTTTGTGATTACCTAGATAATAAATTAAATTATATTATATTAAAAGGCTTAAAATCTATATCATGTTTTTAAGTTATATCCCAGATTTTTATTTTATTTATTTTAAAAGACATATGACCAATTTTAGCCCTAGTTATGCATTTTAATGCACTAGCTAGTTAGAGCATGTTTGGATAGCATGAAAACTGAGCGATATCACTCAGTTTTTATGATCCATCATCTAAACCGAGTGGATCCTACAAATGACCATCTGTTTGACTTAGTTTTGGATCATTGTTTTCATAATTCAAATACTCAAAATTTTGGATGTAGATGATGGAAAATGAAAACAGGATTTTGGTGTTTTCAATTTTTGAGAATTGAGTTTCAGTGGCATTTTTGTAAAATTAAGCAAAGAATGGGACCCACCCGTATGACTTGTCCTATCACATAATGTCTCTCTCCAAAAATCAGTTTGGCATTCTCACTCCAACCCGTTCTTCTCTTTGTCTCTTCTCCTTCTTCATTTTTTTTTCTTTTACCTAGAGCTTTCTCTTTTCACTGACCCTTCATTACTCCTCCATAAGCTACCACCACCACACCAGTCGTCATCATCACGAGCAACCACCAGATCGGGCCTTCGTTTTTTCTCTCTCTCTTTCCTCCCTTTGCTAGATCGATTTCTCTCTCAGGCGTTTTTTCTCTCTCTCATCCCTTTTGCCAGATCGTCACCATCATGAGCAACCACCACGAGCTACCGTTAGATCAGTTCAAGCTCAGCCTAGATTGGGCCTTCATTTTTTCTCTCTCTCTTTCCTCCCTTTGCAGATCGATTTCTCTCTCAAGCATTTTTTCTCTCTCTCATCCCTTTTGCCAGATCAATTCATCTTTATGCCTAATTTCGTGATTTGGGTCTCCGATCTAAGGATTCTGAGTTTGGGTTTGCTATGTTTGTGGTTTGGGTTTGGGTTTGCTATGCATTTGTGTGTTGATGGGTTTGGATTTTTGGTTGTGGTTGGTGAGGTTTGGGCAGTGGTGGAGGTTATTTGTACATTCGTTTGGATTTTTTGTGGAAGGTTGTGATTGTGGTTGAGGGCTGTTGGTGGGTTTGGATTTTTGGTTATGGTTGGGTTTCTTGTGCATTCTTTTGGAATTTTTGTGTGGCTGTTGGTGGTGTTGATGGTAGTGGAATCTAGATTTGTCGTTGGTGGTGTTGATGAAACTGGGTTTGGGTGTGGATTTCATGTTCTTCGTGTAGAGTCACGCGGGTAAGGGAAGAAGACAGTTGAAAAAGACTGATTGGTGGGCTCCACCATTTTGGTAAAAGGTGGAAATAAAAGTTGAGATATATGACTGGGTTTTGTTAAAAAACAAAAATTTTGGAGTTTTTGAGTGAGAGTAGGTTTTGAGTTATGAGTTATGAATACTGAGTTATGAAAACTGAGTCATGTCTAAACCAAACAAGCCCTTAATGATTCAAGTTTTGGCTATGTGTGAATGAGTGGAGGGTAATCATTCATGTGTCACACTGTAAAACCATACACTACATTGTCACTCTAAAGAGAAAGTTATACATGACTATCTTACTACTACTATATTTGTTTGTTCTTAAAAAATTACCCTCAAATTAATACTAGGCAAAAGGTGAGCATTGCATGATAAAATGGGTGAATGGTTAAAGCTGCACTTGAACATAAAGTTAATTGTCTTCATACTTGTTGCACTCTTAGAAACAACATATAGTAAGGAGGAGTCATATGATGTAACTTTTTTGAAGAATAATGTTCCTTAAGCCTTTGTGGTGTGAGGTGTGTAAGTCATTTGACCGGTTTCTTTTATCACCTAAACCATCTCACAAATGTTTTGTAACTTGATCACTGGCATGCCTCTCGCACACTACTTGCAAACTTTGTTAATTTTGGTTCATTGCACTTTTGTCATGTATGTGGTCAACTGTGGTTACATATATGCTTAGTGAATTTCATGTGATTGATGGGATAAATCTTGAATTTATTTTTATTTTTATTTGGTGTGGTTAAAGTGATTCTTGAGCGAATGAAAGCTTAAATTTCATGATATTGAGCCATGCATACATTGCATGTATTCATTTCATTAGTATCATAGTTTTTAAGTCTCATTTAGAAACATAATGCATACTGCAATTTTCTGCATTTTTAGACATTTTTTTTTATCTATCCTTGACCAATCGAAAATATCATGAGCCAATCTCTAGAAGTTTTCTATTTTTATTTTTATTTTTTAAAAATTTTTTATTGACTCTCGATTGATTGAGAGCATGCTCAACTAAGCCTCTTTTCACCCTTGCTTGAACAAGGTAGTTCAACAAAAAGTTCCTAAACTTTCTTCTTTCTCAATTGAGTCTCGATTGCCTCTCGCTTGATTGAGACTCCGGATTTAAGAGTTCAAACTTCTCTTCCGTGATCATTTGAATAGGTTTTTATTTATTTCAGTCTCTCTCTACTCTCCCTTTAGCCTCTTCAATCTCCAATTGTCCAAATCCTGGATTGAGGCATATTTCTTCAAGAATTCTTGATTATTCTCAATTGGTACATCCTAATTTGTGTCTTGCTCTTAATGTTAATCAATTTTTTTTGACATTCACGCATTTGAGTTAGGATTAGCTTGTTCTTCATGTTGCCATCAATTGCATTAGTTGAAAGCTTGGATGAGGGGATTTAATTAGTGAGATAGTGTATTAAAAAAAGGTAGTTTATGTACTTAGGGAACTCACAAACGGTATCAAGTGCCGTTTGTACTCATGGAGCGAATTGAACATTTAAAAAAAAAAAAGTTTTAATGGTATTTGGTATTGATTCAAACATCTGGGCGATTTTTGTATTTTACCCGCATAATTAACATAGAATAGGATAAGTCCACTACCAAATAAAGACATTTTACACATATAATTGTTTTTGTTATTTTGTAGTTCATAAATTGAATAAAAAGTCTAACCACCTCTAACCACCGTACTTATCTCTCAATAATTAATGAGTTTTGTAATAGAGGCGCTGCTTTTAGAACAACCTTATCAATACAATTTGTTTCACACAGCTCAATCTCTAAAGTTAATTTAAACCACTGCAAAAGAGTTTTCCTTTAACAAAAAACAATTGTTAATCTCATTTCTTATAGAAACTCAGACTTCTGACTGCTATGCTATGTTTCAAATTCTTAATTCACATTTTTGGTTATTTTTAATGAACCAGTTGTTAAGTATTCAATAAAAAAATCTAAAGCTTTTTTTATAAATGATTAATGCTTTACAAGTAAAGTCCAGATAGTAGGATTCTCTATAATGTTCTTTGTCTATTATCTGGATCGATCCACTGTCTTTACGTGAGTACTTTGGTTAGGGCTGCCTTGACCACCTGTTTAATCTCTATCACCATTCATTAGATGAAGACAGGAAATGTTAGGTAACTAGAACCATCAAATTTGAAACCCCACCTTAGCAAATATTTCATTCTATGTTTGAAAACACAATCATCCCAATTTAATTTTAAGCATACTTCCAAATTACAATTAATAATCTATCATGGACAGAATTATTTAAATTTTTAACTACTCCATTTATTAAATTCTTGGACTTTGGCCAATTGGAGTCGAACTTGACCGTAAACATTACATCAATATCTATCTTAGGTTTAGTGGTTTTTAGGTCTCATGTGATCAATGAGATCTTAATTTTAAATCTCCTAACCGACATTTTGGAACAACCTCAAAGAATTCATTTCTATAATTACAGTGTATAGAAACACACTTGGAGGAATAATTAACTTCTCAAAAACCAAATAAAGTCAGCTTTTTTTTTTTTTTTTTCTCTTCTTCTTCTTCTTTTTTCGCTAAATAAATATGATGCCAGCTAGTTATAACTTAATGTAAACCCAAAAGAAAAGGCAAAAAAAAAAAAAATATCAAGGTGTATATTTTTTTGGGTAATTGGAGTACACTAGTCCAAAGACAAAATTTTAGGCAATAAACGAGCACTGCCCATCAAGAATCAGATACTCCATAATAAAAAGATCTACCTTTTTTTTTTTTTTTTTTTTGAGAAACAATAAAAAGATCTACCTAAGCAAGGGTATTGTTTCCTAAGTAGATTCCAACCACAAAGAGTTCAAATAATCTAGTTTTTTTTTTTTTTTTTTTGGATAACAACAATCTAGTTAATATATGATATATCGTAAATGTTTTCCATGATTGTGGCCATGAAAGCTGGGTCTGAGTCACAAAAAAATAAAGAGAGTTCTGAGTCAATTCAATTGATATCTACAGTCAAGGGTTAACAACATAAGCGAAAAGATTTGAGAATCTTAGGACTTATAATTTTAAAATTGACACAGATGTGCAAATTGATTAATGGTGGTTTGTTTGGAAAGATCAAGCTCACCAAATGAATGATACTCTCTCCAGTTAGTCACAACTCACTAGTCAAATAAAGAGGGCTGTCAGCTTCTTAGTGTCATCTCCTTTGCTTCTAGTTCAAGAAGAATTGGGTCCCTGTTTTGGGAATATCTCCTAGATCCATGAATTACTGGGGTCATGCAATTGTAAGCCATAAGAACATGGCTAAAAAGTTCGCAGCAACTGCCCTGATGATTATCTTAAGCTTTTGTTTGATGTAGTTTATTTTTGTTGGGTCCACCTTTCTTCCCGTTCAAAACTCTCTCATTCTCTCCTATTTTTGTCTAGATGACCGTCAACAATTAAATGAGAGAAATGTGTTGGATAGAGGGGTTTGAATGGAACTAGAGCTAGAATCAATTGGAAATTGTATTTTAGATTAGTCTTTTTATATTGTACATTGTATTTTTCTCTACACATTTTTCATATTTTTAACATGTATTTCTATATTTTCACATGTGATTTTTCAACATGTACATTGTATTTTGTAAATTGTTTTTGTATTTTCAACTTTTCTTCTTTCTTGTCGGCCATGGTTTATTGGGGTTTGCTTGCCTTTTCTTTTTCTTACTTGGATGAGAGAGAGAGAGAGAGAGATTAGGTTATGAAGAATTTGTGTGTTCCAAACCCTATTTATTTATTAAAAATCTATTTCATTCATAATTTGATCTTAAATTGGGGATTCCTCACAATTAACTATACAGATGCCTAGAAACGAGTTGGGTCGAATTGAGATTGGGTCATGATAATCATGTTTAGGTAAAAAAACATATAATCCCAAATGTGTTGTAAATGGGTTGGATTGGTTGGGTTACGAGTTGACCTGTATTTTTTCACATGCAAAAATAAATAAATAAATAAATGAACAAAAAAATTTATAAATGTATAAATTAAAAATTAAAACTCAAAAATAAAATTTAAATAATACATAAATTTTTTAGTTTACAAATTTTAGAGTTCACTAATAATATAATCACAAAAAAAAACACTAAGTATTGTGGATCGTGTCAAGTTATCAACCTTCTCAGATATATCTATTCCTATTACATGTAAAATAATAATAATAAAATCTTCAAAAAAAAAAAATAATAAAGTTATATTACCTAAAAATATAAATATAGAAAAAATGTTTTAAAAATAAAACATAACATATTAGATAATGAAAAATAAGTATATATTGAATACGAATTATACCTTAATCTACTCACTGTAATAAATAGTAGATCCAGCACTGAAAAATCTTAATATTTGAGAATTGTTATCTACCATATAAATTTTCCCATACCAATTAAACCTAGCCCTACAATCCCATCAATTTTAAAAATAATAATCATAATAATAATCATAATAAAATACCATTTAAAAAAATGGTCAGATTGCGGGTCATAAACCCGAAAACAGCTAAAAAAGGATTTGATATTTTCCTTTAGTCCAATTTTGCTAGGTCTTACCCAATTACCCATACCATATTTTTATTTTTATTTTTAACTTCATTCATATTTTTATATGGTGGGCCATATGCTGAGGTGGGCGAAACAGGATATACTTTCTCCCTCAGCAACCTCAACGGGCAACTTTATTTTGAATCCTCAAACAATTCCAAAGCCTAAATTCGACCGTTGAACCAACCAAACAGCACCACCCCCTCAACGGTTATCTCTACCACTCAAATTTCCTTCATACATTAAATTTCGCTTTAAGCTTATTACAATTTTCCAGTAAAACACTCTCGCTCTCTTCTCCCTCTCTCTGTGATCAGAGGTTATACTTCTTAATCCCTATCTCTCACCAAGGTCTGACATTAATTAGTACTTTTCTTCAAGATGCTTAATTAATGCTTTGCGTTTTTCACAGGTAAATTCAATGGAGAACGTGCTCACTATGCTTCCCAAGAGCCCAATCCAACCAGAAAACACCATTATCGACTGTAAAACACCACCCCAGATTCAACAAAATGATGAAAACAATCGAAATCCCAGCAATGATTTGCGCAAACCCAGCACCCCAGAACGCCTTAAAGTCCCCAAGGCTTTCAAGTTCCCCGAAAGGTACACTTTTTTTCAGTGTTTCCTACAGTTCTAGCAATACACTTCATGTTTAGTATTGCAATTTGTAACCTTTTTTGTGCATATTTCTTTGGCAGGTATAGAAGCCCAACTGATTCGATGATGTCCCCAGTTACAAAAGGCCTTCTTGCCAGAAGCAGAAAAGGTGGCATGCTTTTACCACCTAGTGTAAATCAAACCAAGGTATATAAGATGTTATTGAACTATGGAACTTTTCTTTTAGCAAACTTTGGAGTTTGGGGTTCAGATAATTGACCCATTTGTTTTTTTCTTATTTGTGTTGTTTGTGCCATTGCTTTAGATCCAGGACTTGCGTGTTCAGGATGTGGGTCTCGTTGAAAAGTGAAGAAGTTTAAAGCTGTTGGATAAATGCTTCAAGATCAGATGGATTTCTTGATCCTAACGATGTCATCAAATTCAAGAACATTTGATGGGATTGTATGTGCAGAAACCCTATTGCTTTCCATTTGAGTAAGATGCGTGTAATGTTGTAATTCTCTGAGGCTTCATATGTAATTTGACTGCAGTATTGTAATAAGGAAATTGTTCACTATTTAGAGTCTATGTGCAAATGCTTCTGTTGAAGAAAATGATTGACAGGGAAACGAGTCAAACATATTACACGTGGGTTTGTACTTGTTTTGAAGAATGCAAATGAAGAAAACTAGGAGTACTATTGAGTCTTGACTAGTCCTAAGATTGGTGAACACAATGCAACCTTAGTACAGCCTATATACTGAAGGCTAAAGGTGCAGTGCACACTCTTATGAAACAGTTCTAAGTCATGTCTAGGCAACAGCCCACTTCACAATGCATTGCTCAGTCGCGGGCATTGAATAAAATCATAGTTAAAAAGGATGTCTATTCTCCTTTCTAAATTCTGTATTTTCTTTCGATGAGGGGAGTAAGAAATTTTATTCAAACCAGAAGAGAAAAGCCTGCTAGGCAGGACAACTAGTACAACAGGCATAAAAGTTCCATAAAATGCCCACAAGCAACATTAAATTCATTCCAGCTTTTAAGAACATGAGAAACATAACCCAGACTGGATCAATTCAGTTTTGCTTTCCCTAGGACTGTAGGACCCAAACTGGAGCAAGTTTTCAATGGTATTTTTTTAATAGGGTCCGGTTAATGTGTGTGCCTTAAGGACATACATTAAGCTATCTATTTTTGAAAACAATTTTTCGGAAATTGAAAAAGCTGTCAATACTTTTTCAATTCCCGAGAAAAATTTTTCCAAAAATGAAAATTATTGTGTGCCCTTAGGACACACATTAGAGAAATCCTTTTTAATATTCTATTTTTGCTAACTGAATGTGGTGAATACTTGGTTTTAAGGATGTATATGAAGCTCCCTAGGAATATTTTCTTTCTTGTTTGCAAACTTTAGTAAATTGTAATCAAACCTTTATCTCAACATGTCCAACTTACATGAATGAATTTTATGGCTGCTCTTAGTTGTAGCAAAATTATATGTAGCATGGTTCCATCATCTTTAGAACAGGCGAATTTAACATTTTCTCAATCCAAACGAACTTCATACCATTGGATTGAACCAACATTTCCATCGATTTCAAGTTCACAAACAGACTTTACTAGGAACAAAACAGCATCGTCAATGTTTTCGAATCTGGCAAGATCTGGAGGGAGGGCCTCGCCTGGCCAGTTTTCCAGCCTATCTTTCAACTTCGCCTTTAACTCTTCCTCAGAAACAAATCTCTCTTCCTGTCCTGGTTCCATTAGAACATAAGTTTCACTCTTCTGATATTTCCTACTTCTTCTAATTGCATAAACCTGAAAACAATGTACTGAGAATTGAAAATGGCACTAGTAATAAGCATCTGAAAATAGTTATTTTTAAAATCTAAACTAGTGTTGAGAGTATATCCTAGGCCCAACAGCCCTAAGCCCATTATAGTTAGTATAGTAGGTTCAATGTATTGCATTTATACTACATTCTATTGCTTGTACTATCAGGCTTAGATCAGTAAGCCTTAAATAAAAAGCCCCCTCTAGTTGAGCATACGCCACTTCATGGATGGTTTACAATCTTGTGGGGAGTTGTCTCTCTTAACAGTTGCAACCTTTGCCAAACCTTCACCAAGAGTCACACCTCTTTGAAGAGTTATATCTTTTTCAAGGGTTGCAAACATCACCAAATAACACAATCGTATTGTAAATTAAGCAAACAATTCTTCAGGGGTCAAATATCACCAACTTATGATGTTATCACCCCTCATATACTTAAATCTCCCACTTAAGCACAATAGTTAACATGATACCTTGGTACAGATACTTTGCTCTATGCTAACTCTCGACTACAATAACTCTTAAATTGGCATTAGTGAATAACTTGGCTATACATTAGCATACTATGCCACTTGTAAAACTTACTGCATCCCTTTCATGAACTATTGGTTATCAACCATACATCCCAGATGACTTCCAATTTGCACTCTTTCAAGCGAACAACATTGATCTTCTCAGGTAAAAGCTCCACCAATCCACCTTCGTGATTATTGTTATCATGCCTTAGCCACCTTATACAAACCTCACACCATTCATGAGGCTTCATCTAACCTTCTATGTCAACAAGAAATGAAGCAGAAATTGGATGTAATAACAAAAACAAGGTGTTGGATATGGTTGATCTGCCTCCAGGAAAATCTACTATAAGATGCAAGTGGGAGTTCAGGACTTGTTCAGATGGCTCTATTGAATGCTACAAAGCATGCCTTATAGCTAAGGGATTTATGTAGGAGTATGCCATTAATTATAAAGAGACCTTTGCTCTTGTCACCCATCTCTCCTACGCTTGCACTCTCATTGCAGTGGTTTTCACTTTCCACAGGGACTACTCTCAGATGGATGTAAAGAATTTCTATCAATAAGGATCTAGCAGGGAAGTTTATATGCAGCCACTTCCAGGATTTTCTCATCCTCAACAATAGGTCGGATTTGTAAAGCATTATAAGACTAAAGCAAGCAGCCAAGCACCACATGCTTGGTCTGCTAAATTCAGCTCAACCATTCCCTGCTTGGTTATTCAGCTAGCTCTTATGACATCCTCAATAGGTCGTATTTGTAGAGCATTATATAGACTAAAGCAAGCACCACATGCATGGTCTGCTAAATTCAGCTCAACCATTCCCAGCTCGGTTATTCAGCTAGCTCTTATGACATCCCCAACAATAGGTCGGATTTGTAGAGCATTATATAGACTAAAGCAAGTACCACATGCTTGGTCTGCTAAATTCAGCTCAACCATTCTTAGCTTGGTTATTAAGCTAGCTCTTATGACATCCTCAACAATAGGTCAGATTTGTAGAGCATTATATAGACTTACGCAAGCCCCACATGCTTGGCCTTCTAAATTCAGCTCAACCATTCCCAGCTCAGTTATTCAGCTTGCTCTTATGACTCAACATTGTTCAATAGATGCGCAAACCATGGCACCATTCTTATTTTGCTCTATGTTGATGGCGTGATTATTGGTAAATATTTGTGGGGCATTCACAAGCTCAAGTAGTTCCTCAATTAACAATTTGAGATGGAGGATTTGAGATTGCTTTGGTTTGTCTTGAGGTATCCTCTTCTCTTGATGGTTACTATCTCTCTCAAGCAAAAGATAACACAAAGCTTCTTTCTCGAGCTTATTTTACTGACAATAAGACATATGATACACCTCTTGAGCCTAATGTTCGACCCAATGCTCATGATGGGGAGTCTATTCATTATGCTACCCGCTATAGAAAGTTCGTTGGGAGTTTAGTGTATCTCACAGTTATACATCTATATATCTCATATGCAGTAGATATCATCAACAAATTCATGGCAACGCCGTGATCTTCCCATTTTTCCATAATTCTCTGCATTCTTTACCATTTGAAAGGCACTTGTTTTGTGGCCTAAACTTCTCACTGTCACCTTTGATGATCCGTGCCTCTACTAATGTTAACTAGGAAAGAAACCTTATAGATTGTCATTCCACCACAAGATTTTGCTTCCTGCTCAACAACTCTCTCATCTCCTAGTATAGCAAGAAACAAACTGTGGTTGCTCAATCTAGCACAAAAGTCAAATACAAGGCACTTGCTGATATAACATCAAAACTTCTATGGCTTTTCTAGATTTAGGAAAATTCCTTACCCACAATAGTCACTATCTATTTAAAACAGGATTCAATCCAAACTGCAATCAATAACATCTTCTATGAACAAATTAAACACTCTGGGATTGATTTTTACTTGTCATCATCTGCTGGCATACATCTTCACCAAGTTCCATCTACCAGGCCACTTCCTCTAGCTGGGACTGTTAGAATATATCCTTAGTCCAATAGGCCCAAACCCATTATAATCAGTCTAGATTGAATTTACTAGTACCACTGTATTGTACTTTTTGTACAATAGAGCTGTATAAAAGAGCCCTATATATAGTTTGTGATAAATACAATATAAAAAATATCCAGTCTTTCCAACTAGCTTAATACATAGATATTTCTTCTCAATCCTTTCTGATATGCTCCTTACACTATAAGATTAGTGACATTCCATCTGTGTATCCAAATCTTGGTGAAGAAAAATTAGCTCGGGGACTTGGACCCTTTTTTGTCAGTTTGCTATTTCTTGTTGCTTGGTAAAAAATTATGTATTAAAGATTTTCATATGTAATACAATATACAAAAAACTTATTGGTTTCACTTAATGTATGGGAAGGTTTGAGGATAAGGATATCTATAGTCTAAGAAATCAAAGAACAAGGATATTAGATGAACCTTCAATGCGTTTCTGTTGTTGATAAGGGGGCAAAGAAGTAAGCTACCTTTAATGCATGTCTGTTGTTGCTTGACATTTTATGCAGTTTGGGATGGACTGAAGAATTCCAGTATGCAGTTACATCCGCCGGTCTTGAGTGAATTGATGGACTTGGAATATGTTGTCTTGCTTCTTTATCTGCGTGTGATGCTGCTATCATTTTGAATTGCACAACGTTTCTTCCTTAGGTAATCAAATATACTCTCTGATATATTTAAGGTAACTAGTGGTGTTGTTTCTGCTAGTAATTGAAGTACATTATTCAAAAGGGAACTTTTTAACATGTTCACCATTTCTTTTAAACAGAGGAGAACGCTAAGACTTTGTCTTGAGGGATTCCTTGTAACATTAAATGTCTGAACTCACATCCACCTTGTATTATTCAGGAAGTCACAAACTCTATTTTTATAAGTTTACAATGCAATGTAAATAATGTTGAATTTTTGTTGATTTTATCAAATATGAACAGTATACTTTCCAATCTAGTCATTGTTAGCATTGTCATGATTCATTAAGTTGCTCCAAATTATGCTTTGATTAATAACATGTACTGATGTTCAAGTATTTTCAGACTGTCAACATGCACTTTCCTATTAGTGACCTCACGCTTGCTAGCATATTTCAACTCCATACAAAGTTGTTCTGTGTCTCTTGACTTTTGAGGTCATTTTCTTCTTGACAAAGTAGCATCCAGGCTATCCTAATTTGAGAACTGTACTTTTTACAGATTTTTGACAACTCTACTTAAATCAATGTTCATTGTTTAATATTAAAATACATTAGCAATTTCACTTTCACAGTCACAGTTTACTGCTTCAATAAGGTCCCCTTTTCTTTGTTTTCCAATTCTTAAGTTTATCTTGAATCCTATGCAACCAGTAGGAAAACATGTATATAACAATCATTGACTCAGAACCTAGTGCCCCATTACATCTTATTAAATGATCAGATTCATCACCGAGACTTACCTTATCTTCTTTCATTTCATGCTCACACTTACATAAAGTTAAGAAACATACGTGGACTGTCATAGTACAAATATCAAGAGAGCTAATAAACTGATAAGCAGTTCAAAGAGAAGAATAGAGCTTACAACTGAGGTTCTGAACTCCATTGATGAACAGCTGCTTCTCCAAAGCTCCCTCCGTTGGAACCAGTTTGCCTGTGATTTTCAACATCTTTCTTCATTAGCTTAAAAATGAAATGTGGGTGAGAGCTTATATTATATGTACCAACAAAAATGTTGTAGATAACATTGCAAAAACAAACTGAACCTCCAACTGCCTTACATGTCTTACCCCTTTTTTTTTTGGTTATATTTTCAAAACTACCCTCTTGAGCTTCAGTTGTAACCGTGCACATTCAGCCCACCAACTTAACAACTCGACCCAATCCGATGCTTCGAGTTTTGTGGGTTTTTTTTTTTTTTTTTTTTGGTGGGTTTGGATTGGGTTGGGTTCTGATTGATAAAATTATAACCCAAGTAATCTGACCCAATAGTTTTAGAAATAATTATTTAAATTTGTTAGTTCGATTAATTTTGGATTTTAAGATTTAGTTTAAAATTGTGTGTAACCCCGTGCATATGCACGGATACAATTATAAATAATTGCAATTATAAAATTCAAATTATACATTTTTTTTAAAAGAGATTCAAATTAATGAATTATATATGGTATTAGCTTACATTTTTTTAAAAAAAAAAATCATACATTTCTAAAATATGTAACGATTTATCATATTTTATATATATATATATATATAAAATAAACACTTACAGTAGGATTACACTTATTGAAAGTGTAATATATATATATATATATATATATATATATATATATATAAAATAAACACTTATTGAAAGTAGATAAACACTTACAGTAGTAGTAGTGAATACAAGATCTCAACAGTTACAGGTTAACAGTTACAAAGCTTGAACTAGTCCTAGTTACAAGGTTTGTAGGATTACAAGGCTTGTAGTGAACAAAGGTGAACAAGGTAGCAACAAGGAATTCTTTCTCTAAGAAGGCTTCCTAAGAGTAGGAGTTCTAAGGGAAGAGAATTCTGAACTAAATTTTGCTTGTGTAAAAGCCTTTCAAACATAAGGGACAACCCAGGATCGAAACCTGGCTCTGATACCATAAAGGGGGAAGGGGACACGCTGCTGAAGAGGATGAGACGGAAGCACAGTAATATTGTAAATGGAAATAATGAAAGTAACTTGAAAGTAAATAGCTTGAAAGTAAAGAACTTGAATGTAAGAACAATAATAAGGCGGTAGAACCAGCCAAGCAGTATATATCAAAATAATTCAAAGTAAATAAGAACAATAGTTTAAAATAAATGAAAGCAATTTAAAACCATCCGGTATGGCGGTAATCCGTCCAAGGTGGTGGTAGCAACAAGTAAAGTAATGAACATAGAACTGAAAATACTTCTTATTGAAAGTAGATAAACACTTACAGTAGTAGTAGTGAATACAAGATCTCAACAGTTACAGGTTAACAGTTACAAAGCTTGAACTAGTCCTAGTTACAAGGTTTGTAGGATTACAAGGCTTGTAGTGAACAAGGTAGCAACAAGGAATTCTTTCTCTAAGAAGGCTTCCTAAGAGTAGGAGTTCTAAGGGAAGAGAATTCTGAACTAAATTTTGCTTGTGTAAAAGCCTTTCAAACATAAGGGACAACCCCCCTTAAATAGGCAAAATTCGGAGTGAACAGTGTCATGAATAGTAACGGATGAACAGTAACAGTGAATAGTGACAGATGAATAGTGACAGGTGAATAGTGACTGAATAGTAAAATTTGGAATTTCCCTTCTTTTTGACCCAATCTTGTGAGGAATCCTTACAAGATTATGGGAATACTCCAAAGGGGTCAGCAATAGCCCTAAAAGTGTAGGAACAAAGCCTCATTATTGGTGTCCTTTAGAGACAAAAGAAGCCAATAAGAAAGAAGGCAACTAATAGGCATGCATTTTGTTGTCTTCACGTGAACATCCTTTGGAAGCATCATAATAGTGGAAAACCAGCTTCTAGCAGTAGTAAATATTGGAGCATTGGCCATTGTGCAGGCTAGACAAATAAGAGAATCAAAATCTTCCGCAAAATCCGGAGTATTATGAATCAGTACCGGATTTTCCGCAACATATTTGTGAAGGACAATAAAATATCTTGGCTGTTGTGCAAGCCAGACAAATAAAGTAATACCAGTCTCGAAATGGTCGTGACCTCATCAATCAGTAGAGGGAGCATCGGAGGGATAGCCATCAAAAGGATCAAAAGGACCTTGTGGAGAATCACATTCATGCTCATGGTAAATAGCATACTTATTACAGAATCCGCAATATAAAATTGGCTCAAACTTTGGAGTTTTTCCTGGGATGAGAAGGCTCTTTAGATTAGGATGATCTTTTGTTTGTAGGTGAACAAAGGCATCAGCATAGGGTTTGGGACCAAAAACAGCAATTCTATCTGTACTTCCTATGAAATGATAATTTTTCCATAGATCATGAGCAACTTCACGAATTTGATTATTAAAATAATTTCTCCAGCATTTTGCAAGACCAAAAGGATCTTTAAAGGACAATTGAGAATTTCCCTTGAACCATGGCCCTTGGTGAGTATAACCATTAATGAGAATGAGATGCTTTGAGGGGTTAACATTCATCCAATTATTTCTTTCCCATTTTGGTAAAGTACTCCAGCATCTAATAGTAACAAAAGGTCTAGTGGAAGAGTTTTCAAATCCTTTAATAGCATTCTGAATGATCTGTGGAAGTTGACTGGCCTGTTTATGGCTTGTTAACTTTACGAACCTAACAAAGCCATATTCAAACATTTGGGAAAGCCAGCTAGAATCAGGATCATCATCATCACTATCATCTGAATCTTCATCAGCGAAATATGAACCATTATCAAAATTAATAAGGAGACCAGGAAATGGATGTTTCTTTTCATACACTCTGAGACTGCTCCCAAAGTGATCTTCCCATTCAAGCTGAATAAATACATTATCACCTTCGTCTATCTCATTAGGGTCAGGAATAGTAGCAGTAACAAGTTTTCTGAAATACTTGGACCATAGGTCAAAAGACCTAGACATAGCCTTGCTATCCAGAATACGAGATTGTAAATCTGAAGGCAAGTTGGCAACAGCACTTCTTAACATGGATTGGGTCTTAAGACTCAATCTAGCATAATCAGTGCCCATTATAGTCTTTTTATCCATCGAATGGATTTCCTCTTTGCCAAAGAGTTGACTAATGTAGGCTTTAAGACGGCTCACAAGAGCCTCATTTTTTGAAGCAAGGTTATTTTCTGGAACAAAGTCAATATTTGAAGCAAGGTCATTTTCTGGAATAAGGTTACCATAATGGCTCATATAAATCTCATTTTGAGCAGTAAGGTTAACAAGGTGGATTTCAAGGGCTCTAAGGGTTTTGTGAAAAACATTACTATGGTTTTGGGTAAAAGCAAACTGAAGGTTATCAAGAATGAATTTAATAGAATCTGGTAATTCTGAATAGGTTCCATTGTGGAATTGTAGATTTTTTGTCAAAACTTCCTGTAAAGCAATTAATATATCACCATTAGAGTATGTCACCTCTGCCGGGACATCTCCTTGAAGGGATGTTGATCCACTGGGTTTTACACCAGAAGATGCGCCTTCATGCATTTTAAAAGGTCGTCCCGCTGGGAACCCTTTGTTTTGAGAATAGTCCTGTACAGGAGCTTTTCCCTTGTTTTTCTTTTCCATAATAATCCACTTACTAGTGGTATGAATATGAATATTATTATTGTCCCACTTGTTAGTGGTATTTATCCATGCATCATTATCCGATTCCTGCAAAGAATCATTGATATTGTTAGAATAACGGATAGTTTTTAACATTTTGGTGTTATGAAAATTACCTTTAAAATCATCAGAATTCATCATTAGTTCTTGAACAAGTTCATTCATGGGAGAATCTTTCTTATAAGACAAATTATCAATATCAATTTCAAATTTTGAAGCAAATTTGAATTTTACTTTCTGTCCAAATGGATCAGTAGTAATTCCATCATGTTCAACAAGAAAGGGATACAAAGCATTAATAAATGGTAGACCAAGAATCACTTTATCAGTCATATTTTTGACAAGAACAGAAGGAATCTTGAAACAAATATTATCATGGCACACATGAGCATTATTCAATTCATACTTAATTTTCATTTGAGAACCATTAGCAGAAACCAATCTTTCAGTAGATTTTTCAAAGTATTTTGAAGGAATTAATTCTTCTTGGATACAGTTCATATCTGCACCGGAATCAATCATAGCATTAACAGTGAAATGATAATCAGGAGAAACAACAATTTTGACTTTTGTAAACCATTTTGGAGGAAGTAATTTATTAACAAAAGCAAGTTGGGGATCAATGAAAGTATCAGGAGTACCTTTATCAGAAAGAAGAGCCTGTTGACTGGATTCATCTCCATCACTGTGCTCATTTTGTTCATTACTGGATTTATTAAGATTTTTATCAAGTTTTAACATTGTCAATTCTTGTTTGAGACTATTGTTATCACTTTTCATGCTTTTAAATTCATGTTTCAATTCATTTATCTCTTGTCTAACAATATGAATTTCATTTTGGAGATCATTAACAGTTAATTCTTTAGATTTCTTTTTATTAAATCTTTCCAAAGTTTCTTCAAAGCTTATAGTAGATTTTGGTTTTTTACCAGTTTCATCTCTTATCAAATTTTTCTTAAACCTATCCAAATATTCTTTCTGGAGTTCAGGGTTTTGAATTTGATTTATTAGTTGAATTATTAATTTTTCATCTTCTTCAGTCTTGGTGAGAGCATTAATAACATTGCAACAAGAATCTCTACAACCAATTTTAATATTAGGAGAATCAGAAGAATCATCAGCAGATTGATAGCAGGAATCAGATGAAGAAAAATCATCTTCCAAAGAATCAGACGAGTTGTTAGATTCAAGGATTCTGAATAATTCTTCTTGCACATTATCATCAATGTTTAACATGTTGAATTTGTTTTTCAACTTACCAGGTTTTTCTTTACAATCTTTACTAAAGTGTCCGGGCTTACCGCAGTTAAAGCATTTACCTTTTCCTGACTTTTGTTGAACATGTTTTTTAGAAACATTTTTCTTCTTAGCATAGAAATCATTGGGTTTAACAAAGTTATTTCTGTATTTTTTATATTTTTTATGGCTTTTATCATGGTTTTTACTTTTTTGCCTAGAAGGAGCAATAGGAGGCAAACCATATTGTTCACAGAAATTACCCATTTCATATTTAGCTTTTCTTTTATTCTTTAATTGGTGTTTTAACAATTTTTCATCATTACACATATTGATACCAAGTTTTTTAATAGTACTGAAAATATCACCATAGGTTAAATTATCATAATCAATAGAATCATTTTTACCCATTAATTCTTGTTTTACCTTATGAGCAAAGATAGGAGGCAGACCGTCAATAAACTTTTCTTTCCAATAAGGCTTATGGCAATCTTTCCGGAGCATCACCCTGGAAGTAAAAACATCTTGATACCATCTGTAATCAGACATAGTTGGACAACTCAAATTATTCAAATAATCAGAAACACGGGATGAAATATTGGATGGAGTACCAACAAAATGTTTGAGAATGGTATAGATCAAGGTATTAACACCATCAGGAATACCACGACCAATACTTTCATCAAAAATAGGCAAACCTTCATCATTTTTTTTAACAGCATGTTTAATAGACTCTTTGGATTCTTCGGTGATGTATGAATCCCACCATCCACGAAGAGTACCAGAAAAACCAGTAAGAAGCAAGTTAACAATCTCAGGTTGATCAAGATCATGGTTGTTTTGATAAGCAATACCAACCATAGACATGTGACTCATTTTATTAATGATTTCCTGTTCAGACAAACCATCAATATTCCATTCATAGAGCTTATCAGCAGAGACAGAAAATTGTGTTTGAAAAGATCTCTCTTCAAACTGCATATCAAGAGGAGTAGGTTTTGGATACCAATTTTTTGTAAAAGACATGGGTTTCGAGTTCCCAACAAATCTTTTAATTTCTGGGAAACCATCATCAAAGATTCTTTTTGCTGGGACAGAAGAAACAGAAGAAACAGTATCAGAATCTGTATTTTCCTCAGAAACAATTTCTTTTTTGGAAATAGTTCGAGCAGTTGGAGTACTTGTAGAAGTACCCTCAGTTTTAACCTTTAAATCAGAAAGCATTTTTTCAACAATTTCAAGAGTCTTGGACTGAGAAGTTTTAAACATAACTTTTTCTCTTTGACTGGGTAAATCAATCAAAGGTTTCTCAGAAACAGATTTTTCAAAAACAGGTTTTTCATAAACAGGTTTGTCAACAATTTTTTCTTCAATACGGTCAAGCTGTTGACCAATAATATGCAAAGATTGATTAGTAAAATTGTTTTGTTCAATAAGGCTAACAATGCGAGTTTGATCATCAGCAATTTTGAAAGGAGAGGCCTTCACTTCCTCTTTTGTCACTTCATCTTTTTTAGTAGTTATCAAAATTGAATCAAGAGGAGGATGACTAGACCTGATAATGGTTTTATCAATCTTAACAAAATTTGATTTCTTTATCACATTTAAATGTTGTTTTGAAACCTCATTATTTGGAACATAATGGTTTTCAAGAAAATCAAAAAACAAAATATGTTTTTTCAATTGATTCATCATTGCTAACCATTTTCTTTTAACACGGTCTTTGTCAGATTGAGCAAAATTATTTTGGAAATATTTCCTCTTGGTTTTGTTTTTTGCAAGCATAAACTCATTGTACAAAGAATCCCAATCAATTTCAAAGTCATCATTTAAAACAGTCAAAACTCTTAATTGATTTTGATAAACAGGAGGATTTTCAATAGGAGAATCAAAATCAGATGGAGTAACAGAAACAGAGTCTTCCTCATCTTCATTAGCAGTTTTGCTAAATGGAGTGGAAGTTTCAGGTTTAGTTGAATAGTAAACAGAGCTAATTTGGGATTTATCACTTGAAATACCTTTTAGCTTTAAATCAGAGGATGTTTCCAAATTCTTTTTCAAAAATTCATTGATCTCATGATCTCTTTTTGAAATATTTTCAGATCCAGCAAAGGAATGTCTTCCTTCGTTGATCCTCAAAGGTGGATTGTTTTGAAAACTTATTTTAACAGTACCATCAAGATATTGTTGAATATGGGTGAGATCAAGCTCATCAAAAATTGGTTTAGCAGGAGGGGTTTCTTGTTCTAACAACCAATCATTAGGAAGTTTAACATCTTGCCATTGAATCATTTTTGGAACTTGGATTTTAGCATCAGGAGTTGAACATTGAATTAACATGGTTTTACCTGAAGGTTCTCTAGGAATCATAGCACAAGGATTCATTTGAGTACCCATTAGTTTATAATAAATGCGGTAGATCAAAGCAAAAGGCTTACTACCCTCTTCCATGTGATAACCAGATGAAGCAATATTCAATGTCAAAGCTTTAACAATATTAGGATCATCCAAAGCAAGAGTAAGATCAGGATAACAGTTAAAATAAACAGGACCATCATACATAGAAGCAGTGATCATACCAAGAATGCTATCTTTAAAAATCTTAAATCTAGCATCTCGTAAACACATGAGAACAGAAGCATTAATACCCTTTCGAGTAAGCGGTTTAATAGCAACTTGAACCATACCAATATGCAAATAACTGAATTTTTTAGTAGCAAGGAAGTCATTAATATTCTTTTTAGTAAACAAACAGCATTTTTCATGAATTCTTGAAATAGAGAAAATTTGTTCAACAGTTCTGGCTTTGTAAGCAGAATGAAAAGCACTTTCAACAAAACTAGTTTTATAAATAGTTTTAGTATCAACTTTAGGAATAGTCCATTTACGAAAATCAGGGATCAACTCATTATCATCAATAGTGTGATCTTCTTCATTTACAATATCAGGAGGACAACTAGTCCTGGAGCTGATAGAGGAGTTGGATCTCCACAACTTATCCATATTATCCTAGGTTCAACACTCAGTTATCATGTTTTTCTCACAACCGTTGCATTTCGTAACACATACCCTAACCAACCTTATACCTCTCATGCCCTACACGCCCTCTCTTGGCTCAAACGGGCCTTACAGTTCGGTTCTAGGAATTCACTTTACGACTAGGGTGGCGCCAACGACGGTAAGAAAGGAACACAACAACGGAATATCAAGCGTTCGGGTAGACACGGACAAGAGACAAAGAACACAACCACACTACCACCGGCCAGAAAAGAGTGGCTCTGATACCATAAAGGGTACACGCGTGTACCCTTGTGCTATGATTCATTTGAGTACTCATCGTGGTATTGCTTTCATTTATTTTAAACTATTGTTCTTATTTACTTTGAATTATTTTGATATATACTGCTTGGCTGGTTCTACCGCCTTATTATTGTTCTTACATTCAAGTTCTTTACTTTCAAGCTATTTACTTTCAAGTTACTTTCATTATTTCCATTTACAATATTACTGTGCTTCCGTCTCATCCTCTTCAGCAGCGTGTCCCCTTCCCCCTTTATGGTATCAGAGCCACTCTTTTCTGGCCGGTGGTAGTGTGGTTGTGTTCTTTGTCTCTTGTCCGTGTCTACCCGAACGCTTGATATTCCGTTGTTGTGTTCCTTTCTTACCGTCGTTGGCGCCACCCTAGTCGTAAAGTGAATTCCTAGAACCGAACTGTAAGGCCCGTTTGAGCCAAGAGAGGGCGTGTAGGGCATGAGAGGTATAAGGTTGGTTAGGGTATGTGTTACGAAATGCAACGGTTGTGAGAAAAACATGATAACTGAGTGTTGAACCTAGGATAGTATGGATAAGTTGTGGAGATCCAACTCCTCTATCAGCTCCAGGACTAGTTGTCCTCCTGATATTGTAAATGAAGAAGATCACACTATTGATGATAATGAGTTGATCCCTGATTTTCGTAAATGGACTATTCCTAAAGTTGATACTAAAACTATTTATAAAACTAGTTTTGTTGAAAGTGCTTTTCATTCTGCTTACAAAGCCAGAACTGTTGAACAAATTTTCTCTATTTCAAGAATTCATGAAAAATGCTGTTTGTTTACTAAAAAGAATATTAATGACTTCCTTGCTACTAAAAAATTCAGTTATTTGCATATTGGTATGGTTCAAGTTGCTATTAAACCGCTTACTCGAAAGGGTATTAATGCTTCTGTTCTCATGTGTTTACGGGATGCTAGATTTAAGATTTTTAAAGATAGCATTCTTGGTATGATCACTGCTTCTATGTATGATGGTCCTGTTTATTTTAACTGTTATCCTGATCTTACTCTTGCTTTGGATGATCCTAATATTGTTAAAGCTTTGACATTGAATATTGCTTCATCTGGTTATCACATGGAAGAGGGTAGTAAGCCTTTTGCTTTGATCTACCGCATTTATTATAAACTCATGGGTACTCAAATGAATCCTTGCGCTATGATTCCTAGAGAACCTTCGGGTAAAACCATGTTAATTCAATGTTCAACTCCTGATGCTAAAATCCAAGTTCCAAAAATGATCCAATGGCAAGATGTTAAACTTCCTAATGATTGGTTGTTAGAACAAGAAACCCCTCCTGCTAAACCAATTTTTGATGAGCTTGATCTCACCCATATTCAACAATATCTTGATGGTACTGTTAAAATAAGTTTTCAAAACAATCCACCTTTGAGGATCAACGAAGGAAGACATTCTTTTGCTGGATCTGAAAGTATTTCAAAAAGAGATCGAGAGATCAATGAATTTTTGAAAAAGAATTTGGAAACATCCTCTGATTTAAAGCTAAAAGGTATTTCAAGTGATAAATCCCAAATTAGCTCTGTTTACTATTCAACTAAACCTGAAACTTCCACTCCATTTAGCAAAACTGCTAATGAAGATGAGGAAGACTCTGTTTCTGTTACTCCATCTGATTTTGATTCTCCTATTGAAAATCCTCCTGTTTACCAAAATCAATTAAGAGTTTTGACTGTTTTAAATGATGACTTTGAAATTGATTGGGATTCTTTGTACAATGAGTTTATGCTTGCAAAAAACAAAACCAAGAGAAAATATTTCCAAAATGATTTTGCTCAATCTGACAAAGACCGTGTTAAAAGAAAATGGTTGGAAATGATGAATCAATTGAAAAAACATATTTTGTTTTTTGATTTTCTTGAAAACCATTATGTTCCAAATAATGAGGTTTCAAAACAACATTTGAATATGATAAAAAAATCAAATTTTGTTAAAATTGATAAAACCATTGTTAGGTCCAGTCATCCTCCTCTTGATTCAATTTTGGTAACTACTAAGAAAGATGAAATGACCAAAGAAGAAGTGAAGGCCTCTCCTTTCAAAATTGCTGATGATCAAACTCCCATTGTTAGCCTTATTGAACAAAACAATTTTACTAATCAATCTTTGCATATTATTGGTCAACAGCTTGACCGTATTGAAGAAAAAATTGTTGAAAAATCTGTTTCTATTTCTGAAAAAACTTCCCAGTCCAAGACTCTTGAAATTGTTGAAAAAATGCTTTTGGATTTAAAAGTTAAAACTGAGGGTACTTCTGCAGGTACTTCAGCTGCTCAGACTATTTCCAAAGAAGAAATTGTTTTTGAAGAAAATATAGACTCTGATGCTATTTCTTCTGTTCCTGCTAAAAGGATCTTTGATGATGATTTCCCAGAAATTAAAAGCTTTGTTGGAAACACCAAACCCATGTCTTTTACTGAAAACTGGTATTCAAAACCTACTCCTCTTGATATGCAGTCTAAAGAGAAATCTTTTCAAACACAGTTTTCTGTCTCCATTGATAAGCCTTATGAATGGAATATTGATGGTTTGTCTGACCAGGAAATCGTTGCTAAAATGATTCACATGTCTATGGTTAGTATTGCTTATCAAAATAACCATGATCTTAATCAACCTGATATTATTAACTTGCTTGTTACTGGTTTTTCTGGTACTCTTCGTAGATGGTGGGATTCATATATCACTGCAGAATCTAGAGAGTCTATTAAACATGCTGTCAAAAAGAATGATGAATGTTTGCCTATTTTTGATGATAGAATTGTTTGTAATGGTGTCAATACCTTGATCTATACTATTCTCAAACATTTTGTTGGTACTCCATCAAATATTTCATCTCATGATTATTTGAATAATTTGAGTTGTCCAACTATGTCTGATTACAGATGCTATCAAGATGTTTTCATTTCCAGAGTCATACTCCGGAAAGACTGTCATAAGTTTTATTGGAAAGAAAAGTTTATTGACGGTCTGCCTCCTATCTTTGCTCATAAGGTAAAACAAGAATTAATGGGTAAAAATGATTCTATTAATTATGATAATTTAACCTATGGTGATATTTTCAGCACTATTAAAAAACTTAGTACCAATAGGTGTAATGATAAAAAATTGTTAAAACACCAATCAAAGTACAGATATAACCTTGTTAAACCTAATGATTTCTATGCTAAGAAGAGACGTGTTAACTGTGGAAAATCTGGACATTTTAGTAAAAATTGTAAAAGAAAACCTAGTGATTTAAAAAACAAATTTAACATACTAAATATTGATAATTCTTCTGATATTGGTAGTAGAGGTTCTTGCTGCAATGTTATTCGAACCAATGTTCTCACCAAGAGTAAAGAGGATAAAACTTTGGAAAAATTTAATAAAAAGAAATCTAAAGAACTAACTGTTAATGATTTACAACATGAAATTAATATTGTTAAACAAGAGATAAGCGAATTAAAACATGATTTTAAAGATATTAAAAGTGATAAAAATAATCTTAAACAAGGTCTTGAGCATAAAGATGGAGATGAATCCTGTCAACAAGCTCTTCTTTCTGGTAAATGTATTCCTGATGATGTCACTATTTCTCAACTTGCTCTTGTTAATAAAATAATTCCTCCAAAATGGTTTACAAAAGTTAAAATTGTTGTTTCTCCTGATTATCATTTCACTGTTATTGCTATGATAGATTCAGGGGCAGATATGAACTGTATCCAAGAAGGGCTGATTCCTTCAAAATATTTTGAAAAAACTACTGAAAGATTAGTTTCTGCTAATGGTTCTCAGATGCATATAAAGTATGAATTGAATAATGCTCATGTATGCCATGCTAATGTCTGTTTCAGGATTCCTTCTGTTCTTGTTAAAAATATGACTGATAAAGTGATTCTTGGTTTGCCTTTTATAAATGCTTTATATCCTTTTCTTGTTGAACATGATGGTATCACTACTGATCCTTTTGGACAAAAAGTAAAGTTCAAATTTGCTTCGAAGTTTGATATTGATACTAATACTGCTTCAAACATGATTCATGCTAAAATTAAACATCTTAAATTTCTTCAGCAAGAAGTTAGATACAAGAAAATTGCTGAACAAATTTCTGATAAATTGTTGCAATCCAAAATTGATAATTTTCAGAAAATGTTGATTGATGATGTTTGCTCCGATGTTCCTAATGCTTTCTGGCATAGAAAGAAACATATTGTTGATTTGCCTTATGTCAAAGATTTTGATGAGAAAAATATTCCCACTAAAGCTCGTCCTATCCAAATGAATGTTGAAACTGTTGACTTTTGCAAAAAAGAAATCCATGATTTGTTGCAGAAAAAACTGATTAGGAATAGCAAGTCTCCCTGGTCTTGTTCAGCCTTTTATGTCCAAAAAAATGCTGAGATTGAAAGAGGAACCCCAAGATTAGTCATTAACTACAAACCCCTGAATAAGGTTTTAGAATGGATTCGGTATCCTATTCCCAACAAGAATGACCTTGTCCATAGGCTGAATGAAGCTGTTGTGTTCTCTAAGTTCGATATGAAATCTGGGTTTTGGCAAATTCAGATTAGTGAGAATGATAGGTACAAAACTGCTTTCACCACTCCTTTTGGACATTATGAGTGGAATGTTATGCCATTTGGCCTTAAAAATGCCCCAAGCGAGTTTCAAAATATCATGAATGATATTTTTAACTCCTTCAGTCATTTCACCATTGTTTATATTGATGATGTTCTTGTTTACTCTAGCTCTATTGACGAACACTGGAAACATTTGAATTCGTTTCTAGATACTATCAAAAGAAATGGTCTTGTTGTCTCAGCCAAGAAGGTTAAACTATTCCAAACCAAAGTTCGTTTTCTTGGCTATGATATCTCTGAAGGACAGATTCGTCCTATAGATAGAGCCATCCAGTTTGCTGACAAGTTTCCTGATGTTATCATTGACAAAACACAGCTCCAAAGATTTCTTGGGTCATTAAACTATGTTGCAGATTTTTACAAAGATATGAGGAAACAATGCAAACCTCTGTTTGATTGGTTAAAAAGTAATCCTCCTCCTTGGTCTGATGTTCATACTTCTATTGTTAAACAAATCAAAACTCATGTTAAGACATTGCCTTGTCTTGGTATTCCTACTGTTGGCGCTTTCAAAATTGTTGAAACCACTCATATTATATATATATATATATATAATATGATTTAGAATTTAATTGGTTTTTAGACTTTTCGGTTTTTGCGCCCAATAATTTGCTTGCCACAAAAATTAAAAACTTAGTTGGACACTTGGTAGAAAATTGGACTCCAATTGAAATCCAATTTAGAATCTAATTGGATTTGGACTCTTCGATTTTTACACTCAATAATTCACTTGGCACAAAATTAAAAATTAAATGGGACACGTGGCACAAAATTGAGAATTCAATTAAAGTCTAATTGGATTTTCTCTAAGATTTAGCTATTAATATATATATATATATATATATATATATATATATATATAGATTGCGAGCTAAATTTATTTTGAATCTTATGACTTAATTTTGATGAAATCAAAATATTATGTTTAAGTGTTTAACCGTTTACATTCTTTCAAAAATGTGTACTGTAAGGGCCTAAAAAAGGCTAAGCCCACTTAGAATAGTGGAGTTAGATTTTATAGGCCCAATGCAATTAATTTATTAGAGTATGGGTTGACGAGGTCAATTTTAATGCTCTCTTATGGTCCAACTATTAGGTTAGTGGAGATAGGGCTGAGTGAATTGTAAAAAGAAGTACTAAATCTGAAAATAACACTACCTTGAGTCTGGCCGAGGAGCCAATGTTTATAAAAATTTTCAAGTTTTTCAGATACAAGATTTCCCTACACAGTTCTTCTCTTTTCTTTCAATCTCTCGTCCCCCTCATTTGGAGGGGTTTCCTTTCCTTATATAGTCCTCTAGATTGCATCCTAACCCTCCACTTGTACAATTAGGGGCCTTCTTTTGGATGCTTGTCCCATCAAGGTTGTGCTGGAAGTGGTAAAATGTGCTGCAAGCTATAAGGCCACTGTTCAAGAGTTATTCTTTCATTAATGTGGCCATCTGAGTTGGTACAGTGCATTAAATGCAGAGGTAATGGCTACTTTATCTAAATATTTCCTTTCTTCTTTATTCACACGTTTCTTCCACCTTCTTAGGTTTCTTATCTTCTGGTACTATCAGCTTGCTTGGTAATTCCCGAGGAACGCTTGCTCCTCGGGCTCCTCGAAAGGTCGACCTCTTCATCTTTCCACTTTGGGCTCTAATCCGCGGGTTGGGCCAAGATTGATGTGCAAATGGGCCTTTTTTCCTCCTTGGGCTGGGCCCACAGTTTTCATTCCATAATCGGCCTCACCCTTCCTACATGTAAACTTATTAATATACACAATTTTCAATCAACTTACACAATTATGTATGTTATTATTTTTTTTTGAGAAATAAACTAACTACTAAACACACACACATAGAAGTGTTCACCAAACCGCACAAACTGCAAAAACCGCACCAAAACCGCCCGCAAAATAGCATAACCGCATTGTACCGCATCGCACTCTCTCTATATATTAATTTATTTTTAATATTAAATATATTATTAATAGTTTAATAACCCTAGTTTTCCAAAAAAAAAAAAAATGTTTGATAACCCTAGCAAGTGTTGACTAGGAAAACCAACCCAAAATAAAGAAAAACTAGCTCAATAGTTTAAAAACTTGGCCCAAAACAAAAGGAAAAATTAGTTTTAGGCTAGATAGGAAAAGCCCAAAATTTGAAAATATACTGACCTCAAACTGTCCAAACCGCATCTTATACATAGTACCGCACATGTGACCGCAAAAATGAGGTGCAGTGCGATTATAATTTTGACTAAACTCTAAACTGCACCACACCACACCGTACCACATATGTGACCACAAAAATAAGGTGCGGTGTAGTTATGGTTTTAACTAAACCGCATCGCAAGGTGCGGTGCTAAAAATTGCTCAAAACCGCACCGCACCGCACCGCAAACACCCCTACACATGCACACACTTAATTACACTCTCTCACTAAACTCAAACATATTACTTAACCCAAAGTACTACTACAAAAGGGCCTAACTCTTGTAGTAGTAGAATGGGGTTTTAAGTAATGGAAAAGAGTTACACTTAAGCGATGTGAGACAACACCCACTTTTTTTTTTTTTTGAGAAACAAACTAATTGCAAAGGACACACACATTTAATTACACTCTCTCACCAAGCTCAAATACATACACAATTATATATGTTGAATGTACATAATTATGTACATTTTATAAAGAGTAAACCTTCAGTCCGGATGTGGCGTAAATGGGCTAATTTACACCACCAATTAAACACTGCCATGTCAGTCCTTTATTGAAAGAGCAATACACTCTAGCACACACAATTCCATCTCAATTAAAGTAAAAATCCTCTCCATACGATTCAGACCTGAGAACAACTCCTCCAACGCCTAAACCCAGAGATGACTTCTTCCTCTCCTCTGAGCATCGGAGCCTCGCCGGTGGCACCACCGCACACCTCGTCTCTGGAGCTGGCGCCACTGCACCGGACCTAAGGTGTGTTCTTTTATGATTTGCTATTTCCCCAAACTTTGGATTTTGTGATTTGATGGGTTTGGGATAATTTTTTGGATATCAATCTGTTTATATTGGTATGGGTTTTGTTGATTTGGCATGGATTTTGATTTTTTTGGGTATTTTTATGGGTTTTGATTAGATTCTTAAGTGGTAGGTTCAAACCCTAAAATCAATCTGTTTTTTTTTTTTTTTTTTTTTTTTTTTTCCAGCTAGCTTGGATTTTTTTTTTTTTTTTCATATGTGCAAAAAAAATTGCTTCTTAAATACCAGAAATTGAATGTTTGTTTCAAAATTTTTATCAAGTGAACCTACGGAGCCATTGAATTTGGTGAGACAGGTTGTGCAGCCTTGAAAATTATATGGACCTTTTACTTTGTTTCTCTCAATTATGGCAATTTCAAGGTGCGGCGGCGCTAGCTCCAGAGACGAGGTGTGTGGCGGCGCCAACGGCGGGGCTCCGGTGCTCAGAGGAGAGGAAGAAGTTGTCTCTGGGTTTAAGCGTTGGAGTTGTTCTTTAGGTCTGAATATCATATGGGGAGGATTTTGAGTTTAATTGAGATAGGATTGTGTGTGCTAGTGTGTATTACTCTTTCAATACAGGACTGACGTGGCAGTGTTTAATTGGTGGCGTAAATTAGCCCATTTACGCCACATCCGGATTGAAGGTTTACTCTTTTATATATAAATAAAAAATTGTGTAAGTTGAGTATATATAAGTGAGTACATTATTTGAAAATTATGTACAATGAATGTGTAAAATTATGTACATTCTTTAAAAAATGCGTACGTTAAATGTACAAAATTGTGTGCATTCTTTGATAATTGTGTACATTAAATATATATAATTGTGTATATTTCTTGAAAAATGTGTAAGTAGAATGTACATGATTGTGTACATACTTTGAAAACTATGTACGTTGAATTTACACAATTATGTACATTCTTTGAAAATTGTGTATGTTAAATGTATAAAATATTGTACATTATTTGAAAAATTATGGAAATTAAATATATAGAATTTAGTACATTATTTGAAAAATGTGTATGTTGAATGTAAATAAATATGTACGTTCAACATACACAATTTTCAAAAAATGTACACAATTTTGTACTTTCAATGTACACAATTTTCAAAGAATGTACATAATTTTGTATATTGAATGTACACATTTTTTAAGGAATATACAAAATTCTATATCTTTCTCGTACACATTTTTCATAGAAAGTACTCAATTAGTTATACTTAACGTACACAATTTTTCAAAGAATCTATACAATTTTGTACATTTAATCTACGCAATTTTCAAAGAATATACATAATTTTGTACATTCAATGTACACAATTTTCAAAGAACTTATACAATTATGTACATTAAACGTGCCAATTTTTCAATGAATGTTTACAGTGGTGTACATTTAACTTACACATTTTTTTATTATAAAAAATGTACATAATTCTATTCATTCCTTGCACACCATTATCAAAGAATGTACCCAATTATATACACTCAACGTACATATTTTCTCAAAGAATGTACACAATTTTATACATATAAAATATACAATTTTCAAAAAATTTGCACATTAACAAAGAACTTACACAATTGTGTTCATTCAATATACGACATTTTTCAAGAAATGTACACAATTATGTATATTTGACGTACACAATTTTCAACCCAGGAGGTTGACCGAGTTGGTTGAGCTCTCAGTCTCAAGGTGCTTGTACTAGACTCGATTGGGTGTGCTTCTCAGTTCGAGTAAAAAAAAAAAAAAAAGACGTACACAATTTTCAACGCTGTAAATAATTCTATACATTCCTCATACACATTTTTTAAAGAATATATTCAGTTATGTATACTTAATGTACACAATTTTTAATGAATATACACAATTCTAGGTAGGTAGGAACCTGATCCAACCCGCAAATTTGGGTCTATAGGTCAGACAGTTTTTTTTTTAATTAAAAAAAAACTCCCACCCAATGTTGTTTTGGGCTTCTTCTTTTTTTTGGCAGATTGTTTGAGGATATTCTTTAATACTGGCGCTTTTTTCTTTTCTTTTTTCTATGGTTTAAACTTACACATTTAACTATGTGTGCACCATGAAGGCACACCATGAAGGCATAAAGAGAAAGTTTTCAGTATAAGACAGAGAGAGGAAAAATGTCAGAGTAGTGTGTTTGTGAATTGTGATCTTTAGCAACTATTCTTATATAGAGGGACTCATGTTCATGTAGAAGGAAAATATCCATGGAAAAAATCCAAATATTCAAAAACGGTAACATTATGAAGATTTGAACATTTCAAGAGAGAAGAGAGAAGAGAATAGATATAGAAAGTTTTAGAGCATTCGGAATAAAGCTCTTAAAAGCTAAAAAGTCAATTTTTAGCAACTCATTCCACAAAAACATACTACAACAATGTTGCTATTTTTATAAATTTTGGCAAATGAGGTAAATGGCAGTCTACTGTAGCTCAAAACTTACAACAATTTTTTTTTTTTTTAATATTCCTTAGATGAAGTGGCTGATTGCTTTTGTTGTTTGTGGAGGTTGTTTTATTTATTTATTATTTTAATGAGTTGTTTATATTATTTTAAATGAAGTGATAAAAAAATAGAATTTTTGATAAAGGGTGTCTTCTAAAGTAAGATGTTAAAATAGATAAAGTAGGTTTTTGAGTTGATAAAGCTAAAATTTTTAGCTCCTTTGATGTGAATGCTCCAATATTATTAATGTCAAAAAAAAAAAAGAAAAAAAAAAGGAAGAAGATATTGGGTCATTGGAGGGGATTTTTTACCTTCCATGGCTGCCAGCTTGCCACAAATCATGAGTTACGTGCATATTGTAGAGGGAAAGAGAAGACTTTGTGAGATTTTACTGCTACCATCCCCAACTTCTTTCTAAAAAGGTTTTTTTAGGAGTGTTTAGATTTTACCTCCTGATATTTCAGAATTTAGATTTTACCCCCTAAAGTTTGGGGTATTTGAATTTTACATCCTGCAATTTTAAAATTTTAAGATGTAAAATCCAAACATCCCCAAATTTCAGGGTGTAAAATTCAAAAGTTCCTAAATTTTAGGAGTATAATTTGCAATTTGCAATTTACAATTTTTTTTTTAAGAAGTTGAATGCAAAAGGGATATATAATTTTGGGTAGAAGAAAAGCCCAAAATGAAGATAACCACCCAATAAAAAATAATCCATGTCTCCCCAATATGGAATTATCTGTTGAAGACCAAAAAATAAGGAAAGACCATTTAACATATCTGTTAAGGAAAATTCATCAACCAAATCAGAAAGTCATTCCCGTGTGATGAGGAAATCAAACACAAAAGGAAAGCAACGGCTATGATAATAAATACAGATTGAATAATTGTAGGAAGTTTGTTCCCAAAAACTTTGTATGTATAAAATACGTTGATTTCATCCTGGTAACTTTTTTTATTTTTATCTTTAGTTAATAAATAGTATCACCTCCAAAAAAAAAAAAAAAAAAGTTAATAAACACTATTGTTTATTAACTTTTCAAAATTATTAAGCACGGTATACGGTTGACAAAATTTTTTAACTTCCAAACAAGTCTCTCAAGAAAGTTGTGAAAAATTAAACTCTATCACATTACATTTGTGACAAAAAGTGATAAAAATTTTGTGGTCCTAGACTTTTAGAGTATGTTTGTTTGGAGAGATTTTAGGGAGGATGGAAAATTGAGGAAAGAAAAGTGGAGAGAAAACTTTTTAATGGATGTTTGGTTGGAAGGGGGAGAGGAAAAAGAATAATACTAGAGATACAAATTATTTTACAAAAAATTTTACAAACTGCTGATATGGTGAGTAATTATTGGTAAATGAAAAAGTGATATTAATGATGGGTTTAGATGAAAACCAATAAAAAGTTGGTCACATCATCAGTTTGTAAAAATATTGTAAAATAATTTGTGGCTGTAGTATTACTTGAGGGAAAAAAATATGGTAGGGCCCAGGTGTTTTTTTTCCGGGCCCACCAAAATGTTTTCTTCCCAAAATGGAGAGAAAACTTTTTTTTTTTTTTTTTTTTTTTGAGAAAACTTAGAAGAGAAAACTCAGTGCATTAAAAAGACTGGTGCACATGGGTTTTCGTTTCTATGCTAGTTTGGCTCTTTTTTTTTTTTTTTTTTTCTCTTCTGATTTTTATCCCAGTTCGTTGTACAGTCATACTACTGCTATCTATTTTTTCTTTTTCTTTTTTGTTATCAAAAAATATCTTCCTTTTTGTTTAATTTTGCGATTTTTTTCCTTTTCTTCTTTTTTTTTTTTTTGGTCTTTTCCTGTACTTTTTTTTTTTTAGTGCTCATCTTCCTTTAGCTAGTACTCCTTTAAAAAAAAAAAAAAAAAAATTGAAGTGTTCATACTTCATACACAATTTTTTAAATAAAAAATGTGCTACTTTTTTATTTTATTTAATGGGGACATAATTGTAAATTTATACTTACTTCATTTTCCATCCTCTCATTTTTCCTCTCAACCAAACAAAAGAGTTTTCCATCCTTCAACTTTTTCATCCCTCCAATCAAACACACACGAGGGAAAATTAAATTTTTTCTATTCTCTCACTTTTCCATCCTCTCATAATTTTCTATCTTCCCACTTTTCCACCCCTTAAACCAAACAGACCCTTATATGGCATTTGGTACGGGGGTAATGTTTTAGGATTCTCAGGAATGATTAAAAATTCTCATGTTTGGTTGCAAATTATGCTAAGAAATTAGATGTCAGGAGAATCTGGATTCTCCCTTTAAACCCCCTCTTATTAGGAATGTGGGTTCTCTTTAAAACAAGTAGGTATCTAGATTTCCAATCTTAAAGGAAATTGTATTTTTTATAAACTGACAATTTTAACCCTTTTTCCTTATCATTTAAGCAATTAAGATAAAATATAAAACAAATCATCAATATCTTTTATCTTGTCTTTATCTTTTCCTGCCAAAATAACATAAACAAGATAGAGAACTCTGTTAATATATTCTTTAACAAAGTTCTATTTAGGTTTCACGTGTAGAAAAAAAAAGTTTAAAGGGGACCCTCCATTATTGCTAGGTATTCACTTTTTGCTGTTGTGTGTGTTGCTCAACAAATTATTAATAGTTTATATTTTGTTTTTCATTATTTATTTAGAGGAAGATCTTTTTTTTAAAGGACTTGGTAGTTTATATTCAAATCTTAAGGATAGAATGGGAAAAATAAATAATTCATTTAAGATTCTTAGGAATAAACCAAATATTATCATCTTACATTTCTAGGAATCTTAAGAGATCCCCAATGAAACCAAACATAGGAATAGCTACATTCCTAGGCATCTAGATTGTAAGGAATCACATTCCTAGGAATCTGGATGCCAAGAATAATGTGAATTCCTCTGTACCAAACGCAACATTAATGTAGTCTTGCATTCAAAATTTGGTCAATATATTCAATTAAAATTTGTCAGCGGAAGGAAACTTCTGTCGTTTTTGGAAAGAATAGCTGTCACCAGTTGCTGATGATTTGTACTTAAGTTCCAAACAAATGTGTCCTCATCCAACTAAACTGACTCTTAACACAACTTGGGGGCAGCCTTGAATCCCTTTGTTTCATGATACCAAGTCCAAAGCCATATCCCACTATTATCTCCAACAGATACCCATGTATCTTACAAGCAATTGGGATTGATTTGAAGACTTGTTATTTTGGGTTCCATAAATCATGTGGATAATTCAAAATGAAACTTAAATTAGATGAGAATTTGACTAAATTAAATATGCCATGTGTGAAAACATGACTCAAAATGAAACTTAGCTTTTCAAAAGATGAATTTGCATTAGGAAAATTTCAAGAGGTGTAAATTGGCTGAGAAAGAAATGATGAAATGAAACCCTATATGTTAAGAAGGAATTTATAATATAATTTTTTTTCATTTTTGGTTTCAAAACACTATATTAAGAATATAATGTCATACTTTTATGTATGAACATAATAGTCAAGGCCATTATGGGAAAATTCTTTGTAAAAATGGTACATTTATTTACTCAAAAGGAAAAACCTATGAAGCCTGCCAAAGGAGCAAAAACTCAAAAGGAAAAAAAAAAAAAAAAAAAAAATCGATTTTAAGATCGAGTAGGTCAAGTTACGCAAGTGAGACCCGAAGACGAAACAGGCTTGAGCCTAGCAACTGAACCAATCTCAAACACCTACCTGACCTGCCCAAAGCTCATCGGGTTATGCAGTTCCCTACTTAGCTCTAGTTCAATTAGCTCTTTCTAATGTTTCCAATTGAGATGTCCAGGATTGAAATCTGCCCTCCCCTAATGTAAATATCGAATTATCAACAAACAAAGAAAATTAATGAAAGCCCAATTTTTTTAGGCAATAGCCCCAACTCAATCCACTTTAATCTCTATGGTTAGGTTGGCTTTTAGAGGTACCATAGGTTAAGTTGGTTTGGAGATTTCTCAACACAATAAGATTAAGTTAGATTAGACAATAATCCAAACTGAACCCAGCTCGATCATACATGCCCCTAATAATGGTAATCCTTAGTAGATTTTTTAATAGGTAAATAGTAAGCTTAAGGCTCATGCCAACATGATCAACCCACCAATCATCTCAATTAATTTGTTGGCAAAAAAAAAACAAATTGCATAAGAAGGTTTTTTATTTGTTGATACATTGCATAAGAAGATTCTGGCTCTGGTTCTGGTTCTGGTTCTGTATGGAGGTCATACCAGTTATAAGTTACAACAAGTTAAAACATATTATGAATCCGTTAATGTACGAGGTTAGTCAAATGACATATATATATTGGTCTTCCTTAGTCTTTTCATTTTTATGCTGAGGTGGCTGGCCCCAAAAAACTAACAAATAACAATAGAACTGTCTAACTGAACTCCTTCCTTCCACAGAGAGAGAGTGTGTGTGTTAGTAATTTAGTACTATTTGTATGTATCATCCTTAGAAATAGTTCCAAAGTGTACAAGAGTTTGTTACTTCGTTCCACAATTTCTAAACCCCGAGTTGCTCTCTTGGCCTTCCCTTATTTCCCTTTCATAAGCTAACAAAAATAACCAAAAGCTCCTTGTTTGTTGTTTGTTGTTTGTTGTTCATTGCACTCTCTTTTATTTCCGATTCCTGCCTAGTCCAAACTCCTAAGTCCTAACTACCCTCTCTCTCTTTCACACTTCTCTCTACATTTCACATAATAGGCTCTTTCCAAATTTACTCATACATTAAAGGCAATGCCTTTTCCAAATTTGTATGAGTATTTTGGGTGGTACTGTGGCTGATTGAGATTTTTAAAATAGCTTGGTTTTTCTGGATTTTGTGGTTGATTGAAGGGGTGTTTTGACTGAAGAAGCTGAGGGGCAATAATTCGACGGGTTGTCGAAGATTCGGGTATGCTTTGCTTTGTTTACTTATGTTGATTATTATGGTGTTTTATTTGGTGTTCAAGGCATTTGCATGCACAAAACCCATTTGCCTTAAATCCAAGATAATGTGAAGCTTCCAATTATTAACCTTTATTTAATTCTGTGATGCATCGAATTGCAAAGAATGTAACAAGATGCAGCACTTCTAGTTATTTGGTTGCAAAAACTCTTTCTTCCTTTTCTTTTTAGGCAGGTTGGAAAAAAACTCATTATTAAAATTTGGATTTCTCATAAATAATAAATCCCAAATAGGATTAGATTGTCAAGTACTTGATGTCCATTGAGCAAACCATTGTATACAACTCTACCCTGATGCAACTTTGTTTTGACAAGCCCGAGTTAATAGTTGGCTTATTTTGTGAGAAGCCTAGGCCATCAAGCTTGAAGTTTATTGAATTTCACATCATAGTTCTTTTTGTCTTGCAGTGGTCTAGGGACATCATGTTGTGGCATTTATGTGCATGGTTTAACTTGTGAAAGAATGCTTGTTTTGATCTTCATTACTACACTAATTTCATTGGGCACTTATGCTATCACAATTGGGTTGTAAAGTCTAACATTTGTAATTGCTTTGTTTATTTTTCCCCTCTGGTTGTGCAGTACAAATACCAGTTGCAAGTCAGTGTTGGAACTTTAAGGATTTGGTTTTAACTGAAAAATGGATGCCATGGATCATAGTTGTAAGAGTGAAAATAGTAAGAATCAAAGGGTTCATTTTGAGGTCACTCCAAATGAAGTGGACCCTGTAACTCATAGCAGGTCAGGCTCTTCAGAAAATCTGGATGCAATTGAGAAAGTTCTTAATAGCCCTTCTCTTGAATCCAAACAACCTGACCTTCAGACACAAGGACCAACATCATCAGCAGATAATTTATCTTCCTTTGTTTGGAGTACGCAAAGTGGATCAACTGCACAATTACCTCCAATTCAGTTGGTGGGGCGGCCTGCAGGCTATGATCCAAATCGAATTCCATCATCAATATTTGCTAGTAAACCGACAACACCAATGGAATGGAGCAATGCTTCGAATGAATCATTATTTAGTATTCACATCGGAAATAACAGCTTCTCAAGAGATCATTTTATTATGTTCAATAGATCTCAAGAGTTAACAAGGACAGATGAATTGATAACTATTCCAGCTACCTTCCCCCATTTTACAGAATCAGAGCATGATAAAAGCAAGAGTGCCAGTGTGGGGAAGGACTCTGGAGTAACCAAAGCATCAAATGAAACTACAAAGGTAGTTAGGAAGGAATCTCCAGGAGATGATAGAAAGGAAAGAGTGAATCCTGCTGGGGGGTTCCAAAACTTTTTTAATCTCTCTTACCATTCTGATGCGAGTGATAACAGCACCCGGTCCTTCAATTTCCCTATGTAAGCTATATTTTATACTTTTTAGATAGAAATAATCTTATCTCAACTTCAATGCATGCCATTCAGTATATAAGTTTAAATGTGACACACACAAAGATTCATGAATGTGTGAATTTTAACATACAATGTGTAAGTAAGTATGTGAAGGTTCTCTCAAATTTAATGGGAACTATATAGATTAGGAAGAAATTAAGGTGATCATTGTGCTCCAACTCTAATGTTTCTCAAGCAATTCACTTCTTGTGTGGCTTAGCAGTTACTGTTCCTAGGAAGCATGCAATATCATTTCATTGTAATCAATTAAAAATGGTTTTGGAGTCTAGCCAAGAACTAGGTTCTTTAACACCAAAAAAAAAAGTTATTCACTTATTCTGGTGTCTTCTTTGATTTGATTTCTTCATTCTCACATTTGAAATATTCTTTTTTCCTTTATACATATCTAAATACACTCCAAATGTTAGTATATCTTGACTGATTAGACCTGGTTGATAGTCATATACAATTTGCAGAGGTTTTTGCAGTTATTCAAATATGTGCTTGCAATGATAGATTAGTTTTTTCCAGTTATGCAGGTGATAGTGCAGTAAATAGCCCCAGGATATTGGAATTGGAAATCCAGCAACCCGAGCAGCAGCTGCTACAGAAATCGCAGCCTCTAAAACCGCAAATGACCTCAAAGCCTGCTAGGATCAAATGGTTTTCTCGCCTTTCTTGTTTCCCACGTTGTTGTAGATAGAGATTTTTCTATATAATTGTTCTATAAGGATCACTGTGTGACTTTCCCATTTCATTCAGAATGACTACCTAACTAGACACTTGCTCCGGATCTCAAGATGGGCATCCTCTCCATTAAACATGATTTAAATCATTGTGCATAGTGTGATTCAAACATGTACCTAAGCATTCTCTGCACCTATGTATGTGAGAGCAATTGTTTTCACCTTTCAATGATGAAAAGTGATGGGAGGAAAGAGGATCTATGATTGTCAAAGAGAAGATTCATGTACATATCTCTCTCAGATATCTCATTATCACTTGAAATATTTGTGGCTGATATGTCTCTTCATAAAGTCCTCTTCAGTCATTCTTTTTTATATTTTTCCTTTGGTCTTCTGGAAATGTTTCATCTGAGACAAGTTATCATGTAGCACCAATCTGTGATTAATACTTTTGTTTTTGTATCATGATATTGTTTTGCTTCTTGTCTTGAGTGAAATTCGATCAGCATACGTAGTTACCTCATTGTAATTCACATTGTAAGGACTCAAACATCAAACAGCCCAAACCCACTTAGAACAGTGAGGTTTGCATAATTCAACTTGGCCCAAATCAATATATTTGTAAAAGAGTGGATCAAACAAAAAGGGAGGGCTTAGCCCGAGGACAAAAAAATGGAAGAAAAACTAAAGATCATGGATTAATGTATGTAACAGGCTTATTACAAGCTTGTCCGAGGAGGCAAATAATACACAAAATGAAACATTGTTCATGCTATTCTCTCAATGTTCTTGTTCTAATGTCTATCTCCTTCTCTCCTCGGGCAGGCCCCTTCTTTGGACTCAGGATACCTCAATAAGAACAACCACAACTTAACGTTCCCTTCCTCGGTCTTCGGGCTCCCACACACATCTTTTGATGAATCGGTTTGACATCTTGCATGGTGCAACGGAATGCAAGATGTCAACAGCTATTTGTAACTTTCTTTTTCGTTTAACTTTTAGCTTTTTTTATTGTTTTTTTTATATACAATTTTTAAAATCTCACTTTTTAAAAGTATAAATTATACTTTAAGCTACTTTTAGCCAAAAAAAAACACAATAAACTAATGCCAAACGGAATGACCATTATTCTAATTTCTCACACTTTAAAGTCATCACCATAATGTATTCTTAATTTGTTCTTGTTGTGAACCGAGAAATAAAAGATAGTGTAGTCAATTCGAGATGACCAATCTCCTAAACTTGAGAGAGGAAATAGACATTTTTGGTTAATTTTATGCTTAATTCTCATTAATGCATTCAACATGCATAAAATAGTGAAGGATGAGATAACCTCATCAACAAATCCTAAAACATAGGAACTAATCCTATCCTAAAACATAGGAATTATATTGAATACAAATAAATAACAATACTAATCTATATAGGAAGATTTACTCCATCACTAAACTAAAGTCAAATAAATTATCCAACACGTGGCTCATAAGAGTTTTTTCCTTAGTTAAGTTCATATAATGATTTTCTGAGTTGTAATAGTACTAATGAAGTAGAGGAGGCAGTTGACTGTTATGTTAATATACTTATCAAACTCTGATAGTTTCTTAACTACCTTCAAATTATAGCCACATGCAATGATTAGAGTAAGATATGCTGGGGAATAAAACAAATGAGCAGGCAATACAAAATGCACCATGTTCAGATAAGAGTCGTCTTAAGGGGGTGTTTGGTTCGCCCTGATATGCAATTAGGGTTGTAAATGAACCAAACCGATCATGAACAACACGAGCTCGACTCGATAAAAAGCTTGTTCATGTTTGTTTGTTTATAAATAAGACAAGCTTGAGCCTTAGTTTTAGACTCGTTTAATAAACAAGCCGAGCCCAAGCAAAAAAATTTGTTCACGAACAAGCTCGTGAGCTATTAAGCTTGATACACAACAATTCAAGTATAGACTCATTTATAAATTTATATGTGTTAGCTATATATACTCATTACACATATCTTAATAATGACATGGCCAACATGAGATCACTACCTATATTACCTTAATTTTTTCATTCCCTTTAAACTGATCAATAACCACTTTAGACTATAGTTATATTTAAAAATAAATAAATAATTAAGTAGGCCACATATGATTCTTCCCTATCAATTATCTAAATTAAAGTTATGAAACATATTAGTATTTTCTCATTCATAATAGTTACAAACAGGTATTTTTCTAGCCCTTCGCCATCTAACGTGAATATAAAAATTGTATTTTGAACAATTGCTGAAGTTGTAGATAAGGTATGATGAATGAATGAATTTAATTATGTAAATTATTAATTTGAATAATAGCTAATATCATAAGTAAGACTAGATGCATGATAAAATGAGAATACTATTTTTTTTTTTTAATTTTAGAGATTTAGGCATTTAATAATGTAATTTTTTTAAATCTCAAGCTCAAAAACTTGACCTGAGCTCGAGTTTGAGCTTGATATTGAGCTTGAGTTTGGCTTGACTAATTAATCAAGTCAAGCCAAGTCGAGCTCAAGCTCAAATACTTCTTTTAGGCTTGCCACAAGCTCGAGTTTTTGATTTTTCCTGACGAGCCAAGCTTGAACATGCACTACTCGACAAAGCTCGGCTCGTTTATAGCCCTATGCAAAATATACAAATTTGATTTTCTTTCCAATCGACCCATATGTTACACATATTAAGACCATAAGTCTTATATCCAAAAAATATAAATAAATAAATTTTTTTAAAAATCGTAAGTCTGGACATCTGTTATTTAGCTACTAGCATAAGAATGTTCATTGAGTTAAGAGTACATTAACTGAATGAACATTGAAAATATTTAAATTCAATTAAATAAAACAAAAGATTAAAATATCTTCTTGCAGAAGTCAAACGGGGATAGATTGTATGCTGTTCATGACCAATTTAGTCTTTAGGGTTCAAGACCCCAGGCCACAAATTTGGTCCAAGATAGTGGACTAGCAAAAGTCCATTAGACCCAAATTGACCTCTAAATAGTATAGGGTTGCAAAATCCACCTAAATTCACTCAATTATTAATTTTTTAAAAATGAGTATTGACCCAATTAAACCCAACTTTTATTTACTAAATCATTCAATTCTAAAATACCCAAAAATTACTAAAAATACCAAAATACTATTGGAATTACTAGAATAACTAAAATTCACCACAAATATTCAAAATATCCACGAAACTTCTAAAAGGAGTAAATGCATGTCATGTTCTTATACTTTCTCCTCAAGCCCATCGTCCAAAAGACTAAAGAGCTGTCCACCATTAGCATTAATTGACCTCAACAACTCTCTTTGTCCCCACCTGAGTCAACCTACTTCTAAGTTCTAACATATGACGTGACTTGGTTCAGATGGGGAAATTTTGTTACACCTTCGTAAATACACACATTCTTGAGTCAAGATTTTAATTCATTTTTGTGCTTGTGCAAGTGTGTATGTGCATGTGAAAGGGTCATTACTCTTGTTCAAATATGTTGAATGGGGAGATTTTTTCTTTTAAAATCTATTTGGAAACAATTTATTTAGTTGAAACTGAAAATTTTTTGTTGAAAGTACTATAAATAAAACTAAAAAATAGCTAAAATAGTACAGTGTGACTTATGAAAAGTACCAAAAAGTGTAATGAAACCTATGAATAATAACGAAAATAAGTTAAATAGTAAAAAAAACTGATTTTTTAAACCAATATTGAGAGTTTTTCTACTTCTACAAACAAAATCACAATTTTTGCCACAATTTTCCTATCTAAACTCGCCACTTTTTATCCACTAATTACCGTCAACTGCATGAATAATTGTGGCAAAAATGGTACAATTTATTATGTTACTAGATTTTTTGTTCCCTGTAAAGTTAGTGCTAGTTTATCAAAAAAATATAAAGTTAGTGCTATGAGCTATTTTCCCACCCTTAATTTCCAATCTCATCGGTAAAGCTCTTGCCTTAAAAAACCAATTGGAAGCTCACTCTGTCCTAGGCAACTCAAACAAAGTTGGGAAAGTGTGCTCTCTCTATGGAGGGAACGAGCCTATCCGCTACTATCAAAAGGGGAAGAAACTAATGTTGTAAGGTAAAGAACAAGGTAGCCTAGTCACAAGCATAACAACACAAACTAAAAAACTCAACAACTATAGTAGAAGAAAAAAAAACCCTTTAAATCTCATCACCCAAAACATGCACAGCTTTTAGATTCACTCTCTCCAACCAAACCAATCTTTTCTCCTCTCTTTTCTTGAAAGAAACAAGCCAAAGGGAGATTTACCCTTAATTAAAAAGCCTCTTACTTTCTGATTTCTTGGCCTAGGGTAGCTTTAGTAGAGAGAAAATAACTCCCTTTAAGATAATTTATCTAACTTTTTGTTGAAGTGAGAAAAAAATGAGATTTTAAAAAGTTGTATATAAATTTATAAGCTCAAGCCAAACAGATTCTTATTTATATTTCAAGTTCCTATTTTCATATTAACATATATGCTCACTTGTAGTTTTCTTTTATATTTCTTAAGGGTTTGGTTTACTTCTAATACTTTTTTAATTGGAGATTTCTTTTTATTTTAAAAACATAATAGCAAATGGTAGTGAGTTTTAATCTCCGCCTTTTATTTAATTAGTAAGTGACGTAACAGTTTCTCATTTAAACAAAAAAAGATTCTAATTTAAAAAGTATTAGATGTAAACTAAATCATTTTCTTAAAAAAGCTAACGTAAACCTTGGCAACAAAAGATGTACATATTATCATTTTCTCTTCATTAAATAATTTTGAAGATTAATGCTCATATCTTTATAGATACTTTGTTTATTTATATAAAATAGAGTTGTCAACGGGGGAAAACACCAAATTAAGAAACTTGCTGAGAAAATTTATCCACCTACTAGTCATCATTAAATAAAAAATAATAATCGTAAAATAATTTCTTTTTTGTTTTTTTGGATAAGCTAAGGAAAATTACTTAGCCACATTAAGTTAGATGATGTCACTCTACGTCATTTATTTTTTTTAATAATATAGACCTCAAGATCATAGATACGAATTATGAAAATCTGTAACAGTAGGAGTTTTGGCTTTTTCGTAATGTTGAACTTAATACATGACAATTGGAACAAAGCACCCTATGTAGATGCTTGTAATATATGACAATTTACTTTACAATAAAGTGCGTTTTATGTTAGCCAATGAAAAGGTGCATGTTTATTTTGCTTGTAACTATTATAGTAATCCAAAAAGGAAAAAGCAACTATTATATATATAGTAATATGCCACTATGAATTATGATCATTTTTGTATGATTAAAGAAAGAACTTGTACTAGTCCGTTCGTACATATTTCGTTTTATTCAAAGGAATGGATTTGGGTCGGACCAAAATATGAGTTTTTTTTTTTTTTTTTTTTTTAATTATTTTTTAATTAAAGATATGATAGGATTTGTATTTGTGGCGTTTGTTCTATAATGATTACCATTTTCTGTTAAAATAATAATTACTCTTATCATTAGAATAAAATATCAATTGATTTTTGACGTAAGTTGGATTTAACATTTTTTTTTTTAATTTTTAGTTTACAATATGTTGTGCTGACTTCGCAATAACACTTTGTGTTTAAGGATGTGCCAATTCAATTACAAAACTATTGACAATTGAATTCGAACTCAAATGCTCAATTTCATAACAAAATGTGAGTCTTTTTTCTTAAAAAAATTGAACAAAACTTAATTCCAATTAGTTATGTTGGTTGAATGAATAAGTATACGATTTAGCTACTCACAGTGACATTGATCAATATCTACTATTTATGGAAACTGCTTTACTTCATAATTAATCATTATGTTTATTTTTTATGCATTTTTAGTTATATTTTCTTTTGAGTGTTAAGTGATAGCTCAATTATAATCACAATTTTTTATAGTGCCGCGCTCTTTATTGCTATCTACCATATGTATATAAATAAATGAAAATTTTATTTATTCTTTTTCTATTTTTGAACATATAGTTTAATAATGCAAACGCTCCCATCAATCACACTCTAATCTAAAAGGGCAGCTAAAAATTCCACTGGGCTTACTATAGGGCCCTTTAGCCTATCTGGACCTCATGAATCCTGGACCTACGCTACCAAAAGGTCAGTGGGCCCTCTCTCACCTTCTGGAATAACATCCCACGTGGGCTCCTTTATCTGTATCCACGTGTTGCTACTTTAAGGAATCTTTTTAACCTCATTAAAAGCCTAACGACCATACCCCCCAAAATTTTCTTCTCTTTTCTTTTATTTTTTATTTTTTATTTTAGGAAAAGGAATATTTAATATAAAATAAGAAGCAACAGCTTTTACAAAATATTTCATAAGAGTAGAGATGCAAGTTGGCACAAAAAATTTCATAATTGCTATATTGCTGAGTAGATGAAAGAATAAAATTATGACCAAAATATTTTCACAATAACTTTACAATAAGGTTTAGATGACAAGTTATTAATTATAGATAAACACAATGATATCATTATTAGTAAGTTTGGATAAGAACTAATAAAAATTTATAACTTAAGTTTTATTGTGAAATTATTGTATCCGTAGCATTATTCATATGTTAAAATATATGCAGTGGTGGACTCATATAAAACTTATTAACTCAATTATTAAAAAATATATATATTATAAAAATCATTATATTTATAGAATTACTTGGCAAGTTATTATATTATAAAAATGATTATGTCAATAGAGATACTTGGCAAGTTATTATTGATAGATAAGTTTTTATTATTATATAGAAATGATAAATAATAAAATAATGTTAATAGATGATAAAATAACATCAATAATGACTTAAAATGAAAATCAATAAAAGTATGTTATCTCAATTTCTATAGCCTGCTATGGAAATTGTGGTGTATTCCTGTATAAGTAATGTTATAGACACAAAAAATTTCACAACAATTAAATTAACAAATTTTTATTGATTTTTATTTAAACCCATCTTTGACATTATTTTTTATTATTTACTATTAACAATCTGTCATATTAACCATGTGTGAAATTTGTTAACAAAATTTTTTTTGGAGGCTCTCTCTTTTTCTTTAAAAAAAAATTTCAACTTATGATATCCGCTTTTGATGATGACTTTATATTATTAAATCAAGACACTAATCGATTCTAATATAAGTAAAAATTAAACTTCAAACCTCTTATTTAATCATTAAAATTTTTATCAATGGAGCTGCCACGAAGCCACCTCTTCCTATTTCCTATTTAGCACTGCTCAAAAGAAAATTAGAAAAGCCTAACCAATAGGCACCAACAAGGCTAAGCAGAACCCCAAAGTTGACGTGGCTGATGCATTTATTGACCGGCAGTGGACCCCATTTCTACCCCGGTCCCCGGGTATGTCCACTGGTCCCACATCACCCACCCAAAACCGACAAAAACCCTAATTTTTTATTTTAAAAAAAAATCCAAAACCCAAAAAAATAAGCCAAAGAAGACGAAGAACAAGAACTAAGCCAAAAAAAAAAAAAAAAAGGAAAGGAAGAAAAACGCGTTTTCTCAAAAGAACAGAGTTGAATCTTCTCTCTCTTCTCTGTCTTCGTCTCTCTCTCTCTGTCTCTGTCTCTCACTTTCTCTCTCCAAAGAACCAAAAATTAGGGTTAGGGTTTTCACAGAAGAAAAGAAAAAAACCCTAATCTTTGCTGTGCAAGTGAAGGTATAGGGTGGGTTCAACTGAGATTGTTTTTGGATACCCTTTTGGGTGTTCTGAAATGGGTTCCTCTTCGTTTTCCTCTTCAGTGATCAAATGGCACTTTTTTCACAACCCCATGTCTCCAATACTTGTTCTACTGAAGTTTATGTTTCTCCTATGGGCTTTCTCTCTTTCTCAAAAAGGTTTCGTCTTTGCCGATTCAGACAAATCGGTGCTCCTCCAGTTGAAGAACTCGGTCTCTGACCCATCAGCTTTGCTCTCTACTTGGGACTCTGATGATTACTGCTCGTGGTCTGGTGTCTCCTGCGACTATAATTCCCGTGTAGTTTCACTGAACATTACTGGGAATGAGCACAAAGGTAATTCTTGTTCAAACTTTGCTCAATTTCCGCTTTATGGGTTTGGGACTAGGAGGGACTGTTGGACTAGTAGTGGAAAATTGGCTGGGAAACTGTTGCCTGTGATTGCTCAGCTTACTGAGCTTAGGATTTTGTCACTGCCCTTTAATGGTTTTCATGGTGAAATTCCTGCTGATATTTGGGATATGGAAAAGCTTGAGGTTCTTGATCTAGAGGGAAATTCGGTAAATGGGTCGATTCCGGGCCAGTTCTACGGGTTGAGGAATTTGCGGGTTTTGAATCTCGGGTTTAATAGGATTGTTGGGGAGATACCCAGCTCGCTTTCGAGTTGTGTCAGGTTAGAGATCTTGAATTTAGCGGGAAATCATGTGAACGGGACCATTCCGGGGTTTGTTGGCGGGTTGAGAGGGGTGTATCTGTCGTTTAATCAGCTTAGCGGGGACATTCCTAGTAAGATTGGGGAGAATTGTGGGAAGCTTGAGCATTTGGACTTTTCGGGTAATTTCTTGGTTGGTGGGATTCCAAGGAGTTTGGGGAGTTGTGGTCAGTTGCAATCGCTTTTGTTGTATTCGAATATGTTGGAAGAGGTTCTTCCGGCTGAACTGGGCCGGCTTCAGAAGCTTCAAGTATTGGATGTTTCGAGGAATAGTTTGAGTGGTTCGATACCTTCTGAGCTTGGCAATTGTTCTCAATTGTCTGCCCTTGTACTATCAAATCTGTTTGATCCACTTCCGCAAGTTAATAACACAAAAGAGGACTCTTTGATGGACCAACTGGGTTCATCAAATGATGATTTTAATTATTTCCAAGGTACGATTCCTGTGGAAATTATAATGCTTCCTAAGCTGAGAGTATTATGGGCACCAAGGGCAACTCTTGAGGGCAGGTTCCCAACCAGTTGGGGTGCTTGTGAGAACTTAGAGATGATCAATCTGGCTCAGAACTATTTCACTGGGGAAGTTTCTGACGGGCTCAGCCGCTGCAAGAAGCTGCAATTTCTTGACATAAGCTCAAACAGGCTTTCTGGGAAGCTTTTTGAGGGACTTCCAGTTCCTTGTATGACTGTATTTGATGTCAGTGGGAATGCCTTGTCAGGTATGATCCCCAAATTTTATAACAGCACTTGTCCCCCCGTTCCTTCCTCAAATGGAAGTCCTTCCAAACCTGGCAGTGACCTATCCACTTTGTATCTATCATTTTTTAATTCTAAAGCCCTAGTTGGAACTCCTTCTCAGTCACTTGGAGAAGAAAGTGGTCTTGCAATATATCACAATTTTGGACACAATAACTTTACTGGCACTATCCAGTATATGCCAATTGCACCTGAAAGACTAGGACAGCAGACTGTTTACTCATTTCTTGCTGGAGAAAACAAGCTTGCTGGACCATTTCCTACCAACTTGTTTGAGAAGTGTGAAGGATTGGATGCACTGATTGTCAATGTTAGCAACAACAAGATATCTGGTTCAATTCCAGCTCAAATTGGTACTGCGTGCAAATCTCTTAAAGTTTTGGATGCATCTGTCAATCAGATTGCTGGACCAATTCCCCAGAGTTTCGGAGAGATGGTGTCACTTGTTGCCCTTAATTTCAGTTGGAACCTGTTGCAAGGTCAAATTCCAACCAGTCTTGGTCTGATGAGGGACCAGAAGTATCTCTCTTTGGCTGGTAATAACCTCACTGGCTCCGTTCCTTCCAGCTTGGGGCAGTTGCAGTCTTTGGAAGAGCTGGACCTTTCTTCAAACTCACTCACTGGGGAAATTCCGAAGGATCTTGTAAACTTGAAACGGCTGACTGTTCTGCTGCTTAACAACAATAATCTCTCTGGGCAGATCCCCGCTGATTTGGCCAAAGTAACCATGCTCTCAGCATTCAATGTTTCCTTCAATAATTTGTCTGGTTCACTGCCATCAAATAATAACTCAATGAAATGCAGTAGTGCTCTCGGTAATCCATATCTGCGGCCTTGCCGTATGTATAATTTGGCTGTGCCATCTTCAGATCTGCAAGGAAGTGATGGCAATCCACAATCTGTTACTGCTACTCCACCATCAGGAGATACAAACCAAGGAAGTGGGAGTCCTGGTTTCAATTCAATTGAGATAGCATCCATAACATCTGCCTCAGCCATTGTTTCAGTTCTTATTGCTCTGATCATCCTGTTCTTCTATACCCGAAAGTGGAACCCAAAGTCCAAAGTTACTGGGTCTGTCAGAAAGGAAGTAATTCCTTTTACAGACATTGGGGTTCCATTGACCTTTGAAGGTGTTGTACGGGCTACAGCAAATTTCAATGCAAGCAACTGCATTGGGAATGGAGGTTTTGGGGCAACCTACAAGGCAGAGATCTCCCCTGGAGTCCTAGTGGCTATAAAACGGCTTGCAGTTGGAAGGTTCCAAGGCATTGAACAGTTCCGTGCAGAAATTAAAACTCTTGGAAGGCTCCGCCATCCAAATCTTGTCACTTTGATAGGTTTTCATGCCAGTGAAACAGAGATGTTCCTTATCTATAATTATTTGCCAGGTGGTAATTTGGAAAAGTTTATCCAGGAAAGGTCCACAAGGGCAGTGGATTGGAGGATACTTCACAAGATTGCCCTGGATATAGCCCGTGCACTTGCCTACTTACATGATCAGTGTGTACCACGGGTGCTCCACCGTGATGTCAAGCCCAGCAATATTCTGTTGGATGATGATTTCAATGCTTATCTCTCTGACTTTGGATTGGCCAGGCTATTGGGAACTTCAGAAACCCATGCTACAACTGGTGTGGCTGGAACTTTTGGTTATGTTGCTCCAGAATATGCAATGACTTGCCGTGTTTCCGATAAGGCTGATGTGTACAGTTATGGTGTGGTGCTTCTTGAGTTACTCTCTGACAAGAAAGCTCTAGATCCTTCATTCTCTTCATATGGGAATGGCTTCAATATTGTGGCTTGGGCATGTATGCTCCTGCGTCAGGGCCGCGCAAAGGAGTTCTTTACTGCTGGGTTATGGGATGCAGGTCCCCATGATGATTTAGTAGAAGTTTTACACTTGGCAGTTGTGTGTACGGTCGATTCTCTCTCTACGAGGCCGACAATGAAGCAAGTTGTACGACGGCTTAAGCAACTTCAACCCCCATCATGTTAGGCGCCTGGTGAGACTTTCAATTATTAACATAGCAATTTGTAGAAGGTAAGCCCCATTGTAATTTGTGCTTGTGCACGTGGTGGTCTTCGTGCCCTTAGCTTGAGTTCTAAATTGTAGTTAATCCACTTGTAAATTGTAATATAGTTTTGCCCCCATTTTTCCAAGTTACTTCCCTGATTGGGGGGCTTCCTGATGAATCTGCAGAAGAATGCAGATATTGTTTTCCACGTTATATACTTGTACTTCAGGTTTATTTGTTGTTCAATAAAACCATAGAATAGAAGAAATATTGCTGGGAAACTTAGCTAATTACTTAAATTCAATTCTTTCCTATCTTTAGCTAATGCAACAATTAATCCATATTGGTATATCCTTGAATGATTCGTGGCGTTTTTGCTTCCAAATCAGAAACGTATACCCATTTCTGAATTGTTTTCCAATCTAATAAACAGTCAAGTCCAACAACAAGCTCCTTGAGATAGAGCTCCAGCGCAATGCGCATGAACAGCTTCATGTTCAGGTCATTGGGATGGATCACAAATGGAGGAGCAGCTGCTCCACCAGCAATCATGTTCATCATCGGAGTTTCAACCTGACAGTGAAAAGAACATTGAAGATAAAGAAAAAAAGTCTTAGTGCCACATGTAGATACCACCTGGATGAATTGAGTAATCAAAGATCCAGACAAGCAACCAAGAAATCAAGATTGTCAAGAAAGCGCTGAATATATGAAATGATCTTAGATCTTTGTGATAAAAATTTGTTGATCCTCCATATTCATCATTAAATCTAGATAGGGTGTGTTGATAACGAGTTTCCTGATCTTTCAAAAATATATGTTTCAGGATTCCAGGCCTCTTTCTTCTAATCCTGATCTTTCAAAATATATGTTTCAGGATTCCTGGTATACCTCCTCTTTCTTCTAATCGGCATTGTCAGACACAGAACCAGCCTTGGGCTATTGCCTTGGAATCATATGGAGAGTGGAGACAATGGGATAAGACTGAATGATCTTGGAAGAATACTTTTAGCTCCCCTTTTAGTTTTCCCTAGAAATCGAAAGAAAATGAGGTCCAAATTCGTAGGCAGCTGGCAACGCCCGAGTTTTGATGGTGGATAATATAAAATGAAACTGTGAAGGGATTCGAGCTATGAAGGGGGAAAAAAGATGCCTAAACTCTTTGCATTAATGTTTTTAATTATAAAGCAACAAATAAGGGTATCTCCTAATCTGATTCAGGGACCCATATGCCCTTGCACCCGCACTTAACAACTATTTTCCCTGGCTTTGCTAGGAGGATTTTCCTGTACATTCTTGAATTGGTTGAGCAGTAAAGAAACTTACCGAGTTATCACTTTCAAATTCAGAGAATTTTTTTTAATTAAAAGTGGACAATCATGAACTAAATCCTATTTTTCGAAAACAGTTAAGGGTTCAGAAGTTATAAACCCTTCCCATGAATGTGGTGGAGGCCTCAATTGATTAGGGGAAAAAAAAAATCCTCAAAACCCCTTGGGATTATCTTGTAGTTGGGAAGTAGAGAAATGAATGAATATAATGATAATTTGATTCTTTGTAATATATTGGAGAGGAAAGAAACAGAATTTGTTTTTCCAACTTCAATATAAGAAGAAAACATGGATACCATTATTTTTATAAATTTTCCTATATATGTCAAATTCACTTCGGGTGATTCATTAGCAACAATACTTCCAGTATTTTTAATCTGCTAATATACAGTTGCAAGACCAAACTGTGGTCGTTTGAGAATTCAAATACATTACAGGCTACAGCCTCTAGTTTGTGCATAGGATAGACATGCAATGAAACAAACTAAAAGAAATGACTTAAAATGCTCTATATCCATTTTAACCTTTTGAACGAGAGGCTTCATGTACTGACTGAATACAATACGAGTGCCACTCCATTGAAAGACAAGAAAATTGAAAACTAAAAAACATGAAAGAGAAAATGAATCCACCGTTTTGGTAGTCTTCCTCACATGGATACAGGATAAACATTATAAAAAGGGAGTGGGGTTAACAACTATATGTTTTAGAGGGTGTGCCACATCACCACCACCAGCATGCTTGATAAACTCTGCGGGAGTTAGAAAGCTGCCATGACAAACGCACACTATCCTCACTTCCTCACCTTTCCTATATCTGTAAAGAAAACCTTCTATCCTTTTTCCATTGGGGCCATCACCTTTGGTAGACACACAAGGCATATCTTCCAACACATTTCTCACAATCTCCTTAGCTACTCCCTTGTCAGCATCCGTAGGTTTTTTAGATTGATTTTCCATCAGAGCTGTGGCACACCTGCTTGATTTTTCGGTGATTGTCATTCCATTGTAGAGTGGTGGTTTCTGGTCACTTTCTGTTGAGTGAACACTGGTGGGACTTCTCACTTCTATGCACTTGTTCATTCCTGCTGCATAACCCAAAACGTAAAGCATGAGTGGATTGATCAAAGAATCCAATAATAGCTCATGAATGCAGACTGTGGGAAACCGTAGTGAACATCTGCAGAATATGATTACAATTGTTCTACCAACATTTCATAAGATTACTGACAAGAAACTTTCAGATAAGCCTATATACAATACTGATTGGAAGGATGAAATGCCTGATAGTTGGACACAGTCATTAACAGTGCATCCAATGTGGAAAATCAAAATATTGACCATTCAAAACCAAAAGCCACATCTGATGCAGCCCTCAATTTTAGCTTTAGGAAGAAATTTCTGGTTTAGCTTGGGATGTCATTAGGGTGGTCAGATAATATCTGCTTGCATGCGGAGCAGTAGAAAGTTATGACATAGAATTAGTACAGAAATAATACATATTCTTTTTTTTTTTTTTAATTAAAAAAGAAATTGCTCTATCAGGTTTTCAAGAGTAATGAAGCAAGTGAGTTAACCAGGTTTTCCGTGGCTTCCTAAGTAACACAATTAAAAAGATGCAATTAACAAATAAATATAAGTGAGCAATCTATTCAAACAATCGTTTCTCACTTGGGCATCATCTGTTGCACTGAAAATCAAATTTTCATAAGAAACTCAAGTTCATTTGGCTGGGAAACTGTGTGAACTCGCTAATTGCTTTGGACCAAATGGAATCTTCTCCCCCAAAAGCAAGGGTCGAGTTCCGAGTTCAATCCCAGCTTCAGCTGAATTTCCCTATTAGTTACAGTTGATGTGTAACTCAATTGGAGCAGTACAAGACACACTGACACAGGAAAAAATGTGCCACATAACTGGTTGCCTGTGCTAGAAATCTCATAAGCTGATGCAATTGTGATCATTTTAATAATCAAATCCAGAACAAGAAAATTTTTCTCCATATCTCTTTTAGAAATGGATTCTCTCCATCTTGAAGTGATGAGTGTTCATGTTCTACAGTTCCAAAGAGACTTTTTGACAATATTTAGCATGGCTTTGACCTAGAAATGCACATTAGTAACAGTGAACCATTCGTAATAGAACATCAATAATCGCTTGTTTTACTACTCAAATAGCAGAAAAAATTTGATTGTGTCCTCTTTCCTCAGGTCTAATGTTTCTATATAAACAATTGATAATTTAATATACATGGTCCAAGCACATCTCATCTTTCCAGATTCAGTAGCCACTTAATTCGTCACCCAGGGGCATAAATATCATCATATAATTTCCTAGTTCCAAGTCACTTACAGGATGATGCTCAATGTAAATCTAGTTCTGTGCATCAGAACTTTTCTTTCTCCTTATAATTCTTTTCTTCTCTTTTTTTCTTTTTCCTATGGTGGAATGACTAGGGGTGCCCTGTGAGAGAGGGGTATGCACTGGGATTCTGAACATTGATTCCTTTCAAGAGTAAAACCCAAAGTATGTAGAATCAATTATTACTATCCCGTAATTTAGCTTTTTATGATTTATCTTCGTTCTTGTTCTTCAACAGATGCAAATTAGGCAGTAGCAACTGGACATTTATGCTATTAAATATATAATTAATACCCAGATGTTACTTAATGCAGGTTTGGCTAAACAGTATAGTGTGTGAATAATTATGTGTCAACAAAATTCATTTGCAATTAAAATCAATTTCGTGATAACATAGTCAAGAAGAGCAAACATTTTAAGTAAACACATCAATACATTTGCTTATTTAACAAGGCAAAAAAAAAAAAAAACCCAAAAGATCCCCAAATGAAATTATCAAAACAATATAGAATTCCAATCCTACTCAACTCAAAAAGAATCAAAATTCTCATTCTTTTCAAAAGGTAAAGGCAAATAAAAGGTCTCCATTGTATAGAAAAATCCTTCTAAAATTACAATCAGTCTTTTTGGATCTCAGCTACCTTCATATTAATACGGGTCAACAGCCAGCCAGCCAGTCATTCACAAACTGTATAATGCAAGCCAACTAAACCAAATAAAACACATCCATTGTATCAATCTTGATCATTCCACTTTCTTTTTTTTATTTTTTATTCTTTTTTAATTGAGGACAGAAAGTCAATAGAATAAACAGATGCAACCACCAAATATGCCACCAGTATCCAAATTTTCTTGTTTGCCAAACATACGATTACGCAATAAGCATAAGATGTTCAATAACATAAGCAAAAACAGTTATATTGAAAAATAAAATTCATGATATTGCAATGGAATTACCTTGAGGTTGAGATGGTTGGCTTTCGGATTCAGAAATCCCAGAAGAGGCGCTCCCTTGGGAACCAATTGAGCCTTGTGATAAGGGTATTGGTTGTTGTGAAAACCCCTCCAAGCCATTTCCTTTTTCACAACCCCAAGAAAACTCATTCAAAACCTTCACACACTGCTCTTTCTCTTTCTGATCATTACTATTATTACTACTATTATTGTTATTATTATTAGTATTGTCCACCCTCTTATCCTTCCAATTCCTTTGCTTCTCCGACCTTTTCCTCTTCGCTTCCAATCTTCTCAGACTCTGCAACTCCTTCCTCTTCCTCCACTGCTCCTCTGTCTCCGTAGGCAAAGAACAAGTCCTTATCAAAGGTGTTGGTGCACAAGCCATAGGTACCACACACGTTGTCTCTTTTTCTTCCTTCACAAAGTCTGGTATCGAAGACGACCTCATAAGCTTCTTTGCTCTTTCAGGGTCCACCCCAAACCGACCATTCAGTGAAAGCCCAAGACTTAGCTCTATCTCCTCCTTATCTTCTTCGCTTCCCTCATCCACTTCCATTTTCTCATGAAAATGATTCCCAGCCATAATTCTCGGCAACAGATCTCTCGGGAAATTCCTCATTTGCATGGGAATTCGTTGGCTTATTTCTCTGCTTCCAATATTCTCTGCTTGCGCCATTCAAAATGAGAAACAAAAAAATAATAATAATAATACACAAACAAAACACTACAAGAAGCAAACTTTGATCAATTTTTAGAAACACCCAAATGAGAAAACTTGATAACAAAGCAGAATTTTATCTGGACTTCGTTGAGAATATAGCTCATAAGCTCCATTTTTTTTTTCTTTTGAAAAATCAATTCCAACATTGTTTCTTTAAGACCCAGAAAGAGAAATACCACATTTTTTTCCTCTGCAACTTTCCCGGCAAAAAAACTTTTCCCAGAAAACAGACAGACACAAACACAGACACAAGAGAGAGAGAGAGAGGCAAAGCAAAACAATCAGAGAGAAAATATATTACTTTTGATAAAATGGAAATCAAATTATATTTTTCTCAGCTATAATAATAATAATAATCAAAGAGCAGGAGGGGGGTCAGGAGTGAAATGACGAAAAGACCCCTGGGGGGGGGTTTGAGAATGTTGGAAGTGGGTGAGTAGGTGACACGTGGACGTCATGAAGAGGAAGAGAGTGCCATGTGTGTAAGAGAAACGGATCTCGAGGTGGAAGGACAGAGAACTTTATCAAAACAAAAAACAAAACAAACATCGACACCTGTTTGGTTTTTCTTCGAAAAGCCTGAAACACAAGAAGACACTGATGGATTGGGTTTTTTCTCATTATATAGATCCCACGTGTCGTCCTATGAATCAGGAACTCCAACTAACTACCACGTGTCCTAGATTTATTATACCCCACCTCGTAAATCGCAATGGTAACGCTACTCTCTCTCTCTCTCTGAAATTTGATGACTAAAGTTTACTTTTGGTTTTAGGGTTGTTTTCGTTAATTTTTATTTTTACCACCCTCTAACATATTTGATTTTGTTTTTCTATTTATATCTTATTATCCATTTCTTTTAAAGGCATTACTTGTGTCAGTGTATTAGTGGACTTGACATATTAAAATGCGGATACATATTTAAAATTGAACAAATATCTGCATCCTAATGCATTACACACAAGCTTAACCATGCTTTTAATAATCAGATGAACATGATATTTATTTGTGAGATCTATGACTTTATGCTGGTTTGGGTTATCTTTTTCAACCTATTATATCTTAATTTATAAGATATTCAAGCGTATTATTTTTAAAAGAAAAATGTGTATTATTTGAAAATAAATCATTTTTTATAAGAATGAAAACGCGTGATTTCTTTAATAAATTGTGTCTAAAATTATATATGAATAATCTTTTTAATTATCACATCATAGATTAGAGTAAGATAGCTTTAAATCATTTTAAAAGCCAAACATGTGACTTAATGAACAGTACACCTTTTATCTTTTTTTATTACTATTATTACTCTACAATCAAAATATTATCAAGAGTCTTTGTACTTTCAAATTCAAATTCTTCACTACAATTACAAATAAAATAGAGTAATCAAATTATTAATTTGTACATAAATAAATAAAAACAGTCAAATTACTATAAATAAAAAATTTGATAATATAGCCAATACAAAAATAAATCAAACATAAAAGATCAAATAAAAAAGTTTAAAATAGAAAGGATATAAATGAAAAACAAACATTAATCAAATTCTTGAAACAGCTGCAAGTACTAGATGGGGTTGAATAAGAAGGTGACACGTAAGCAGATTTGCTCGGGATTTGGGTCAGACTGTTTTCGCAGCCGTATCTTTAGGTTTAGCCCCACGAGTCTCGCTGTCCCAAAGAAGGAAGGCTGTCGCGACGTCCGAATTCGATGAGTACTCGCTGCCAGAGATAGGACACGTTTCAATAATGGCATTTCCGTAATTCAAGACAAATCTAGTGGGAGTTGTGGAAGCTTTTTTTTTTTTTAAATTTGCCAAATTGTTACCAACCGTTTGGTAGACAGGATAATTAATAAGGAACGTAACGTAAGCGTTTTTTTCTTCCCCACTTTTAGAATTCATTTATTATAGCAGATTTTTATTATGGCATAAATAAAAAAAATATATTTATTATATTTAAAAAAATATATATGTTTGCCAATGCTTTTTTGAAAATACTAGTTTTGTGTTTTCAATAGAAGTTTCTCTTAAGAGATGAGTTCCAAGATGGAAAGGTTGTTTCTTCAAATGTTTTAGAACAATCATATTTTACAACATCATTTTTATAAATAAAAAAATTATTCAATAAAAAGGTCCTCATTTTTTTTTTCGAGAAAAAAATGTCCTCATTTTAATTCTAGAGTTTTAATTTTTATCATTTCGTTCTCATATTTATAAACATTGTAGTCATTCCGTGCTTAATTGGATCACCCTTAACTTCCTAACAACATAGTTTTACTCTATTTTCAACTTGTAGTCTTTTAATACTAAAAATACTTGTTAATTCCCCCTCAAAAAAAAAAAATACTTGTTAATTTGTATATATAAAGTCTATGCTAAAAAAAATAAAAAATCTTCTTTCTTTTTTCTTTCTTACCAAAGCCAGCTCTCATTTTTCCTCTCTCTTGGCCTGTACATAAGAGGATTTGGATGGGTTGAATGTTTTAGTTGGGTTAGAGCATCTCCAGCAGCTTATCTAAATTTTTGTACTATTTGGACAATGAATAGTGACATTTATTTTTTACTTACCTACTTTTTCAAATACACTTTCCAACAAATTCTCTATCATTTTCTCTAGAGCTATAAACGAGCTGAGCTTTGTCAAGTAGTGCATGTTCAAGCTTGGCTTGTCAAAAAAAATCAAAAACTTGAACTTGGCTTGAGCTTATGACAAGCCTAAAAATAGTGTTTGAGCTTGAGCTTGAGTTCGTGGGAAAACCAAAAAACTTGGGCTTGGCTTGGCTTGACTTGATTAATTAATCAAGCCAAACTCAAGCTTAATATCAAGCTCAAACTCAAGCCCAAGTTAAGTTTTTGAGCTTGAGATCTAAAAAAATTACATTATTAAATGCTTAAATCTCTAAAATTAAGAAAAAAGAAAAAGAAAATAGTATACTCATTTTATCATACATCTAGTCTTACTTATGATTAGCCATTATTCAAATTAGTAATTTACATAATTAAATTCATTCATTCATCATTCCTTGTCTACAGCTTCAGCAATTGTTCAAAATACAATTTTTACATTCACGTTAGATGGTGAAGGACTAGAAAAATACCTGTTTGTAACTACTTCGAATGAGAAAATACAAACATGTTTCATAACTTTACTTTAGATGATTGATAGGGAATGATCATATGTGGCCTACTTAATTATTTATTTATTTTTAAATGTAACTATAATCTAAAGTGGTTCTTGACCAGTTTAAAGGAAAGGAAAAAATTAAGGTAAGGTAGTGGTCTCATGTTGGCCATGTCATTATTAAGATATGTGTAATAGATATATTTAGCTAACACATATAAACTTATAAATGAGTTTATGCTTGAATTGTTGTGTATCAAGCCTAATAGCTCACGAGCTTGTTTGTGAACAAATTTTTTTGCTTGGGCTTGGCTTGTTTATTAATGAGCCTAAAATTAAGGCTTAAACTTGGTTTATTTATAAACAAACAAACATAAACAAGCTTTTTATTGAGCCGAGCCCGAGTTGTTCATGATCGAATTGGTTCATTTACAGCCCTAATTTTCTCCATCTCATTTAAATATTATTTATTCGTTCATTCTTTATTCTTTTTTTAATCATCATTTATTCTTCCTATGTTCATTCCCAACAACTATATTTTTCAATGAGAAGTGTTATATCCATAACATTTTTCACAATATTTTCACAAAAATCACAACAAAATCTTTTGTGAAAAATTGTTACTAGTTCTAATTTGAACCTACCATTGAAATTATTTTTTTACTCACCAATATTAGCTAATAACAATTTGTTACTTAAAATTTATTGTGAAAATATTGTAGTAGCATTTCTTAATTGTCATTTCTTATTCTTTATATTATTTTTCCTTTCAATTTCATCCATACATTTCTTTTTTTTTTCTTTTTTTTTCTCTTGTTTTTTCTCCACCACACACATATACCCACTCTACCTCCCTTCTTTTTCTTTTTCTACTTGATTCTAGATCACTTTCTCTAGCTCTCTCTCTCTCTCTCTCTCTCTCTCTCTCTCCTTGATTCTAGAACATTCTCTAGCTCTCTATGTGATAAGAAACAGAGAAAGAACAAGCGAGAGATATCTTGCTTGCTCCATCGTTGATTGAAGGACACAGGCAGGCATAGAATCTTGCTTGCTCCACCGTTGCTAGCTCTCTGTCTTTTTCTTTTCTTTTTTTGGCTTTTATTGTTATGATTTGATTAATTTTAAGATTGTGTTTTTGAGTTTGTATTTTGATTATACTTGAGTTTACAGATGTTTAAGAGAGGATTGTTGTGTTTGTAGCTGTTGTGAGAGGAGAGAGAAAGAATTGTTTTTTATTGAGTTGTATGATTTTTTTTAGTAGAAAAATTCATTTGGAGTTGCTACAGTGTTTTCTATATTTAGAGAAGCACTGTAGCAACTTCAAAAAAAATTTGGAAAAGTATTGCATTTGGATAATTTGTTAGAGCTGATTTTTGGGGTTTGTTCTCCAAAAAATAGATTTAGCTAATCTATTAGAGATGCTCTTATGCTTAGATCATATAAGGGTCAAACTAAAATGCAACTGACCTAATGACTTAACCAAACTAAAGAAATTATTAACGAAAGACTATCCAGTAGACTACCATTCAAGAATTGAATGGTTATCCATCCAATTTCATAAAGAAACCGATGGTTTCACATTAAAAGGAGCGCCAGTCGTTCGTCGGTTTCACCTTAAAAGGAGTGCCAATGGTTCAGAGATGTAATCAACTTTGTATTAATTGCATGCAACTTCACATCACACTTAATGCGATGCAATTTACCTCCTATGCCGACAGATCAAAGAAAGACGTCTAATTGAAAAAAAAAAAAAAAAAAAAAAAGTTTCTTATGTGTAAAATGGCTTTTTTTTGGGGGAGGGGGGGGGGGGGGAGGGGAGGGTCATGTTAATGAGGAAGTCACAATGCAAACCCTAACCTCCAATGATTTTTTTGTTCTTGGGAAATTAAGGAGAACTCTTGAAATGAAGTAAAAAGGAAGCTCACTCACTAGACCCTTATATCAACTAGTGGGCTTGATCAAGGATACCCTATTGTCAAAGTTAGATTAAAGGAGTAAAAGTTTTCCTAAAAAGGGGGCAGCCGGGGGGGGGGGGGGGGGGGGAATAGAGTAAAAGTTTGAGCTGAGTAACAAGTATTTGTCATTTTTCATACATTGGATTTATAACTCTCCCCTATTTATAGTGATTGCTCCAAGGACAAGTTCGTTCTTTCTCCTATTCTTAGCTATGTCAATTGTGCTTAAACACCATACTCATGTCATCTCCTTTGGGTATTCCTGAGAAAGTGAGAATGTGGGATGATCTCCCATCTACCAAAATCACATGGGAACTAGGTTAAGATGATAGTCAATTAGCATTTGATGCAACTTGATGGTAATTGGAAGATATTAAATGAAAATTTTAGGGGAATGGTTGAAGCAGCAGTATGACTCTCCACAACCCCCATCTTGTGATGTTCATGTCATATTATTTCGTATTTGGCAATTTAAAGGTAAACTCCAATAGGGTATGGATTAGATCCAGTACTTCCAGTGCACTTAACCCGGTCAGATTGTGACACGTGTCCAAAAATGGACACGTGTCATCATCTTAACAGGTCCAGTGCCACTAGACCCAAATTGCTCCCATTCCAATAGGTCAATGCTAGACAAGCTTCCTAATCGGCGACACTTGCCCAGTCAACCGGGGCTCTCATGATTTACGAGAATTTCTTTATAGGCCTATTGCAATGATTGTAGGTCAGCTTTTAACCAGTACCAAAACTAGGCTTATAGGTGGATGGTTGATCCTACTATTGTTATGGGCCTATAGAGATGGATTCCCCCCTCATGGTTGAAACAATATTTTTAGTTGTAACATAATGCCATGCCGATGAAGCAAGCTTTGGTGAAAAGAATTATCAGCACTGACCCAACATGTGACAGATGCAGAATTGCTACTGAAAGTCCATTGCACGCGTTGTGGTCTTGCTCAGAGATTGATATTGTGTGGGTTGATTAGACCTTGTGGGATTTTAGAAGTCATGTTGGTTTCGTCGATTTTAAGCAATTGGTGTCATGGATAGTTGAAGAAGGAAAACAACTCGAGCTCTTCGCATTTACGGTTTGGTCAATTTGGCATCAACACAATCAGGTCTGAGTCTGAACACCTACAACAACGCTTCACCAAGTTGCTGAGGTATCACAAATTTCTTTGACTGAATACCACTCTAGGTTATCAGACATTGAATCACAGGTTAAGCCTCGCAATCACCATTTACAAACAAAATGGCTGCCTCCTCTAGTGAACTTGGTTAAAATAAATTTCGATGGCACGATGTTCTCAAAGGAAAATAAATCAGGGATAGGTGTGGTGGTCAGGAATGAAAATGGGTTGGTGTTAGGCTCTTGTACTAAGCACTTGTCCCAAGCTTACAGTGCAACGGAGATCGAAGCAATGATAGCAACAACAGCCTTAGTTTTCGCAAGCAAGTTGGGCGTAAGGTGAGCTATCCTTGAGGAGGACTCTATGGCTGTCATTAGAGCATTGAAAGAGTTCGAGTATCCTTTATCTCCTTCAGGTCTTTTACTGGAGGATGTCAAAATGTTTTCCCAAAGATTTGACACAATGCTTTACTCTCATACAAAAAGAGAAGGCAATTCTGTAGCACATAGCCTGGTTAGATATGCTATTAGCATACCAAATTTTTTAGTGTGGATGGAGGATGTTCCACCACACATTCAACATCTTGTACAAGCTGATTTGGCTTGTTTTAGTTAATAAAGTTCATGTCTTTCATTCTATAAAAACATTTAAAAAAAAAAAAAAACATAATTTGAATTCATCTTATAGGATTTGTTTCGTCTTTGTATAATTGGTTTTGATGGGATTTATAAACAATTACTTTTGGAAGAAGAAATTGATTAAGTAGCTACTCATTATTTAAAATTCAAAAGACAGGTTATACACAATAATCATTAATTAAATGTTATATGATAGCTACATTAAGAGAAAACCATCGATAATCTCATAATTGTATAAATTCTTCTCATATATCTCTATTCAAAATTTATACAAATCAGTTTTGTCACATTACATCAAATGGATGTTTGGTTCGCTGTAATGTATCCTTAATGTGATGCATATTATGATGATGTGACATTGAAATTTTTGATTTATTTTATTTTTTTTAACATTATCATAATTTAAAATTATAAAATATATCATATTACCTTAATCTCATCACCTTACTAAATAATGTAATGTTGTATTATTGTATTGAAATTATATTAATATAAGATTATAATAATGTAATATTACGGTATAAGGGCGAACCAAACGCCACCAAGAAGAAAGTTACTCTCAGTTCAGACAAGGGGGAATAAGAAAATGCTGCTAAAACTTCATAAAGTCATACTTTTATATTGAAAAGAAGAACTGAATAACACCTAGGAAATGTTATTGGATACATCCCAAGTTAAGATCCTAGAAGACACTAGAAAAATAACCCGTTATTCACTATCTTAATAAAAAAGAAAAAAAGAAAAAAAGAAAAAGAAATCACAGATTAAGAAACTAACCTCAAATCTCAAATCTCAAATGGTGGGGTTCTAAATTCTTGCATTCCTGCACAGCGTGTTGAACGTATTAAACAAATCCAATAGAGAATATATCGTTGGCTTTTAATAAATGTAAGCCATCAGATAAGCCCAAGAGCAAAATGGTCCACGTAATAACCAAACTTTTTAGTTACATCGAACGGCCAGGAATGAATGTCCCCACAACCAGTGAAATCAAAAACTCTAAAATAAGTGGTGTGTGTGTAGATTAGAGAAGCCCAAAAGAATCTCCGGGGGACACGGCAAAAAGGCAAGAAAATCAAAGATGAAGATCAAGCGTGGGGCCCAAGAGGAACAAGTTGCACACTATTTATTAATGACTTTTTATTTTTTAGGATTATTATCTTAGATTTTGGCGTCAGCGTAATCTATCTGGGTCATCGCCACGTGTTGCTGAGGCATTAATTGGACACGTGTCAGGATATAGTTGCACATGCACAGCTAAGCAGAGCAATCAAAAAAGAAAAAAAAAAGTTCAAGTTGTTCGAGAGCGACATGTCCTGAATTTTTTTTTTTTTATTGGTTTCGAAAAAAGAGAAAAGAAAAAGGTAAGAATGACGTGGCGTGTCGTGTCGTACGCACGCGTTGTGTCGGAAAGCCGGTTTGTTTTGATTCACGTTTGATAAAGACGGTTGGGTGAGTGAGAGTGAGAGAGAAGAAAGAGAGAGTGTGTGTGGTGGATGTAACGGGTTGGTGTGTGTTTTGGGTGACATCTGTCTAATGTTGGACTTGGCTAACCACAACTTGCCTATGCTAAGCTATGCTATGCTAGGCTTCTTTTTTTTTTTGGTTAAATATGCTATGCTATTATATGTGTTTCAACTTTCAATGATTCCTACTAGAACTAGAGTGAGAATCAAATCATCGAACCAAGAAAATTTATGCATTCTTTTCTTCTTTTTCATTTTTTAATGTGTTATATATATATATATATATATATATATATATATATGTATTTCTTTACACGTATAAACGAGTGCTTCTGTTGTTTATTAAGAATTTTAGGGGTAATTGCACTTTGCCATTTTAGATTAAACCTTAAAGTATACTTTGTATTATAAACTTTGGTTTTTCATCTAAAATAACGGTAGAATTGAGAAGATAGATATCGTCCAAGTTGACATAAGAATTGACGGCATAGTATAAAGTGTATCGTGTGCTATAATTTAAGGTGCTATCTATGAATTTTGAAAATTTAGGATATAAAATGTAATTTGAAGTATAATTTCTTTCAAATTTTAAACATGTGTATTTTTCCTTGCATTCAATGGAGAATTAATGGGTCATTGAATAGAGGGGTTTTTTTTCCTTGTGGGGTGGGTGGGGTGTTAAATATACCCTTGATGCAAAATATCACATGATTCACATCCAATCAAGGGGAAATAAAAATACTAGTATTCACTTTGTTTAAAAATCATATAAGATTAATGATATATAATTTTTGGTATAATAAGATTAATGACATTTTATGAGTACGGATTGTATGGTGAGAAGTTAATGTGTAAAATCAAAACGGATGAGAATATGCACAGATCATTTTGATTGTACCAACAATGTGCGTGTCCTAACTTACTTTATCTTTGAGAATCTTTTATAGCAAGCTTGGATGGCTCTCATAGTTGAGATTTTTTTTTTTTTTTTAATATCAATTTTATTGCATGATAGAAATATTTTGTGAACGTCTCATATATTGGGCTTTTCAGTCTTTCAGATTTTTTTTTTTTTTTTTTTTGAGAAGGAAGACACTAAGTTATTTTATTCCAAAACGGTGGCTAAATCAGCCTGAAATCTTTCAGATCTTTGATTATAATTATAATCAATACACCAGACCTTAAATAATATCTCTATACCAATAATTGCGAGAATTACCTACTTATGTATAATTTTTTTACTTGGCTTAGTCATATATTGACGGATTTCAAGCTTTGATTTATCATCCATCAAGCGCCAAATTTGATTTTATCCAAATCCTTGGTAAAATATTTATTTTTAAATATTATCAAGTACTTGAACGGTTTTGTTTGAAACTTTAAAGGGCGTCAGTTGACCTAAAAGCCATTGATTTAATTTGTAAATAAAATGATTGAAAAGTAAAGAAATAATGTGTTTTTGCACTGTTTGTTTGCGCTGTAACTGCAATACAAGTATTTTCTAAATAGTATGTATTCAAAATTCATATAATGGAGTTACTGCTCCTAAATAAACCTTTTGAGTTTGTTGAATGGAGTCAAAAAGAAGAATTTTTAAAGAAGACAAAAGTGTCATGGCCCAAAAAAGGTTCAGAGTTAAACAAAAGCGTGTTTAAACACAATTAAACAATTTCATATATAGTTTGATGGTATAAAAGATCGTCATCACTGCCTAACAATTCAACAAAAAATTCCAAGTACTAGTGTGCTAAACTATGTTTCCTTCATCCCACGCAAAAGCTCTCCTCACAAGTCACAATAATTCCTCTTTAAATTGAAACTCTCCAACCCCCCTTTCACAAAGCAGTGGAGAAAAAAAAAATACCAGTATTTTAAAAAGAGGAAGAAGACAATGGGAAAGAGAGAGAGAAAGAAGAATAAAACGAATTTATTGAAATCAACTTGCCAAAAGAAAAAATAGTAATGGAATCCAACTAAAAGGGTTATTTACACTTTGATGATTTTCTATCGTCAACTTGCCTTGTATTTTACTCTTTAAAAAAAAAAAAAAAAAAAAAACCCTGTCTTTTGTACCCTCCTCACATAGCTATTGTGTGAGGTTTTTTTTCATGCATATTTTGTGCTTTAGATCTATCATTTTAGATACTTTTTTTTAGTGGCTACAACAATGGGAGGGAAAAGTTAAATATCTGTATCACTATTATATATTTCCTCCGTCTCAATTTGTTTGACTTGTTTTCTATTTTGGAATGTCCCAAAATAAAGTCCTCTTTAAAAAGTCAATAAATAAATTTTTTAACATGTCCTCCTCTTTATTTAAAGGCTAACATGCAAATTGCACCCTCTAACTTTGGTTGAAATTCATTTCAATCTTCTAATTTCTAAGTTTCAAATTTATTCAATTCAGGCATTTCTTCCATTTCCATTATAAAATTGTCATTAAGTATGCAATTAACTAATGAAAAAAAAATCTCACATAAAAAATTTATAAAATATTTTTATTAATTTATAGATTTTTTTATGTGAGAAAAACATTATTTTAATGACAAATTTTAAATGAAATTGGACGAAAAACTTGAATTGAATAAATTTGAAATTTAAAAGATTCAATTAAACGAAAGTGAAGTAGAGGATTAAGAATTTTAGTCAAATTTAGAGAGTGCAATTTGCATTTTAGCCTTATTTAAAAAGTCTCTTCTTTCACTAAAATTTAAATTAGGGAGGGTAGTTTTGGAAACTTGTACCATTTAATGTAAAAGACAATGTATTAAATGATGTTCCCTTAAAAAGTTAGATTTTCTAAATAGATTAAACAAAATGGGATGGAGGAACTACTATATAATAAAAGTGGAGTTCTACTGTTCTAGGGATCATCGCCGTGCCACATAACCATTTTCACGCTATGAATAACAGTTGCACTTTTCTTTTTTCTTTTTTTCTCTTCTTGTTCCAAAGGACTACTCTTCATTCAAGATTTTCTTATTATATATATAATTCCCTCATAGTTTGGGCCTAGGGTGTTTCAAGTTAAACCCTAAACTTTAGTAAATTTTAATTAAAATTAAATTGTTTCAATTCACACCCTTAATGAATCACAATTGAATCAAAATAAGTTGTAACTAAAAACTATTTAAATACAAAAAGTCATTCCATGTGAATTAAGGCTAATCATAAATAAAATGTACAATGGGTAGTGTGTGTTATTTAAGTTAATTTATGTGTTCTATTTTGGGAGGTTATACGAAATTCAACTCACCTCCCTTGGAACTAAGGTGTGGATATTTTTGACTGTTGCGTTGATTGGCAAGTAGTTTGAGAATCTCTCACCGAATATCTTTGAGTTGGGTGACAAGTTTATGAGTAGTCTAAACCAGTCCAACTTGTGCTCACCCCTAATATTATGAATTATTGGACCTTTGGCACACATTATATAAGAATTTTGAAATCACATAATAATTAGTCAAGTTACTGGGCAATTAAACCCACACCCACACTCTCACCCAAAACTAGAATGCAATTGTTTTCGACCAACGCATCAATTGGAAACAAGTTCTAAAATATCTCAACTGACATCTTCAAGTTGGATGATAAGTTTATAGGTAACCTAAACCCGACCAACTAGTGCTTACGCTTATGAATTATAAGACCTTTGACACATTATATAAGAATTTTGAGATTCTATAATAATTAGTCATTTAATTAATGTTATCAAAATGTTCAAAATAATATTAATATTATATAAATTCATGTTCAAGTTATGTCATAACATATATTTATATTATATAATAACAATTGGATCCTTAAAGTCATGGTTGCACTCTCCTTGCATCAAGTGGCTACCTTTTAGTTAAGACTTTGGTAAATTACAAAACTCCCCTATAGTTTGGGGTGATATTTAAAGTAAACCTTACATTTTAAAAAGTTTTTGATTAAAAGTGTGAACTTTTTAATCATTTTAGTATATGCCCTCAATAAGTATCAATTGAACAAAGGTAAAATAAAATCACATAGGCTGTGATTATAACCTATCTAAAAAAAAAAAAAATCATTTCATGTGAAAGTATAATACCTTTTGTTTACAATATAAAAATAGTAAAATCATTTAATTATTCACCAAACATTCACAAATTAATATTTCTGACTATAACCACCGCACACACCTTTGGTGCGGTGGTCACTCCACAAGTATAAGTATTTGTGGGGTTTGGGGGGTAAGGATCGGGGTTCAAGTCTCTATGAGGGAGTTTCACACACACATATACACTTAGATTAGGTTAAAGTAGAATTTCTATCTTGTATAATATATATATATATATATATATATTACTGACTATAAAAGCTCATGTCCAAATCATATTATATCTTATATTATATAATAATATTTATGTCTTGCACACTGGTTGTATTAAGTGGACGCCCTCTCCATTTAAATTTTAATTAGATTTTTCTTTATTGAAGTAATAAGTATTTATTTATTTTATTAGTCTAGTATGTTAAGCTAGAGTTTGCCATTTATTGGGATGACTTACAATTTTAAACATTCTTAGAAATGTTTTTGGGTTTTAACCAGAACACTTATATTAATTTATTGAGTATATATACATATTATCCTATATTACATCGGTAATCTCAAAACATATATCTGACTAGTACGGAAATATTTCTTTTACCTAATTAAACCAAAATGGGCTATAGTAGGACATTGAAAACATTGGCTAAAGGTTCCTGACTCCTAACAATATTATATAACTCGCAACCAATCATGAAAGGTGCTTGTTGGTCAAACGGTACTGATAGTCCCTTCATAATTCATATACAGACTCGGGAAAGCAGAGGGTAGGTAGGTATTCGTGGGATTAATAGGTTCACTGATGGTTTCATGTGTCTGAGGGAGACAAGGTTGCTGCTACTACGGGGGCTTCGTGCTAATAACACATAAAATAATGCAAATGGAGAACACGCATATGAAAGGCAGGAACAAACAAAAATGACGTTTATAAAGAGATAAACAGACAAGTAAATAAATGTGAATCACAGAAAGTCACATCCAGGTTATTAACATTTAAGTTCTTTGAGCTATATAGGTTAATCCCAGATTAATTTGAGAATATAGGAAGAACATGTATATTATCTAGTAGTTCCAACTTCCAACCAACACACTTAGAACACTCTCCAGAGGTTTTTACATCACGTTAAGATTTCATCGAGGTTTAATGTCTAAATTCATCAATCCAAGATTATTTTAGACGAAGACTGATTAACCCCAAAGTATATTCTAGCCAATCATTAACGGAATGCATTCCCAAAAAAAATAAAAATAAAAATAAAGAATCAGAAAAACATCACATCTACTCAATGGTTAAGATCATCCCATTAGAAAAACTACAACTATGCAACTTCCATTGAGAGTTATCATCAAAAGTTTCTTGGTGGAGCTGGAGGATGACCTGAAGATGCAAAGCTACCTTTGAACCCAACAGGGAAAAAGAGCTCTAAACATTTTTACCTAGGGCAAAAAAAAAAAAAAATTAAAAAAAAAAAAACCTAAACTACTGAAAATGCCTTTCCATCTCAATGTCACTCCAACTTCAGAGTCCAAAGGTTAAACTATCTGATTAAATCACTTTCAGTTCTTTGATGCTAGCACTGACCATAGAAACAATTTTGTCAAAACTGGCTTCCAAAATTCACCACTAGAGTTTCATGAGGAAACATTTTGCTTTGGTCCACTGGAACGGCCTCCTCTCCCTCTGCCTTGCTGATAACCTTCGCCACGCCCAGCAGGACCCCTACCTCGACCAGAGAAGTCACCCCTGTTTCCATAATCACTTCTACCATATCCCCGGCCACCGCCATAACTTCCACGACTCTTGAAGCTCTCATTACGATACAATCCCCTTCCAGAAGAGAACCTACCTCTTCCACTACTACCAACTGCAAGAAACAAGAACATGAACTATGTCAACCCAGCATAGAGTTTGATCATCCACAATGATATGCAGCCTCTTTAACAGCCAAATATTAGTTAATATCATTTCCCTTCTCTGAGTTTTTTTCATTATTTTATTTTTATAATTATAATTACAACGAGGGAGGGGGAATTCAAGCCCTAGATGTCATAAACCCACAAGGAGATGCCAATCAATTAAGCTACAGGGCTCTTGACATTTTCCTTCTCCAAGTATAATAAACTTTGAATTAACTGTATCAAAATTTTCTTTATATTTGGATGAGAATCCATATGCTAATTCATTCCCAATTACCTCGTGTAGTAGTTCTCTTTATTTCAACAACAGCCTTACGCCCGCCAATAATGATAGGTGAATCCTGAAATATCACACAACATTTTTTAATAGGCATAAAATCAGAGACATAAAACCCCAATGATTGTTGTACAGTATGCTCTGCAACATGTGACTAATCTTAGTGAAGTTCTCCTATGTCATCAAAAAAAATAAAAATAAAAATAATTGAGATAGCAGCTTGGTCGAACTGTGACTATAAAGGCAAGAGAGAATTATTTTGGATTGTTAAATTACACATGCACCCAATTTTTGAACCCACAACCTCATCCTCACCTTGTTCTACAAGGGAAGGAAGCACCATTTGAGCTAAGAATACATGGCAAGAACTATAAAGAATCCTTTTAACAGTATTCTACTCACATTACATGCAAAAAGAAGATTTACGTCAAACCAATGTCAATCAACAGCTCAAAAGAGAATGATCTAAAGCTTGATAAACAGCGTGATGGCCTATAAGTTGATTATAGTCCTCAATTGGATTAGAATAGCCAAAAAAGGGAAAAAGAGAAAACATGTTTGATCCTGATGGCAGCTGGGATGACAGATGGAAACTAATCACTTGCAACATCCAAATTCCAAAAACAACAAAAAAAATTTCAATGAAAATTGAGTATAACAAGGACAATACCTCAATTGCTCTATTCATGGAGCTAAATGACTGAAATTCAACAAAGCCAAAACAGTATCCCTGCTGCTGCACAGACCCAAAGCCCCCAAGAGAGGCAGGGGGGAGATAAAGCCATGTCAGGAAATGCTGAACTGAGAATATATTCTATGCATTTTATGCATCCGATACCAACCTTATTATTTCTGACTTGGATGCCTCCTGGCTTGATTGGCCCAAATTTCTTGAATTCCACCTCAAGCTGCTCAGCTGTCATGCTGAAGGGCAGATTACGAATGTAGATAGAGTGGCCCTCAACTGTGAGAATTAAAATGTAGATATTAAAATCACACATATTTTGGCGAAGTGTTAATGAGAAGCAGGACACTAAGACGCCAAACCATGGAGGTATTTTCAAAATTTAAATACAAGTGCTTTCATGGGGAAGACCACAATGTATTGTACAACACATGCAAAGGAAAAGAAAACCACAAAGATATAATATACCATCCTCTTGAGTATTGCTACTTTCGGGAGTACCAACACTACTTGGGGCTGATGCTTCTGGAATAGAAGTAGGTGGCACTGATCCAAGTGACTGATTCTCACTTTTCTTAGGAACCACCTTCATTGTATTAGTATTAGTTGGCCCTGGACTCCCTTTTATTACTCTGACCTACATGAATAAATAATAAATTTTAAGAAATAATTCTATGGCAATGCTTGCTGGAGAGAAGTCTTTATATGAACTCACAATTGATGCATAAGACTGCTTTGGAGTATCATCCTGCGCTGAAGAAGATGATTCTACAGCTATGGAAACGTCATCACCATTTGAATGAGATGGAGGCTGCATAGCCTCCTTTTCAATAGCCAATTGTATCTCATGCTCGGATGGGTCATAAGATTTCTCAACAACATTTCCATCCTCTTCCACAGGAGAAGTTTCAGGATCTGTTGCTGGAGGATCAGAAACATGAGTGGGCTCTGGCAAAAAAAAAAAAAATTATTAAAGGTATTCCTGATGCAATGTCAGAATGGAATAACAAAAGCAATAATAACAGTAGTATAACCTTACCTCGTTCAGAAATTATGGGGACTGTTGTCACATCATTAACTCCATTAACTGCATGGTTGTCCAATGGCTCACCATCTTCTACATACCTAAAAACATCATTAAGGACAAAGTATCCATTGTCTTGTGGAGCAAGAAAAAACGATTGCGCAAATTTCCTTCTCAAGTTATCCTTGCCCGTTAGACATCCAGTTACTAACACAGTTACACCATCCTTATAAGATTTCTGAGCATCTGCAGTCTTTATCTCAGCCTTAAAGTCTTTGTAATCCAAGGATAGAATCTTCTCATTGATACCCTTAACCAAAAAAAAAAAAAAAAACACTTTATTGTCTTTGCACAAAGTAATGCCCTTTACCAGTTTCAATTGGCTGATAGTTGTTAAAGATCCCACAGAATGGTTTACGACCAATCAAGTTAACAAATATTTCTTTAAGACTAGAATTTTTCTTTTTTCTTTTTTTTCTTTTTTGGGGGGGCCGGGGGGAGTTATGCAAGACAGAAATCAAAATGAAATTTGCAGAAAGAAACAAAAGAAAAAAAAAAAGGATAAATCCTAAGAGTTAGCACCTAAGGTTGCTTGGAGTCAGCACAAAGCAGGATAGAAAACCAAGGAGTCAACACCTAGAGTTTCCTGGAGTCAACACCATGCGATTGCAAAAAAAATTAATATTAAATCAAGCACAACAATACTAAACCTTGGGACCTTTAAATAGAATTCCCAAGCTACAAGACTAATTTTCTAACCAAGCAAGATATGAAATAAAGCCCTAAACCTAACAGGAAAAAATAATTCTTGAACAGTTACATAAATGCAAATACAACTTAAATCCTATAAATCATAGTATTTTCTAATAAATATCAATTGGGCCCAATTAGTAACGGGCATCCATTGTCTAGGCATGTGATCAGGGGCATGCATCTGGTGTTCGCTCCAACTCTCTTGGGGTGGGACATATTCAACACCATCTAGTTTGGCTTCTGCCAGCAGTAATAGTAGTCTAGCAAATCAGGATCTAATTGTTGCAGCTCCTCTCTGATGATCCAAACGAAGTCTGGATCTAATGGTCATCCTTTCCAATGAATTAGGTAGCACTACACTTCTCCATCCCTGTTGAAAATAATCTACTCATCCAAAATAGAATCAATATGTTTTTTTAACTTGTGGGTGAAAGATTTATAGGTGCAGGATCAAGTATAGATATGTCGTCGGGATCATGAGAAGACTCATCAAAAGGGATATCTAGAATAATTGCTAAATCCTTTATATTAAAAGTAGAGCTAATGTCATTAACCAGATAAAAGGTCAATGTGGAGCCAACCATTTCAATACTTTGAACAGTTGGGCACTATAGGCATGGAGACCGATGCTCTATGGAGGAGGGTTATTGAGGTGAAATATGGGAATGCTTGGTGCACGAAAAAGGTGACCAGTGCTTATGGTGTTAGCTTGTGGAGATTTATTAGAAGTGGTTGGCTGAATTTTTCTAAACCCATTTTGTATGATGTGGGGAATGGTACTAGAGTGAAGTTTTGGAAGCATGTGTGGTGTGGAGATCGTACTCTCCAAGAGGCTTTTCCAGAACTTTATTGTATTAGTAGGACAAAGGATTCTTCAATAGCGGTGGTTATGTGTTGGTCTAGTGGGAAGATTCATTGGGATGCTAAATTTCGTCATCCACCACAAGATTGGGAACAAGAATCCTTTGATCTATTTATGGATATGGTCTACACTTCGACTGTACGAGGGTTGGGTCCTGATAGGGTTTGTAGAAAGCCAGCAAGGAGTAGAGGTTTTGAGGTTAAAGGATTCTATCTTCCTTTCTATCCTCCTACTCTCTTATCCTTCCCTTGGAGAATGATATGGCAATCGAAGGTTCCTCCAAGAGTAGCTTTCTTTTCATGGTCTGCTTCCTTAGGAAAGATTTTAACAACAGATAACCTTCGCAAAAGACGTGTGCTAGTTCTTGATTGGTGCTATATGTGTAAAAGTTGTGGGGAGTCAGTGGATCATCTTCTTTTTCACTGCCCCATAGCTTGTGAGTTGTGGTCGTTGGTGTTCTATTTGTTTAGAATCCACTGGGTTATGCCTCACAAGGTTATTGAGTTGTTTGAGTCTTGGTAGGGTATGTTTGGACAACATCGAAACATAGATTTGTGGAGGCTTGTGCCTCATTGCTTGATATGGTGTATTTGGCGTGAAAGAAATGCTAGAAGCTTTGAGGGATGTGAATGCTCCATGCTAGAGATTAAGTCTTTGTTTTTACACACTCTCCTTGATTGGAGTGTGGTCTTTTGTCATCTTTCTTGTTCTTCCCTTACTGCTTTACTTGATTGTTGTAATTTTAGTTCTTGATTTGTGCCCCCATAGTACATGCCCAATGTACTTGGGTTGGCTGTTTTCTTATTTTAATAAAATTTTCGTTACTTATCAACAAAAAAAAAAAAGTTTGGCACTATAGGCTTGAAGTTGTGTAACTGTTTAGGCTTAATTGGAACAATGAAATAATCCCCCACTGGAAATAACATATAATTAATCAACCTGGATTTTATGCACACTTGGAGATTGCTTACTGATCTCATGTTGTAATTTTTGGATATGAAGTGTCGATGTCCCTACTGACTCATATGCCTTTAACAGATGGTGATCAAGAGGGGATCTAAAGGGTTCCTATGGTTTTGACCATGTATGCCTTCAAACAAAGTCATTCCTATAGACATAGCGATATGACTATCATATGCAAATTGGGTGGTGGGGGAAATAAAATCATCATTCTTTTCCCTCTCAAGCTCTTTTAGTTTTATAATACTTAAGCCATTTTTCTTAGTTTGCATTTTTAGGCAGTGCTAATGTACAGTCAATTTCACTCATCTTAGGTGCATCAAGACTACTTTCTAAGGGCTCTAATTGAGGTGCTATAGCTTAAATGCTACCTGGGTAGTTAGGGTTGCCCTCTTACTCTTCATCTATGTCTTGGATTTCATCAATGTTAGACTTATTAACTAGTTTCTTCAAGATTTTCCTTGCATCCTCTTGTTCTTGTCCCTTAATCAGGAGAGTTTTATTGGGACAGGCTAGTACATGACCAAAGACTGGGCATCTAAAGCATCAAGCTTGGGAATTTTGTTTAGGAGGTTCATTAGCCACTTCTTTTCTTTAGTAATCTTTGCTTAAAGGTGTGTTGTTGGGTTTGGGCCGGAGCTGATGTGGACCTACCAAAGACTTACTACCAGACGACTGAGGGTTACTAGATGTGGGTTGGGTTTCAAGTCGCCTCACAAACTGGGGTCTGGTTACCAATTCATAGTTTTGAACACGGTATATGCTTGGGCTAAGGTGTTTGACCTCCTGTAGAACAAGTTCCTTCTTGAGGTCTTTATTCAGACCTTTCCTAAACCTACTGCATCCTCAAGGTAATTGTCTCATCATTAAGTATACAGCATTTCATCATGTACTCATCAAATTGTGCCATGTAGTCAGAGACAGGCCTATTTCTTTGTCTCAGGCTGTTCCACTGATTAGGAAGCTTAACTTGGTAGAATTGGGGTAGGTATTTCTCATAGAGCTTTGCCTTCATTTCTTCCCAATAAAGTATAAGGGGTTCATATATCCAAGCAAATAGTTGTTCAATACTTTTCCATAGAAGTTTTGTTCTACTTATGAGTTTCATTTTGGAAAATTTGACTCTTTAGTCCTAATTCCTAAAGCAACTTATAACGCTCAATGAAGCAATTCATTTTTTTTTATTAGTAAGCTACACAAACACCTGGTGGGTTTTGAATCCATGACCTCACCCTTCATTCCATTAGTATGGGAAAACAAATTGACAATTCAGCTATGATTCATTGGCCAAAGTATCCATCTCATGTAACCAGTTAGTCAACACTAGTGGATCAAGATGACTGCCAAATGTAGGCACTTCAACTCTTATGTTCCCTCTTATCCTTCCATTAGAATTTCTAGGTTCCCTGGGATCATCATGATTATATTATCCCGGACCTATGCCTTGATCCCTATTAAAATTAAATTCACGATTTTGCCCAGAGGGGTGGTATGTTATTGCCTCTTGCGTGGAATGTGCCTTCATTGCTATAGGTCTTTCTTTGGAAGGACGTCTTTGATGAATCAAACGGGCATCAAGGGAATCAAACCTAGTGTCCAACTTCTTGGCCTTTGCAAACAAATCTTGGATAACTTTCAAAATATTTAGAGTTTGTTCAATGGTAAACTAAGACTCGTAACAAGAAAATATAAGACCACTATGCAAATGCATTCATGGGGCATGCTCAATATAGCTGCAATTGAGATTAATAAACAAAACCCTTCATAGTTTAGTTTTCAATATAAAATAAAGGCTAACAAATACAAGTGGCAAAATTTGAAAACTAATACCTTTTTAATATTAATTATTTAAATTTCCACTGTTTTGAAATCATTTGGGAATCTAGCCTTATTTCTAAAATCATGTTTTGGAAACATGATTTTTTAAGTGTTAAAATCAAGTTTTTTCAAAACATGATTTCACATTAGCTCATCCAATTCAGTAGAATTTTAAGTGAAGTTGTGTTTTCAAAACACTATTTTTTTATTTTTTATTTTTTTAAAAAAGGCTACATCCCCCAATAACTTCAAAACAGTACCAATATAATAATTGTTATTAAATAATATAGTTTTGCAATTTTTTCCAGGAAACTTGGTCCATACTTCAAACTGATAAATTGCAATCAGGTAGTGATAGAGTTCACAGTACAGAAGGTGTCCAAATAAAAGTCAACTTTCTAAGCTAGCTCAATGGTTAATAATGAGGATTAAGTGCCTACATAAAGAAAATAATGATGAGATTTAAATGGTAAATTGAATCCGCTATAGAAAGAGGAAGTTCAGACCTAGGTTAGAGGATATTGCTAACCTGGACTTGATCGGTTACCAGGGACGGACCCAAGATTTTAAGCTAGCAGGGGCCGAAGTATAAAGAAAAAAAAAAAAACTCCAAATAGGCATCATATAGTATTAAAAAATTATAAATACACAAAATCGTTGTTTCTAAATACATTAAGATGCAAAGATTTACCAACAAAGACAAAAACAAAAACAAAATAATGTTTTTTTTTTTTTTTTTTTTTAATACTAGGCTGGCTATGATTTTTTTTTTTTTTTTTTTTTTTTTGAAGTTAGAGCATTCACAGTGCTAAAATTTTTAGCTTTTAGCACCTCGAAAAACTACTTTATCTATTTTACCACCTCACTTTACAATACACCAAATATCAAATGTTCAATTTTTTTTTATTACTTCATTTAAAATAATATAAACAATTCATTAAAATAATAAATGAAGAGAGAGAATCTGAGTTTTTTAATTGAAGGAAGAGATAATCTTAATAAAATATTGTATTTTATTTTTAACAACTTGCTACAATCAACTGGTATTTATATCTATTTACCGTAATTGCAAAAAATTTAGCTTTATCTTCTCCAATAACACATGATTTTTTGGTTCTTTGGTGATAATTTTTTTTTTTCTAAAATACAATCACCAATGTGAATGTTTTTATTGTTTTTGTTAAGTTTTTGGGTTTGGATAGTTGTTATTTGGGTGAGGTTAGCTAGGCTTATTGAGGAGAAGGGGGGCCTAAGGTTTTGGAAGCGGGTCCAACTATAAAAATGAAATATATAATAACTATAAAAAATAAAAAAATTATGGACCCGGGGGGCCCAGGCCCCCACCTGGGTCCGTCCCTGTCTCCCTGTTGGTTACTACAAGAGCTATGTACTTTTTGAATACCAAAAGGGCCCAACATTAGGATACGTGGACTTAGATGTATGGGCTTTCATACCCAATGACCTCTTGTCCATCACTTAACAAAGTTTCCTCCCTTTCAAATCAATTCCAAATCAACATTTACAAACAAAACCTTGAAATTAAAGAACCAGTGGGGAAGTTTCCCAAATATGACAATAAAATTGCTTACGAATGCAAATCAATTTGAAGAGATGCTCAAGGCAATGATCAGGTGCAGTCCAGTGATGATTACAGATGTCCTTGTGGCAAGCCTCAACTTAAGTGACAATTAAATGGCTCAGTTTAGGAGGCACTCAGGGTGCAAACCTTGGTTTTGGCAGTGATGCACAAAGACTATGAGTGAAACGACGATACTTGAAGACCACGACGCTTTTCTCAACTCATCTTACACTATCAGTGTCAGTCTTGTGATTGAAGCCGACTTAGCTATTTTTCGACTTTTTATAATGGAAGGATGGTACATTTTTTTTGTTTGTGTATTTTGTTGGATAACAGTATGGGTGATTTTCCTTGGGTACTTGAGTGGGTGATGGTGACTCATTAGATTGTGGGTGGCTTATCATCTGGGCGTGGGAGTTGCTGGTGGAATTCTTGATCAAAGGTGGTATGGTGTTTCAATGTTGGTGTCTGAGGGTGGTGACTGTGGTGGATCGAGGATTGCTCTTTTACCAAATTTGATGCAACTCAAAAAGAATTTTTTTTTTTAATAAGTAAAACTCAAAAAGAAGTTTAAGGGAAAGAAACCAAAAAAAAAAACAAAAACAAAAACAAAAACTAAACAAAAAAAAAAAAGAATAAAACTTAGGAGTCCACGCCTAGAGTGGGTGGCCTGAAGTCAGCACCAAGTGGGATTGAAAACTGATGAGTCAGCACGTAGGATTCTTAGAGTCAACACCAAGCAATTAGAAATTCCCAAAGAAATCTTATAACCAAATCAAGCATAACAATACTGAAACTTGGGGCTGTCAATAGAAGTCCCAAGCTACATTTCTAACCAAGCAAGTAAAGGATATAAAGTCCTAAACCTAATAGGTATAAATAATTCTTGACCAATTACATAAGTGGAAATAAAAATTAAATCCTATAAATTTTAATAATGTATAATAAATATCAACTGGGCCCAGTTAGTATCTGGTGATTGCACCAGGGAGAGTAGCTATGATACAAAGTGCAGCAAAATTGCAGGCTCTAAAGAAAATAATAACCTGCTATGTCTTTTGCCCAATTATCGCCCTTACTTTTTCTTTTTCTTTTTTTCCGCTTGGGGGGGGGGGGGGGGGTGTAAGCATCTAAAGAAATTAATAACCTGTTATGTCTTTGTTATTGCCTTTACACCAGGTGATGCCCTTTTTTATTATGACGTGGCTCACAAAGGTAGGGATACATGACCACAACCGGCAAAACCGTGTATTAGGTAATCTAGGAGAACTCCTAGTGGGGATTGAACCCAGGATATTTGGGTCTAAATCTCATCCCAAGCCTCCAACCACCAGGCTGCACCTTGCACCTTTACAGGTTAACACCAGGTGATGCCCTTACAATTTGATATTTGATTGAGTTGTTCAAAACACCTCAGAAATGGTTTACTACCAATCAAGTTAATAAAATATCTCTTTAAGACTAGGGTTTTTAAATTTATAACTAGAGAGAGTTGCTAAAATACAAGGTGCAACCAAGTCAAAATTTACCAGCACATTGAATGAGTGTTTTTGTCATGGACTGGTTAAAAATGAAACTAGTAAATTGTTACCCTCTATTTACTAGTGAAATTTTATTTCAAGATTGGAATATTAGTAAATTACTTTAATAGTCCATTTTATATCTGCATATATATAAGTTCCACATAAAATTGTCAACACCATACCGTATCAATCAATATTTACTATACTGACCACTAAAACAGTATAAATACCACCCTGAAATGAACAGGATAAAATAGCAGCTTCTATTGGGGTTTTCGAATGTTTCAGCCGATATTTCCATTTTGGCTTGAGAGTTGAAATTTAAAAAATATATATAAAAAAAATAAAGGGGTTATGAAAAATGCTATTTGGGCTGATATATTGGGATAATGTAATTGAGCTAATAGATTGGACTTATAAAATATGTGGACTTTAGCCTTTATACACACACACACACACACACACAGAGACAATCCCGAAATGGTACACTAGTCCACTTAAACAATCTCTGGCACAATATTGTCAACTTTGGTTTCACAAATAGAATGTCAAATGTTATTGTTAAATTATTGATTCTCTCAAAAGCTTAAACTATTAGGAAATAAATTTAATCATTTAACCACAATTTTAACACTCCCCTTCCTGTGTTGCTTAAACTCCCTCTTAATAAGTGGGGCCCAACATGTGGGGTTTTTAACATTTTAAATAGGAGGTAAAGTAGAGACAGGAATCAAACTCAATATCTCCTACTCTGATATCATGTTAAATTACAAATTCACCATTTCCTAAAAGCTTAAACTTTTGGGAGAATCGGTAATTTAATAGTTATATTCAAATATAAAAATTTTCTTTTTAACTTCAAATTATCCTTATGATGGATTTGTTTAACTTGCAACAAGTTATTCTAACCAAAGGCATTAGTTAGAATCTGATATAAGCTAGTTGCCTAGATGCTATAATAAACAGAGCAGTTAGCCTTTTGTTGATGGGCAGAATCATGCAGGTATGAGCATTTTAAAGTAGCATACATCAAGTATTTTTTTTAAGCCAACAAAAGGTCACATTTAAATGTGAAAACTAGTCCTGGTGTATCATATTGTGCAAAAGATGACTTCTGAATACTTGATCAGTTTTCTATGCCATAGAATGACCTTGTCATCTAACCTAAACAGTGATAACAACATAAAGAACTATGAACAATGGCTCTTCTATTCAATAGACAATAACTGATTCCAATATTTATCTTTAGGATAATTCACTGAAAAAGTTATACAAACCCAATTAGTAGTGAATCAAGAAACGTACTTGCATGGTTGTCACTGAGTTCATCACACCATTAGAATCAGGCCGGCTTAGCACACTTGAATCTTGATAGAATCTATAGACCAATTCTGGTGAGTGGTGAAGAATATGGTAGTACTGCTCAACAAAAGCATTTCCAACCACTTGGGCACTGGGGGTAGTAGGAGGATTTGCAGTTTGCAAGGCCATCTGTTGAAATGCCAGCACAAGAATACTCAAAATTATCTCCCACATCTCTTAAAAGTAAAACCACTAAAAATTGAAAAACAACAAACCATGGAATATCTAAGTCCCAGCAGATGAGCGAGACAAACAGGCCTTACTTTTAATCACATTATTGCTGTGATACAATTAAATGATATTAATGACATAATCACCAATGTTCTGTTAGCACCTAAACAAATCAATAGACTTGCAAGAACCAACAAGATGTCTTTACACCTTCAAGATTTTCTTTAAAAAAAATTGACATTAACAGAAAGATTTTGTGGTCACCATTACAGATATTCTCGAGATCAGATTTGGAGGTGAAATTGCTTCCTTCCATGAAAGGTGATGATAATTGACTGAGCCCGATCACCTGTACTCCAGTGGCAGTTTATTGATCCCCATGCAGTTGTTATTTCAAAGGAGAAAATGGTTAATGATGATGTTTCAAAGTGAGTCATGAAGAGTATCAAGGGATTGAGTGAGTTTTTAGGCATCTCCTATGAGGGATTAGCTGCTATTGAAAAAGGATGGCAAGAGAATGATGGCTCCTCTAGTAATAGGAAGAAAGGGACAAAAACACAGTAAAGGGTAATTGAGAATTGGAGATTATCTTTTTCTACCAATTATGATGGTAGGGAGGAGGCAAAAGTCACAGGGTATCGATTGGTTACAAAATGAAACTTTGAATATTATCCAATGTTAGGGAGAATAATGATACTAGGAAAAGAGCAGTGGTTAAGAATATGCTGCAGGCTGCAGCAATGGAGACCCGTTGAGTTGATAAAAAAGAAGATTGATTGGGTTTCTTTGGGTCAGGCAAGGGGTTTGTTCTTGATATGGGATAAGAGAATGGTGAGTAAAGAAGAGGAAAGCTTGGTACTTTTACCCAAATTATTATTATTTTTTGATAGGTAAAATAGGATATCAATAAAAAAGACTACTCCATGGAAAAAAAAAAAATGAGGTAGCCAGAAAAATACAGAAGATATACAAAGCTATGTCTATGGAGGAGGGTCATAGGGGCTGAGTACAAAGAGATGTGGGGGTCATAGGTGTTTTGCGGAGGTTAGTGGTGCTCATGATGTGAGTTTATGGAAGAATATTAGGCATGGTTGGGAGAGGTTCTTGAAGTAAATTAGATATTTAGTGGGGGATGGTAGTTGCATTCGTTTTTGGCATGATTTTATGGTGTAGTGATTTGCCTCTTAAGAGGTCTTTTACCTACTTTGTTTGCCATTGCAGTGAATAAAGACATTGCTATAGCAAATTACATGGACAGAGTGTGTCCCACTTTCTCTCAGGAATTGCATGATTAGGAGCTTGAATCTGTTGAGAATTCTTTTCACTTTTTGTGGATCATAGAAATGGGAATGGAATGAATAGGATGGGTTGGGTGGGTAATATCTAAGAATAAAAAGTTTGATGTGAGGTCTGGCAATCAGACTTTACAAGGAGATTTGTTGTGGACTTCCCATGACAAGCAATATGGAAGGCAAAAGTTCTGATAAAGGTCGCTCATGGTAAAATCCTAATAATGGACAATCTAAGGAAGCGTAATATAATCATTGTTGATTGGTGCTGGAGAGTTGATTAGTCGAAATTTTTCTACACTGTGATATAGCTTGGGAGCTTTACGCTATTGGGAGTTTATTAGGTAATGATAAATTGATTAATGAGCTTTTTGTTGGAGAGACAGTTTTGAGAGACTTCAAAGTTTAAATGTGTGGCATGTGATTCCTTTCTAGATGTTTTTCAGAATGGAGATCTCCTTGCTTCAATTGAAACTCTTATTTCTCAGATCTTTGTCTGATTGGTTGGGGGAAATTGGGGGTTTTGCTTCTTCCTCTTTGCCGAAAATTTTTAAATCATCATAATTTTAGGTCTTAGTTTTTTCTTGCATTGCTCTTGTATACTTCACATGTACTAAGCTTTGTCTTTAATAGAAGGGTAAATTACAATGAGCAACCCGAGGTATAACTAAATTAGACCGCTATACCCAAATCTTAAGAAATGATTCTCCAACCCAAAATAATTCAAAAATGAGGGTAGAGTGTCAATTACTTTGACCATTTGAGGAGCATCATTTCTTGAAAAATGGTTATAACAAGTCTAATTTCGCCATTCCTCAGAGATGTCAATGTAATTTACCCTTAATAAAATTTCTATTATTCATTAAAAGAAGCTCCACAATGTGATCCAACAAAGATAAAAACCAGAGTCATAAATAAGATGGCTTCTAGCATTTATTCTCTTTGCCACAGAGTGTTGATGGGTGGGTTAAAGGTGAACGCAATAGGATTTTAAAAAGATTACAAGCACTTACACCCCTACTATAGGAACTGGCATCAGGGGAGTGACTAAACTAAAATAACAGTCAGGAAAAAATTCACATTCACAAAGCTAGAAACAAAAGGCTATAGATATTAACATCACAGCAAGCAAGTGCTACAAACACAAAACACATTCTTTATAAAGGACAGAGAACCAGGCTTTAATACATGAATCTCCACATTCTCACATAAACCCCAAGGTAAAGATCAACTCAAAGAAAATCACAAAACTGAGAGCCAGACAATTTGTGAGTTCATAAGCTGACAGGTCTAACTGCATCCCAAAATTTTGGAAAAGATTTAGATCCTCAAAGCAACATCAGCAATTTCCTTGGATCCAAACAAAGCAATACCCAAAAAATCTAAAACCCTAAACCAAACTCAGAACACAAAAAATCAAGAAAACCCATTTGAAGGAACAAGGTATATTTGCTAAAATCGACAACCCATCTTTCCAACATTCACACCAACCAAGACTCAAAATTTAAAAAAAAAAAAATCAATAATTAAACAAAAAAATAGAGATTGAGCTGCTTCATTACACATAATAATGCCTGATTGTAAAAAGAAAGGAAATTTATTTCTCTATGAACAAAAGGGTATTCATTTATGAAAAAGATTGAGCAAAATAAAGGCTATATAAAATTTTAAGAAAACCCAAGAAATGTTTTATGGGATTATGTGAAAAATTGAATGCTTGTGAGTGTGAGAGTAAGAGTGAGAGTACCTCTTTGTGGAAATGCTTAGCTTTGTTGCAATGGACACAGATTGGCTACGATGAGATGGTACAGTATCTTCACCACCGGACTTCACAGAGAGAGAGAGAAACAGTTGGCGCACGAAAAGGGTAAAATAGGAGAGAGTCTGAAAGCTACTTATGAACTGTGATGTATTTTTTTCCCTCTTGGGGTGTAATCAGCATATGTCAGGTTTCTTTCTATGCAGTTTTTCCAGTTATGAAAAAGAAGAGATGAAAGAGGTTTTTTTATTTTTTATTTTTTTATTGTTTATTTTAGAATCAAAGAAATGAAATAATTAAAGGTCTTTTTGTATGTTTACATTGTACTAATTAGGTCATCTTTCCTCAAAAAAAAAAAAAAAATTAAGGTCCTCTCTATGCTTCCATTATATTTGCAATGTAAATTTATATTGTAAAACATACAAAAAGTGACAAGTATTGTATATATTTACAAAAAACTGTTCAATATTTATCTTTATTTGCAAATGTATATGACATTTATCACTTTTTGTGTGTCTATAATATAAATTATATTGTACCATATAATGTAAAATAAGAATTTCTTATTTCTCATAATAAAAACAAAAGCTACTTGTGAGGTCTAGGGTAACTAGCTAGTAGCTACTACCAAGACTTTTCAAAAATATCTACTTTTTAAAGTTTTTTACTTCCTTCCAATGCCTTGTCTTGGTTGTAAAAGAGTAGATGAATATATTAAACGATGTTAAGTGATGCTTGTGCTTATGAAAAAAGTGGATATTTTTTACATAAAAAAAATGACCCAAAAAGGAAAATATGTGAACTTATTTCTTTATTTATTTTTATTCTTAAATAAGGCCTCATTTGGAGGAGAGAATGCAATGAAATGGAAATGAATGAAAATAATAATTTTAGAATATTTTTCTCTTATCTTATTTGGTAGTTTTAATGGAGGGAATAGAAAGTTCATTCTCTTGTTTAAAAGTTTAAGTGGTAGGAAATGGAATGAGTATGAAGGAACACTTATTCCTCTCTATTCTCTTAAAATCTCAAATTTTCATTGCTTTAGAAATTGGGAGAACTGGGAAGAAATTAAATTAGATTTAATAAATTTTTTACTAAAACTCCCAAAATACCCCTATATATTTAATCCTTTATTTTAAAATAGAGGTCTAGTAGTAATATTGTCATAAAATGATTTTATTCCATTCCCTCCGTGTTACTCCCAAACAAAATTACTTACATTCCATTCATTTTTATTCCTTTCAATTCCTTTATTTTAAAACATTTAATCAAGCTTACTTAATTTCATTCCATTCCATTCTTTTTCATTCCTTTCCCTTACTTAAATACATTCCATTCCATTCAATTCATTTCATTTCCACTCCTTTATGATCATTTCATTCCATTCTCTTATAAACTCCCAAACGAAGCCTAAAGGGGTGGTTTAAAGTTTGTAGGATATAATGTCTTAAAAAAGAGAATGTTGTATGATTTGGATGTAAGACCTTTTTAATTTTTTTTTTTTTTTTTTTTTTTGTGTGCTTATAAATACATGTTTTAAAATAATTTGGTGAAATAGCATTATTTGAAAGTTATTTGGAGAAGTAGCATTTTTTGTACCTCGCCTTTTCAAGAGGCTCATCCCAGCAACCAAGCATGATGAAACTCATATCTTAAAGAGACAAGATATCAACGCATCATGCTAATGTAGGTAAATTGATGTGGCTAATTTAAAAAATCTTGGTCCACATCAATCTGATATCTTTAAGAGATGAGATTCATGTAAGTACATTTTTCTCCCCTCCCTTTTTCCCTTTCAATCTACTTTGCCAAAATTTGTCTCCCACTATCTCTATTTCAACCACCAACCACCAATTGGAAGTGCCACCATTATGTCGAACTGTAGATACCCCATCTTATAATTGCGAGTCAATTCACAAACTAATGGTAAAATGGTAGTTCCAACAAGGAAAGAGTTGAAGTCATTAGATGAGCAAGCACTTAATTTTAAATCACATTAGAGTTCAAAATGACATCTTTAATGCTAAAATCAGATTCCTAGATTAAAAGATCAATCCACATGAATTCTTGGAATTTAGGGTAAATGCATGGGATTATGACTATTTAATTATGATTGATTCTTAAACTAATTAACTTTAATTAATTACAAGTGATAAGAACTTTAAGCGAAAAGGATTTCACTAACCTTCCAAGAGACTCACCAATCCAGATTTATTTCCTATGATAGTTTTATCTTTCTTTCTTGCCCCTGATTTCCTAGCCTTGTTCTTATCTCAACTTTGTTTTGGTCGTATTTAAGCTATGGTCTCAATAAATAATTATCATGGATGAGTTGGTGAAGTATGAGTGGATATTGTTGGAAATTGCCTCAAAATGCAATACATTCTTCTGATTTGAATTCCTTGCATTAGCCATATAATTTTTCTTACATTTTTTTCTCGCTTTGATCAGTATGGGTGGAATTCATAGTTTTTTCATCGAATTTAAGCTTTTCCAATTGGTGGTTAAGGAAGGAGGAAATTTTTTTTCCTTACGTATTTTTGAACGAGGCAAACACTTCATGAAGTCAATATTCATGGGCAAGAATGCAGCGTTATGGTTGATGAAGGATATAGAACACATGGTGGTTGGAATCAATCCTAAACAGTTTTTTACACTTAGGGAAGGAGATACCGCGTACACTTTGCAGTGGGGATCAAACTCCTTGGGTTAGTTCCTTTTAGTGTTTGAACTCAAAGTTGGCGGACATAGAAGAACTGTCATAATTCCTGGAGGCAAAGCACAAAATGGTTGGAAGGTCTTTGGGCTTGAACTGAGGAAGATGTTGGAATCTGATGCTTTAAGTGGTTCAGGGCAGGCCAAATTTGTGTCTCAGCCACAGAGGAGAATGTCAAGGTTTCATCCCTCTCAGTCTTTTGTTGAGACACTAAAGGGTCAAGTGCAGTCAAGGGATGTGACTCAGTCACAGCATATTACAACCAACGATAAGGATAAAAATATGATTAAGGGGGAGTTTGTGGAGAGGCAGAATCAATCAAGGGGGCTGTTGGCGATGAATCTGAAACTTACAGGTACTAAGGTGGGGGATATTCCAGTGGGCAAGCCTGAACAATGGTGGTGGGAGGAAGGGATAGAAGGGAGCAGTGCATTAATGTGGATACAAAATTAGGTAAGCAAATTCCGGCAGAAAATAGGAAACATATCCCAGTAAGATTCAGTTTGAATTCAAAATCAGATGAAAATGGAAAGAGGAGTGATATAAGGAGATCATGCCAGATAGGGAGTGGTTTAATTGTAGAAGTTGATGTGAAAGGAAGGAGACGGGTTTCCTGGGATAGCAATAAAGGGGGAGTAAAAAATTTTCAATGGGTAACACGAGCTTCTAAGGAACTTGGAAAGGGTAAGTTGGGTTTGGGCTCTAACAAGTTGGCAGCCCTAATTCAAAACCAAACTATGGTGAGCTCAGACCAAGTTTGTAACAACCAAGTGGGCCTTACCTCTAACCCATAGTCCACCGGCCCAATCAGGATGGAAGTGGGTGAGAGCTTATCCTTGGTTGACCAGAGACCATCAACGCCAGAAGCCCAAGTGTCGGCAAAGTCCAACGCAACTAACGAAGATTCTGTTGCTCAGAATGAGGTGATGGGTCGACATGATGAATCTAAGAGGATGGTTGACACCACAGTTGCAGGTGAACTTCACGCTGAGGAGTCACCGACGCCAATGGTTAAGTCCGATACAGTGTGAAATCACTCTTCGACAATGGCGAAGAGCTCAGATGGCTGTGAGACCTCGACTGGTCAAACCAAGAAGATGGGTCGCCCCTTGAAGTCATTGGTGGTGACCCAGTGTCTCGTTTCCGATGGGTCTCATGCCAAGGACTCATCGGCAACATTGGATAGGGCCTATACAGCACCAATCCACTCCACAAGGACGGAAATGATGTCTGATCCTCAAACCAAGAACTTGGGTTACCTTGCGAAGCCATCGGGGGAGGCTGAGTGCCCTGTTTTCGATGGGTCTTGTGCCGATGAGCCTTTGATCACACTGGGAAAGGCAGAAACAAAGGACGACAAGGCATCAATTGGTCTTGTGTTATCTAATTATGTTCTGAGTATATCGAGAGTTAGGACTGAGGATTTAGGTATTTAGGATGGAGATGAAGGCGGTTGAGTTGATTGTGCAAGTGATATTCAAGGGATAGACACATCCCATCAAGCTAATCAGTTATCGGTGCTGGCATTAACTGAGGTAGATGCAATTAGTGCAGATATGGGCTTGGGTGATGGGGATATTTTATCTCCCTTGATGACTATTAATCCTCCGGGATTGGTTGTGTCGGTTGAGTTGAATAGTAATACTGAGGTGATGGGGTTTGATAATACACTGAATATTTCTAATTGGATGAAATATAGAATCCCTGGTTTCAGTAAGTTGATGGGGCTTTCTTTGGGTCGACATGAGGAGATGTGTATTATGCTCTTACAAAGGCTTGAGAGGGAGATTGAGGCTGTCAATCTGATGCACAGGAAAGATGCAGCCCATCGAAAAGTTGTTTCCAAGGATAAAAGGAAGAGGGAGTTGAGGAATTTGATTTCTTTAGTTAATTATGATGGTAGATAGTGTTCTTGACTGCATTACTGAGATTGTAGTAGGGAGTTTACAGTTTTAATGAAGTTGAAAATGGTGTCTTGGAATGTTTGAGGACTGAATGATTCGCGGAAACTTTTGGTAGTTAGAAATTTACTACGTGAGTGGAAATGTGATGTAGTTTGCCTACAAGAAACTAAGCTTGCTAGCATGAATAGACAGTTGGTTTGCAACTTGTGGAGCTGTCCTTATATAGATTGGGTGGCTTTGGATGCAGATCAGATAGCTAGTGGGGTTTTGATGATGTGGGATAGAAGGGCTTTAGAAAAGTTGGAGGTAATGATGGGTCACTTTTCCGTATCAGTTCGGTGGCAGGGTGTGAGGGATGGTTTTATTTGGGCATGCTTTGGGATTTATGGCCTAAATGATAATAACTTGAGGGGGTTAGATGTGGAATGAGCTGACTGGAATCCAACAACTTTGGGAAGTTCCATGGTGTTACATAGGAGACTTCAATATCGTTCGCTTCCCAAGTGAATGGTTGGGAGGCTCGCGCCTTATTACGGCTATGGAGAATTTTTCTGAGTTCATTGAGGAGCATAATTTGATAGATTTGACGTTGGAAGGAGGGAGTTATACTTGGTCTAGTGGTTCGGATCAGCATTCGATGTCTAGGATAGATAGGGCTTTGGTTTCTCATGATTGGGAGGATCATTATCCAAATGTGATCCGGCGAGTTTTACCTCAACCTATTTTAGACCACTTTCCCATATTAGTGGAGGCAGGAGGAATATTGAGGGGAAAGAGTCCCTTTAGGTTTGAGAACATGTGGTTGAAGACGGATGGGTTCATAGATAGGGTTCATTCTTGGTGGAATCGATATTCTTTCTCAGGTACTTCTAGTTTTGTGCTTGCCAAGAAGCTGAAGGCTCTAAAAGAAAATATTATTCAGTGGAACCGTAATGAGTTTGGGAATGTAGGTCATTAGAGGAAAGAATTGTTGGAGGCCTTGAAATTATTAGATGCTAAGGAAGGGGAGTATGACCTTTCTGAAGTAGAGATAAGTAAGAGGGCTGTGGTGAGATCTCAAATACAAAACCTTCTCTCTTTGGAAGAAGTCTAATGGAGATAGAAATCGAGGATGCTATGCATTAAGGAAGGAGACAATAATACCAAATTCTTCCACAAGGTGGCGAATTCTAAGAGAAGGTATAATCATATTAGTATGGTGGAGCTGGATGGGGTTACTTATGAGAACGAATCAAAGATGGCGGACAAATTTGTACAATTTTATAAAAATTTATACAAGGAGACAGAGGAATGGAGGCCTTTTGTGGAAGGTTTTGAGTTTGATTAGATAGAGGGGCTGGAGAGGGATTGGCTTGAATGGAGGTTTGAAAAGGAGGAGATTCTTCGAGTTTTCAAAGAGTTGGAAGGAGATAAAGCTCCAGGTCCTAATGGTTTCACTATGGCTTTCTATCACCATTATTAGGGAGTTATGGAAAGAGATGTCTTAATTGTGTTTGAAGAGTTTTATCAATACAATAAGTTTGAAAAATCTCTTAATGCAACTTTCATTCCCTTAATCCCTAAGAAGAACGATGCTTCCAATATTCGAGATTTCAAACCTATTAGCTTGGTGGGGAGTGTATACAAGATCTTGGCTAAGATTTTGGCAAACCGCCTGAAAGAGGTTTTGGACCAGTTGATATCTGAGTCTCAAAACAATTTTGTGGGTGGTAGAGAGATACTTGATTCAGTTCTTATTGCTAATGAGCGTGTTGATAGTAGGGTGAAGAGTAAGATTTCGGGGGTTATTTGTAAGCTGGACATTGAGAAAGCTTATGATCATGTGAATTGGGAGGCTATTCTAGATTTGTTGAAAAGAATGGGATTTGGGGTGAGGTGGTGTCGGTGGATCCATACATGTATATCTACAGTCCAATTCTCTGTCTTGTTTAATGGGTCCCCAGTTGACTTTTTTGGGAGTTCGAGGGGATTGAGACAAGAGGACCCGCTTTCGCCTATGTTGTTTCTGGTTATGATGGAGGTCTTTAGTAGGATGATGAAAAGAGTTGAAGAGGTTGGTTTACTTCGAGGTTTTAGGGCTAATGGTAGACGGGGTGGAGAGATATGTGTCTCGCATCTTTTGTTTGCATATGATACGATTCTGTTTTGCGATGTAGATGCGGAATAAATTCTACATGTTCGAATGCTTCTTCTTTGTTTCCAGGCTGTGATAGGTTTAAGGGTTAATGCTTTGAAGAATGAGATGGTTCCCATAGGGGAGGTTCCTAATGTCCATGTCTTGGTAGAGATTTTGGGTTGTCGGATTGGATCTTTGCCTATGACTTATCTTGGTATGCCATTGGGGGCGTCCCACAAGTCACCTACTATTTGGAATCCTATTTTGGAGAAACTTGAGCGTAAGTTGGCTGGGTGGAAGAAGGTGTATTTGTCAAAAGGTGAAAGACTGACGTTGCTTAAGAGTACATTATCTAGTCTTCCTACTTACTTTTTATCCCTTTTTACTATCCCTATGCATGTGGCTAATAAAATTGAGAGGTTGCAAAGGGATTTCTTGTGGGGAGATTCTAAGACACATTTGGTGGGATGGGACAAGGTGTGTGCACATCTGGAAAATGGTGGATTAGGAGTAAGGAAATTAACTACTTTTAATAAAGCCCTACTAGGAAAATGGTTATGGCAATTTGGGGTTGAGGAGACAAGGCTTTGGAGAAGGGTTGTAACTCTAAAGTTTGGGGAAGAATGGGGGGATGGACTTCCAAGCTAGATAGAGGGGTACATGGGTGTGGGTTGTGGAGAAGTATTCGAATGGGTTGGGTGGCTTTTAGTAAAAATATTTGGTTTGAGGTAGGGGTGGGGGTTAGAGTGAAGCTTTGGATAGATCAATGGTGTGGGGATTCTCCACTTCAATTGACCTATCCAGGTGTGTATGGGATTGCTTCCAATAAAGAGGCATCAATGGCCTCCTTTCTTGAACGGTTAGGGATAGAGGATTGGAGAAGTTGGGATGTTCGCTTCATTCGAAGACCAAATGACTAGGAGATGGGTGGTGTGGATGAATTTTTCCGTACTTTGGGTTCTAATTTACCTCATACTAAGAATGAAGATTGTATACGATGGAAGTTGACGAAGAATGGGGATTTCGATATCCGATCGTTTTATAATAAGTTAAGAAGTCCCTTGCCCATTATCTTTCCTTGGAAAGGTGTTTGGAAGGTGAAGGCACCTCGGCGTGTTTCTTTCCTTGTATGGACTATTGTATGGGATAAGATCCTTACAGGTGACAATTTGAGGGGTAGAGGAAGGGATTTTTTTGATTGGTGCATTAAGTGTTGTTGTAATGAGGAGACGGTGGATCATTTGCTACTTCATTGTGGTAAGGCTTACTGGTTGTGGAGTTTGGTTTTTAAATCGTTTGGGGTTTTATGGGTCTTGCCAAGATCGGTTGCAGATGTTAATGTTTGTGGTAGTTCTAATTCAAAGAAACTAAAGGAGGATGACAATGGTTGAATTACACACAGTGGGCGCGAGGTTGAAGATGAGTTTCCAACATACAGTGCAACGCACTGTTTCACTTAAAGTTAAAAGCACAAATGCACCGTTTCACTTAACATGCAATGCACCGTTTTATGTGATAGTTATTTAAGCTTCTGAAGGAAGAAACGATGTCGTCTTGATTGTGGATTGGAGTTGTTGGTTTTGGCGCCAAATTCAGTTATTGTTCTGGTGTAGATTCTGTTATAGTTCCGCATAGTTTGGATTGATTGTTATGCAGTGAGATAGGCTCAGTGTATTATAAATATTCTTGTACTCCTAATTTTATCATTATGCAAAAGATACAGATTTTCTCTTTTGTCAAATCTCTCTCTCTCTCTCTCTCTCTCTCTCTCTCTCATTTTCCATTCCTTTCTATCAATCTTTCTTACTTCACAAACAGATCTTACCTTGCTCTAAATCTAGGTTTTAACTCTGTGATTGTGTTACATAAAACAACAAGGATTTCTTCAGCGGACACTCTCTTTAGTTGGTGGAATTGGCCTGGAAAGCATTCGTCTAGCATATGGAATTTAGTTCCGTTGTGCCTAATGTGGTGTCTTTGTAGGGAACGTAATTGGAGGACATTTAAGGACATGGAAAGTTCTGATGACCAGCTATTGGCTTCTTTCAGTGGCTCCCTTTATGACTGGTCTAGGGCTTTGGGACTCACCACTAGTGATTCTCTCCCTATGTTTCTTAGCTCTCTCCTTTGTAATAAGTATCTTTTTTTTTTCTTTGTAATTTTTCTTTGCCTTATGTTTTTTTGCATAGGATAGTTTTCTTGAATATACATCTTTATTACTTATAAAAAAAATTAATTACAAGTCAAAATCTCATTGACTCAACTTTTAACATAAGAATTGCAAGATAATTCCAACAGATAACTGGGGTTTTAGGATTATTAATTGATTATTATCTTTAAAAACTTTTTTTTTTTTTTGAGAATATTAAGTATTCTTTAAAAACTAATTGCTTAGCTAAACTTTAAAAATCCTATATAATCCGTAGCATTATATGACTAAAAAGAAGCTAAAAATTATATCAAAACTCGTATTTTTCCCAAAAATTTATTATAAAATAATATAAATTTAAAACAAGATAAAGATTGAATACTTCGATCACCAAAGGGTAGAGTGCCAAACAACACTTCGAAAACCCAGACAACATTTAAATCCAGTGTTGCATAACTTCAAGTTTTTTGGCCTATTTTTTTTATTTGCACACTTATTTAAACGACCTAACTTTAATCAACTGATAAAGGGGGAGTCAATGGGATGGAAAGTTAAACATTGAGAGAGAGAGAGAGAGAGAGAGAGAGAGAGAGAGAGAGAGAGAGAGAGAGAGACCATTTTCACACTTCACACAATTCTTTCTTTTCCACCATATAAAAATCACATATCATGAACCACCAAATAATTAAGAAACACAATTTAGTTCTCAGAGAATTCCAATCATCAAAATCTAAAGAGTATGCGGTTACATTCATCTAACCAACAATCAAAGACAGTCAAGGCGCAACTCCCTTTCATCCAAGCAAGGGAACAGTTAACCAAAGGAGAGAGGCAGCGAGAGAAACCAAAGGTAATCTGTCACCAAGTCTTTTGCAAGAGTTAGTGCAAGCATGTATATCTCTAAACTCTTTATTTTTTTTAATTACACATAACATGCTTCATATTGATGACATGGGTTGAATAATTAACATGCTTCTTAGAGTAAAACTCAAACACGATGAAATGCAATATGATGAGATTATATATGTATAGACATTCCATTTTGCAATCAGAGACGTTGATCAACCAACTTATTTTATATTTGCTAGATGATCCACCATCATATCATTTGCAAGAGGCCGTGCATGTCAGTAAGGATCCAAAATTAATTTAATTCTCATCATCATTGATTGTATGAAATCATAGTTTTTAACAATATGGGTTGATTAACATGTTCATGCATATAAGCCTAGATTTTAATTTATGTTAAATAATTCACATGTTTTTTGTGTTAAATTCACATGTTGAGGATATTGAATTTCTCACAATGCATAGCATGGTAATATGATTGGATAAGTTCATAGCATAATATGGCTATATCAATCTTTGAATTGCGTGAAATGGTTGCCTAACACTTTTCCCATTTTCGTGACGTAGCCTCCGAATTTAGATCTTGAGCTCGTAGACCATTCCTTATCAATGTAATATTTATTTTTCTCCATATTGTAACTAGAATTCAAAGCAATGTATTTTTTTAATTTTAGATTGTATTTAGGACCAAAGCAATGTACTTTTTGATTCTTAAATTGTATATAGGACCAAAAACAATGGAAATGACTAGGATCCTCACAATAAGTATAAAAGAATGGATTTGAAAAATTAGGGGTTTTTGCTAGGAAGTGGTGTTACGCTTCAACCAAGATCGCTTTAATGTTTGTAAAAAAAAATATTATTTTTTGGTTAAGCCTTCTCAATGTGTTGGGATTATTTCTCATCGAGACTAAAGGCATAAGTTTATTGACACAAAATAGGGTGTCTACATCGGACTCATTTTCCAATATTTAAAAGACGACTTCCTTGCTCACAGTGGATCTCGTATCTTGAAAAGAGGAGTCTTATTTATGGATAGACTCCCAATTCAAAGTCCGAGATGGGTTGATTAAGCAATTTGGTTTCTAGATCTCGTCTTAAAATGTGTTTAAGTGAAATTTATGTGAAATCCCACATTTCCCTATCGTTATTTTTCTGAAAAAATTAAATTAAATGTGTGGACCATGTGATTTAATTGCAAAGTTAATTTGGTTTGTCATATTAGTCATTACGAAAGGAAAGGAAAAAAAATACGGCCAACTAGATTTAAATGCGGTAATTTTTTCTCTAAAAACAAAACGAGAGTTTAATTAGATGCAAGAATATGGCTAACTAGATCAGCTTATTGGGTGCGTAAGTGTTGATATCTTATGTAACTATTAATTAAGAGTAACATTATTTATTTATTTGATAGTTACAACAACGAGAAAGGAAGAATTGAACTTTAGATGTCTTTATTGGAAACTCTAAAAGATATATATCAGTTGAGTTACAAGACTTTTGATAATGTTACATTATTAGTTTAGTAGTTTTAGTAGATCCTAAAAAAAGGTTTATGAAGGATTATATTGAGATTTAAATGTGGTAAATTATTCTCTCTTAAAAAAGTGGTAAATTTGGAAAATAATTGGCTCTAACAGGTAGGGATTGTACGCTGGGAGTTAGCAACGTGATCTTAAGAGCACTAGTATTGGGGGGTGTAAACACCCCCCAGTTGCTATTTTACAATCTAAGATAGCAAAAACCCACTCCATCCGGGTTTGTATACCTAAAAAAATTTAAAACCTATGAATAGTAAGGTTGCATATATGCAACCTTACTATTCATAGGTTGTAAAGAAAAGAAAAGAATTTAATTTTGTGGTTGCGTGTGAAGAGAAAAAGATAGTAGGAAGAAAGAGAGAGAGAAGAATGCTTTTTATTATTTTATTAGGTAGTTTATATTATTTTGTTGAGTTGTATGTAAAAATAAAAACTAGGATATAGGGTGAGTTGTAAAATGAGTTGGTAAAATAGATAAAGTAGTGTTTGAAGATGCAAAATATGTTTTTTTTTTTTTTTTTGCATTCTCATATGCTAGTGCTCTAAGAAGTGGGCTTTTTAAGCATTTAAAAAAATTTCATGTTCTATAATTTTCTGGCCTAGGGCTTACAAAAGAATAAGTTGTTTCGGCCATGTTTTGGGGTAATAGCAAAAGAGGGAAGTAACATATAAGTGGTGCTATGATTTTCTTTGTAAATCCTCCACTTTTACGCAACCACTTAATAACTTTTTATGGTTTTAATTTTGAAAATTTTAATTGTTTTAATTTATTACATATTCTTTTTATTCTTAAATTAAGCACGTCAAATTTGTACTAATGAGGTGTTATTTATTATATTCAATCTATAAACTCATGTTTTGTGTATAATTTTAAAGTACATAAAACTTGAAATTTAAATATTATATAAATGATGTGTTGGGTTTAAATTACACCTATTGTAACTCTATATTATGTTATATCATCTGATAACTCTTTATTGGATTAGTATTTCAAAAACTTACCATTGGATTACATTTCCTCTATTTTCTTAATGCATATACCAAGTTTCATGTGAATCGGATGTCATTTACTATTTGATTTAGAAGCTCATCTTTTATGCACATTTTTAATATAAAAACTTGAAATTAAAATATTTGGTCTCAAATCATCTTGAAATTTTGCAAGCATGTAGAATATAAGAAGAAATTCTAATCCCACAGTGGATTTGTTAAAATTTGTATCCAATACAAAAATATTGAGCGGTGTAATATAGCTTAGAGTTACACCTTAAGTTTAACTTGAAATGAGATGCTATTAATTTCTGACATCATGATATTTTGCAATTGTTAAGGGTATTAGAGGCATTGTAATCCCAATGGGGAATATATATATATATATATATATATATATATATATATATATATATATATATATAAAGATTGACTTACCTCAAGAACTTTTTTAAAAGGAATTTCTTTTTGTTTTAATGAGAGATTACTGCATTATCCATTAACTAAATAAAATGTGAGATTAAAACTCATTACCATTTACTATTGTATATTTAAAATAAAAGGACATGTCTAGTTAAAAAAGTTCTGGAGGTGAGTCAAACTCATATATATATATATATATATATATATATGGGTGTGTGTGTGAAAACTACATTCTTGGATTACATTATCTCCTTATATGCACCACGACAATGTAGCATTTTAGTATAGAATGACTTTCTTAGTAGGTGATGTTGGCACTAATAACATTATCAAATTCAATTAAAGTCAATGGAAATACCTCACAGAGCTAATATGTGCTTTATTTTGGACACCTACTTTCTTTGTGATTAGCTCTTTGAGGCATTTCCGTTAACTTTAATTATATAGAAATTGAAATGAATATAAAAAAAGTAAACATTATTATTTATTTGTCTAAATACTTTTTTTTTTATAAGATCTAAATACAATTGAGTGGATTCCAGTTAGCTCAACTAATAAATCTCGGATGGTTGAATAAAAAATCTGGAGTTTAATCCCCGCCTACACCAAAAACTGATTGGCAAGGATGGAGGGAGACTTGGACTGGGGGCCATGGCCCTCACTAATTTTTTTTTTTTTTTAAATTAATATATACATAGACACTAATTTTAGCAATTTTGTTCTATAAAATCACACTTTGCCTCTCTTAACATTATCATTGATTCTTTTAAGAGTACTACTCTAGCCACAAACTTTTTTATAACATTTTTACAAACTGTTGAGTTAGTAAAATTTTACTGGTTTGCATCTGAGCCCATCACTTCCATCATATTTTTACTTACTATTAATTACTCATCACATTAATAATTTGTAAAATTTTTTGTAATTCTAGTATTTTCTTCCCTTTTAAAGGCTAGATCTAAAATCTAAAGCAAAATAAACAAGCCAAAAAAAATTATTCAACAAAAAAAATTACCAATAGTAAAGCTAAAAACAATTAAATTCAATCAACCAATTTTACCCAAAACAAACAACCTGACCCTTTAAAAAATTTTAAACAAAATAATTTTGTTCATATTTGGATGCACACATAAAAAACACAAAAAAAAAAAAAAAAAAAACCATTAGCTGTTAAGTAACCGAGTCAAAAGCTAGAGTCGTCGCACGCAACTAACAACAAAGTTGCTCCCCTAATTTCAAGTCCTGACTCCGTTCCTACTAATTGGTGTCTTGATTTGATGATAAAGAGGTATTGTCAAAAGCGGACGTTATAAATTGAAACTCTCTAAAAAAAAAAAAAAATTGAGTCATACTTAGAGACTAGTATATAAGTCGTCTTTATTTAATATTTAGCGAGTAATGAAAACAAAATTCTTATTTTTCTCTCTCTAAAGCACCTGGTAAAAACATAATGATATGATCTTAAAGGCTTTGTAAACCAGTAACAAAAAGAGAAGCAAATAGGTCCATTTCCTGCTTCTTTAAGACCACACCAACTTCAACTCCTCCATTCCCATTTTTGCTTTCCGCTATAGTAGTTGCTCTAGTTCTGTGTATGTTCGTGAGTGCCACTTTCTGAGGTCTCCCCCACCCGAAATCCCTCTCATAATCCTTAAATTTGTTTGACCATGCAACCGTAATAATTTCCGGTAGGGTTTGGGTTCCTTCAGCTCCCATCTGTCCTGTCGCCAGTTTAATCCATTTCTCTGCTTCATCAAGAAATCCCTCAATCTTTTTGATGCCATCAATGATCCTATAAGCAGCAATGGCCAACCCAATTTCCTCCATTAACTCTCTTGCTTGGGCAACTATACCACCTGCTCCAGCACAATTACCGAAATAATTTGTTGGAACTGGAGGGTCTAAACGAGACCGATAATTAGCTGGGATATATAGGCAGATCAATTTGTTACTTTCTAATTCTTTGGCTTTTGCCACACAAACCATTATATATGCAAATGTAAGGACAAAGGTTGATAACTGAAATGGTTCCACTGTCTTTGTTTTAGCTTCATCACCAACCTTGTCCCCCCATGAAAAAACCCTTTTCCTGAGTTTTTCTATGTCTGCACGGCTTAACTCGAATGTGCCTCGAACAATGTCTTCTGTTGGATCCTCGAAATTGTGTGGCTTAAGGCTTTGGCTATTCGTCGCTAACAAACCGTCTGAGAACATAGAGTCGAGTGTAGCCGGGTATTTGACAGCAGTTCTGTCGATGAATGGTGTTAGTTCTGGCAATAAAGTTGGGTCTTTATCAAGTTTGCTTATATAAGCCCATGAGTCCAAGAACAATGACATGGCTTTCCCATCAAGAACCGCATGGTTCGCAACAACGCCAAGGCAAAACCCTTTGTTTGAAAAGAGAGTGACTTGCAATGTCAAAATTGAAGCTTTTGAGTCTGATGTTTCCAAGTGGGGTATGAGATGACAAAAGTTTCTAGCTTCAGTTACATGGTCTCCAGATAGATTGTCAAAGTTGGCATCGGATTCAGCTATAGTGAGTGAAATGGAATCACCAGGGGTGTAATGAATGATGGGTTTTTGAGAATCAGGAGGCCATGTTAGTTTCCCTACAAGTGGTAGAAAGTGTGGGAGAGTGAGAGAGAGTGAGTGCTTGAGTTTGGAGAGGATTGAGTCAAAGGAAAAATAGTCTAAGTTAGCTTGTGAGTAGAAGGAAAGAACCTCAATTGGTGCGGCTTTTAAGAAAAAGAGATCAAAGATAGTGAGTGGGAGAGAGATCTCAGTGGCTGTGTTTGGGGAGTCTGAGGACGGAGAGATTGTACTGACCTCCAATATTTTCAACGAGCTTTGTGCCGCCATGAGAGAGAGAGAGAGAGAGAGAGGGGGGGGGGGGGGGGGGAGATAAGATCACAGTGATGCCTCTGAATATTTTATAATGTAATTATAATATTACAAACACATTGTTTTTGAATCTACAAGGTGATAGGTTTTTGGAATCCGAGAGAAGTAATAGACAAAAGTTTGAATTTTTATCAATCTAATAACTAAATTGCTTTGGAGGTTATAATGTGTTTAAATAGTAAAAAAGAAAAATTTGGGCGGCTAGGAAAACATCCAAAAAACCTTAATTCACGCTAATCATATACTCTCTCCGTCTCACTTTTTTTGTCCTCTATTCCATTTTGAGATGTTCCAAAATATTGTTCTGTTTCTAAAAATAAAAGTCATTAATTTACTAATGTTTCTATTATATCCATATTAATTTTCTAATTCAATTTTTTGATAAATTTTTTTAAGGGTAGTTTTGGAAATTTATACATTTTTAAAAGGTAGACAAGACAATAAATGATGTTCCCTTAAAAAGTTTGACTTTTCAAACAGGACAAAAAAAGTGAGATGGAGGGAGTAATTAGGTGACCAAGTAATAAATTTTATCAAAAATTGCAAATTTGAGATAATTACAAAAATTGAAACTAATGTTTCTAAGAGACTTCCCAAAACAAACTAAACTAAAGGCTGTTAAGGAAAATAAATATTACTAAAAATGAAAAAACTACTATTTATTAGACATTAACGAAGGAATTTACTAGAATTAAGGCGAACCTCATGGCATGGTCATGAGTCTTGACCAAAAGACCGTTTCTCTTTAGCCCACAAATTTCATGCAATTATGAGAGAAATAGTTATTCCCCAATTTAAGGAATAATTATTTTTAAGCAATAACTATTTTTTGTAATGAAGATGCTAAATAATAAAATAATTGTTCCGCGTGAATAACAATTTCATTATAGGTTATTTACAGTGTACAAAACATACTCTTAAGCTTTTTTTTTTAGCCAACTCTAAATGATTCCAAACTTGTGACTTCATTTGTGAAATTCAACAGCTAGCACAAAATACATGATATATACAGACGTATTATTCAAGAAATTAATTAGCATTTTTACAAAAACAATGTAGTAGACAAAGAAAACTTCAAATATTATTTCTAGAACAAATAAAATGAAAATGATTAAGGAAAATAACAAGAATAGGATAAAATTACCTGGTATTGAGAAGTACAAATTGTCCAGCATAACTCCTAGAGAAGTATATTCGTACAGCGGAACCTAGCTCAACACCCATAGAAATAATTGTTATGTATAGAAATCCTAGGCTTGACGTTTAGTAGAAGTATAATTCGTTACACAAATTACTTATATTTATAATTGCTATGTACATATGGAATTCACTTAAATTTTAAAAATATTCCTTTTAAAGAAATATATTGTATAAGTAAGATATTTCTTAAGTACGATCTTGAGTTTTATGTTATGTACATATGAAAAGTTTATACTTTTAAAAAATATATGAAATTTAGAAGTTATTATACGAACTTCCTCCAAGGAATTTCCGATTGCCCAAGTACTTCCATTGGCCTCTCAGGCACTTTCAAACTATGTTCGTCACTTAAGCTTGCTCCTCTCGGGTTAGATGGAGACCACCTCCAGCTCCTAGCTTGAAGGTCAATTTTGATGGAGCTACATTCAGAAAAACAAATGAATCAGGTCTCGGGGTGATTGTTCGAGATAACCAGGGTAGGGTGCGAGCTTCTCTTTCTAAGAATGTTCCAATCCTTCCTTCTTCTAACGATGTGGACTGTGGAGTCCATGGCAGCGGTTCGAGCAATTCAGTTTGCAAGGGAGCTTGGTTTGTCCTCGATCATTTTGGAGGGAGATTCTGAAGTGGTTATAAATGTTTTGAAGAGTACTGAAAGTTCCTTGGCTTCCTTTGGTCATCTTATTGATTTAGTGAAACCATCCTTAGAGGCTTTTATGCATATTTGTTTTTTACATACTCGCAGACTAGGCAATTTTGCAGCTCACAATCTAGCTAAACATGCTAGAGGTTTATCGGTGTAGATAGAGGATATTCCTCCACACTTTCATGATGTTTTTTCAATAAAGTTTCTAGAATTTCTTCTCAAAAAAAAATAATAATAATAATAATAATAATAATAATAATTGTTATGTATAGAAATCCTAGCTAGGCTTGACGTCCCGTAGGAGTATAATTCGTTACTCCAATTATTTATATTTATAATTGTTATGTACATATAGATTTCACTTAAAATTTAAAAAAAAAAAAAAAAAATCATTTTAAAGAATGTATAGGTAAGATATTTCTTAAGTACGATCTTGAGTGTTATTCTTTTCTTTTTTTTAGAAGATCTTGAGTATTATATTATAGGGTTTGGCTTACTTCCAGTATTTTTTTAACTGAAATCTCATTTTATTTTAATGAGAGACTGCCACGTCATCCATTAACTAAATAAAAGGTAAAGATTCAAACCCACTACAACTTGTCATTGTATATTTAAAACAAAAGACATGTCCAGTTAAAAAAGTACTGGACGTAAACCAAACCCTATATTCTAATGTTACAACCAAACTTAGTTATGAATAAGTTTTCTCTTATAAAATTTAAAAAAAAAAAAAAAAAAAAAAAAAAAACCCTATGAATAAGTTCAATTATTTCCTTACAACATCTTTTGTTCCCAAAAATAAGGATTATCATTTCTATTGTAATTTTCATTCAATGTACCCAACGTGCCCTTGATTTTTTTTTTTTTGAGAAAAATCCCCTCAAGGATAGAAATCATATTATTGCATTCTCAACAAATCAAGTTGGTACACCTCAAGAATGTCTAGTGGAACAGACTCCATCCAAACCAGAAAAGGGTACCTGGCAGCTCGCCTAGCAAGCTTATGTGCCACACAATTCCCTTCTCTATTAATATGCTTAACTGAAATGTAGAAAAAACTAGAAAATAAACATTTGATATCCATCAGTACATGACCCAAAGCCCCAAAGTCGAGTAATCCATGTGACCTCCATTAATAGAGGTAATAGTGTTTGCAAAATCTCCTTCCACATTCACCCTGTCAAAACCGAGTTCCTTAGCAAAAACCAAAGCTCGGCGAGCCGTTAAAACTTCCACCATCTCCACCGAAGTAGGTAGTGGAATTTGTTGTGAGAGAGCATCCATAACTAATCCTTGTTCATTCCGGATTATAATGCCGATCCCTAGAAGTAATGATAAAAAAATCAGCATGATTATGACAATTAAGCCAATATATAACATCAGCTACCTGAATTAAATGTAGTATTATGTAGGGGTCGGCCTAAATCCTAATGTTCTGCTGGGCATCCAATAAATAAATAAATATATATATACATATATGTATATATATATATATTGATTGGAAGCCCATGAGGGATATTATTCTTCAAAAATCAAGGAAGAGAAATTACATCCTGAGCGCACGAGTGCTCAATAAGGCTAGCAATTTCCTCCAACCAAACTACAAATTAAAGTCGATCACCAATTTGTTTAGCAACTTGGGATAAAATATGGGCAGGCTTGTTACCTTTCCTTTTAACATGGGAGAAACCTACAGATCGAAAACTTTCTGCTTGTAGAATAATGCTCTCACAGATCGTCTCCACGGAGAAATCAGCTATCGAAGAACCTTGAAGTATATACTGCAAAGGTGACTGGAGTCAGTCTCAAAAATGGCCTCATTGAAGTATACTGCAGTGGTGGCTGGGCATCCAATATTTGTTTGTATTGCTTCTGTACTTGAACCCTGATTCTACTATATATATTGGCACTAGATATGGGGCTTTTTTCGTTTTTTTTTTTTTTTTTTGGTGCAAATAGTTTAATACAAACTAATATAACGATAACTTGAAACTCTCTTTAAAAAAAACTAATATAACCATCCTATGTCAGATTCTTCCACTTTTATTTATTTATTTATTTATTATTTATTATTTATTTTTATTATAATGAGGTTGTTGTTGTCGTGTTTACAGGATTATTGGAAATATAGATATGGGTGGTGAAGCCAATTCACATGGGGTAGACGTGGTACTAATAGAATTTGATGAGAAAGATACGAAAATTTTTTAGAACGTGCAAAATATCATTGAAGGTTTATTTCAAGAATTTGATTTTTGTAAATGATGAAGAATAGGAAAGAAAGAATGCTCAAGAATGTTCTCTTAATTAACAAAGTAAACTAAGCTTGCAAGACTGTGAATTAGAATTCAATTAAAGGAATTCATGAAATATATGGTAGTCATGTTTGATACAACTGATGGGAACATGTGGAGGCATCCTAGAGGGATACATAATTACATAAGTTTTGGTCCTTTGTAACCAGTGATACATTGCAATGGAGAGTAGATATGCTTTGTCTTTTCTCTTTCATAAAAAAGTCCATGGTATACTTTTCTTTTAGTGTTCAATTTCTTTTGATTTCTTTGGAAATATATGTTTACAGCAATAATCTTTGTTTCAATCAGTTGTACTCTTATTCCCTCCTTCTCTATCTCTTGTGTCTTCTGTCTATATTATCTAAAAAAAAAAAAAAAGTGGTCTAAAGTACCACATCGGTTAGTTAGTGAATGAGTTTTTATAAGTGCTTGTATTGTAAGTCTTGTCTTTCTACTCTCTCATTCCTTATCTCCTGTGTCTTCTATCTATATTATCTATAAAAAAAAAAAAAAAAATCAGTTGTACTCTAATTAAATTTGATAGTCCTCTAATTTTTTTTTTTTTTTTTAATTTGATAGAATTCTTAGCCTGGAAATTTGTATATGTTGGTGACATAGATATTAACAACATAAGCATGCTTTACAAGCAAAACTATTGTGATGCACTTTTCTTTTTTTTTTTCCACTTTTTTTGGTGAAAAAAATTATAGGCTATTTTGGGTTGACACAGATCAAACCTATAGAAGATCAGATAGAGATAATAAAAACAAATGGGTACATAACACACTTCCTTCAAGTGTTAGACTTAAATACAAAATTTAACCTTTGGATTAAAAGAGTGAGGTAAAATGTGGGTGTTGATGAAATTTGAGGTCAATCAGATGGTTGGATTATGAGAACATTCCATTCATCTAACCTTCATGCATTTGCTTCTACCATATTTAAAGTTGATGTTTCGTTGGGTCAGATTATATACTTGAAGTTTGGATATAAAAATAGTTTTGAAAAAAAAAAAAAAAACAACAGTATTCTAACATCTTTTCAGTTTTCAGCCTTCACGCATTGATGAATCTAATTAAATCTAATAGTCCTCTATTTTTTTTTTAAGGGATAATTACAGTAAACCCACCTGAGGTAAGGCCCGTTTTCGCCTTGCCTACCCGTGGTTTAAAACTTATCACTTTGCCCACTTGAACTTCAATCCGTTACCCATCTGTTACCCACCTCACTCTCAGCCGTTAGAAAAACACATTTTTAGAAAAAAACAAACATAACAAAAATCAAAAAGCTAGGGTTTTGATTACTTAAAGAACTTCTATAAGAACAAAGGGGATGAATAGCACACAAATCTTACTCTGATCTTGGCTTCTCTCCCCATTGTATACCATAGCCCCTAAAACCTAAGAAATATATTGTAATCTTCTCTCCCCACTCTGTCTATCTGTCTGAGATAAACAAAAACAGTGGGTTTATGTAATCGTGATCTTTCCATGGTGGCTGGGAAGGTGAGAATGGCAATGGGGCTACAAAAGTCTCCGGCGAGTTCGAAACGAGAAACCCCACCGAAGCCTCCATCACCATCGCCAAATCTGATCACCATCGTGATCTTTCCACGCTCCTCCGCTCAGGTTCAACCTCGCCCACCCAACGTCACCGAGTAGCTTCGCATCGTCAAAGATCTGCGCGAGCGAGAGTCGCTGTTGAAAACCGAACTCTTGGGGCACAAGCTTTTGAAAGAGTCGGTGGCTGTTGTTCCTGTCCTGGAGAGCGAGATCTCATCCAAGAACGCAGAGATTGATAGAGCTTCAAAGCGAGTGGATGTGTTGGAGATTGAGAACCAAAAGTTAAGAATGGAACTGGAGGAGTTGAGGACGAAGATTGAATACGAAAGAGAAGAAAGTGAGAAGAAGTTGAAGGCAATGGAGGCTGAAATCTCAGAGTTGAAGAAAACGGCGTCGGATCGTAGTAGTATTCTAATAGAAAGCGAGGAGCTCTCGTCTTCGCAAAGGTTTCAAGGCTTAATGGAAGTCGCTGTGAAATCAAATCTCATCAAGAACTTGAACAAGCTCCATGTACTTTGTTCTTATAGAAGTTCTTAAGCAATTAAAATCCTAGCTTTTTGATTTTTGTTATGTTTGTTTTTCTCTAAAAATGTGTTTTTCTAACGGCTGGGGGTGAGGTGGGCAACAGATGGGTAACGGATTGAAGTTCAGGTGGGCAAAGTGATAAGTTTTAAACCACGGGTAGGCAAGGCGGAAACGGGCCTTACCTCAGGTGGGTTTACTGTAATTATCCCTTTTTTTAATTTGATAGAATTCTTAGAGCATTCCCATTAAGCCTTGTATATGCTAAAAGATGCTTTTTTTTAGCATTTTTGACCCAAAAGCTTGCTCCATCAAGGGTTTTAAATGCTATAATTTTTTACATTGATGAACAGTGCAATCTCATATTTGAGACCGCACTCTTCACCAATTGTAAAATTTATATTATTTTTTTATTCAGGTGGGGCCCACTTTCTTTTCTTCTTTGTCTTTCTCATTTCCATTTCTTCCCTGCCTCACCATTTCTCTACTCTCTATCTCCCTTTGCTCGACGTCTCTGCCTCCCTCTCCGACGAAACCCAGGCCGGAGCATCAAGCCAAGCCGATTTTTTTTTTTATTCACTCAACGCTCTCTCTCTCTCTCTCTCTCTGCTCTATCTTTCTCTTTCCTCTCTCACTTCTTTCTTCTCTCTTCTCTCTCTGTGGTTCGCCGATGAGTGGGCTCTGCCGATGATTGTGCTCTGGCGATTGTGGGATGCCGATGGCTGTGGTCCAGTGATTGTGGTCATGGATCGTGGGTCTGATGGTTGTGGTCCGATGGCGGCGATGAAGGTTTCTTCTTTTTCTCTTTTTTTTTTTTTTTTTTTTTTGTTTTTTTGTTTTTTTGTTTTTTTGTTTTTTTGTTTTGTTTTGTTCTATGTAGTTCTTCTTGGGTCCGATTGGGCTTCGATTGTGCAAGGCTGACACAAAACGACATGCTATCAAATCTTTGATTTGATTTTGGGTCTTGATTTGGTTGGGGTGGGTCTTGATTTGATTTACAGGTGTGAAGGAGGACATTAATCCATGCCGAGGAAGAAGATGACAACGAGGAGGGAAGTGGTGTCCGTGTCCTGTGGGTTTTGGTTCGGCATGATGGGTCTGCTAGTGGGTTTGCTGGTGGCGGCGATGGTGGAGGTTACTTTTTTTTTTTTTTTTTTTTTTTTTTTTTTTTGCTGTGGTTGTTGGTGGTGTGTGGATGTGGAGGTTTCTTTCTATTGTGATTTTTTTTTCTTTTTTTGTTAGTGGTGTTTGTGGTATGGGTGGTGGGTTTTTAGTGGGTGGTTGGTAGTGTGGTGCAAGCAGTGCTGTGAGAAAGAGAGAGACAGAGGAGAGAGAGGAAAAATAAAAAATTATTGAAAAATAATAAAGAAACATTATTTAAATGAAATGGCAAAAAAAATAGAAGTTTTGATATAGGTTGTATGGTAAAGTGATGTGTTATATATTATACAATTGGGTTTTGAGATACTAAATGCTATATTTTTTGACATGGTTGATGAGAATGCTCTTAGGCTGGAAATTTGTATATGTTGGTGACATAGATATTAACAACATAAGCATGCTTTACAAGCAAAACTATTGTGATGCACTTTATTTTATTTTATTTTGAGAAACAAACACAGACATATAAGGGAGAGGGAAAGAGGTTCTAACATAAAGACACACCTATGATGCACTTGACCTTCAATGATTCAAGCGAGTTTTGACTTGAGTTATGAATGTTGTAATATTATTATTGGATTTTATCATATATACATATATTATTATTATTATTATTATTATTATTATTGGCGGTACCATCTATCTTATACGGCAATCAATTGCCATTCCATTCATCTAGCCAATCATCTATTGGGCTCATAGTGAAGTTTTTCTTCCCTAAAATGACTAACTTTGATATATATATATATATATATATATAGAGAGAGAGAGAGAGAGAGAGAGAGAGAGTAATAATAGGGGTGGTATTATATAAAAGGTTATACAAAGTTATAGAAACCCCTCTTTTGTTTTATTCATACATATTTATTATTAGAGAGTGAATTCAATAAGGATGTGCCGCATCATCAGATTTTTATTCTATTCATACCTATATATTATTAGAGAGTGAATTCAATAAGGATTTGCCACATCCAGTGGTGGCTCTAGGATTTTTTTTTAGAAGGGTCAATAAAAAGATAAATCTTAGATAAGAAATGAATCTTGTGGTCTAAGATGTTTCGTTATTTAAAATTTTTTTTTCCATAAAAAAACACTTTTTTTGGCAAAAAAAATTACAAGCTATATTGGGTTGACACAAATCAAACCTATAGAAAATCCGATATAGGTAATAAAAACAAGTGGGTACACAACACATTTCCTTCAAGCGTTAGACTTAGATACAAAAGTTAACCATTGGATTAAAAGAGTGAGGTAAAATGTGGGTGCTGATGAAATTTGAGGTCAATCAGATAGTTGGATTATGAGAACATTCCATTCATCTAGCCAATCATCTATTGGGTTCATAGTGAAGTTTTTCTTCCCTAAACTGACTTTGATATATATATATATATATATATATATATATATATATATATATATATATATATATATATAAAATAGGGGTGGCATTATATACAAGGTTATACAAAGTTATAGAAGCCCCTCTTTTGTTTTATTCCTAAATATTTATTATTAGAGAGTGAATTCAATAAGGATGTGCTACATCATCAGATTTTTATTCTATTCATACCTATATATTATTAGAGAGTGAATTCAATAAGGATGTGTCACATCTAGTGGCGGTTCTAGGATTTTTTTTTTTTTTAGGGGTCAATAAAAAGATAAATCTTAGATAGGAAATGAATCTTGTGGCCTAAGATGTTTCATTATTTTAAAGGTTTTTTTTTTTTTTTTCCCGGTAAAAAAACACTTTTTTGGTGAAAAAAATTGCAGGCTATATTGGGTTAACACTAGGGGTGTCCACGGGTCGGGCCGGGTCAGTTTTCGACCCAACCTGAACCTAACCCGTCGAAGTCGGGTGGACAGAAGAGTGACCCGAAACCGACCGCCGGCGTCAATCGGTTGGGTCAGTTTTGGGTTCGGGTGGAGATCGGGTCTGTTTGGGTGGAGATGGGTCGTCGCCGGAGCTGCAAAATCATCTCCGGAGCTGCAAAATATCGCTGAAATCTGCAAATCATCGCCGGAAAATGTAAAAACTCACCAAATCTGCATCAAAATCGCCAAAATCTGCACCAAAATCGCTGAAATCTACTGGGAATGGCCGGATCTAGCTAAATCTCACCAAATATGGTTGAGAACTTTCTGGATCTCCTCGGATTTGAGCGTGATTTCGCCGAATTTGTATATAACCTTCGTTGGGTCGGGTGGCTCAGGTTTTGGAGAAGAAAACCCGCCACTCGACCCGCCGGCGTCAGGCCTTGGGCGCGAAAACCTGAAACCGACCGACGGGAGCGTCGGTTCGGGCTGAACTCGGGTGGAGATCGAGCGGGTTGGTTGGTCCGGCAAGTCACGGTCGGGTCTAGACACCCCTAATTGACACAGATTAAACTTATAGAAGATCAGATAGAGGTAATAAAAATAAGTGGGTACACAACACATTTCCTTCAAGCATTAGACTTAGATACAAAATTTAACCATTGGATTAAAAGAGTGAGGTAAAATGTGGGTGCTAATAAAATTTGAGGTCAATCAGATAGTTGGATTATGAGAACATGGTTATACAAGGTTTCCTTGAGGGCAGGAACACAAAATGTGATGCACACATGGCATACTTAGATCAAAATTTGACTACAGTATTTGAATAATGTGGTGAGAGATGTTAGTTTTGGTGGAATTTGAGTTTGACTGGTTAGTTGGATTGAGAGAACAGAGTGGCCAAAGTTTGTGAAAGTCAAAGTTGGTAAAACTCAATAAAAATTCAAACTTGGTCAAACTTCGAATAATGGTTCCAAGACTGCTGTATTTGGTCTAAGTAGTTTGAATGTGAGTGTTTTGAGTGGTTTTGGTGAAATTAGGGTTTTCTCCATTTTCATGCTTTTCTCAGTTTTGAGTTTCGAAAGGAAAACAAAATAACAATAATGGTCACTCACCCAAAACCATTTAAAGAGTAAATAAGAAATTAACTCCTAAAATGCCCACTTGAACATAGTTTGAAGTGGTAAACCATAAAATTATTTTTAAGTGTTTGTAGAAGGCAAAAAATTAATTAACCCATTTATGTCACGTCAAAATTTAGTGACAAATTCCAAATTTATGTGTCATTAAATTAATTAGATCAAATAATGTCACATGTCACATTGGTGGATTAAAATTTGCCACATATTATTTGGGTCCACAAAATTACAACAAAAGTGGGCTATTGTGATGAAATCTAGTGAGGATAAACAATTTCATCACTGAATGTTAGCATTTGGTGAGGAAAAGAAGATTTCGCCACCAAAAATTTAAAATGGGTGACTAAAGATGTTCAAATTGGTGACGAAATATTTCGTCACTACAAGTCATGATGAAAAAACAGTTAAGCACAAATAGAGGGATCGAACCCATGAGCAAGAGTTATTCCACCTAAAACCCAACCAGTAGATTGCTGCGTAATGTGTTCTATTTATATGGAATATGAAATTATTTATTCTAAAAATAGTAGATATTTCAAGTGTTAAAAAAAAATATATATACATATTTTTTTTATATACTTTCAAAAGATTAATAGGTATGACTATGGAGGGCAAAATAAACCAAATCCATTTGCCTACCTAAACCCGCCCACTTAAATATGACCCAAACCACCAAATTATCAATTAGGTTAAATGGGTATCAACCCAATTAAACCCAACTAATATTAATGTTTATTGGGTTTTACCACCAAATTATCAATTAGGTTAAATGGGTATAAAAAAAAAATGCTTATTGGGTTTTAATTGAGTACCCAAAAAGACCCAATTATAATCCAGTATCATTCCTACAAATCACCTAACCATAAAATACCCTAAAATCACTGAAAATTACCAAAATATTCCCGAAACCTAAAAAATTATCAAAATACACCGAAAACCTAAAAAATGACCAAAAAATTCCCGAAACCTAAAAAATGACCAAAATACCCTCAAAACCTAAAAATTAACTAAAATACCCCCAAAACTTATAAAATGATCGAAATATCCCCAAAACCTAAAAAATGACCAAAATACCCTCAAAACCTAAAAAATGTACGAAATAACTAGAACCCTAAAGAATTACCAAAATACTCCCAAAACCTAAAAATGACCAAAATACCCCCTAAACCTAACAAATGACCAAAATACCCCTTAAACGGGAAAATGACCAAAATACCCTCGAAACTTAAAAATTAACCGAAATACCTTTGAAACATAAAATTTGACCAAAATACCCCCAAAACCTGAAAATGACCAAAATACCACCCTAAACATAAGAAAATTACCGAAATACCCCCTAAACCTAAAATAGGACAAAAAATACCCATGACACCTAAAAATTGACCAAAATACCCCCCGAAACCTAAAAAATGACCAAAATACCCCCTAAACCTTAAAAATGACATAAATACCACATAAACCTTAAAAATGACCAAAATACCCTAGAGATCTAAAAATTGACCAAAGCACCCCTAAACCTAAAAATTTACCAAAATACCGCAAAAACCTAAAAAGGAGCAAAATACCCCCAAAACCTAAAAATTTACCAAAATACCCTTGAAAGCTAAAAACTACCAAAATACGCCCATAAACCTAAAAAAATGACTGAAATACTCTTTAAACCTAAAAAATGACCAAAATACCCTCGAAACCTAAAAATCAACTAAAATACCCCCAAAACTTATAAAATGAATGAAAAAATACTTCTGAAACCTAAAAAAGACCAAAGTACCCCTGAAACCTAAAAAATGATCAAAATAGCCCCCCGAAACCTAAAAATTTACCAAAATACCCTTGAAAGCTAAAAACTACCAAAATACGCCCATAAACCTAAAAAAATGACTGAAATACCCTTTAAACCTAAAAAATGACCAAAATACCCTCGAAACCTAAAAATCAACTAAAATACCCCCAAAACTTATAAAATGAACGAAAAAATACTTCTGAAACCTAAAAAAGACCAAAGTACCCCTGAAACCTAAAAAATGATCAAAATAGCCCCCCGAAATCTAAAAAATTACCAAAATACCCCCTAAACCTTAAAAATGACCAAAATACCCTAGAAACCTAAAAATTAACCGTAATACCCCTGGAACCTAAAAATTGACCAAAATACTCTCAAAACCTAAAAAATGACCAAAATACCCCCGAAACGTAAAAAATGACCAAAATACTCCTGAAACCTAAAAAATGACCGAAATACGCCCTAAACATAAAAAAAATGTCTGAAATACCACATAAACCTATAAAATGACCAAAATATCCTCGAAACTTATAAAATGACCTAAATACCCACGAAACCTAAAAAATGAACAAAATAACCCAAACCCTAAAAAATGACCAAAATACTCCCGAAACATAAAAATGACCAAAATACCCCCTAAACCTAAAAAATGACCGAAATACCCCCGAAACCTAAAAATTGACCAAAATACCCCTCAAACATAAAAAATGACCGAAATATCCCTAAACCTAAAAAGTGACTGAAATACCTCTTGAACCTAAAAAATGACCAAAATACCCCCTAAACCTAAAAAATGGCCAAAATATCCTTGGAACCTAAAAAATGACCAAAATACCCCCAAACCTAAAAAATGGCTGAAATACCCCTAAACCTAAAAAATGACCGAAATACGCCTTAAACCTAAAAAATGACAAAAATACCATGAAACCTAAAAATTGACCAAAATACCGCTGAAACCTGAAAATTGTCCAATGTACCCTTGAAACCTAGAAAATGACCAAAATACCTCCTGACATAAAAAATGAACAAAATACCCCCTAAACCTAAAAAATGACCAAAATACCATCGAAATCTGAAAATTAACTGAAATACCCCGAAACCTATAAAATGACAAAAATGCCCCTTAAACCAATAGGACAATAAAAATACACCCCAAACCTCCTTTTTGGTAATTTTGGAGGCTTCAGGTGTATTTTGTTCATCATATAAGATTAGTGGTATTTTGGTCATTTAAGATATTTTGAGGGGTATTTTGGTCGTTTTAGAGTTTTATAGCTATTTTGGTCGTATTAGAGGTTTTAGGTTATTTTTGGTAATTTTAGAGGTTTCAGGTTATTTGTGGTCATTTTAGAGGTTTTTGGTGTATTTGGGTCATTTTAATGGTTTAGGGGTATTTTCATCATTTTATTGCTTTGAGGTGTATTTTGGTCATTTTTTAGGTTTAGGGGGGGTGTATTTTGGTCATTTTTAGGTTTCGGGGGTATTTTGGTTAATTTTTTTATGTTTTGGGGGGTATTTTGGTTATTTTTTAGGTCTAGGGGCTATTTCGTTTAGTTTTTAGGTATAGGGGCTATTTTGGTCATTTTTAGGTTTCAGGACTATTTTCGTCATTTTTTAGGTTTTCAATGTATTTTGATCATTTTTAGGTTTTAGGGGTATTTTGGTCATTTTTTAGGTTTCAGGAGTATTTTGGTCATTTTTAATGGTTTTTGATCATCTTTGGTCTTGTTTAAGGTTTAGGGGTATTTTACAGGCATAAATGGTAATTCGGGTAATTTTTAGGTTTCAGAAATATTTTGGTCATTTTTTAGATTTAGGCGGTATTTTGATAATTTTTAGGTTTTGGGAGTATTTTAGTCATTTTTTAGATCTCGGGGGTATTTCGAACATTTTCTAGGTTTCAGGGGTATTTTGGTCATTTTTAGGCTTATGTGGTATTTTGGTTAATTTTTAGGTTTCGGGGGTATTTCAGACTTTTTCTTAGGTTTCGATGGTAATTTGGTCATTTTTAGGTTTCAGGGGTATTTTAGTTATTTTTTAGATCGAGGGGGTATTTCGTTCATTTTTCAGGTGTAGGGGCTATTTTGGTAATTTTTAGGTTTCGGGACTATTTTGGTCATTTTTTAGGTTTTGGGAATATTTTGGTCATTTTTTAGGTTTTCGGTGTATTTTGATCATTTTTTAGGTTTTGGGAGTATTTTGGTTATTTTTAATGGTTTTTGATCATTTTTGGTCATTTTTAAGGTTTAGGAGTATTTTGGTCAACTTTTATGTTTCAAGGGTATTTTGGTTGCTTTTAAGGTTTAGGGGGTATTTCGGTCAACTTATGACAATGAGGACGGTGAATTCAAACATTGAGCATATTTAGAGACATCAAAAGTGTCAATTAGCTTAACTTGATAAAATTTAAAATATGTATTTTTAAAATTTTACTATCATTATAATTTTGTACCACGTATCCCTTCTAATTAAAGCTTTTAAAATTTTGTATTAAGTAAGTTAATTCAGTGTAAAAATTAGGTTTCAATTAGAGTATAATTTTGCACCACATGTCCCATCTAGTCTAAGTTTTTAAATTTTTGTACCAAATGAGTTAATTCGGTGTAGAAAACAATGAATCCAATATAAATAAACCATAATAAAAAAATATAATCATATATTTTACTCTATAAATAAAATTCGAGGAAAAGAAAGTTTGAATGATTTTATATTTATGAGCCATTTTTTTTTATGTAACTAAAAATAATTCAAATTTATATGTTATTTATGTAATATAACATGATTATGTACGATTAATTACTAACTAGGTAATACACACACACATCAAAATTGAGAGAAAATTCAATTAGAATTTGGGGCGAGTCCGAACGAGACTGGCACGTGATTGGCCTGTGGATGCAGACAGTTAATTTAGTGATTAGTCGGATATGGATTTCCTATCCTGGTAGGGCCCATGGTTGCGAAGCTTGCTAGCATGATCCTTGTCGGTAATGTTAGAAGACCTTGGTAGCTTGTTCCAAAGAAACAATGTAAAGACACCGAGCTGGGGTCCCTGGGGGACCCTCTGATGCCTAAGTTAGATTGTACTCTCTAGAGATCAGAATAAACTGTATGTAAAAGTGGGTTTGTGTGAGTGAATATGCGTGAGTTTTCGTGGTATCTTCCCTTTGGTGTCTTTCCTTTGCTACCTTCCCCTTTGGGTGAGATGTCTGGTGTACTCTCCGTTGGTGTGGCTTATGTGCTTCCCAACTACTGGTCCCTTTTTTCTCCCACCCATTCCAGTTTCATCTTTACCTATTTATATGTTTTACGTTGAACGTGGCATGACATGAAAATTGGACCGGTGGTCCCCACTAACCAGCCCTTTTGACAGGTGTCTCTTCTTAGAACAATGTGTTGTCCAGGTTTTGGTGTCAATTATCCATTTCGTGATTGGCTAACCTGTGTCCTACATTGTCGCTGGGGTGGATCTGGGCCAGAAGCCAAATGGGCCTATGCTGGGCCGTTATACATTTCTTAGAAGGCCATATTCATCCCTTCCTAAGGCTGGGCTGACCCATTCGTGTACTCCATCCCTTGGGCTACCAAGTTGGGCCTAACCTTGGGTCGCTGGGTTGGGCCAAGATAGCCTATGTATGTACAGAATCAAAATAGAAATTTTCTTTTGTTAGCCACACATATTCAAATTTTTTTTTAATAACACATACATATTCAATTATTATTAAGCATCTGACCATGGCTTTTAAAAAACAAAGGAATTGACCAAAATGTTAATGAAGTACTATTATCAAGGGAGTCAATTTCGTACCGGATATTGTTTTGGTTTGGCCAAAGAACTATATAGCTCAGTATCGGTGTGTACCGATGTGCTGTTTCGGAGTTACACACCAGATATATATATATATATATATATATATATATAGTGAATGATATAAAATTTTAATTAAAAAAATTAAGTACTGATTTGAATCAATGAAGTTAATATAGAGTTTTATTAGTTGTTGTTATTGTATTATTATTATTATTACTACTATTATTTAGTGTTTTATTTTATTTCTTCTCTCGCACAAACTCTATTTCACAGGACAGGATATTAGTAGCGGGAAGTTTTATTTGAGAAAAAAATTAGGGAGCGGGAAAGTTGAACTATTTTCCCATTTTTTTCTCATCAGTTCCGTTTTCCCATATCCTTTCAGTTTTGACTATATCTCCATCCATGATTCCGTATCTCAAGTTTGAAGCTTATTTCTACTGGCTTGAATTTGGTTTCTCTCATGCAAACAACCAGAAACTATCAACAACCAAAAAAAGTTTTTTTAAGAGAGAGAAAAAAAAAAAAAGTGAGATGAGGAGGAGGCAAAGATTGTGATTGGAGGAGCAGCGGAGAAAAAGTTCAGTCTCTTTTACTGGGTTTTCTTTAAGGAATTTCAATCTCTCATTCTGATTGGTTTGAGGAATTTCTCTAACTTATAGTATAATCTTTTGCTTCTCTTAAAATTTAAGTTTTACTTATTTGTTTCTAGAGAAGGCTTTGCAAAAAAACCAAATTTTAGCTTTGGATTTTGAGCAGTGAAGTAGAATGAAATAGCCTGATTGCAAAACAAATTTCAAAGTATTTGAAGTGATTCATTGCAATTAATAGTGATTCCAGTGAATATGTAGTTGGAAAGGAAGATTAAAATCTATAAACATCTAAATTAAGGATTAACGTTGGGAAATTTCATTGCAAATTGAGTTAGGAGCTACAGTTTTGTATTATTTTTGACTCATTGACCTCTGTATAATGGCCAATTAATTAAAGATCTAGTATAAAAACTTGATATTATTAAGAGAGAATGCTCCTAATTTTTAACATAAAATAAAAGTAACGTGAAGAGATTTAGTAAATGAAATGAAGTTGGAGAAAATGGGTCTAACATTTTACGTTGATATAATTACAAGAATATGTGTGGTAATGCACTTGATATATTTCACAACAGTATTATAGTATATACTTCATATTATATATTATATATAATAAAATTTGTGTGTTACAGCTATATATAGTTATGTTCAGTTAAGTTTAGTGAATTAGTAGCCCATTTACTGTGCTTAGTCTATACTGCCAAAACAATGATCAAGCAGTCCTGTGGCACCTATATTTGGTGGGAAGGAATATGGAGATTTTATCTCTGGTCTGTCTTATTTTGTCCATGAATCTTGTTATTAGGTGCACTTCCTTGTGGATTTTGGTGTTGATCATCATTTAATTCTCCTTTGTCAGTCCAAACCCAATATATTCTACTTCCCTTTATCCGCTTTTCATAAAATATGTTAGAATTTCATCAATCCATTTTTTTTTTCCTCTGTAGATTGAGAAAGCAAAGTTCTCATGTACATCTTGGTTTCCAGTTGTAGCAAAATCCTTAATTCATAGAATTTTAGACCCCAATCCTGAAACTGTAAGTACTAGCTCTATGACAAGACGTTGATTTTTGTATGTAACATTTGTGCATTCTCTTGGTTGCATCTGATAAATAGGATTTGTGACAAGTACAAATGCTCATCCAATTTGTTAGGTTTTAAAAGTTTAGAACAATTGGCAAATCGTGAACACAAACTTGTCTAGATATAGATTTTAGAGTCTCTAGGTATTATTAGACAATGCTCAAGGTGATACAAGTCAAGTTTCAAGAATATACAAGTTGCAGAAAGAAAAGTTCAGAAACTGCCTGGTTCGATCAATCAAAAGACAGGCTCGACCGATCGAAACACGTATCTACAAAATTCCATTTCAGCCTAAACTCTACTTAAACATATTGGGTTTCAAGTAAAACACTACTAGTATATAAAAGAAACCTTAAGCATGTTTTTATAAGGCTTTCCAGAGAGAGAAGAGTGTGACTCATTTGTATCTAGGATTTTGTACCCAAAAAACTCTCTCATGTCTTCTACCGGTGTTATTCCTTGAAAAATCTCAAGATCCAGTGTTATAGAAGTTACTGCCTTCTCTAGTCATCAAAGGTGCTGGTGATCTAAACCTTCAAGGGTGGTCTTGGAGTCACAAACAGGAGAATTTGTGTTTTTGCAAAGGCCAAGGAAAGAAGTAGTCCGTGGACTCGGAGCTATCATGTGGTCATTGTAGTAAGTTTTCTACTCAAGGTAGCAATAAGATGTTAGTGGTCTAAGTTTTATCGTACAAACTTCAATTCTTTCATAGTGGATTTGCTTTTTACCTTGATAGCTAGGTTAAATCCTCTCCAAGTTATTTACTGGTTTGGTTTTCCTGGGTCATCATATCATTGTGTTCTTTATATTTTATGCTACTTTACATGATATGATTGTTTTGTTTTAACCTAGATTTGAATAATAAATCTAAGTATTCACTTGGTTAATTAATTAAGTTAAACAATCTAGTTTACAGGGGTCTAAAAACATACACAATTTTTGGTATGTGGTTCAGAATTAAGTTAGGAAATGATATAAAAATAGCATGCAATGTGTTAATGCAAGTGCCGCTACCCCACTCTGTATAACTTGTTAGGGCAACAGAAAACTAGAAATGCCTTAAAATACTTGTTATTCAATTAAAATACTTTGAAATGTCAGCTTTGGATTATTATTACTTTAACCTTGTATAACAGTGGTTACCATTGCCTTTTTATCTTGCTTACAATCAAGAACTTCTCATTTATTTTTACATAGTATTATTTCTATTACTGAATTTTTTGGGATATTAGATATTGATAATACCAAGGGTTTTGTATCCTCACCATATCACAACGAGGTAGGCAAGGGAAGATTAGAAACTTATCCTCAAAAGCAAGTAGTTAAGAAAGTTGACTGACACAATCAAGGTTAGTTTTTGCTAGAATGCTAGACTCGTAATTTATGTATATACCTAAGTTACTTATTGAAATTTATTTATTTATTTTTTGTCTAAAATTTACAATGAAAATCATCTATCTTTATAATTGGTATTTTGTTTACTCTTGCTGCCCTCTAACTTGAACGTGCCATTTTTGTTGTATGTGGCTTCCACATTAGCAGCTAAATTATGGTTCTTTTTGTTTTATGTTTCTTACTTGGGAAGAATTTGTTATGAATAGACATTGTATATTATTTTCTATGTCAATCTATAGTTGCAGAAATGGCCAAAAAGGGCAAAGACACTTACAATAAAATAACAAAATATGAGATGGAAAGAGCACAAAGAATCAAGCAAAACCAAGAGAGAACGAATGATTTAGGATTGAAGCATCTGTCAACTTTTCTACCTAAATTTGCTAATGTGGGAAGAAAAAGAGTAAGTGTTCAGGTAGATGACGACGAGCATGTACCAGTTATTGGTGAAGATGATGGTGATGATGAGTCATCTAGTTCTTTAAATAATGAGGTACTATATATATGATTTGGTGCATGCGATACTTTGCTCTTTGTAATATTGTGATGAAATAACTTGTCTTCGTAAAATTGTGCTTGGAATGATCAATGAAAATCATCGATTGAAGATATTTTAAATGATGAAATAACTATGAAATAACTTGTTTATATCTTAACTTGTAATAAATTTAGATATCTATATATACTTTTGTATGATATAGATGACTCGTTATAGGCGTGAGGAATCTACCCCAGCAGTCCAGCATACCGGCCCATCATCGAGCACACATCTTGGTGTAGATTCTCTTGCCCAAATTTCTACTAATGTAGAGGCACAACTTGTGGGCACACCGTCTACTACAGGTGGTGAGATATTTAAGTTCCATTACTTGATTTCGTAATCACACTATATTTAGTTCACTTATTGATTTAATTTATATTATGTCTTGATAGCATCAACTAGTAGACGTGCTTATGGCATGACGCGTGGATTAGGAGTACGAGGACTTGTTGAGAAACATGGAAAGCTACCAGTCTGATTGCCTCAGAGTTTTGTGATCCAAGTGGTGAACTTGCAGGGAAGCTTACTAGCCAAATTGGTGTACAAGTGTGTACGAACTTGTCCACTATGAAAGCTTATAGTTGGAAGAATGTTGATAGCAATGAAAAAGAGGCGATCATTCAAAATATGGTGGTACTTTAAATGTTTATAGTTGTCCATGAGCTTGATTTTGTTGTTTTCATTACATTGCTTTATACTTTATGCTGTATTTTATAGTGTATTGTTGATGTTGTCACCGTGCATATTGAATTCAAGGAATAATTTTTTCGTTATACATACCTCACTTTGCAGGATCAATTTGGTCTATAAGGAGAATCTGTACTTGTGAACAAATCTTTAAATATGAAGTGTAGTAGATTATTGAGCAGCCACAACAGCAGGTTGTTTGCCCAATATAAAAAACTTGTAAAGGATAAAGGAAGCATGTATGCAAGAAACTACCCACCAAAAAATGTCACACGAGAAAAATGGATTGAACTAATTGATGGAAAGTGGAGTGATGAAAATTGGCTGGTAATTAATACTTTGAAATTTTTAATTACAAGTGAAGTATGTTCTCACTTTCACCCAGATAATACCTACCTATATATGTATTGGATTAATGTTTTACATAGATCTTATTATGGTGTCATGTTTATTAGATTATTCGATCTATCAAATTCATTATATTATACTTATTTGGAAGGTGAAATAAATTTATATTGTAAATTATATATATAACTTAAGTCAAAACTCTAATATTTTATTGGTCTCTATTCTTCACAGGAAGTCTCAAAAAGAAATGTTGCAAACAGAAATGGAGAAGGAACGATTAGTAAACACATTCATAGATGTGGAAACAAATCGCTTGTAGTTAGGGTGGATGAGGAGGTGTGTTGTTTCAATTTTTCAAAAGCTTATTATATTACTTTGTTGTAATTGATTATCTTGTCTTCTAACCTTGGAAAGCATACTAATCAGAGATGGAAAAATGGAGGTCATATTCCTAACTTGACACAACTCTACTATGATACCCACTTCAATTCAAAGACAAAATAGTGGGCACACCCTGATTGCGAACATACATACGTATGTATATCAGTACATGCCTTGAGTTTGCAAAATTAGAATATATGTATTTCTATTCTATATATGTTTGCAAAACTAGAACATATGTATTTTTGGTGGTTTTTATTATTTGAAATGACAGCAAGAGATGTTGAGAGTACAAGATGAGCATTGTAGCACTCTTGATGCACAGCCTTTGACCGAAGAGGGGATATCTAAGATGGTTCTTAAGTCGAGATCTGGCTATGTAAAAAGATTTGGCATGAGACCTTCCTCATCTCTTAAGACTCCTGCATCATCTTCCTCAACTCAGCATATTCAACAACTTGAGGGTCAAATAGATGAGCTCCAGGATGCAAAAATTAGGATGGAGGAGAAGATAGATTACATCATACAATATTTGAGGTGCAAGGGTGAGAGTGACATTTGTGGTAGTGGGGAGAGCTCATCTACTAACTAGAACACACCTTGGTTAGTGTTTTATTTTCTTGCCTAAGAGCATTAGTATTGGGGCTTGTATATGGTATATGTTGTTATATTTTAGCATAAAAACACAAAAACAAGCATTGCCGGGTCTCTCAATTGTAAAATTTTTTACAATTGTCCTACAATTGTGTTTTTTTATTTAATGGTGGTGGTGGGATTTTTGTTTATGGTGGTGGTTGGGTTTTTTGTTTAATGGTGGTGGCTGAATTTTTTGTTCATTGTGTTGATGGGTGGTTTTTATGTTTATGATGTTGGCTGAGTTTTTTGTTTAATGTTGGTGATGGGTTTTTTGTTTATTGTGATGGCTGGGTTTTTAGTTTATGGTAGTGGTTGGGTTTTTGTGTTAATAGTGGTGGCTATTTTTTTTGTTTAATGGTGGTGGTGGGTTTTTTGTTTATGGTAATGGCTGAGTTTTTAGTTTAATGTTAGTGGTGGGTTTTTTGTTTATTATGATGGCTGGGTTTTTTGTTTATAGTAGTGGTTGGGTTTTTGTGTTAATGGTAGTGGCTGTAGTTTTTGTTTAACGGTAGTGGTGAGTTTTTTGTTTATGGTGGTGGCTGTGTTTTTTGTTTAATGGTGGTGGCTGGATTTTTTGTTCATTGTGGTGGTTGGGCTTTTGTGTTTATGATGGTGGCTGGGTTTTTGTTTTGGATTTCACTCTATTTGTTTTGTTTTAAGTTGAGATTTTTCTGCATTCTTTATGATTTCTCCATGGTTTGTAATGTGGGTTTGGTTTTTATTTGATGAGAATATTGTGGGTCTTCTTTCTTTGATAGATTGGCTTCATATGACATTGCATTATGATTATTTTGTCTTGTTTGTTATTGGCTTTTCTATGGACATTTTTTGCATTGTCTTACTAATAATTATGCCTCTTTTTTGTTGTTGTACATCTTATCAGGGATATAGGTTTGTAGTCTAGATTGTTATTGATGCATTTTCCTTTATACTTGTGCAGATATGAGATTGGTGGCAAAAAGACAGTCTTTGTGATACTACTGGAACTCAAATAATTTTCTATAAAGTTTGGAAGACATCATTTGCATGTATATAAATGGTTGTAATTATTTTGTGAACAGCTTTATTGCATTTTTAGATTGTATGGATGTGGTTAAGAATGAATGGATGATTTGTTTATGGATGTGGTTGGAAATGAACAGGTTAATGTAATGGCAAGTAAATATAAAGAATATTAATAAAAATATAAAATTGGTGACAATAATTTTCGTCACTATATCTAACTATAAGTAGAAATTGGTGACGAAATAATTCATCACCTAATCTATTGAAATTTAAAAAAAAAAAAAAAAAAAAAAAATTGGTGATGAAAAACTTCTTCACCTAATCTAATTGATATTGGAAAAAATACATTTGGTGACGAAATATTTCATCATTGAAAGTAAGGTTTAGTGATGAAAACATTAGGCGATGAAAAACTTTCGTCACCTATGATTTTTTATTGGTGACAAAAAAAATTTTGTCACCTATCTTTTTTTTTTTTGGTGACAAAACATTTTCGTCACCAATACATAAGGTAACGGAGCTTAGGTGACAAATTTTGTTTCGTCACCATATGTATTCATGATGAAATAAGGACATATTGTGACGAAATGTTTTTGTCACTATAGCCCACTTTTGTTGTAGTTAGATAAAGATAAATTTTCTATTCAAAATTAATTGATAATTATCTTTATTAAAACAATAAAAATATTGATAATTATCTACAAGTAACAAATCCTTGTAAATTATGTAGGAAAAGAACCTGGCACAATGATGTTATATGCATTTGTGGCATATCTATAATCTATAAATACTATATAACTGAAACTTTTGACTTTTTGTTGATATTTTGTGGGTGTGCCACACAAGTTTTGCTGCTCCCACAATTATCCACATCACAATTTTTTTTTAAAAAAATTATTTTTATCGTTCAACAACTACATCCTGATCCTGGCCTTTCTTAAATAGTTAAACCCTTACGCAAAATCTCCCTAAAACCCATAAAGAAAATGCAAGAGATTCCTTCTCAATTTCCTTCTCTCTCCCAACCATGACCAAGCTACACTATCAACGACTCCACCACTACCATAGCTACCTTCACCTGCCATAGCCTTCACAAGAGATCAACCCAAGTGACAGATGCATCACTTTAGCCCCTGTTCACACATGTGAGGTATTCTAATCATATTGTAGCCTTTTGATTTTTGCAGATTACAACTGTTACCCATTTGGCTATTGAAATTGAATGGTGGTTGTGGCAATCGAAACTAAAAATTTCAATTTTGTGTTTTGAGGTTTTTTTTTTTTTTTTTTTTTTTTCATTTGGATTCTCCCCCCCCCCCCCCCCCCTCCCTCCCCCTCCAAATTTAATATGTTGAGTTCAAAATTAGGGTTTTCGAAATAATAATTTTTGTTATTCAATTACTGGAGATCACTCTTTATTTGACAAAATGATAACAAGTCTCTATAGTGCCTGTGAGGATTTTGATGCTGGGTTTCAGCGAGAATTTTGTGTATGGGGGAAACTATGGGTGATTGTTTGGTTAGTAATTGTGTTTTTCCTCAGAGTATTTTTAACATCATTCTTTAAATGCCCTTACAGACGTTTACAAGTATATTAAAAGATCAATCCTCTGCTTACATAGCTTTTACTTTAGAATCTATATGTAATGTAAGGAATCAAGTGGAACACTGTGGTACTCTGATCAACATCCTAAGCACCATTAAATTAATTGAAAATAGGGCAACTGAGTACATGAATTTACGTTTCTCCCAAAAAAAAAAAAAAAAAAAAAAAGAGTACATGATTTTACTGGACAAGTTTGGAACTTTGGAACAAGAAAGGGTGGTAAAAATGGACATAAGTGGTTAAGTGGGGGTAGGTGGGTATTTAATGATTTGCCACTGGTTAATGGAGTTCTTTATTTTATTTTTTATTATTATGTAGTTGTAGTCTTGTAGAGTCTTTTAGGTACTAGAGAGTAGAGAGCCACATAAAGTCTTACATGACATACTTTTTTTTTTTTTTTTTTTTGAGAAGGACTTACATAGTTACATGACTTACATAGTATAATATTATATATAAGAAATGTACAATAATATTTAATATATAATTTTAAAATATTAAATAATAATTAATTTTAGTACAAATTTATTATTACGTATGTGGATTTGTTATTTTAATTTTCTAGAAATAAGATCATCTTTGTTATATTTTGGTATTTTTACTTTCTAAATATAAGATATAAAATGCTAAAAAATTACATAAATTCTTTTTAAAAAGTTTATATATATATGTAGGGTCCCGATTTGTGGCCCAAGCCCAAAATGTATGGGATCTCGGCCTAATGAGCCCAATACAATAAATTTGTAGAGAGTGGGTCAAAGAACTAGGCCCTAGTGAGTTGAACAACGGCTATTATTGAATTAAATGACAATCAAACACAAATAAGAAGTTTTTGATGTCAATGGACTTTCAGTCCGAGGAGGTCACGATTGTATATATTGATCACAGTTGGATACAGATACAATTTAGATTGCTACAGTGTTCTCTCTCTATTTTTCCGATCCCCTCTCCATGAAGAGTCTTTCACCTTATACATCCTCCTTTGGACCATCTTCACCATACATCTGTTGATCATCCGAGTCCTTACTTGAGTACCTGTTCCATCAGTACCCCCTCTGGTTTTCTGTGAGTTGTGGTAGCCAAGATAGTACTATTTAGAGGTCTTCTCCACATAAATGCGGCTAGAAAAGTAGCTGCAGTGCATTTAATGTGGTGGTAGCAGCTTTCCCTTAGATATTTTTAGGTTTCCTTCATTCTCGTATGTTTATGAGGCATGTCTCTATCATTGGAGCTTCTTAGAGGATTACGCTAACTGATGGAGTATATATTGTGAACTATATTTATCATATCCGAGGAGGAGTTCCTCCTCGGACAACCTTTCACTTGTTCCCCACCTTTGAGACTTTAATTGGGAACATTTAACAACTATTTACTCCTCCTCGGACCTATCAATGTCCTCGGACAAGGCCCAAGGCCCAATATACTATTTTGGGCCCTCGCCCCTACAATATATATATATATATATATATATTTTTTTTTTTTTAAGCATACATATTTATTACTATTAGTTTATTAGTATATGAAAAAAAAACTTATTATTTATTTTTATAATTTAAAAATTACTAATTAAATTATTTATGACATCAGTCAGACCATAAAACCGATAACCAGTTCCTTTTTCAATTCTTTGACTGTACCGATTTTTAAAATTATGGGTTTACTACAATTTTCCTTTTAATTAAAATGTCACACAAATTTAACATAATACAATTTGGACTTGCCCACATTTTTTTTTTTTTTTTTTTCATTTATACTCTAGCCCTCCTAACTTGAAATCATGGGTCAGTCCCTGCTAACACCTTCCCATTTTCGTCACCCAGCCTCTGAAATAAGATCTTGAGCTCGTAAACCATTCTTTACCAATATAATTTTCTTTTTCTCCATATTATAACCAGAAACCAAAGCAATGTACTTTTTATTGTTAGATGTATTTAGCACCAAAGTAATGTTATGTTTGATTCTTATATTATATATAGGACCAAAACAATGTACTTTTTATTTCCAAGATTTTAACTAGAACCAAAGTCATGTAACTTTTCTTCTTTGTGATGTAATTTCAAAGTTATTCAATAAAGATTTATTTCATGAAAGTTTTATTATTTTTACCTTCTAAATAAAATAAGTGGCAACTCAATTGTAAAACTCTTTGTTAGGTTTATATTTTTATGTAATTGGCATATCCTATGACAAAACGCACTTTACTTGTATTTGGGTAAATTTAAGTAGGTTCAAGATGATCATTACAAGTGGTTATATTGAAGACATGAAGATTACTCAAGAACTGCTCAAGAAAAGCTGAATCTGCAGGTTTCGATATCTCCTCGATACCTGTTGATCTATCGAGGTTTACTGAAGCTCGATACTTGTCTCGATCTATTGAGCTTACGAGATTTCTGATATAGCCTACAACGTTTTGATTCTTGAAGGCTATTTGTTTATGGGTTTGCATAATCCTTATAGGACTAGGAAAGTCCAAGGTTTGTGTAAACTTAATTGGAATAGGAGAGCCTATTCAAAAGGCCCATTAAACTCCTATTTAAATAAGGAGGTGGAGAAAGAAAACCCTAATCCTAAAATGCTTCATAAGGTTTTCTTTTTGAAACCCTAGTCTCCTCTTACAAAAGAAAGAGTTCTTGTTGTGTTTATTGTACGCCTTTGGGTTATGTAACCAAGCAAATTCTCTAGCCCCAACATTGAAGATCTTATTAGTGTTTCTATGTGAAGCTGTTGCAAATCAACTACAACAATCAAAGGGTTGTTGTGAACTTAGTCACGTAATAGGATCTATGCAAAGGAGTTAGTCACAGATTGGAGATTTGTTCAACAAAGGAAAGAAGGTTACAACAAGATCAAGTCCAATTGGGTATTGGAGCGAAGGTTCAACTGTAGGTTGATATTTTGGGATAGGCCAGGGTAGTGGTAAAATTCCTTATATTTGTAACTGGTTAATTATTGATTAGTGGATTCTTAGGAGTGATGACCTTAATTCACCCGGTAGGGTTTTTGCCTTGCGAGAGGTTTTCCCCATTTGTCAACAAATTACCGTGTCAATTTAATTTCCGATGCATTTAGTTTATTTAGTAATTTGTTGGTGTCTTCATGATTTGCATGCAATTGAACCTAATTAATCAATTTGGATAATTGAATTAATTAACTGGGGTCAAAGCTATCTTAACCTAACACTCTCAATCTAAGGGGTAACATATATATAGTGGAGTAATCACTCCACACCCATGATTCTTATTTGAAAAGTGTTAAAATTTTCTTTGAGTATGATGCATAATATGGTTGAATGATGATGACATGTTTTTGGATTGAATGTATGTTTGTCTATAACATGTATGCTCAATAAATTCTCATTTTGCAACATAGCATCTGGGCTTAGATCTTGGATTCTAGATTAGTTCTTTATTTATGTAAAATTAATGATAATGAATATTCACTGGTATGAATTAACAAGGTAGATTCCAAAATCTTAATTAGTTTCAATAGATTGTTTATTCTCTTTATTGCTTTATTTTATATCTTTTGCTTAGATTAACTTCTTGTCTAGTTTATTTAATTTCAAAAAACCAATTTTTATAAACTAGATTAGGATTATCTTGTAAGGTTTGATTAATTTTCCTACATTCATACAAGTCCCTATGAGTTCAACTTCGTTCTTGTCAAACTATACTTCAGCATGGTTCTTGCACTTGCAAGGACTTTAAAATTTCCACAACACTAATTTCAAAGAAGGTAGGTGCCCAAAAATAAAGCACATATTAACTCCATATTTTAGATGTGTAACACATTATTAATATTTTTAATTTATCTGTAGCATATACATATTTATACTACTAAATACTAATAACAGGATTCCCTTTGGGTTTTATCATTTTGCGTACTAAAATATTCTCATACAAATTCTTAAACTTTCTAAAATACCCCTATCTTTTAGTTAAATAATTTTAAATAAAAAAAAGGTTAAAAGAGTAATTTACTGTTCTTAAGTTTTAGGCTGAACAAAAGAGTAATTTACTATTCCTAAGTGTTTTTTTTATTTTTTTTTATTTTTTACAATTGTTTTAAACATTATGATACTATACCCAAAAAATAAATAATAATAAAAACCTCATATATATATATATATATATACACATACATATAAACTAAAATAAATATAGAAAAAGTAATCATTATTATTATTATTATTATTATTTTTGAGAAGCAATTATTATTATTTATTTGTCCAAATAAAATTGAGTCATACCACTTGAGACAAGTATAATATAAGTCGTCTTTATTTAATAATTTAGTGAGTAATGAAAACAGAGTTCCTATTTTTCTCTCTCTAAAGCACCTTGTAAAAACAAGAAGATGATCTTAAAGGCTTTGTAAGCCAGTAACAAAGAGAGAAGCAAATCGGTCCATTTCATGCTTCTTTAAGACCATACCAACTTCAACTCCTCCATTCCCATTTTTGCTATCCACCATAGAAGTTGCTTTAGTTCTGTGTATGTTCGTGAGCTCCACTTTCTTAGGTCTTCCCCACCCAAAATCCCTCTCATAATCCCTGAATTTGTTTGACCAGGCAACCGAAATCACTTCCGGTTGGGTTTGGGTTCCTTCAACTTCCTTCTCTCTCGTCACCATTTCAATCAATTTATCTGCTTCATTAAGAAATCCCTTAATCTTTTTGATGCCATCAATGATCCTATAAGCAGCAATGGCCAGCCCAGATTCCTCCATTAACTCTCTTGCTTCAGCACCTATACCACCTACTCCAACACAATTACCAAAATAATTGGCTGGAATCGGAGGGTCTAAACGAGACCGGAAATTAGCTATGATATATAGGTAGATCATTTTGTTACTTTCTACTTCTTTGGCTTTTGCCACACAAACCATTGTATATGCAAATGTGAGGTCAAAGGTTGATAAATAGAGTGGTTCCGATGTGTTTGTTTTAGTTTCACCATTCTTATCACCCCATGACAAAACCCTTTTCCTGATTTTTTCTATATCTGTACGGCTTAACTCGAATGTGGCTCGAACAATGTCTGCTGGAACCTCAAAATTGAATGACTTCAGGCTTCGACGGCTATTCATTGCTAACAAACGGTTTGAGAACATCGAGTCTAGTGTAGCTGGGTATTTGACAACGGTTCTGTCAAAGAATGGTGTTAGTTCTGGTAGTAAAGTTGCGTTGTTCTTGGTGATCAGTTTTTCGAGTTTGCTTATATAAACCCATGAGTCCAAGAACAATGACATGGCTTTCCCATCAAGAACCGCATGGTCCGCAACAACGCCAAGGCAAAACCCTTTGCTTGGAAAGAGAGTGATTTGCAATGTCAAAATTGAAGCTTCTGAGTCTGATGTTTCCAAGTGGGGCATGAGAGGACAAAAGTCTCTAGCTTCAGTTACGTGGTGTCCAGATAGATTGTCAAAGTTGGCATCAGATTCAGCTATAGTGAGTGAAATGGAATCACCGGGAGTGTAATGGATTATGGGTTTTTGAGAATTAGGAGGCCATATTAGTTTCCCAACAAGTGGGAGAAAGTGTGGGAGAGTGAGGGAGAGTGAGTGCTTGAGTTTGGAGAGGATTGAGTCAAAGTAAAGATAGTCATCTAAGTGAGTATGTGAGTAGAAGGAAAGAAACTCAATTGGTGTGGATTTGAAGAAAAAGAGGTCAAAGAGAGTGAGTGGGAGTGAGAACTCACTGGCTGTGTTTGGGGAGTCAAAGAGCGGAGAGACTCTGCAAACTTCCAATAGTTTCATCGAATTTTGTGTTGCCATGAGAGAGAGAGAGAGAGAGGGAGGTAAGATCAGTGATGCCTCTGAATCTTTTATAATGTAATTGAGATGAGTATTAAATGGTTTGCACAAAATGCAACGTTTATTAAACACCGTTTATTTTACACATCGTACAAACTGAAATCATGATTTGAAAGCACAATTTTACTTCAAAAAATAAATTGAGTGTGCAGTATGTGCAATAAGGTGTGTGCACTAATAATTACTCTTGTAAAATACTAATACCAAGCTTTGCCAATAGTTCTTTGTAAGTGTGTGAGTTAATATTCTAAGCTCAATTCTTAGGTTGTGCTTTCTTTCTACCGTTATGGGTCTTTAACATTTGCCCAAAATTTCAAAAGATTTGATGTACATGCTAGCTCATCTATTTACATCTTTTGTATTAATCACTCGTCTGTATCTTTAATTTTGATTTAAAATTACAACAATGTAACAACCCAGTTCGATTTTGAAATCATACGCAATTTAATATACAAACAACAGTATCAGCAAATTTCTATTTCCTTAAAAGTTGGCCACACATTGCAACTAACACCCCAGCACAAAACAACCCCACACTAAATACCAGCAAATTTCTGGCTTACCTTTTTTTTTTTTTTAAGGTGGCTAGCTTACTTTTGGGAGCCTATAATTTGGGCTCCTTTTTAAGCACACCTGTCCATAGCTACCTAAATTAATTGGTTTCTCAAAAAAAAAAAAAACCTAAATTAATTGTCGTATTATGGGTCGGGCCTTTTGTTCTGGTGGGCATCCAATATTTGTTTATATTGCTTAGGTACTCGAAACAAGATTCAACTATGCGCACTAGATATGGGCTTTTTTTTTTTTCTTTCCTTTTTTGCAAGTAGTCTAATACAAACTAATATAACCATTAATACTATAAGTACAAGTTTTTTTTTTGAAAGTCTATAAGTAGAAATTAGCTCAATTGTTAAAGTTTTTGATAGTTGAATAAAAGATCTAGATTTGGATTCCTGCCTACACCAAAAACCGATTGGTGTTTTGGTTTGATAATAAAGAGTTATCATCCAAAGTGGACGTCATAAATTAAAACTTTCAAAAAAAAAAAAATTTGTTCGATACATTTTTCACCCAAATATATGCTAGGTAATAGTCATTTATTCTAATAACTCTTTCCATCGATTTTATATTCTTATTTAGTGTTTATGATATATGGTTAAGTGCTGTCACATTCTTCCACTTTTTTATTTTTTTACTTTTTTTATTATTATAATGAGGTTGTTGTTGTGTTTGCAGGATTGTTGGAAATATAGATATGAGTGGTGACACTGATTTAAATGTGTTAGATATGGTAGTGGTCCTACTAAAACTTTTTAACCATGATGCGCTTTTCTTTTAGCTTTTCAATTTCTTTGAATTTCTTTAGAAATATATGTTTACAGCATTAATCTTCGTTTCCATCAGACGTACAACCTTTATGCATTTGCATCTTCCATGTTTAAAGTTGATGATTTATTGGGGGGGTCAGATTATATATATATACTTGAAGAATGGATAGAAAAACAGTATTCTAACATCTTTTCAGTTTTCACGGATTGATGAATCTAATTAATTTTGATAGTCCTTTAAAAAAATAATTTAATTTGATAGAATTCTTAGGCTGGAAATTTGTATATGTTGGTGACATAGGAATTAACAACATAAGCATGCTAAACAAGCAAAACTATTGTGATGCACTTGACCTTCAATGATTCATGCCACACTTGACACATGAGTTATGAACGTTACAAACTTACAATATTATTGGCGGTGTCCTTTGTCTTATACGGCAGTCAACTAGCCAATCATCTATTACAAGGTTCTCAGACTCAGACCAAACCGGGAGGTCGGACCGTGAAAACCGGGAATCGAGATGAAAACCGGTTTTTTAAGCATAAAGAACCGGATTTTTTGTTAATTCCGTGAACCCCTAAAACCGGGGTTGGACCGCACGAACTGGTGAGAACCTTTATTCTACTTAATCAAATTATCCATCTCTTACAAGAAATAAAAAAAAAATTATAATTAAAATCCTTCAAAGATATTCAACTTTACTTCAAAAATTAATCATAAATTTTAATGTTTTCATGGTTATTATTTTATTTTATTAACTTTCTTATTTAATTATTAAATATATGCTTGAAAATCATTAAATTTCCCTCACATATATTGATATATTGTCAATTTTGCTAGTTTTATAAATTTAATATTTATATTTAGGCTTTAATTAATTATTAAATTAATTATGACGTCATCACGGTTCGACCCCGGTTCGACCTCGGTTCGACCTCAAAAATCTTGAACCTCTCCCTTTTACGGTTCAATGAACGGTCCGGGTCTGAAAACCTTGATTATTATAATGAGGTTTTTCTAATTTTCTTCCCTAAACCGACTTTGAGATGTATGCATATATAAAAGTGTTCAGTTGTAAAATAATAAAATTACATACATTCAGTATCATATATATGGATGATCACTTGGATATAGAAGTTTATATATTATTTCATCTTCATATTTCTGTCTTGTCTAACTATTTCCTTTTATTTTACCACAAATATTAGTTACAGACTCAAGATTTTTTTTTTTTTTTTGAGTTTTCAACCTATGGCATCCGTTCTTGATGATTGTGTTGGAAAAATACATGTGCACAGCGGAAAAATAAACGGATCTACTTCATTCTCAATTGATAACATGTACTATGTAAGTTTCAGAATTTGAGAACAAGAATGCGTACCTTGGTGTGGTGAAATTCAAAACGAAGATCAGAAGTTCTTAGAAAGACTTTTAATCTTCACTCCAATTCCACTTAATGCCCAAGATGTGTGGTCTCTCAATTAGTTCCCAAGGAGAGAATAAAGAGTGTCCAACACTCACATACAAATCATTTCATTCTTTGTATGATCTTAATGAAAAACCTTATGAAAGTCTCATCAAAATCCTTTTTTTATTATGTATGTTTCTCTCCTTATATATATAACTGATTATCTAATTGGGCTAGCCTTTTAGGTCATTCCAATTGGGCTCTAGTATGTGGTTTGGAGTGAGACCAAAAGGTTACAAATAAGACTCTAGCTCCAATGGGCCTTGGGCTTTTCTGTCAACTCTTGACAAGTCCAAAGTTACCATTAATTATATTCAATATCACTATATGAATATAATTGCATTCTAGGCCTTATTAATAAATTATATCCCAAGACTTTATTATACATGCAACCCCTTCATTAAAATATCCGTAGTAATACAAAGTCATGAAAAAGATTGTCACTTTGAAGATTACTACATCTTAATCCTTGAGTACCCGATTTAATCCTTTATGTTATTCAATATATATTTATGAAATCTAATTTCATAAATATATATACTTTAGTAACTCCTTACTAAAGTGGTTGGGCCCAACACTCTGAATAACCAAACTCATTAAACTTATCTCAAAGGAATATTTTATATCTCTGTTAAGAGACTATGAATTCCATCTTGAGAATATATGTTCCATCAACATCAAATGCGGCTGCCCAACATACTGAGGTTTTGACCATAACTTATAGATCTCACTCCTGATATATCAAAGCAACCTACATCTCATGATCAGGTCCATTATTCTCTCAGAATTTAAAGTTGATGTAAACTTATTATTCATTTGACAGTCGTTAGGAGAATAATAAATCTCACAGCGGTCCTGTTCAATATGTCTTAACTCTTAAAACATATCAACATACCAACTAGAAGTCTCCACTTCTATATTCAAGACAAATCATCGTAGTTGATATGTTATAATCTTTCCAGATGAAACGCCCAATTTTATCACCGACTACGAACTAAAATTCTGAGTTTACAAAGAACTTGTGATTTATATCTTCTGTGACTTTTCACATAAATCGCATACTATGCATTTAATGGACTAAGATAATGTCCCATTAGTTCATTAATAAATAGTCTCATATAATTAAACAATTTAATTATTTATGTCATGTTCATAAATTGGATTTTAGGGCATAAACCCCAACAATCTCCCACTTGCCCTCAAAGACAATTTGCCATGTATCCGACACTTATCTCCCTTTAAAGTAATTCATAATCACTCTAAGGTAAGGTTTGGAAACAAGTTTCAGCCAGATTTATTGCATAAATTATCTTTTTCACTACTACTTCTCAAGTACTCGTATCTCTCTAATGAGATAATACTTACACTTAATGTGTATCTTCATCACTAAGGACAAACACATATCTTGAAGTCCAACTTCATGAATCACAATCAAACTACAAGTCAGTATTTGTACATCCAGTATCTATCAAAACTTCACTTTTGTGGATAAGCACATAATCTCTCATTCTCCTAAGATATATGAGTATATGCTTTACTCCCACTAAATTAAGTGATCTTTGATTCAATTGATATTTGCTTACCATGCCCACTGCAAAATAGATATTTAGCCTAATATATAGCATAGCATAAAGACTTCCCTATAGACATGATATTAGGAACCGTCTTAATATGCTCTTCCTTTTATATATCTAAGGACCATAATCCTTTATAAAGAAACTTCAAACTTAAAAGGAAAGAATCTTTTCTTGAAGTATTACATGCTATACTTGGCTAGAATCTAATCTATTTAAGCAGTTTGAGATAGACCCTACATCCTAATTTTTGAATTTTAACAAAGTTTAAATCTTAGGATGTGACTAGTCTTTCCCAAGTACTTTATATCAAACTGGACTTAGACAACAAAACTTTATTGATGACAATAACTCTACATCATTCTAAATGATAGAATGTCATCAACATACATTAAGAGATTTATTATTCTATATAGCTTTACACACCTAAGGCCTTTTAATACTTGATCAAAATCAAACAATTTGACTGCTTGATCAAAGATGATATTTTATGATTCATATGCTTGCTTTAGTCCATAAATGGAATTTAAGCAACTTACATACTAATCACTATTGGTTCTTTGTTATGTACAAATCTAGGTACATCATATAGATGTTTTCCTCAAGATTGCTACTAAAAGAAGCTTTCTTGATATCCATTACCATATTTCAACCAAATGAAATATAATGGATAAGAGAATCTAGATAGAGTCAAACATGACTATTGGTGAAAAAATCTTTTCATAGTCGAACCATTTCTTTCTGAATAAATTTTTTCGCCACTAGTCTTGACTTTGAAGGTTTGCACCTTCAAATCTATCAATCTCATTTCCTTGTAGACCTATTTGAGAACAATAGGCTCAATGCCTTTAGGCGCCTCTACAAGTTCTAGACTTTAAATAGAATCTAATTCTATTCACATAACCTTGATCCAATAATTCATATTCATTTTATCTATTGCCTCTACGTAGGACCGATGATCAAATTCATATCCTTGTGGAATGACTTCAAAAGTTTATCCCAAAAGTATGAATTTACAATCCTCCCACTACAATATTGTACCGGTGTACTAGCTATATATATATAGAATAATACCTTGTGGTGTATCTAATACAACCATCTCATTTCTAAATGTATTTTATAGTTGCCTTACAAAAAATTCTGACATTTTCTTCTAAAACAATTCTTTAAGATTATTCACATAGTCATCATCAAGAACTTTGTATTTGTACTTTACAAACATCTTGTCTTCTTTATGACGACCAAAACAATCTTCTGCAAATCTTTTTGGATACTCATCATAAACACACATTTTTCTACCTTTTGATTTCAATTTGTCAGACTTCCTTTCTAGCACAAGTACTGGACATCTCCAAAAATGGAAGTATCATATACTAGGTTTTCACCTAATCCACAATTTGATAAATGTCATAGGAACAAACTTTTCAAATCAATTTTAGAAAATGTATAGTAATTATTAGAGTATATCTCCAAAAGAAATAAGCAAATGGAAATACTTATCATATACTTTACTATTTCTAAAAGAGTCTTATTCCTCCTTCATGTATGCATTGACTTAAAGAAGTCATTAATACTATATTCCTTTACAATAAAGGCGTTCTAGATCATATTATCCTCTAAATAGTATTCATGGATTAGGAATATAACAAAATAAAGGTTCTAAAAGCCCATCTTTCACCAATCTTGAATACCATTTAAATTAATAAGATTTGGACATAAGTGCCAAAACATACAATACCAAAGGATGAAAACTTTCTCTTTAAAAAGTAAAACATGTAAATCTCCATCTAGAAAACAATCATAGACAAAGCTTAGTTTAACCAAAACAGAAACACTTTCTTTTAGTCATACTTTTGAGTCTAATTTCCTTTTGGCAACTACTAGGGCAACTTTCTTGCCCAACTGTTTGGTACTATAATTCCTCTTCTTACCAACCTTACCTTTCGGTTCAGGCTGAGAATTCGAATTAAATCATATTGATCCTAGACTTAGCTTTTAGGATGTCTTCTGTTGCATAGCACTCACTCATCAATTCAGATAACATAAAAAAAATTATGTTCAAAACAATCTGAATTGATCAATGATTCTAACAAGGACTTGTGGATCATATCCATATGAGATTAACGATTAATCTCTACATCCAAGAACTCCAATTCATTTTAAAATTAAATCATTTTCATAAAATGGTATAGAATTGGAACTCCTTAAGCTTTTCTTGGCACTCAATATGATTTATATCGAATATCGTCTAGTAGCACGATATTTTATACCAAACATCTCATTTAGACTTAATATAAAGTCTAAGTCTAGTACTAACTCTTACATCTCATGTTGTAGCACAACTGAGATAGAAGCCAATGAAACATTTTAGCATTACAATGGAAACTATGATCATATCATAAGCTATCTTCCATCAATGCATCGTGCATAGGAAATTATGACAATGCTGAATCAAAACATAAATATGTATTTCAACTCCTTTAAGCACCATGTCCAAAATTATTTCTTAGTTAATGTGATTCAATAAAATAGTAGCTAGAGAACAAAATTTATGACAACTTTATTTTGAGACTATGAACTTAAATACCAGGACATTATATTTTGCATCCATAACCATATAGTATGGAACCCGAAAAATATACTATACTAGGTGCAACGACAACCTAATCCCGCAATTAATATTCCTTGGAAGCAAGGTCATACCAATCACTATGATTAGGCAAGAATTATTCTCATTATTAATGCTCTCATGGTAACTCTTACCAAACAAAAATAATTTGCCGCTTTTCCTTTAGCCTTTAAGTAATAATGACATAGCTCCGAAGGGAGGTTAACATTACACTTAGTCTAGTGTACACCATTGCCTAGAATCAATGTGAGTCACCAAGTAACTCCACGGAAGCGTGGTCGTTCTCAATGTAAAAACACACTTCATCCATCATTAAGAAGTTTAACATGTAGTACCATGAATTAAACACCCTCCGAAGGGAGCAAGGCATATACGCCAAGGCGAGGTGCCTAATCACACTACTATAAACCAGCAATGGAGGCTGTGAGAATCAACCCTTGAATCTCTCTCCCACTAGAAATTTTAAAACAAGTGGATTGTCTTGAAATCATTGTGATCTAATCACAATTTTAACCCCACACATCAAATGTGTTAAATTGTTTATATTCAATGTGATGTAACTAAGTCACGTCACAAAAACGTAACGAACATTCGCGCAATCACAAAGAAGTTTAACCTTGTAATCCATGAAGTAAATACCCTCTGCATGGAATGCAAGACTCGAAGTCAAGACAAGGTATCTATCCACATTACAATAAACTTAACAAAAGGGTTATTTCAGCACTCCCACTCATTATTTGGGTTTTTCTTTAAATAATTGTGATCACATCACAACTAATAACCTTGCACTTGTTGAAGACTCTAATCTCATTAGAATCACTAACTAAAATGGAAGTCCTAAACTATTTAGGATTCCTTAAACACTAATGAATCAAAAATTAGTTATATAGAACTCTATCCTTAACTTATTTGATAAAGTATTCTAATCTCATTAGAAACTATATACCTTTTAATTAAGCTTTAATCTCATTAAAACTTCTAATTAAAATAAATTAAGTTAAAGACTTTTAATCATACAACAATTCCAATCTCATTAGAATGTTTCTTAAAAGACAAGTCCCAAACTATTTAGGACTAAGAGTTCTATTTAACTAATACCTTTGATCTCATTAGGTCTTTTAGTTAGAACCATGTGTAATATAATCACACATTGCATTGCTCTTTCTTTATTGTGAAAACACTTAGAAAAATTCAGATTATACAGATTTCGATTGATCGAATGTATTTCTCGATCAGTCGAAAAAATTAAAAATTCGTACCAAAAAATCTGCCTGGCTCGATTAATACTCGATCGCTTCTCGATCGATCGAAAAAGAGCATTTGATCGATCGACTAGCAATCGAATGTCAATCGGATCAAGATAGATTGGTTACTGTTTCACTCGATCGATCGAAGCTAATTTTCAATCGATCGAAACTCGTGAAACTTGAATTTCCAGAATTTTTCTAAGGCAGTTTTCAACGGTTTTTCATGAACAAACATGCATCATATGAACATGATAGACAAAGATTGATATCAAAACTGAATTCCATTGATGCTATAGCTGTAAAGATCAATTTAACGTACTTAAATTCAAATTTAAACAACATCATAACATCGATATCAGTTTTTATCAAACAATAATTTCAATGATCATGCAGAAAATTAAGTGTATAATCTTCTAACAACATGAAATTACTTTCTCTAATTCCAAAACTCACAAAACATGTTATACAGATTCAAAATTGAAGACCGCTCTGATACCATTTGTTGGAAAAATATATGTGCGCAACGGAAAAATAAACGGATCTACTTCATTCGCAATTGATAACATGTACTATGTAAGTTTCAAAATTTGAGAACAAGAATGCGTACCTTGGTGTGGTGAAATTCAAAACCGAAGATCAGAAGTTCTTGGGAAGACTTTTAATCTTCACTCCAATTCCACTTAATGCCCAAGATGTGTGGTCTCTCAATCAGTTTCCAAGGAGAGAATAAAGAGTGTCCAACACTCACATACAAACCATTTCATTCTTTGTATGATCTTAATGAAAAACCTTATGAAAGTCTCATCAAAATCCTTTTTTTATTCTGTATGTTTCTCTCCTTATATATATAACTGATTATCTAATTGGGCTAGCCTTTTGGGCCATTCCAATTGGGCTCTAGTATGTGGTTTGGAGTGGGACCAAAAGGGAACAAATAAGACCCTAGCTCCAATGGGCCTTAGGCTTTTCTGTCAACTCTTGACAAGTCCAAAGTTACCATTAATTATATTCAATACCACTATATGAATATAATTGCATTCTAGGTCTTATTAATAAATTATATCCCAAGACTTTATTATACATGCAGCCCCTTCATTAAAATATCCATAGTAATACAAAGTCATGGAAAAGACTGCCACTTTGAAGATTACTACATCTTAATTCTTGAGTACCCGGTTTAATCCTTTATGTTATTCAATATATATTTATGAAATCCAATTTCATAAATATATATACTTTAGTAACTCCTTACTAAAGTGGTTGAGCCCAACACTCTAAATAACCAAACCCATTAAACTTATCTCAAGGGAATATTTTATATCCCCAAGGAATATTTTATATTTTCGTTAAGAGAATATGAATTTCATTTTGAGAATATATGGTCCATCAACATTAAATGCGGTTGCCCAACATACTGAGGTTTTGACAATAACTTATAGATCTCACTCCTGATATATCAAAGTAACCTACATCTCATGATCAGGTCCATTATTCTCTCAGGATTTAGAGTTGATGTAAATAGCAATCGTGAGATTTATTATTCATTTGACAATCGTTAGGAGAATAATAAATCTCACAGTGGTCCTGTTCAATATATCTTAATTCTTAAAACATATCAACATACCAACTAGAAGTCTCCACTTTCATGATCAAGACAAATCATCATAGTTGATATGTTATAGTATTCGCAAATGAAACGCCCAATTTCATTACTGACTACGAACTAAAATTCTGAGTTTACAAAGAACTTGTGATTTATATCTTCTGTGACTTTTCATATAAATCACATACTATGCATCTCATGGACTAAGATAATGTCTCATTAATTCATTAATAAATAGTCTCATATAATTAAACAATTTAATTATTTATGTCATGCCAATAAATTGGATTTAGGGCATAAACCCCAACAGATTGCTCTTTATCATCAAACCAAGATATCAATTGGTTTTTGGTGTAGACGAGAATTAAACCTCAAATCTCTTATTCAACCATTAGAGACTTTACCACAGTGATTAGTTACAGACTCAAGATTTTTTTTTTTTTTTTTTTTTGAGTTTTTAACTTATGGTGTCCGTTCTTGATGATTGCTCTTTATCATCAGACCAAGATATCAATTGATTTTTGGTGTAGGCAGGGATTAAACCCAGGGACGGAGGTATTAATTGACCATTGCCCCCCCCAAATTTTTTTATATAAATATATTAGTATATATATGCATTAAATTTAGTAATTTTGTTCTATAAAATTACATTTTGCCCCTTTAACAATATTTTTTATTCTTTTTAGAGTAATGTTACAGTTACAAACTTATCTACAACATTTTTATATACAGTTGAGGTATAAATTCTTATTGGTTCGCATTTGAGCCTATCACTTACATCACTTTTTTACTTACCAATAATCACTCACTACTTTCTCAAAAAAAAACAAAAAAAAAAGCACTCACTATATCAACAATATACCTCTAGCACTTTCCTCATTTTAATGGCCATTAAAAAATTTATAGATCTAAAATTTAAAACAACATATACTAGCCCAAAAACATTTGTGCAACAACAAAAATCACCAATAGCAAAGCTAAAAAAAATTAAGTCCAATTAACCAATTTTACTCAAAAAACAACTAGCTCTTTAAAAAGTTTTAAATAAAATAACTTTGCCTTTACCCAACAGGCACACACATCAAAAACTCATTAAAAATAAATAATAAATAAATAAAAAAACTCAACGGCTAAGAAGCCGCTGAGCTAGAGGTCAGAGTTCCCCCCTTAACTCAAAGTCTTGGCTCCGTCCCTGATTAAACCCCAAATCTCTTATTCAACCATCAGAGACTTTACCAGTTGAGCAGACTTAAGATTTTGATTAACAAGAACAAGATTAAATCAAAGATTGAAGACAAAATTATTGCTAAGAATATTATTTATTATAAGTAATTATTAATTAATTAATTAATCAAAAATTTTGATTAACATATAAAATATTTTTTGTCATTATTTTTTTGTTTAATTTTTAGCTTTTTAAAATTTTTTTTTTTATGTACAACTTTTTTTTAGCTTTTTTTTTTTTTTTTTTTCTTATGTGTCTAGTATTTTAGTATAATTATTTTTTATTTTAAGGTGCTTGATAATTTAAAATGGATATATATATATTTTTTTTTAAACAAAAATATTTAATATATAGTCATTACTATATGAAGTTAAAAGATTAACACATATAAGTATAAGATATTCGAACAAGTCATTTGTTTACTTAGAAGTAAAATGAAAATAACACATAATTAAGCATAGAAGTACGATGATACTTTTGATTTTTAAAAAAGGTTTTAAGTGTATCTTGGTTTTGATTATATAACGTTTTATTTTTTTTTAATTAACTAAGTATCAATGTTTATTGTTTTTATTTTACATTTTGTTTCCAACTATCAAAAAGGTGGGGTTATTGTATAAATCCTTTAAAGTATACAACATTGTAGAAGAATTTTTTTTTTAGTAGAATTTAATTATTTTGTACAATTTGACACATTGGTTAGGGGATGTATACTTTTTTTTTTCTTAATAATAACTATATTAAGAGAGTTGCAAGAAAATATTTTTCAATAAAGAAGTTTTGAGCTGGGATAATTTTTTTTAAAAGAAAAATTAAGAAATTGATTTGTTGGGATGGTTTAGTGGGTCTAAGGCAATTGCCGCCTGCCCTCCTTCCCTTCCACCCCCTTGCTCCACCTTTCTCGTTATTGATAGGAGTTTATGAACTAAAGGGGCTAAAACCCCAAGTTAAATTAAATCAATTAAGTTATATAATAAATGTAAAACATATGATGAACGTTATGAGAGTACTTAAGGGCTATATATGACACAACCACACACCCTTGGTGCGATGGTCATTCCACAAGTATAAGTACTTGTGGGGTGTGGGGGGCAAGAGCCGGGGTTCAAGTATTTAGAAGGGAGTTTCACACACATATACACTTAGATTAGGTTAGAATAGAATTTTTGTCTTGTATTAAAAAAAAGGGGGGGGGGGGGGCTATATATGACACTACTGCTCACCCTTGGTGCGATGATTACTCTGCAAGTATAAGTGCTTGTGAGGTATAAAGGGCAAGAGTCGAGGTTCAAGTTTCTAGGAAATAGCTTTATATACATATACACTTCGATTAAATTAAAGTAAAATTTTACCTTTCTCAAAAAAAAAGAAAAAAGGGAGGGGGCTATATATGACGTCATGCATTTGTCATCTAAAAGCAATGAAGATAAATAAAAGTAAAGTGTTCTCTTCCTTGTTACACAACCAACTTCCAAGAGAAGGGCAGCCAAAATTTCATGCCATCATTCGCTTCATCATTGCATTATACTCTTTTCAAATTATGCAAAAACCTTAAACGTCTAAGCATATGGTATTGTTAAGCAAGGCATGAGGGCCATTCAAAAAAAAAAAAATATATATATATATATATATATATATATATATATATGGGATAATTACAATAAACCCACCTGTGGTTAGGCCCGTTTTCACTTTGCCTACCCGTAGTTTAAAACTTTACACTTTGCCCACCTGAATTTCAATCTGTTACCCATTCGTTACCCACCTTTCCCTTTGCCGTTAGAAAAACATATTTTTAGGGAAAAACAAACATAACAAAGATCAAAAAATTAGGGTTTCTTATTGCTTAAGAACTTCTATGAGAACAAAGTGGGGTACTCTTAGTTGTTCCTAGTTTTGCTGTGTACCCATAAGCGGATATCAATGAAGGAAGTCGAAAGCAATTCAAATCCTCAACTGGGTCTTGTTCGCTGTTACCGTCTTCTTCATCTTTGTGCTCGTCGATTGTGTGTGAGTAGACCCAGCCAGTGGTTCTTGTGGATTCGCAAGAGACCAGTGTTCGACTCGTGCACACACTCATGGCTTGTGCCAAAGCAGTCCAAAATGAAAACTTGGAGCTCGTGGGTGCTCTCGTCAAGATCATCAATTTACTCGCGGCGTCTCAAGCTAGTGCTATGAGAAAAGTCGCTACTTATTTTGCCGAAGCTCTAGCTTTTCGAATTTACAGACTTTACCCACAAGATTGCCTTGATGCTTCCATGCTCGATATGTTGCAGATGCACTTTTACGAGACTTGTCCTCACCTCAAATTCGCTCATTTCACAGCTAACCAAGCGATACTCCAGGCATTCACTACTGTTAGCAACGTACACGTTATCGATTTTGGGTTGAAGTAAGGGATGCAATGGCCAGCACTGATACAAGCGCTTGCATTAAGGCCTAGTGGGCCACCGGTTTTTCGATTAACCGGAATTGGCCCATCTCAATCGGATAACACCGATGCTTTACAGCAAGTGGGTTTGAAGTTGACGCAATTGGCCGAAACTATTGGCATCTAGCCGAGGTTATTACTGTGAACTCAGTTTTTAAGCAATAAAAAACCCTAACTTTTTTATCTTTGTTATGTTTGTTTTTCCTTAAAAATATGTTTTTCTAACGGCAAAGGGAGAGGTGGGTAACGGATGGGTAACGGATTGAAGTTCAAGTGGGCAAAGTGTAAAGTTTTAAACCACGGGTAAGCAAAGTGAAAACGGGCCTAACCACAGGTGGGTTTACTGTAATTATCCCTATATATATATATATATATATATATATATGGTAAGGTTCAAGTTATACTTTGTGTAACTCTAAGGGTACGTTTGGTATGCTGTAATAGCTCCTGTAATGGAATAGTTATTCATGTGTAATAGCAATTCGGTCATTTGGTTGCATCTTTATTACATGGATTAGTTATTACGTTGGAATGATTATTCTTTAAATTGAAGAATAGCTATTCCTCTTTAAGATGGATGTAATAGCTATTCCTTAGTATATATAATAGGTTTTAAAATTAATATATTTCCAAAAATATAAAGTTTCCTTATACATTATCTTTTACAGGCTTTCCATATGTAACAACCAAACTTATGAATAGTAATAGTTATTCTATTATAATGTCTTCTATTCCCAGTAATAAAGATTACTATTCCTAATGTAATCTACATTCAGTGTACTAAACGTATCCTAAGTAATGTTACACCACTTAATAACTTTTTATTGAATTAACCTTTAAAAAATTAAAGCGTTGAATTATATGTTCAATATGTTATTAACACACACACCAAGTTTCGTGTCAATCAAATGTCATTTACCATTTGTTCTAGAAGCCCATATTTAATGCACAATTTAAAATGCAAAAACTTAAGATTTAAACACATGATCGATGATATAGTTATTGATCTCATAATATCTTAAAATTTTGCAAGCATACAGAGTATAAAAATAGAATTTAATCTAACGGTAGGTTTGTTAAAATTTGCATCCAATAAAAAAATATTGAGTGATGTAACATAACTTAGAATTACACTAAGTGCAACATTAAGTAATGTTACACCACTCAATATTTTTTAATTGGATGTGAATTTTAACAAATTGACTGTTGAATTACATTATTTTCGTATAGCATCATACCGATACATTAATCTATACCAACAAACATTTTTTTTCTTCAAATTTGATGGAAATAATTTTTTATTTTATAGAAAGGGGGGGAATTATTTATAAATATTAGAGAGTCTAAACAAAATTAGCAGTCTTTTGGGCACTCCCTAGGATTCCCTCTCATACATATAGTGATAAATAAAAGATGTGCAACTATCAAATTCTTTCACGTTGCTTAATTGCTTTCTTTCTCTTTTCACTAGTCCATTTGCAAATTCTTTAGTTTCACTGAATACATGATGTGGATAAATGGTCCAGTCCCGTTCCAACAAAAACCCGCAATCATAAACCAGCGAGGCCAACATACTGTTGGCTTGCTGTTAGTCAATTAATCACAAGCTTTGAATCCACTTCTAATATAATAAGTTTATAGCCTAATCTCCATGCTAATTAAGCTTAATCCATATTTGACAACCCATAATCCAGTCAGATTATTCCTTGTAATACCAATATTCAACAAAAATTCTATTACCCAATACCTATCTCTAAAAACCCCCTCCTCTTGCCTTACCAGGATTTCCAAATACACTTCCATCAATGTGGTGTCCAAGCAACTATAATTGTATGACCTTGGGGAGAAATTGTTTCACAGGATTAGGAAGATATGTAGAAGTATTCTTAGTGCTAGGTGTGGAGTTTGGTGTATTAATTGGTTAATTGATCACTGCTAGTTTGATATATAGTAATTTAACTACATACCAATATATGATGACAAAAAGTTGGAGAAAAGGCACATGAAGACATCATCCGTATATATACTGATTGGTAGCAATGATCCACATATAGTGTCCTCTAGCACGCGCTGAGTCTTGTGCAATCATGTAGTCATGTCGTATCTATATGCCCTTTTTTACCAAACCAATTCTTTATATGAGCTGCTTTGCCATTTTCACATGCATATGCACTTTGTTATGTCCACTCTTTTGTCAGCTGTGTGATTACTGATTCCTCATCGCTTTGTCAGTACAACCCATAGTGTTGCTCTTGAAGTGAAAGGATATAGCAAAAGATGTCACATTTTCTCCTGGTTGATGCTAATACAGTAATACATATCATTGAGAAATTTGCACTTGCAAATATAGGAAAGCCACACTTGATGGTTTCCTTTTCTTTTTTCTAAATGACACTTAATGGTAGTATTTAAAGTAGTATTACGATCTCTATCAAGCAAAAGTTTGAAATTTTTTTTCCCTTCACAATCAAGGAGAATGCATATATATAGTACACAGACTTCCATGAAATCCAAATTACATTTGAGTTGCTCCATAAAATTGATTGCAGTACTCCATCAAGCGGACCTAACAAATGCATCTATCATTCTGCCTGCTTACTGTCACCATCAGTCTTACAATGTCTATCATTACCATCATGACATGAACGAAACAGGAAGAAAAGTAAAAAAACATGATCATCAAGTCCAATTTATGGCAGAGAGAGAGAGAGATTCATCTTCTGCAGTTGTAACAGTAAAAATTTGAGTATTTCTAGAGACACAATCAATTATACATACAATTTCACAATTTGCCGATTTGTATGACGGTGAGTGATCGATATTTTCTATTTTGTGTAACTCACTGCTTCATATTAACCACAATACACAAGTTAGCAAATTATGAAAAATAGTGTAGTGAAAGTTACACTGGGTTTTCTATACTACTATTTAAGGGGCTGCACCTGTTTGGACCAGATTTTTTTTTTTTCCAAAATATCCCTATTTCCCTAGATTTAAGTAGAGACAAAACTAAAGGATAATTTGGTAAAACTACATCTTTTAACTCTCACTAAAACATTGCCAACAAAATAGGACCACTTTTTTTTTTTTTTGGTGATAAATAGGACCACTCTCTTGGTTAAACGTTTTCAATTTTTTTTTAATAGAATTTGTTTTCCTTACTCCATGATCTCACTTTTTTTATTCCAAATATCTTCTTATTTATTTTTAATTTAAAGGAAAAAAAAAAAAAAAAACTCCTATTAAAAAACTATTACTATAACTTCCCATCCATCTCTTTAAATTTAGCAAATTATTAACATATACCTCTCCTTCTCTTTATCTTTGGTTACCACTTTTTTTTTTTTTTTTTTTGGTGGTAAATATTACCACTCTCATGGTTAAACATTTTCAATTTTTTTTAATAGAATTTGTTTTCCTTACTCCATGATTTCACTTTTGTTTTTTTTTTTTTTTTCAAATATCTTCTTATTTATTTTTAATTTAAAGGAAAAAAAAAACTCCTATTAAAAAACTATATTACTATAACTTTCCATCCATCTCCTTAAATTTAGCAAATTATTAACATATACCTCTCCTTCTCTTTATCTTCGGTTACCTTTTTTTTTTTTTTTCTTTTTCTTTTTAAGGGAATTATGTATGCTTAGTTGGTTACTTTAAAGAAAAGAAGCAAACTCTCCTAACAAAATCAAGCAGGTTTTATTATTAAAAAAAAAAAAAAAAATCAAGCATGTTTTTTCATTAAAAAAAAAAAAAAATCAAACAAACGTGAGATCATGGAGTAAAAGGAGAGGATGGCTACCGCATTACCGAAAAAATTGTGGGGAAAGAAAAGTGAAGTAAAAGGAGTTTTAATTAGATTTGATGGTTGGCAGAAAAATAAAGCACGTTTCAAGCACGTTTTGTTATTAAAAAAAAAAAAAAAAATCAAGCATTTGTTTTTGTTTTTTTAATCTCAAACAAAAAATATCAAATTTAAAACAAAGTGATAAACTTCAAACTAAACAGTTTTTAACAGTTTCCATCATGCACACCTTTTACTAACTCACATTCAAATAATTTACATAACTAACAAGCACCAACACTTCTCCTTGCTATAAAAACAACACAAACTTCTCCTCCCTCAAACCGTTTCCAACAACACAAAGCAGATGCTGATGGTGAATCCTTATCAACATCTCCATTTGTTTACGTTTATTTACTTTTATCTCTATTTTTACTTAAAATTTTTTGCTTTTTCAACAGGAATCAACAAATCGTATTAGGATTTTCATACCGGTAGACCAAGCCTTGGCGTCTTCATCCACTCCATCAATGACATAGTAGCCGACGACGTTAGAGAGAAGAAGCACTGACATATTCATGCAAACCTTTCTTTCACACTTCAAAGTGGAGAAGAATCCTTCCCATCAAAAAGTAATAGTTTTTCTTTCATAAATTTCAAGCCTAAAACAGGCATTCTTAATAAATACTAGCCTTTGAGCACACGCGTGCTCAGAGGCTCTTCTATTTTTTGGGTAAGAGTTAATTTAGAGCATTTATTATACTTTGAGATTACTACATTTTCCAATTACAAAAAATGTAGTAATCCCAAAGTATAATAAATGCTCTAAATTAATCCTTACCCAAAAAATAGAAGAGCCTCTGAGCACACGCGTGAGTGCGTGCTCAGAGGCTAGTTTTTTTTTTTTTTTTTTTTCCTGCATTCTTTCTATTAACTGTAGCTTTCTTTCTGCGTCTTTTCTGTTCTGCTGAAGCAGCAGTACTTAGACCATGTAAAAGAATAAAAAAGAAAAAAGAAAGAAAAAAAAAAAGGCAAAGGTTAACAAGCAATGCACCGGTGCTCGTTAAGGTTGTACTAAGGTGAGTTTCATTTAATAAAAAAATTAGATAAAAAAAAAAAAAAAAAAAGACATTAAACTGGTGGTTATTTTAATATTATTTTGAAAAATGCAAACGGATGCCCTTTAATGATTAATAATTTATTTAAAGAAATTTTTTATAGGAAAAGAAAAAAAAAAGTAATTAATATTTTGACAGTTTTTTTCATTTTCCATAAAAGTGGTGTCAAAACTTTCCTAAAATAGATTATTGCTATTACCTTAAAGGCATACAATAACATGACTCATATATTTTTTTCTCTCAGTAAAGTTGACTCTACACTTAAAAAAAAGACAAAAAATTTTAAAGAATAAAAAATAAAAAAATTCAAAAAGTTGCACCTTACACGTTAACATGACCCTAAAAAAAATATAAATAAAAACTTTAAAGAAAAGAAGGAAATGTTAAAAGCAGGTGACTGAGCAAAAATAAATGCGTACAGTGAATAATGCATCCAGGCAGAGAAAGTGAAGGGAAATTTTTCCCATAAGAAATTTAATATAAATAAAAGTAACTGTTATTTGGGTAGAGGTGAAAAATAAAAATTATTTTACTATTTAATTTATTTTTGTTATTATTTATGATTTTTATTGTATTTTTTGATATTATTTATGAGTTTCATTATACTATTTCAACTTATTTTTATATTTATTTATAGTACTTTTAACAATAATTTTTTAATTTTAACAAAATAATTAGTATCCAAACACGCCCAAGCACTTTTTGCATGTATCATTTGTTGTCTCAGCGGAAAGGATGCTGCTTTTGTAAGTCGTTTATTCAGTGTGCCATCATATATGTACGTGTCCCCAACCCATTGCCTGAAAGGCTGAAAGTAAAAGATTATAGAGTAATTATCAAGTAATCCGCAAGTAAGCCTATTAATTAAATTCATGTTAAGAATGACTTCAGAGAAATAAGTATGGCTCCCAAACTATTAAATAAATTTCCAAGATAGACTGTATAGTTTTTTATTTTATTTTATAGAAATTCGATTTATGATGTTAATTTTTATGATTTTGTTCTTTATTATCAGACCAAGGGTCTGTTTAGGATCCGCTTATTTTGTTGAAATTGAAAACTTTTTGCTGAAAGTACTGTAAATAAAGGTAAAAACTAGCTGAAATAGTATAATAAGACCCATGAATAGTACCAAAAAGTGCAGTGAGACCTATGAATAGTAGCAAAAATAAACTGAGTAAAATAAGTTGGCAAAATTTATCATGCCAAACGGACACTAAGACACCAATTGGTTTTTAGTATAAACAAGAATTGAATTACAGATCTCTTATTCAACCATCAGAGACTCTAACTATATAGTGAATGCATTTGGTTCCATTGCAAAAATGTATGATATACTTAGGTTGCGTTTAACATTGGCTTAAAAAGCCAGTTTTTTTTTACTATTTAGCTTATTTTTGCTACTATTCATGGATCTCATTGCACTTTTTGATACTATTTATGGGTCTCACTGTACTATTTCAACTACCTTTTAATTTTATCTACCGTACTTTCACCAAAAAAAATTTAATTTCAACTAAATAAGTTATTCCCAAAGAGACTCTTACTCTTGTATGAATTCTTGATAAATTGGATTTCAGTGTTCCATAGATTTGAATGTACGTTTAATGGAAATAGAAAGCAACCCATGATGGCCATTATGGTTGGTGATGAAATCTAATAAGGATCATTTATTAGTTTTAGCCATGATTTATGACAATTTTAATTAAATGCAAGACATAGATCCACCATTGGATTATATCTTTTTATATACAATCCTACTTAATATCTTTTTATTAGAAGTGAATTTTGACAAATCCACCATTGGATTATATCTTCTTATATCCTTCATGCTTGCAAATTTTCTAGAAAATTAAAGATCAATAGCTATGACATCAATAAATTGTTTAAATTGCAAGTTTTTGTAATTTAAAATTATACATAAAATATAAACTTATAGATCATATAGTAAATAATATCCGATTGACACAAAATTTAACATGTGTATTAAGAGCGTAAAGAATATGCAATTCAACAGTTAGATTTTCAAAATATGTAGTATTTTTTTTTTCTTGAGTAAAGTTGTAGATTTAGGCTACAACCAATTTTGTAATTAAACTTTGTCCTTAATATAATAACATATAAAATTGTGAGGCAACAAAAACTTAAGGGAAAAAATATTATAAGATCAATTAAAATCATATGTATTTGATTTTATATAGATTAGAGATACGTCTAGCTCCTTATTTTCTCGTTAATTAACATATAATATGTGCTATTTGTGAGAGAGAACTTTTTGGATATACCTTATATTTCGGTTTTCTAAAAGTTTAGTGTTATTGTTGCAATTTCCTTATTTTGTTAGTGAAACTTTTTCTCAATAACACCATAATCTTATGTTTAAGACCAAACCATGTAAATCCTTATGTTACGTGTGTGACCATGTGTTCAATTTTTCTATTTTTATTTTGCATAAACCCATTATGATTAAACACTTTTACACTATATCAAAGTCGCAATAAACTAATATCAATGCTATAGATTATTTGTTTGGAATTAATTTAGAACTACCTGATCAGTTTTGTTTTTGGATTCTTAGTATTGGTTGATTATTCTAACAGTTACCAGATCTATTTGATTGTTCATGTATTTGTTTAATTGAGTTTTTCCGTAATTGTAATTCACATAAAAAAATTTATGGATACAGGGAATTTGAGGGTGGCAAAGGGGATCAAGCAGTAAACGTCTTTACTTAAAAGTAGTAACATATCCCAATAGAACCTTGATGTATATATGTTAGCATGTTGAATAGAATTGAAAGCCCACCAAAAGCTGCCTGAAAGAGATCCCTTTTGATTGAGTCCTCCAATTTTTATTTAGATGTAAGATATATGGTATTTAAAAATCAAGGTAGTAATAATAATAATAATAACAACTAGTCGCTAACCCGTGCTATGCACGGGAACCTACCTATTTGTGAGGTAGACTAAAATAATTCTATAAAATCCTAAATTGATTAAAAATTACATCATTGCATGATTTACTCTTGTATGATTTTAATTTGTGTTACAATTTGATAAAAAAATCATTGTTTGAACATGCAATGACTTACAAAAAAAATTGTAAAATAACATAGAGATTTTAATATATTGCACGGATTTACATTAATTACTCAGGAATACTGTATAAAAATGCACATTTAAACATTAAGAGAAAAAAATATCCTATATTTTATTCACATAAAGTAAATCCGTATTCAGGAATACTATTCTAATTTATAAATTTTTAATATTTATATAACATTAACTTTTATTTTAATGTTTGCATGGATTTTTTTTATTTTCAATAATGAAATTTCAGATATTAAAAATTATGAAAGACCAAAAAATATTAAAAAATTAGATGATTCATGGCTTAGAAATTATTGAAACAAAACAAAATATGTATGACTAAACAATAGAGAAATATAAGAGAAAAATGGGTTGCATTCAAAAGAAAAATTCATGGCTATAACTATTGAAATTAATCAAAAGATTTAGAGCCTACAAATTAGATAATATATATATGTGTGTGTGTGTGTGTGTGTGAGACTACACAACTGAGAAATATAAGAGAAAGATGTGTTACCATCAAAAGAATAATTCAGATGTTAAAACTTTTGAAAGACCAAAAAATATTAAAGAATCATAAGATTTACTTCCTATAAATTTTTGAAACAAAACAAAATGTATATGATTATACAATAGAGAAATATAAAAGAAAAATTGATTACCTTCAAAAGAATAATACATGGTATAGTCATTGAAATCTGCTAAACATGTTCAAATATTGCAAAAACTAACACAAATTCAGATGTTAAAACTTCCAAAATGCCAAAAAAGATATATAATTAAATAATAAGTTATTGAAACAATTCAAAAAATATATGACTATTCAAAAGAGAATTATAAGAAAAAGAAAAAAGTACATGAACCCATAAAGTAATAAGTTTTAAATTTTAATGGGTCTAAACTTTAAATGAAATTATACACAGTCACAGACGTAAGGTTTGGTGGTTCATATACAAAAATCACTATTTAAAAAATACATAAAAAACCATAAAATAATTTTTTTTTTTTTTAATCAAAGTAAAGGAGAAGAAAATATAAGGGTGACAAAGAAGAAGATAACAAATTATTCATTCATAAAAAATAATAATAATAATAATAAATTAGAGATTTGCTAGAAAGTAGACGAATCTCAATATATGAAAAATCTAATCAAATAATCAATTACTATAAAAAAAAAATGATCAATTGTTTTGCTTAGCCCAAAAAATCATGTTATATTTCTATTTTTTATTATATATTATATGATGTATAATAGTTTAATAATAGTTATATATATATATATATATATATATTATATAATATTATGTAGTATAATATATATTATTTTAATAAGAATTAAAGAAGAAAGAGGAGTAATACCTGGCCACCACTTCAATTGATGAAAACATCAAATTTTAACCACACATGTGGTGTATGTTCTCTCATAAATTGGGGCAATGCAGACCAGTTGTCTGCTTCATAAACAACTAATGAGTAAAGAAAAGGGGAAAAAGAATAGTAAATCAAACTTAACTTTAACATAGTGATTAGTGGGTTTGAAGTTGGAACGCAGAGAGAGGAAGAAACTAAGAATAGAGTCACAGATGGGCAGAGCTAATTGCAAATGCGTGATATTGTAATTTTTTGAGGATAAAAAGAAAAGTTGCATTACTTTGAAGATTGCTGCACATAGTCCCCTTCTTCAGTTCGGTCCAAAGTAAGTCATAGAAGTTTTGTAAGGACGGAGGAGGAAAAGTTAGAGAAGAGAGGGGATGGGGAGAAATAGTTTTTTTTTTTTTTTTGTGATTTTGCGTTGATTTTAGAGTTGGGTTAAAAACAAATATTGGAGTTTGCACTGTTTTTATAGCGTTCATGATTAACCTTGCAAATTTGAAGATAAATTATCAATGTTTGAATTTGAGTTTAAGTTAGACTTGTTAGAGATATAGAGTTTCACTCCTTGTTAATTTTGTTTTAAAACTAATAATTTTGTTTTGGAGAGAAAAATAGAGTTTTTAATTTAATTTTTTATTTTTTAAATATTGTGTTATGCTGATGTGAAAAATTGTAGTGTCAGCAGAGGCTTCGGTTATATATATATATATATATATATATATATATATATATATATATATATATATATAATAAAATCCTTTGAGGTATGGGTCAGTTGCAAAAACTCCCTTGGAATTTCGATTCTTCCTTATAATTCTCTAAGATTTTCATATTCGCCAAGATGATCCTTGGCATTTACTTCCATTAGCTCTTATAACAGAAAAATGCATGACCATCACATGATCACATTAAAAATACTCACAAATTGATTCTTACCATTTACAGCAGTTTTTCTCCCTTTGGTTTAGCTTGTCAATAAGCAATTGTAACCCAAGTTAATTTGAGCGGACTAATGGAGAGAGAGAGAGAGAGAGAGAGAGAGAGAGAGAGAGAGAGAGAGAGAGAGAGAGAGAGAGAGAGAGAGAGAGAGAGAGAGAGAGAGAGAGAGAGAGAGAGTGTGCCTATTTTTGGATGCATATATAGTTCTCACGCGCAGACATATTTTTAAGTCCAACTTCTACTTCAAATCAAACTGAAGAAAATTAACGAATGAAGTAGAAACAGAATGGTGCAAGTGAGGCAAAAATAAATGAGAAGCCTATGAAAAGCTTAGCCATAACTAAAATTAAATTTACCAACTAGATACATGTTTAATCTAGATATAATTCCAACTAAAATTTTTTGGAACTTATTAACTTGAGCCAATCACTTAGCCAGATATAATGTTTAATCTTTGTTGATTTAGATTCCAAACAAGTTGAACTTGCTAACTAGTAACTTGATTAATATATTATTTCCTTGAATAGAATAAATACTATAACTAAAATTTTGTACCCCTTTCATAAACCCATGATAATTAGTAGTTACTTAATTACAGTAGTTAGATTAATTTTTTGAGTTAATTAGAAATGCCAATTTTCATTTACAAACTAATAAAAATTAATATTTGTAATAATTAAATAAGATATAATGTTTTACAACGAAATGGACTATGCATATTACTAATAAATTTAAAACAATAATTTTATGTCTAACATACTTTTTTTTTTTGGACAAAATTTAGGTAAATATACAATATTTAGTTGTTGTTCCTTAAGTTTATTTTTTAAGATTCAACCATGTAATTTTTTTCTCATGAGATAAAAGTGTATTTTAAGTTAAGTTTACTCACATAGTTTAGTTTTAAGAAGAGAATCTAAGAAACTACACCTAAATATTTTATTTAAGTTTTGCTCATTGTTTATTATAAGTCTAACCCTAAGCTAATTAACTTAGAGCTCATTCATTTGGTAGATAGTCCAATATAGATGACCCTAATGGGCTGTTTCTTCTGCTCCTGCTCATGTCTGCTAGTATTCAGAAAGTTGAGAAGGATTAGTCGTAAGGTGATCAAAGGCTTTGTGTCTGGAATCTAGGGACCATTTATTAGACAATAATGGTGCCTCTTTTGTAGTCAGTCACTCAGGCCAGTGTCTGAACGATCCCTGTGTCCTTCTAGGGATGCGCGCCACTGCTTGTTTAGACAGAGAGATGAGAACCCTAACGATTTTCCTTCCCATCCCTTTACTTCCTTCTAATAATTAAACCAGTGAATTGTCTTCTCCTTCTCTCTGTTCTGTGAATCAATTATGCTGTCATTCAAGAAAAATTGAAGAACCCCTGACCACTCATGGTTCATAGCTTCTTGAAAATTCTTTATAATAACTCCTTTCAAAAAGTAGTGATAGAGATCTTAGGCTTTTCTCTCGTTCTTTCTTCTTCTTCTGCTGCTTTCCTTGTTTTTTGGCCCTTTCTTTCTTCTTCTTCCCTTGTTTTTTTCCCCTTTAAGAAGTGCGGAATAAAAAAATATATTTACACTAATTAGATTTTTTTATTTTATTTTATTCGACTGCAAAGTCCTACTAGATATAAGCAACACATCTTGTTTTGTTCTTTTTTTTTTTTTTTTTTGGGGCTTTAAAGGAAATTAAGGTTTGGGGTTTCAGAATTCTTGCTTCTGTATGTTGTATATAGATCTGTATCTGATAGATTGGTGCAACTTCACATGGTTCCATGAAAGCTAACTCCTTACCTTCCTTGAGGAAGAAATAAAAAATAATATGTTTTAGGGTTTTCAATCTTGCTCTATGTTCTCTTTAAAAGTCATTTTGTGTGTGTCTGTGTGTGTAAAATGCGGGAGGAATTCAAAAGTTACTTTTTTTATAATAAAAAAAATTATGAAGTCATTACAGAGACGGAGTAATTAATTGTTTATGTCTGTGTATAAAATGCTAGGGAAACTGTCTCTCTTTATATTTGTTGCCATTGCAGGACAAATGTACTAGGTAAAGCTCATAGGGGCTAGATTAGAAATCATGATCTCTATGTAAATTAAAATAAGGGTTTTGCTTGTTTAGTAGAATGCACTAATTACTAACACCAATAGTAAATAAGGAAGCAAACTAATTCTGATGAATATCTGCACTATTTTTTTGTTGATAGGATGAATATATCTGCACTTGACTCAGAAGCCAAGGTGTCCTCAGACAAATGCTAGGGTTTTGAAGTTGAAATCCACCGCCCAAAGCTTGAAAACCTAATCATTTTTACGGGTGAGAATTATGCACATTTCCAAATTCCCAAAGATGAGAAAGAAACTGGTGTACGTCTCTGTATCTCTCAAATAGTTTTAATGACTTCTTTTGACTAATCCATTTGCGAGTACTAAGCTATTAGGTTCTGAACTTCAACTTGCTCCATGCATATCTCTCTGCAGGAAAAGTTGTGTGGTCCTCTATCTATTCGATCAGTGGGGTCTTTTAAAAGAAAATATATTGGTCCCTCACCTATAGGTAGCTTCTTATTGTTCCTAGTAGCTGTCATACACATCAAGATGGCAATGCACTTGTATAGACCACAACTTTTGTAGGCCATGAATAGACTTGTCAAAGATAATTACTTTCTTGTCTTTAATATCTTCTCCCATGTGAAATCTTACCATACATTATCCACTCTATAATTTATGTTACTTTTCCAACATTTCTTTTCTCCTTTCTAGCTTAATTTTGTAGCATTAATGAGAGGACCATAATTCAGCTCCTTACAATCACTCTAAAAACAAACTTGTAAGATGCGACGTCGAATGTCATAAAAGATTTGAATATGTCTTCCTCATTATCAATTAGTTTTGAGGTGGAGTAGCATAGATCACGGTCCAACAAGTGATATTAGAGTCAAGGTCATGGGTTCGAGTCATGAGAGACTCATCGTGAGGGGGATTGTTGGGATCACCACAATTCGATTCACGATTACTTTAAAACAGAACTGCAAGGCATGATATCAAATGCCATAAAAGACTTGATTATAAGGAATTGAATCCTCTCAATTTCAGGTGAAATAAAATGAAGATTGTTAATATTGCAAAAAAATTACCTCTAAATATGTTTGAAAGAAAATTCCTTCAATTCACTACATAACAATTGATAAAACCACATTTCACATTTACTTTTTAATGAGCCATGTAACTTGTTTAATTAATCAACTTTAATGGTTTTATTAATTACCAATTTTTTTTAGAACTAGTTTAGAGGAGATTTCTTTAAACCAGTTTAGAAAAAAAAAATCATTTGACTTTTTTTTTTTTTTTGAATCTAATTGTGTACAAAATATCATGTCATTTAAATTTTTTAATGACATGATATTGGATAATACATCTTTAAATTTGTAATATATAATCATAACCATAAAATCATCAACTCTCTAATTTCACGCCTTTTCTATATTGTAAACATGTTAAGACTTTCTCTCAGGGACGGAGCCAGAGCTTTGAGTTAAGGGGGGCGACTTTACTGTTGGCTATGTGCAACGACTTTAACTTTTGACTCCGCTACTACTTAGTTGCTGAGAATTTTTTTTATTTTTTTTATTTTTTTTATTTTTTTTATTTTTTTTATTTTTTTTATTTTTTTTATTTTTTTTTTTGTGTTGGTAAGAACAATATTATTTTTGTTTAGAAGTTTTTAAATGACAGGGATGTATATTTTAAAATAAAATTGGTTAATTGAGCTTAATTTTTTTTTAAGTTTTACTATTGGTAATTTTTATTGTTGAGCTATTTTTTTGGGGCTTGTATATTTTATTTTAGATTTTAGATCTATAAATTTTTTTATAGTCACTAAAATGAGGAAAATACTAGCGCTACAAACTTTTTTTATTATAAATTATTAATGTAGTAAATAGTTACTAGTAAGTAAAAAAAATAATATGAGTAGTGGGTCCATGTGCGAACTAATAAGAATTTGCTACCAAAATTATTGTAAAAATGTTGTAAAAAAATTTGTAAGTATAACTCTACTCTTAAAAGAATCAATGATATCGTTTAAGGGAAAAAAATGTAATTTTATAGAATAAAATTGTTAAAATTAGTACACATATATATATAATAATTTTTTTTTTTAAAAAAAATTAGGTGGGGCCATTGCCCCCCTAGTTCAAAGCTAGCTACGTCCCTACTTCCTCTTCCCGTGTGTGTTAAAATACTTAGTATTCTAAAAAAAAAAAAAAAGTATGTTAATTAATAGTTCATTAGAAAGTGATTAATTATTAAGCGACTTATACTACTTGTTATAAATAAACAAATCAATAAGAATGCCAAGAAACATAAATTCAATGTCACATATGTTAATTATGCTACAATAAGAGAATTGGGCCACAGAATTTAAAGAGTAGAGATGCAAACTTCGGCTACAAAAGTTTTCTTCAAATCAACTCTTCCTTGGTGTACTAAGCGTGCATTCATCAAACCACGTGATAGAGATTCAGACACATTACCTTTTGTAGCCGTCGATAAAGCATCACACACCACTTTTTAAAACGTGCAGCCTGGTCCCCAAGTTTATAAAATAAATAAAAATAAATAACTATGTGTGTGTGAGACACTTTATATATAGAAGCAAATACTAACATATATAATTATATATGTTCCTTAATAACTAAAATGTCCTGTTGTGACGTTGGCCCGTACAGGATTAGCCCTAATTTTGTAATTTATTGAAGCAATGATTAAATGCTTATAACTGTGCATGACAAAGAAAAAAAAATTATAAGATATATGTAATGAAAGTAAGAACATTTATTTAACCGATGGTGAGATGTGCCACGTGGCTGTGTATGTGCCTTTGCTTTATCTTTTCATGGAGCATGGTCGGTTGAATTCCGGCATCTTCTTTTTTATTCTTCTCATCCGCGGCTGAACTTCTTCTACACGTTTGTTCCTTCTTCTATCTCTTCAATTAAAGCAAAATTCTAACTTTGGGACCTCTACTACTTTGCTTGATCTTAGTTCATTGTCAGATTGAAAAGCCACACTCAAGAAGCAGAAAATTTGAACTAGCAACCTAGAGTTCATACATGTAAGTATTCACTTGGTACAAGATCTATATAACCTAGGGTTCTTTGAACCTTTACAATTGACTAGAGCATGATATTTTATACTTTTGTGATGTATGTTTAGTTCTCACTACTTCAAGTTCTTGTTTAACATGGAATGTTTTTTTTTTTTTTTTTTGTATATATGATTAAGGATTAGGTAGCTGTGTTGTTTTTATTTTGACTTCACTGGAAGCTATAACAGTCTCACGAATCTCATTTCTGATTGAAATTTTTGTCAGATATATAACTTTTAGAGTTACCCCACATGCAATTCTGTACATATCCATCATGCTTGTAGCAATTTAAAAAAAAAAAAAAATGGTTTTGTGCTTTTTTTTGGGAAGAATTTGGAGGAGGGGATCTACCTTGTCTACCACTTTTTTCATTAGAAGGAATATATATATAGTATTCATGTTGGAAAACATTTTTTTCTACTGAATCCTCTTGCATCTAACAATTCTTCTTCATGGATCTGAACGCAGATGGTCACAAAAAACCACATGAAACTTTATGTGGCAGCAGGCATCTTCTAAGGGAATAGTAAGGAAATCTAAGTATATCCTGGTTAATCAATGATGAGAGACATAAGATGATATCAAGGTCAAAGGAAGCAGATTTTTCAGATAAACAGGAAGGCAATTCAATTGATGACAAAATCACTAAGGCTTCCTCCAGTTCAACACCATGGTTGAGACTGAAGGATCCAAGGATAGTCCGGGTGTCGCGTGCTTTTGGAGGAAAAGACAGGCATAGCAAAGTTTGCACCATAAGAGGATTGAGAGACAGGCGAGTGAGGCTTTCAGTACCCACTGCAATTCAATTGTATGATCTTCAAGATAGGCTTGGGCTCAATCAGCCAAGCAAAGTTGTTGATTGGTTACTCAATGCAGCTAAGCAGGAGATCAATGAGCTTCCACCACTGCCAATACCCCCTGGGAACTTCAGCCTAGATCCTTCTAACATTGAAGTTGGTGTTTCTCAATGTAATGAGGGGTTTAAGATGAATAGCAATTTTGAATGGGAAGGTTCAAGTGCATTATCCAAATCAAACCTTTGGAGTTCAGATGCTTTTTGGAGGGCTAAATCTAAAGAAGCTGCAAGGGGAACAAATCCAAAAGAAAATTGGACAAAGAGGAATGAAGTTGAAGGTAATGAAAGTCATGGTGCACAAGTTTCATCTAATAATTTCTTGCCAAGAGCTAGTCACCCTTCCTTACCTGCAGGTTTGTTGAATACTGCCATACCATATAATTATCAATGGGATCCTTCAAATTTTCCACCAACACATTTTGGAAGCCATGGATTCACATCCCAAACAGAAGATCAGCCCAGCTATAGTGTCATGTCATTGCCTTCCACGTTGTCTTTATCAACTGGTGGGCCTCAAATTTTGGTATGTCCTCCAGGAACAACACAACCTTTCTTCCCTTCCCATGCCATGGCTTCAGGGGAGACTGATATGAGACATGTGAACCATTTTCAAATGTTGAGCTCAAGTTCACATACCCATTTGCCAAATTCTCTTACACCACCTGTATACCCTACAAGCCAAACAATAAGGTCGTTCAATTTCAATGTGACTCCTCCTAAGCCTCTTCATTCTCCAACCAGCAGTGGATGTCAGCCAAATAATGACCAAGAGTTTCCTTCAAAATGATACAGAAACAATAAAGGGTCATCGAAAGATGCAGTTCGTTTCAAGAAACAAGCAGTCCTCAGATCTTCTTAAACAGTAAGGAAGGCAAGGTGCATTACTTTAAAGACATTATACTTATCTAGTGTGGATATATTTCTTATTATGAATTCATGTTTGATTTCCTACCTAGTTTTGCCTCATGGTGGTAATTAGTATTCAAATATGCAATTGAATTCAATTTCAATAGTAAACAAAGAATTCAATGTATTTGCTGCCGTATGAAGGAAGAGTTTGATATTGGTGAGACACCATAGTGAAGTGGCCACCGTTTGTATTTTTAATTCATTGACCACATACGAGGTTATGTGTGCATGAAACTAGAAAATATGATGTTGAATCTGAAATTGTACACTTTATGTTAAAAACACATTGTCCTAAATTAATCAAGATTTAAGTGAAAGAAACAGGACTCTATCTCATCATTGGTAAATAATATATAATATTATGTCTTTCAAAATTTTGCTACATGTTTTTGAGGACTCAGTTTCATGTTTGCAACCTCATAGCAAGGTTCTCTCTCTCTCTCTCTCTCTCAAGGAAAATAGCAGCACTTAAATTTTAAAACCCTAGTTTGGGGGGCCAAAAACATTGTAGGAGTAGAAGTTTTCTAAAACTTTGCTAGGTAGGAGGATTAGATGCGGTTTGACGCTTAAAGCACCAATTTCAAATGTTTTATTTTCCTTGTAGATATTTATTAGACGCATCATTAACATTTTTCTTTTAAAAAAAAAATATATATATATATATATATATATATATATCTATGTATGTGTGTGTGTGTTCATCAAGAATTGTTTTATATATTCACATTTGTAAATTATTATGATTATTTTCATTATTATCTCTCTATTACATTATTTTATTATCTCCCAACTCTTTTTGATAAATTTCTTATTCATTAGTGTGATTTTCACCTAAATAATGTTTTATTATTTTTTGTTTATTGCTATTGAAAAATTTATCAAGAAATCTTTGTTGACAGCCAATAATTTTCTATTATTCTCTTTTCTTTTAAGTTTTCATATCCCAATTAATTTTTTCTAATAAAAAATTGTATTTAAAAAAACTCGTACAATATAAAATTTTAAATATGATTACAATAAAAAAAAAATTAAGTACAGAAAAAATGGAGTTGAAGTTATCAAATCCACTATTATAGTAGCTTCGCTTAACCAACAATCACCTAATAGTCTCAACATATACTTCACCTAATATCAAATGAACAATAAAACTTTTGCATCAGTTGTACTATAAAGCAAGATTTATAATAATTTTTTTTTTTTTTGAGAGTCATAAAAAAAAATTTTATTTTCCTTAAAGTTGACCCATAAGAATAAGTTAAGAGATTAATAACAAAAAAAAAATGGTTTGATTGTGACTGATTGTTAATAGATTTATTATTATTATATTTTGATAATTTGATAATTACAACAAGAGGATAGGAAAATTTGAACTATGGTTGTCCTAAGGAAAGAAAACATGTACAAAGCTCTTGAGATTAGGAGTTTTTTTTTAAGGGAGAGAAAGAGAGAAAATTGACGAGAAGATGAAAAAAGTTTTATTTCTTTTTTTTAAATAGAGAAAAGAAAAGGTATATAGATTTTTTTTGGTATTCATTTTTTAATTAGAGGTCGCCTCATATTTTCCTCAACTTAATTCAACAGTCCCAAGAAAGAATGGTGAGACATAGACCTTGCACTTTCCAAAAAGGAAAAAAGAACAAATTCAATGGATTTTTTTTTTTTTTTTTTTTTTTTGGAGAAGTGAATACTTGCTGATATATTAATCAAGAAAAGGGAAAATCATCCAACACGAAAGACATAATATCTGTTGGAACACACTCCAACCAAATTTGAGAGGAAAAAGATTGTCTCGCTCATTGGGCTAAAGCGTGTGCAACTGCATTGCCTTGCCGACCTACGTGAGCGAAAGAAATACTCAGAGATGAGTTTGATTGAGATAAAATATCCTTGATGATATACCATCCCCAAGAATTTTCCATACCGGATCCCCTTAATGACTTAACCACAGATTCAGAATCGCCTTCACATACAAACTGAGCATGGCCCGATTCTGCAGTAAAATTGACAGCACGCCGGGCAGCGAGGAGCTCAAGGATTTCCACCGATAGAGGTTTCACTATCTGCTCGGATAGGGCAGCTAGCACCTGGCCTTCACAATTACGAATTACCACGCCAATTCCTACTTTATCTGACTCTCCATACATTGCACCATCATAATTTGTCTTCACAAAGCCTGCTGCAGGAGATAACCATCTGCGAAGAACAGCTCGACGTCTGTGGGAATGGTGACTGTCCAGACCCCTGAATTCGCAGAGGTAATTTTTTGCAAAGCCAGCAATATTGCGAAGGGGCAGGGGATTATCTTGGAGACGAGATTTATTTCTTTGATACCAGATTGACCAAGCCGTAGCTGCAAATAAAGATACCAAATGGATATGATATATAATTTACTTGATGTTGTTATAAATAATTTTGAGAGGTAATTAATATTGCAATGTGCATTTGGTTTAACTTTTTGTTGATTTGTTATAAATGGATGAAAGTAGAATTGTACTTAAAAAAAAAAAAAAAAAAAAAAGTGGTATTTTAAAAAGTTATATATATAAGAAAATAAAGCTAATAAAGTACCATTAAAAAAAATAAGCAAATAAACTCTCAAAACTCAAAAGTATAAACTTAATCAAAGATAGACTAGTAAGCAGTGACCTTGTAAAGGAGCCGACCTTAAGACCCAAAACTACTCAAATATGAAAGATCAATCCGAAAACTAAAAGAGCCTTTAAAAACTGCTGAGAAGGGGAAAAAGAAAGAAGGGAGACAATGCTTTTGCTGCGTTAAGACAAGTATGAAAGATTTGAAAAGGAGTGTCAAGTGTCAACAGTGCACAAGATCCAACAAAATGATGCAGGATAAGAATATATATAGAGTACAGCAAAAGAGCCTTCCAATGCAGCCTCGAATGAAAAGATAAGTTGTCGTCTCCTCAGCAAAAGCTGCAAAACACTAGAAAAGGAGATGAAGATGGACATGAATTATGAATACAGCTACAGGCCAGGTTTATAAATAGGTGGAGTTAGTTCCTCTAGCTTTGTTTTCTCCTACTGTTTGAAATATGAAGGTTTATTCAGAAGAAACAGAAGAAAAAAAATGTACAACTTTTTTTTTTTCCAAAATAAAATTAATGAATGAAAAACAAAAAAGCTGTTCGAAAATTAGGGTTTGGCGGAATTATATATGGATCAGCTGTGGTTTATTGTTCATTTGTTTGTGTAAGAGATGGGCCCACACACTTTAATGCTAGGAGTTAGGGCCTCACTAACTTAAGAAGAAGAAAAAGAAACTCAGCATATTTCTTCATAGCTCTGGTAGTTTAGATTATATTTATCTATTAGACATAGGGGCTGATAGGGTAGGGCAGGAATCTAGGATGAAGTCAAAATTTCAACTAAGGGTCAAAGTATGAACCAACAAATTTTCATGAAAATCCAAATTGCATCCATTTAGTACTAACAAGATATTAACAAATGAAAAATAAAAAATAAAAAATAATTGTTTCTTAATATGTTACATCGTAATTATTTATCAAAATAGAACTCAACATTCTTTTAAATCTCAAAAATCATCTATGATTTCTTAGTAAATGTAACATTAATTTCCCTTTTAATGTATAAAATTAAGGGGCCTATTAAAAAAATATTTCCTTTTGTTTCAGAGCCTAGTTTTGACGACATTCATATCTAAAAATTCTCGCTTTATAGTTGTATTAGAAACTATAAGTGGGTGTTGTTCCACATCGCTTGAGTGTAACTCTTTGCCATTACTTAAAACTCAACTTTATTACTACAAGAGTTAGACCCTTTTGTAGTAGTACTTTAGGTTAAGTAATTTGTTTGAGTTTGGTGAGAGAGTGTAATTAAATGTGTGTGTGTGTGTGTGTGTGTGTGTGTGTGTGTTTGTTTGTTTAGCAGTTAGTTTGTCTCTCAAAAAAAATAAAAGTGGGTGTTGTCCCATATTTTGAGTGTAACTCTTTCTCATTGCTTAAATCCCCACTCTACAATTACAAGAGTTAAGTCATTTTGTAGTGGTACTTTAGGTTAAGTAATGTGTGCGAGTTTGGTAAGAGGGTGTAATTAAGTGTATGTGTGTGTGTGTGTTTAGCAATTAGTTTTCTCAACCCAAAAAAAAATAAAAAAAATAAAAGAGTAAGCACTAGTATAACCCCTCTATAAATAACTTGGTAGGCTCTTGATTTAGGGTCCTCACTAGCCATTGACACAATTCAAAAATACAAAATTTTGAAGTTTAGGCGTCAAACTATATAAATTATGCTCATAAGATCAAATTCCCCCTTCCAACATTTATTTTTCATAATCTATGAAGTCTGGTGGATAAAAAAATTTTACTAACAAACAAATATCATCTATTTTAAAAGATTCATGTGTCCCTCAAGGATTTAGAGCTGAAGTAAGTATAAGTAACTCCACTGTATGCTCACAAAACTGATGATTATTTAGTTCATGCAATTGAGAATAAATGTAACATAAAAAAGTATTTACTTGATAATGATGCTCAATTATAACATCTTCTCTCTGATGACAAGCTCAACCTCGCCTCTCAACATAATAACTATTAATATATGGGACATCTATGCTATGCTCTTTACAAACTGATATCACAATAGTAAGTAGCCATCTCACCCATCATCTCAAAATTTGTGGACAATTACTTTAGTAGATGAAACAATTCCCATGAGATTTAAAATGTCTTGAGCTTGACATTGGAAAGCTTAACAAAATAAATCAATGATATTCATAATTTCTTTCACAAGATGAAAGATAAAGAAAAATTCAAACAAAGTTAGTATCTCATAAGCTAAGTATGCTTCTCCTTGTTGGGAAAAAATAGTTTATTCATCAATTTTTTTTTTAAGTAAAACTACATAGGTTGGACTAAACATCTTTATCAAGCTAGAAAATCGATCTAAAGTGAGAACTCCAATGAGTATCTCTAGGTCATTGTAAAGTGCCCATCAGATCAAGTCCACTTGATCTTAAGCTAATCAATAACAATCATATGGGCAATTTCAGCAATTTTGACAACTTTCAATTTCCAGTTACACTTGCATAAAGCACCAATAATATTAACAATAATCAAAGTCAATTTAGTAAAAAATTTGATAAACATGAAACTTTTCTTTTGATGCTGCTACTAATGTCAATTACAAATAATGGGTGAAATAGTGGATGTACTATACATATGGACAATCATTTAAAATCAAAGCTTATAATCTATTCCACTTGTACGTTTTTAGACCCCTTAAAACCACAATCAGATTAACCTAGGTAATTAGCCAAGTGATTACTTAGTCCAAATTAACAAATCTAGGTTAGCACAAATATATCATATCAATGTATAGCAGCGGAAAATAAAAAAACACAACGATATGATAACCCAGGAAAACCAAACCGGTAAAAAACTTGGGAAGGATTTAACCTAACTATCCTCAAGGTAAAAAGAAATCCACTAGAAAGAATCGAAATTTTACAATAGCAACTTAGACCACTAACATCCTATTGCTACCCACCAGTAGAAACTTACTGACACGACCACGTGCTAGCTCCGAGACCACGGACTCCTTCTTTCTTTAGCCTTTGCAAAACACAAACACCCACATTTGTGACTTTGAGATCCCACTCAAAGGTTTAGCAACACAAACTCTCCTGTTTGTCAAGGTTTTTAGACCCGGACCGTTCATTGAACCGTAAAAAGAAGAGGTTCAAGGTTTTTGAGGTCGAACCGAAGTTGAACCGGGGTCGAACCGTGATGACGTTATAATTAATTTAATAATTATTTAAAATATAAATAAATTAATTAAATTAATACAAATAAAATAATAAAATAAAATAATCAAAATAAATATATTTTTCATAAAAATTTCATAATTTATTAAACATACCATTTTATTAACAAAAACAAAACAATAGATGCAGTGATGCACTTAGATATTTTGAACAAAAATTGAAGTATAATAATAATAATAATATAAAAAGTTCTTTGCCCCATTACATGTTGACAGGTCTTCGTTGCAGTACAAAATTTTGAATTAAAGTAGCATTGTCCAATCAAAGGAAGTGGGTGGGTGGGTGGCTCTACAACATCAGACTCTGCTTAGTTCCACAACATCATACTCTACTTAGTTCTTACACGTGGCATTGTCTGCTTAGTTCCACAACATCATACTCTACTTAGTTCTAACACGTGGCATTGTCATTTAATACCCCACCTACCTCCACTTTCATTTCATCTTATCTGTTTAGCTCATTGTACTCCACTTTTCAGTCTTCTCCTTACTCTTCATCAGTTTTTGAGTTTAACTTTACTCTATCTTCTGCAGATACGGAAGTTTAACTCTACTCTCTCTTCTGCATCAATGGCGACGCAAGATGTAATCTACCAAAAAAAATATTACCTTCTGTGTTGGGGGCATAAGTAGGATTTCTTTCTAGTAATTTACTAAGAATGTTTTTCTCTTTTTTCCCTTAATTTTATTTCTATATATGGGTCGGTTTTGAAAATCAGCTCCAACTGTGTCACCGCACCGGCGTCGGAAAGGTCATCAAGTTCCGTTCGCCGGCATCGACTCGTTCAATCGGCCCAAAGCTCGGTACGGTTTGGTCGGTGAGGATTGGTTTTTTTTTTTTTTTTTTTATTTATTATAATGTTTAGATTCAAAGAAGTAGGGAACCGTGAGAAGCGGTCTGATCACGGTTCTCAAAACCGTGAGGTTCAACCGCGGTTCTCACGGGTCCTTGTTCTTTTTCCATAGAACGGTTCTTGAGACTAAAAGAACCGCAAAAATTAGCGGTTCGAGGTTTTTCCGGTCGGACCGTACGGTCCGGTCCGGGTTTCAAAACCTTGCTGTTTGTAACTCCAAGATCACCCTTGAAGGTTTAGATCATCAACATCTTTGATGACTAGAGAAGGCAACAACTTCTACAATACCGGATCTTGAGATTCTTCAAGTAATAACACCAGTAGAAGATATGAGAGAGTTTTTTAGGAACAAAACCCTAAATACCAAAAAGGCACTCTCTTCTCTCTCTAAAAAGCCATATTAAAACGTGCTTAGGGTTTTCTTTATATACTGAGAGAAGTAGATCTAAAACCCTAATCCTTAATAGGCTTGAACTGCTGTTTGGGTTTAATTAAAATTCTGCAGATATGACTTTCGATCGATTGAGCTTGTCTTTCGATCAATCGAACCAAACAGATTATGAAATCTTCTTCCTGCAGTTTGTATGTTCTTGAATCTTGACTTGAATCACCTTGAACATTGTCTAATAATACCTATAGACTCTAAGATCTATATCTAAACAAGTTTGTGTTCACGATTTGCCAATTGTTCTAAACTTTTAGAACCTAACACCACTCTTCTTGCATATTACTTGCATTATCTTATTCTTACCTTCGAATATTTTGAATATCTAAATTATAATGAGATCTAATATATCCATTTTTTTAAGGCTAATGCCTCGGTGTTGTCAACATGAACAAGCCCATTCTTGCACAAAGTCATCTTTGTCAATCTTAAAACTATAGCCATTTGCTCATTCAATGACTCATCATGAGTGTTGATGCCCTCCCATCGGTGGGAAGATGGTTTGACTACCTATGACAACTAGGTGTGGAAATTGTGGGGCGAAGGAAGACAACAACAACAACCTCCCCTTCCCTTTCTCTCTTATCGTGGTGAAATAAGGTGGTGTGGAATAAGTGCGTGATAAGTGTGTGAACCCTATGTATGCACTGTGGGTAGGGGTTATTAGTGATTTGTTTAAGTTTGTGTGTCACCACCAATCATTGGGATCGCTAAGGTGTGATTGGTATCTATGTCTAGTTGATTTCATTACCAAGCCTAGATTGCAGACATGTTGCAGTTCCTAATCTAAACAATGGTAGAAAATCTAAAGCTAGATTCTTGGATTTTGGAGTTTGGTTATACATGGAGAGGGTATTAGACACCTTACTACGCCTATCACTTGACACCTTATTTTAATTTGTTCCTCAGTTTTGGTTATTGGCAGATAAAATATAGATATCAGCATAAGCTTTCGGTGCAGACTGTTTGAGATTTTGAAAAATATTTTGGAAAGCTGTGTGGCCTTTATACTGCATTTGCTATTCGGCACGACATAACCCATGCCACCTTTCTCTTCCACTCACACAATCTCTTTAAAATCTCCAACTCAAAGCCAAGGTAATTGTCACTGGCCGTTAAGAAACCGTAACAAGTCTCAGGTTTCTGATCTTCAGCATCTTGACATTTCGGGGTTTCCATAGATGATAGAATCCAGTAAAGCACTAAGCACTCTCTGAATTCCGTTCAACTACAACATCTATGTGGTGTAATGAATAACTCTTCACCGTCACATTAATCTTCAGTCTTCCAAAACAGAACAAGTCCTCCTCCCCATCCTCGTTTAGACACCACCAATTTACTCTGTAAATTTAAACACACTCTCAACCATTCTAGTTGAGCCTTGTTTTGCCAAGTTTCAATTAACAACATAATAAATTTGGGGTCTTTACTATGCACCATATTGGTGAGTTCACGAACTATGCGTGGGTTCCCCACCCATGACAGTTCCAAATAATACAATTAATTACGATAGGGGGCCTGGAAACCAGCCTTTGCCATTGAAACAATCGCAAGATCAATTACATCATTACCAATTGCTTTCTTTCCTTCACTACAATAATTCAAAATAATAGGAAAATGATATCAAGTTCTTTTTTCGGAGGTCCAATACTCCAGTTCGTACATAAAATACTTAGTAGTTGGATTCATATATATTACATTTCAATAAAATCCACAAATGAATATTACAAAAAGTGAAAAATAAATTTAATCATAATTTTAAAATTCATTTGTGCGTATATATTGCACATGATCCACGTTAGTATAATAAATTGGCAATTTTGAGCTTCTTATTTGCGAATGCAACATATTTCTTTGTACACAGATTAATTTGATAATGGATTTTGAGCATTCATCCTAATATTTATTTGTTCATACAGTTTATCTTTAAATAAAAATTTTAAGTCTTAGGGGAAAAAAAACTATTTCTTACGTTCTAGAGTATAATAATAACTAATATCAACTTTTATTTCTTAAGTTCCATTTTTCCTCTCAACTAAAAAAATAAATTTTCTACATTTTTCATCTTTATTTTAAATACATACAAATAATTTTATTTTCCTTTGTTACTACTTTTCTATTCTTTATATTCTTCTTGAATAATGTTGTGATCCTACGTGGTAAATTGTGGCAAAAATTGTGTGATTTGTTGTGATCTTAGCATTATTCATTTTTCATTCTACCAACGGCATAATTTTGAAATAAAAAACATAATCTCTCTCTCTCTCTCTCTCTCTCTCTCTCTCTCTCTCTCTCTCTCTCTCTCTCTCTCTCTCTCTCTCTCTCTCTCTCTCTCTCTCTCTCTCTCTCTCTATGTGTGTGTGTGTGTGTATTAAGAACTTCAGAGAAAATTAAATTAGATTTCAATTCGCATCTCATTTAATTTATAATTTTTGTGTTAAGTGAATTATTAAGTGTAAAAATCTAAAAGTCCAAATATAATTAAATTATAAATTATATTTCAATTTGAATCTAATTTTGCGCCACGTATCCATCTAATTTTTTAATTTTTGTGACAAGTGAATTATTGGGTGCAAAAATCAAAAAGTCTAAATCCTATTAAATTCTAAATCATATATATATATATATATATATATAGGTTCAGGTTACACAAGAGTTACACATTTTCTATACCATTAAATTTGAGTAGATCTAATGGTAAAAAAATAACTCATTAATGTTGATTACAATATTACTTATTCTGATTAACATCTCATTTATTATTCCATATTTATAAATTTTCATACTTATCTCTTATTCCCAAAAACATTCACTATGTTCTCTATCTACCCTACCTCATATGCTCTTTTCTTATTTTTTTTGCTAATTAATCTCATCTTATCCATTCCAAAATATGTTAACTACAAGCTTTTTGATTATTAAAATCTAGATGCCTTTAGTTTACTACTCTTTAATTTTCACTATGATCGTGTTGTTAGTGCACTTAGAACTAAGGAGTAGATGAGTAGAAGAAAAGCTTAAAGGAGACATTGTTAGCCATTGTACCATGTACTTTACTTATTGTTATGTGTATACACACGTATTGTTTCACATATCTAGACTTCGTGTTAAGTTTAAGTACTTGATCCTATAGAAATACCTTGTATATTCAATTGTCGATACAATCATTCACTTACAAATGGAAAAGGTTGTCACTAATTTTAGATTTTTCCGGGTTAAGAAAAACTTCCCACAAATTTAATTAAAGGCAGAAAGTCGATGGCTAGCGATAGTGGAACCTTGTAGTCGGTGGTAGTAGAATCCTGTGGCTGGTGGCCGAAAACGATGGAACGTTTTGGCCATGGAAGTAGAGGAGAGAGCAAATGAGGGTAGAGAGTTGAATTAGAGGAAAGGGCAGATAAGGGAGGGTAGATAGAGAACGTAGAGAATGTTTTTGGGGAGAAGAGATAAGTATGGAAATTTATAAATAAATAAGGGATAATAAATGAAATGGTAATCAGAATAAATGCTATTGTAATCAGCATTAATGAGTATTTTTTTTTTTTTTATCATTAGATCTACTTAAATTCAATGGTGTTAAAAAGATGTAACTCTTTAGAGTTACACTAAGGGTACGTTTGGTAGAGTGTAATAGAAATTGTAATGTAATAACTATTCCTATGATTTAGCTTTACAGTTGTTTGGTTATGTTTTTATTACTTGTAATAATCATTCCATATGAATCTCTATTCCTTAAAATGAGGAATAGACATTCCTTATTAAAAGTGCTGAATCTCTATTCCCTTGCTAAACGTAATACGCTCTGCTTAAGCATAATTCCCAAAATTCCCAAAATCCCCCTCTACCCGCCTTCTCCAAAAATTTCTTTCTTCTTGCTCGGAACAAAAATCCCAAAATCCCTCACTACCTACATCTTCTCCAAAATTTCATCTCCTTCCTAAATTTTCCATCTCCCTCCTCTCTAAAATTTTATTTTCCCGCTGCTAGAGATCTATTTATATGGGTATTGTCTTTCTTTCACCCTCAGTTGCTGCTCCCTCTTCTCAAGGAAATTTTTTTTTCCTTCTTCCCTTAGGTCTGCGATTTCCACAGGTATTGCACCCTCTCTCTCTTCTTTTCTCATCTATTTGTATGGGTATTTCCTTTTATTCACCCTCAGTTGCTGCTCTCTCTTGTCAGGATTATTTTTCTGCCCATAGATCTGCAATTTCTACAGGTACTGCTCTCTGTTTCTGCTATCCATATCAATTTTTTTTTTTTTTTGACATTATATCAAATTTGCCATAATTGATATTTGTATAGCTGTGAGGTTCTGTGAAGCAAAGATTAGAAACACTGACCGTGATCAGCCAGCAAGTCTAAAGTGAATCAATATAATATATATATATATATATATATATATATATCACGGTCAGCCAGAAAATGTAAAGAGAATCAATATAATATAAATATATATATATATATATATCACAGTCAGCCAGCCAATCTAAAGCAAATCAATATAATATATATATATATATATATATATATATATATATATATATATTTTAACAAAAGATTTTTACTTTAGCTGTGTAGTTTGGCATGATTTTTATTTCAGCTGTGTAGTTTGGAATCATATATACTCCTAATATATATATATATATATATATATATATATATATATATTTTAACAAAAGATTTTTATTTCAGCTATGTAGTTTGGCATGATTTTTATTTCAGCTGTGTAGTTTGGCATCATATTTAGGAGTATATATATATATATATATTAACGTGTCTAATATATACTATATGTAATATGTGGGGATGATTTTAAATAATCAAAATTCAGAATTTCAAAATCAATTAATTAATATTAGGAGGCAGGGAATTGAAAGTTATCTATTGAAGTGTGGGTCTATGTCAAAGTTATCTATCAAGTATGAAAGTTATCTATTGAAGTGTGAACATTAGTCTCAAGGAATTTGGTGGTGGGTTACCCATGCACTTGATATTGTGGTTATTCATATTTAATATATTATTTTAATTATCATCTTGTTCAATTATTTAAATTGTGTACAAATTTTATTAATAGTATTGTGAATTTGTTCAATGCTATTGTTTGCAGTTATGGCCCGTTTGAGTTTAGCCACAAGGAATAGGATAAAGAAAAGGAAGTTGGTTTTGGTTGTGATGTTTTGGTTGGATATGTTGCACATTGTTAGTATGTTTTTTCAATTATTATGCTTTATAGTAGAGGACCGTGTTCGAAAAAGATCATTGAAAGCGACATATGGTCATGATTTTCATTCAAGGAGAGGGGAAATTCACCGTTTATGCTATGAGAGTGATGAAACTTGCATTAACCAACTTAGGATGAATAGAAATGCATTTACCAGGTTATGTAATATGCTTGAAACAATAGGTGGCTTAAAAGATACAAAACACATGTTAGTAGATGAACAAGTTGCTATGTTCCTACATACACTAGCTCATCATGCAAAAAATCGAGTCATAAAACACCATTTTAGGCGCTCAGGAGAGACAGTGAGTAGATATTTCAATGATGTGTTACATGCTATCATACGTTTACAAGGAGAGCTATTTAAGAAACCAGAGCCAGTTCCAGAAAATTCTTCAGATGAGAGATGGAAATGGTTTAAGGTATCCAACAACATGAATTTTCTTTTCAAGTTATGAAGTAGAAATATTGAATAAATTGCTGATTGCATTTTTTTGTTGTTATCGTAACTACAGAATTGTTTAGGTGCATTAGATGGAACATATATTAGGGTGAGAGTGCCTTTAGAAGACAAACCTAGGTACCGAAATCGTAAGGGGGAGATTGCCACTAATGTACTAGGAGTTTGCTCACAAGACATGCAATTTATTTATGTTTTGCCTGGTTGGGAAGGCTCTGCTGCTGATGGTAGAGTGCTTCGAAATGCAATAAGTAGGAGGAATGGATTGAGAGTTCCCCATGGTAAGAGAAATAGGTTGCCTACTAATTATATTATTATTTTTTAAATTTTTATACACCCATTATACTAAAGACATTACAATATATAGGGTATTACTATCTTGTTGATGCTGGCTATACAAATGGTGAGGGATTTCTTGCCCCATATAGAGGACAACGATATCACTTAAATGATTGGAGAGATGGACAACAACCAAGAACCGCAGAAGAGTTCTTTAATATGAAACATTCTTCAGCTAGGAATGTTATAGAGAGATGTTTTGGATTGCTTAAAATACGATGGGCTATTCTTAGGAGTCCTTCATTCTTCCCAATCAAGACACAAAATCGCATTATTATGGCGTGTTGCCTTCTTCATAACTTCATAAGGAGAGTGATGCCTGTAGACCCAGTAGAAGAGGAATTGGACAATGATGAGCAGTTGGCAGAAGGAATTAATGGTGACCCAATAACACATATTGAGACTTCAAATGAATGGAGTGCATGGAGAACCACTTTGGCAAATGAAATGTTTAATACGTGGAGAAATAGGAGAGAAATATAGTTTAATAATATAATACTTTGATTTGTGACTTTTTCATGTATTTTTTCCTTGAGTTAATAAATTTTTTTATTGCATTGGTGTTAAATTGTTTATTATGTGTGTCTAAACTTTTGCATATTAATTTATTATCTTGCCATTTTATTGTTAGTATTTGGAGAGAAATGGAAACGACTGTACTTGATTCTCAAGATCCTTCTAAACGAAAGTGGACTCCTGCTGAAGATATAAAGTTAGTGGAGGCTTTGGTAGAATATCACCATGAAAGAGAAGGTAGCCCTGAAAATAAGTTTAAACCCGGATATTTGAAAATCTTGGAAGGAAAGATTTCTACCAAATTACCTAATGCTGGCTTAAGAGCAAAACCACATATTGAGTCAAGATTGAGGACTTTGAAAAGAGAATTTCAAGTTATTCATGAAATGTTGACTGGGCCTAACACAAGTGGGTTTGGATGGGACACTGTGAGGAAGTGTGTTACTGCTGAAAATGATGTATGGGATGCATATGTGCAGGTAAAAGTTCATTATCTTATAGATCCATGTATTTTATCTCTTTTGGTTTAACATAATTTATTTAATTTTATCTTGCCATTTTCATATTTTTGTCAATTGTTTTGTAGAGTCATAAGGGGGCAATTGCTTGTAGAAACAAGTCATTTCCACACTATGAAGACCTTTGCATTGTGTATGCAAAAGACCATGCTACTGGTAAAGATGCTCAAGCACCTGCAGATGTTGTTGAAGAACTAGAAGCAGAGAAAAATGATGACAAATTAGATGATATTCCTCAAGACGTGGACTGCACACAAATTCCCACTCCTGTCAGTAACGGGGAAGAACAAAATGCTCGAAAAAAGAAAAGAAAAATTCAAAGTGGTGAAGATAATATGGTAGAAGCGATGAAAGAAGTTACAATCATTCTTGCTGCCCAATTAAAGGATGCATCAGATAACCTTAGCAAGGCAGTCATTGGAGTAGTAGCAGCTGAAAGTAGGTCCAAAATCAATGATGAATTACTAAAACTACCTGGCCTTACAACTAAGGAGCGTCACAAGGCAACTAAATTGATTGCTTGTCAACATGAACTAATAGATGTTTTCTTGAGCATGCTGGATGCTGAGAAGGAAGAATGGGTGAAAGGTCTTATTAATGGTGACTTTTGAGTGGCTTACAAAGGTTGGAAAATTCAATTTGCATTTATGCTTCTTTTTTATCCCACTTGAACACGGGGCTCCTAAGAATTTTGGATGATTGTGATGTTTTTTTTTTTTTTAAATAAATGGGATGTTATGTTATTGAAATTTTATATAATTTGGGCATTTTAAGACTTTTCAATGGTTATTCAACCTTTAGTTTCATCTTTCCTGTTCTTTGATTTCATTCATGTGCTACTTGTAATTTTGGTGTTGATGCTCTAGCTAAAAGAAATAAAAAGGTTGGTGAATTTGCTCAAGCATACTTCTAGTTATGCTTTTGTCCCAGGATACTTCTAGTTCCTGTTAACCAAATATATATATATATATATATATATATATATATATATATATATATATTAGGGAAAAATGATAGCTTTATTACTGGGGCAGGGTCTAAGATTTAGTCTTTTTTTCCTAAACTTCTAATAGAAACAAAGAACGTACATCAATAAAAATGAATGAATAGGATTTCAAACTGAGATATTTAGTTGTTGGTAGTATTTACAGTTGAAAGAATAATGAAATAGTGATACTGTTTGTTGGGCAAATTTTACAGGTGTGAGACAATGTTGAGAATAAAAAAAATAGACAACTTAATTTTAATGGAATGAAGTGAAAGTAATCCCAAAAATAAAAAAAAGGATTGGGTTTATTAAACCAAAAATAAAAAAATAAAAAATTCATTGGAGGTCTCCATTCCAGATTGGGATTATTAAAGTAATCCTTATAAAAAATGTATTTATTATAATAAGGGCATTTTAGGCAATTTGATTTAAAAAGCTTTCATTACATTGTTTTAAGATGTTGTACCAAACATGTGGAATACATATTCAGGGTTCTATTACTATAGGGTTACCAAACAACTGAATAGGAATAATTATTACATTACAGCATCTTTCATTCCTTGTAATAGTTATTCCTATTCCTATGTAATTATCATTACAGTCTACCAAACGTGCCCTAAGTGTAATTTTTAATTTTTATACCAAGTGAATTGTAGGGTTAAGGGCCCAAATTGTATATTGGGCCTTGGACCTTGGCCAAAAGCATAGTAATTCGAGAACAAATGAATGGTGTTGGATGGGTCAAGTTTAGAATCTAATGAGTGAGATACGAATGGGAGGGCGGTCCGTGGAGGAATAACTCCTCGAATATGCTAGGTACAGCTCAAATGTACGTCCCGATAGTCAGGGGGATCTTCCAGGAAGCTCTAATGATAGGGACGTGCATCATGAACACACAAGAATGATGGGAACTCAAAAATATCTAAGGGAAAGCTGTTACTACCGCATTGAATGCCCTGCAGCTAACCTTCTGACCGCATTTATGTGGAGAAAACCCCTGAACAGTACTACTTTGGCTACCACAACTCACAGAAAGCCAGAAAAAGTGTCTGATGGGACAAGCACTCAAGTAGTGGCTCAAATGATCGACAAGTGTAGGATCAAGATCGTCCAAATGGAACTATATAATGTAAGAGGTCCTTCATGGATAGTGATCCAAAAATTAAGAGAGAAGAACACTGTAGCCATCAAAATTGCACTTGTAACATGTTTAATTGATTTATATGAAAACTTACCTCCTCGGACAGTGAATTCATTCAGCTCTATGTTCCTTGTTCTTGCTTAATCATCTTCTAAATCCATACTAGCCGTTGTCAAATTCATTAGGGCCTAGTTCTTTGACCCACTCTCTACAAATTTATTGTACTGGGCTCACTGGGCCAATATCCCTTACACTTTGGGCTTGGGCAGCAAAATGTGTCCCTACAATTGGCGCTGTCTGTGGGGAGAACTTGTGTAATAGTGAGAGCAATGGTTAACTATGGTAAGATTGGGTCCCCATCAACAAGAATCCATGGGTTCCCAACGACAAGATGATTTCCTTAACCTTGAACGCAAACGAGATCGAGAAGGTAGCGTACACACCACACATACTAGTAAAAGTTATTCTCGAGTTGGGAGTCACGTCTTTCAGGAGCAGAACCAACAGAGCTATGCAAAGGGAAATTGACCATCTAAAGAAGGAATTACACCATGCACGACGAAGATGAACTCCTTCCTAGTTTGACTCCTCTTCTGATAGTGAGAAGGATAGTAGTTATCGACGTAGATCAAGGACTCCTCCTAGTGAGTCTTTCTCATATGAAGAGGAACACTATCATGAACACAGATACAAGAGCCCAACTTGCAAAGGATTGGGAAACGATGCTATGAGCAAAGTGTTGAACCAGATTTCCAAGTCGTCCTTCACGCGTAGAATTGAAGGGGCAACTCTTCCTCGGCGTTTCCATCAGCCAGCATTCACCATCTACAATGGATGAACAGACCCGGTGGAGCATGTGAGTCATTTCAGTCAAAGAATGGCTATCCATTCTAAGGACGAAGCCTTGATGTGCAAGGTGATCCCATCCAGTCTGGGATCCATAGCGATGAGATGGTTCGACGGCCTAAGGGCAGATTCCATAGATTCCTTCAAGGAGCTCACCTGGGCATTTAGCTCTCATTTTATTATGTGTACCAGGGTCCCTCGGCCCATAGATTTCCTACTGTTCTTATCCATACGAGAAAGGGAGACTCTGAAGACGTACTCGGACAGATACTGGGAAATGTTCAACAAGATTAATGGTGAGTTTGATGACGTGGCCACCAGCACCTTCAAGGTCGGCCTCCCAGCCGAGCACGGTTTAAAGAAGTCTTTGACTGGCAAGCCTGTCACTAGTGTGCGCCAACTCATGGACCAGATTGATAAGTACAAGAGGGTTGAGGAAGACCAGCAGCAGGGGAAAGGAAAGGCTAAGGTTATCCCTCAAGAGATGAGGGATTTCAAGTTGGACAGATACAACAATAATCGACCTCGGAGGGACTTTGCTGGACAGTCAGGGTCTGCCGATGCCCAGGCGGTTAACGTAGTATTCCGGGAACCGGTGCATCAGGTTCTAGAGAAGATTAAGAATGAGCCATTCTTCAAATGGCCAAATAAAATGGCAGGAAACCCCCTGAGGCGCAACCAGAGCCTTTATTGCCAATATCACCAGGACCAGGGACATACCACAGAAGACTATAGGAATTTGTGGGACCCTTTGGACCAGCTGGTCCGAGAGGGAAAACTGAAGTAACTTTTACACCATTCCAGTGGCCAGGGGGGTCAGGCAGGTTCGGAACCACGGAGAGATGCTTCTTCAAGACTTCCTTTAGACACGATAAATGTCATTTTCGCAGCTCCAGGGAGGATCGGCTCTTGTCCCTCTAGGATAATGTCTATCGCTCGGCTGTTTGCCGAGCACTCAAATTCCGAACCTAAGAAGGCTAAAGTGAGTATCCAACCGACCCTAAGCTTTTCGAATGAAGATAAGGTTGGAACCATACAGCCCCATGATGACGCTTTGGTGATCACCCTAAGGATTGGGAGGTACAATGTGAAAAGGGTGATGGTGGATCAGGGCAGTGATACTGAGATTATGTACCCCGACTTGTACAAGGGGCTGAACTTGAGACCCGAAAACTTAACAGCCTACAATTCTCCTTTGGTGAGTTTTGATGGGAAAGTTGTCATTCCGAGGAGTCAAATTAGACTACCCGTGCAGGCTGGCTCAGAAGTGGTGGAAGTGGACTTCATCGTGGTGAACGCTTATTCCCCCTACACGACCATTGTGGCCAGGCCCTGGCTTCATGCCGTAAGAGTCCTCTCTTCTACTCTGCATCAGAAGGTGAAATATTCGACGAGGGGGCAGATTGAAGAGATTGTTGGGAGTCAATCCACAGTTAGGCAATGCCTAGTAACTGCCATCTTACATCAGCCCGAAGCTGAATCCTTGGCCTTTGCTGAAAGGGGCTTATAGCAATTAAAAGCTCCAGAGTTATCTATCAATGGATCAGTCGATGAGGCAAAATGCGAGGATCTAGAGAAGGTTGTTGTAGGCGATGATCTGGAGAAGTTTTTTCAGATCAGAGCTCAACTGTCTCCTCAAGAGAAGGAAGAGCTAATAGAGTTTCTTAGAAGAAATGCTGACGTGTTTGCATGGAACACTTACGAAGCCCCAGGGGTCGATCCGAGCTTCATCTGCCATCATCTAAATGTTAATCCATCTATCACCCCCAAAAAGCAACCACCTCGGCGCTCATCTAAGGATCATTTTGATGTTGTCAAAGATGAGGTGACAAAACTTAAGCAAGCAGGGGCTATCAAGGAGGTTTTATACCTTGAGTGGCTGGCCAATACTGTGGTGGTCAAGAAGAAGAATGGGAAGTGGCGAGTGTGTGTGGACTTCACAGATCTAAATAAGGCTTGCCCAAAAGACCCCTTTCCTATGCCTAAGATAGACTAGCTGGTTGGATGCAACCGTAAGCCATCCTCGGATGAGCTTTTTAGACGCCTTTCAAGGATACCACCAGATACCTCTAGCCCTAAGTGATTAGGAAAAAACAGCTTTTGTCACTCCCACTGAAAACTACCATTACAAAGTGAAGCCATTTGGCTTGAAAAATGCTTAGTCTACTTATCAAAGAATGATGACTAGAATGTTTGAACCACAATTGGGTAAGAATATCGAAATCTACATAGATGACATGGTGGTGAAAAGTAAGGTTGTGTCCGAGCATGTGGGAGACCTCAGGAGCATTTTTGAAATTCTTAGGAAACACAAATTGCGCCTTAATGCTTCTAAGTGCTCTTTTGGAGTGGGATCAGGCAAGTTTTTGGGCTCATGGTAACTCACCGAGGAATTGAGGTTAACCCCGACCAAATTAAGGCGATTAACGGTTTACAACCACCTCGAAATCCCAAGGAAGTACAGAAGCTAACCGGAATGACCGCTGCCTTGAACCGGTTTATCTCTCGATCAACAGAAAAATGCAGACCCTTCTTCCTGTTGATGAATAAATGGAAGGGATTTGAGTGGATCGAGGAATGTGCTTTGGCCTTCAAGCAGCTTAAGGAATATCTCTCTCGACCGCCTATCATGTCCAGTCTTGAGATGGACGAGATCCTGTTTGATTATATTGCTGTAGCCCCTCATGCTGTAAGCCTGGTGCTGATACGAGTTGATAGCGGCATACAAAGGCTGGTTTATTATGTGAGCAAATCACTGCACGAGACCGAGGTCCATTACTTACCATTGGAGAAGGCCATTTTGGCGGTAGTACATGCTACACGTAAACTCCCCCATTACTTTCAGGCATACACCGTTGTTGTCCTAACTCAGCTTCCGCTTAGGGCTCTGCTCCGAAGTGCTCATTACACAGGGAGAATTGCCAAGTGGGGTACAATCTTAGGGGCTTTTGACATCAAGTATATGCCTCGTACCTCTGTCAAGGGCCAGGTCCTCGCAGATTTGGTGGCTAAGTTCGCTGAATCCCCGTATGAGAAAGAGGTGGAAACACAACACATGGATGAAAAATCGATTGACACAATCTCCCTGCAAGAACCCTTAGTCTAGAAGGTATATGTTGATGGCATGGTGAATCAAAGGGGGTCTGGAGTGGGGCTAGTTCTGGTCTCACCCGAGAAAATCACCATAGAGAAATCATTAAGATTGGGATTCTCAGCCATAAACAACGAGACTGAGTATGAAGCTCTACTGATGGGAATAGCCATGGTCCAAAGAATGGGTGGACAAGTAGTGGAGATGTTCTCGGACTCAAGATTGGTTGTTGGCCAAGTGAAGGAGGAGTTAGAAGCAAGAGACAAAAGAATGCAAGGGTACCTGGTTCAAGTTAGGCATTTGCAAGCAGGGTTCGAATCTTTCAGTCTATTGCATATCCCTAGAAGTGGAAACACACATATCGATTCCCTAGCCACACTTGCAACCTCCTCGGCGCAGAAATTACCTCAGGTTATCCTGGTAGAAGACTTGTGCAAGCCCACAGAGGTAAAGAGTGAGGGGCTCTATGTTCACCAAGTTAGAGTAGGGCCTAGCTGGATGGACCCCGTAGTACTATTCTTGAAAAAGGATATCCTGCCCGAGGAGAAATCAGTGGATGACAAGGTTCAGAGACAAGCACCTCGGTTCTGGCTATCCGAGGACCAAAAATTGTACAAACGCTCCTTTTCTAGGCCATATCTACTCTGCATACACCCCGAGGCATCAGAATTACTCCTTGAGGAGTTGCATGAAGGGATTTGTGGAAGCCACACAAGAGGCAGATCTTTATCTCACAGAACCATCACGCAGGGCTATTGGTGGCCAAACATGCAGAAAGAAGCACAAGAATATGTGAAGAAGTGTGATCAATGCCCAAGATTCACACCAAACATACACCAACCAAGAGGAGTCATTAATCCTCTGTCCAGCCCATGGCCATTTGCTCAGTGGAGCTTAGATATCGTTGGCCCTTTCCCCAAAGCAGCAAGGAACAAAAGATATTTGCTGGTTGGCACGGACTACTTCACTAAGTGGGTTGAAGCTAAGCCTTTGGCAAATATCAAGGACGTGGATGCCAAGAAATTTGTTTGGAAAAACATTGTCACGCGGTTCGGGGTCCTTCGTACCCTCATCTCAGATAATGGCCTTCAATTTGATAGCAAATCTTTCAGGAGATACTGTTGTGATCTTGGAATTACGAACAGGTATTCCACCCCCAGCTTATCCCCAAGGGAATGGACAAGCCGAGGCTGTAAACAAGGTCATAGTGAATGGACTCAAGAAGAGGCCGGATGACGCGAAGGGAAAATGGGTAGAAGAGTTGTCACATATCCTCTGGACATATAGAACTACACCTCGCAAGTCAACAGGAGAGACCCCCTTTTCAATGACTTATGGAGCCGAGACTGTCATTCCTTTAGAGACTAAATTCCCAACGCTGAGGACAAGTTCTTTTAATCTGAGCGGTAACAATGGGTTGCTTGAAAAGAGCTTGGACCTTATTGAGAAAAAAAAGAAAATGCAATGGCTCAATTGGCATATTACCAACACAAACTCAAGCAAGGTTATGATGCTAATGTAAAGCTGAGGCCATTAGTGCCTGGTGACTTGGTGTTAAGGAAGGCTATGGGTACTGCAAAGAACCCAACGTGAGGAAAGTTAGAGCCCAATTGGGAAGGACCATATCGCATCACCTCGGTGGCTGGTATAGGAGCATATTTTTTGGAAGACTTAGATGAGCATGTAATACTACGCCCTTGGAATGTAAACAACCTGAAAATGTATTATTATTAATAAAAGTTTCCTTTGTCAATATGTTCTTTTGTTGTATAAAGGTATTGTACTTCCCATTATTCATTCTTTATAAGTGTTAAACAGAACCTTAGTCATGCCTGGTCTTTCGGATCACATACTTTGGTAAAATTAACACTCAATGGCATCTTTTTAAGTGTTAAACAGAACCTAAGTTATGTCAGGCTCCTCGGACCGCATACTTTGGGGAAATTAACACTCAATTTATTTTTTATAAGTGTTAAACAGAAACTTAGCTATGCCTGGTCCTCAGACCATATGCTTTGGAGAAATTAATACTTAATGACATCTTTATAAGTGTTAAACAGAACCTTAGTCATGTCTGATCCCTCAGATCACATACTTTGGTAAAATTAACACTCAATGGCATCTTTATAAGTGTTAAACAGAACCTAAGTTATGTTAGGCTTCTCGGACCGCATACTTTAGGGAAATTAACACTCAATGACATCTATTTATTTTTTATAAGTGTTAAACATAATCTTAGCTATGACTGGTCCCTCGGACCACATATTTTGGTAAAATTAACACTCAATGACATCTATTTATTTTTTCCAAGTATTAAACAGAACCTTAGTCATGCCTGGCTTCTCAGACTACATGCTTTGGCCAAATTAATACTTATTGGCATCTTTTCTAAGTGTTGAACAGAACCTTAGTTATGTCAGGCTCCTCGGACCACATACTTTGAGGAAATTAACACTCAATGAAATCTATTCATTGTTTTTAAGTGTTTAAACAAAACCTTAGTCATGTCTGGCTCCTCGGACCACATGCTTTGGGGAAATTAATACTCTGTGACATCTATTCATTCCTTATAAGCATTTAACAGAACCTTAGTTATGCATGGTTCCTCGGATCATATACTTGGGGAAAAATTAACACAGTAACATCTATTTGTTTTTCACTAAGTGTCAAAACAGATTTAGGATTATATCCAACTCCTCGGATAGCTAGCTTTGAGCAACTTAAAGTCCTTAATTATTTATCTAAGTGTTGGGAGAATGAAGGATATCTGCCATTTTATTCTTTACAAAGTATATTATTTATCTTTATTAGATTTAGCCTCCATTGCAGAAGGGTCAATTCACAGTACAAATATGTGGTAAACTTCTCTATTGCTGGTACTTGGTTAAATTGCTTAAATTGTTAGCGGTGTATTGTTGTCAGTTTTTATTAAAGATAAAGTAACAACAGTTCAATACTATTTATAATAGTAATACTCCTCAAAGCACATAAAGTAAAAGTGCAAGAGATAGAATGAGAGGTATTTTCATTAAGTCAAAGAGGAAGTACATTATATACAATGACAAAATATCATTACAGAAACAAAAACAACAAACAGAATAATAAAAGAAACTATAGAATGAATCCTAAGAGCTACTTCTTGGCCTTGGGGGAGTTTTCCTTTTGGCTTGGCTTGGAGGGAGGGACGTCCTTGGCCTTGGGATCAATCTCTTTATTCCTGGCCTCAGTCTCTTGTATTTTGGCCTTAGCAGAGTCCTTAGCTTCAATAGGGGGCTTAGTCCTTATCCTTTCCTTTGTCTTTTGCCCCCTCAACCCCTTGGCTTTGATCACTAGCTTGGTTGGGTCATTTCGTAGCCTCAAGGAGGGTGAGAGCAGCCTGAGTAGTCAAGGGCTGTTCTGAAGACTCAGGAGTAGTGGCAGAGGGAGATAGGAGGGCAACCGGGACTTCGCGAATCTCCGAGTGGAAGTACACTTTCTCTGATTGCCTCCACTCCGAGTCCGCAAGGACTCTTGCAAGGTTAAGGGCTTTCACCCATGTAACCGAGCAGTAATCCCTACATACCTCGGCTAGCTCCTCGGCGAGCCTGATTTGTGTTTCTTCCACGCCGAGAAGATAGGACGCCTGCTTCTCAACCTCTGCTGCCTCCTTAGTCTTTTGGAGCTCTGCCTTCAGATCCAGCGCAAGTTGCCTTGAAGTAGCTAACTCTAGTTCAGTTTGGTAGAGCAGCTTGCGCTGGTCCTCAACTTGAGTCTCGGCACTTTTCAGCCCTGCCTGAGCACTTTTTCTCTCTCTCTCCTCGACAGTCAGCTTGGAAAGCAGCTCTTTATTCTCTTCCTTTGCAGCCCCCAAGGCCTTCTCAACTTCGAGGCGGAGGAAAACCTCGTTTTTAACATCATTCTGAGCCTCCTTTACCCACTCCTCGACCACAAAGACCTCCTGGGTGATCTGCACAAGAATAACATAGCAATCCCATGTGAGTAGAAGAGAGATTAAAAAAAAAAAGGGAAAAACATAGTGATATTTAAAAGAAAAATGTTAGACAGTATACTTACCAGGGCAAGGTCCCTTTTCAAGGACATAAACAGGTCTTGCTGCCTCATCTTCCTAGCAGCATCCATATCCTTGGGAAAAAGGAGGGGCTGCTCTAAGGCCTCAGCTATATAAGCAGTATGCCCTCTTTGGAAGTCCCTGACTAAGGCGTTCCAAGGGATGGCAGCCCCATCCACTTCCAACCTGGGAGACCAGGCACCTCGGCCTCATTATGCTCCTCCCTACTGTCCGCGGAGGTAGCCCTCTTGTCTTTAAGGTCCTTGGTCGTTTTTTGTTGTTTAGTACCCTTTTGAGGGACCACTTCCCCTTCCTCCAGCTCTTACACTGATCTCTTCTTCTTCAAGTTTGGATCGGCATGCAGCTTGAGGTCAGTGGGGGGTAGAGGGGGAGGAGGGGGTAGGGTAGGAGGAAGTTTAGATTTGGGGACTTCTTTGGAAGTTGACCCTGTGTTCCTCCCTGCCAGCAACTCCCTTAGGCCTTTGTTCCCCCAATTCAAGGTCATTTCATCCTTTTCTTCCTCGGATGATCTGTTTGGACGGGCAACTACTAGGATCGGAGCATGGACACTTGAATGCCTATCAGGCTTGTCCTCAGCGTCCGAGATGGGAATTACCTGCACTCCCTGAGTCTCCTCTTCTTCAAAACGAAACCTGTCAATTTCTTTTTCAAGCGAGAAATTTGAGGAGGCAATCTCTTCTCTTGCTGCTACTGCTTTAGGTAGAACCTGTTGGAATGGTTGTACAACTAGTGGAAGGTTCTATTGGAGTGGTAGTATGACCGGTGGAAGATCATCTCAAGCTAGGAAATTTGGTTGTGATACGTCAATCCGAGTCAGCCGTGGGTCACCTGCTCTTATGGCGTGGCCAATTTCTTAGTATATCTCCAAGATTTGCTCGAAGTCCAAAATCAGGTAGACGGCTCACAGCTATCTGTCCTCACTTACAAAGATTTCAAATCTCAGCAAGTAGTTGAGAACTGCAACGTTGGTCAGGCTGAGCCTAGGAGCTACTTGCCTCTTATCTGCAAAAATAGCCAAGGAGCAAAACATGGTTAGAAAGTTAAAATCCATCATAAAAAGAAAGCAAAATGAAAGGGAAATAATGACATGGTTAGGGTTAAAGGATCTAAATCTCTTGCTAAGGAACCTAACTCTAAGGTATCCCACCTGGCTTTCCCTCTCGGACTGGGCAATGAAGGACATCATGCCACGCCCCCGAAGCAATCAGGTAGTCATCTTTCATCCCCTTATTAGATTTGGGGAGGCACGAGATGAGCCTAACTAAGGCGATCTGGACTTGAGGTAAAACCCTGCGTCAGCGAGTGAGTGGCACTTGTACATGTGAACCACATCGTGCCAGGTGAGCCCCAAGCCCAGATGCTCATTGAGAGCATCGACGCTACCTAAGATCCTAAATAGGTTGGGCGCGCACTGATGGGAGCATATCCTATGGTTGATGAGGTAGTCCCGTGTTATCCTACCCATAGGGAGAGTCATTCCCCCTTCTATGAAAGCTATCATGGGGATGATGACTTCCCCCTCTTGTCTATGTGTCACTATTTGTTCTGGAAAACAATATCACAGGGCAACTTCCTGTGGTATGTGGTATTTATCCTTAAAGGCCTCTATTTTGGCAAAGGAGTCTACTAAGTGCTTAAATCTATCCATTTGGACAAGTTGGAGGGAAATGACTGAAATTGGTGAGTGAAGTAATAAAAACTGGAAGGCCGAGGAGATTGGCCGAGGAGAAAAAGAAAAGTCTGAAGAAGTAGAAACTTACAAGAACTAATATATATGTCAATCCCTGAAACCTTTAGGAAGATTTTCGAAGATTTCGTAAGGAAAAGGTGTGGGAGGCTTAGTAACTTAAAGAGTTTTGTGAGTTTGAGTGCTTGGAATCTCTGGAGAGTTCAAAGACTTGTGAAATGAGGGGAAGGTGATTTCCCACAGTGCTTTATATAGAGGGCGAAATTGAGTGGGAGTTGTCCCGCTCAAAACCCAAGGAGAAATATCAGCCATTGGATTAGCGCCTCACCATTGGATGTGGGGAACAAAATGCCACCTAGAACAATTAATGACGTCTCACGGGCTCCGAAGCTTCAGTAGCAATCATGAGGTGCGCAAAACGGCACTTCCACGTGTGCAAATCAAAGGGCAAAATAATATTAACGCATGAAAAATCAAAACCCCACTTTTCTCCTCAAATGAGAGGAAAAAATCGGAGTTTTGAGGGGCTATTGTAGGGTTAAGGGTCCAAATTGTATATTGGGCCTTGGTGCTTGGCTGAGAGCATAGTAATCCGAGAACAAATGAATGACGTTGGATAGGTTAAGCTTAGAATCTAATGAGTGAGATACGAATGGGAGGGCAGTCAGAAGAGGAATAACTCCTCGGATATGCTAGGTACAGCTCAAATGTATGTCCTGATAGTCAGGGGGACCTTCCAAGAAGCTCTAATGATAGGGACGAGCATCATGAACACACAAGAAGGATGGGAACTCAAAAATATCTAAGGGAAAGTTGCTATCACCGCATTGAATGCCCTGCAGCTAACCTTTTGGCCGCATTTATGTGGAGAAGACCCCTGAACAATGCTGTTTTGGCTACCATAACTCACAGAAAGCTAGAAAGGGTGTCTGATGGGACAAGCACTCAAGTAGTGGCTCAAACAATCGACAAGTATAGAATCAAGATCATCCAAAGGGAACTATATAATTTAAGAAGTCCTTCATCGATAGTGATCCAAAAATTAAGAGAGAAGAACACTGTAGCAATCAAAATTGCACTTGTAACATGTTTAATTGATTTATATGAAAACTTACCTCCTTGGACAGTGAATTCATTCAACTCTATGTTCCTTGTTCTTGCTTGATCATCTTCTAAATCTATACTAACCGTTATCAAATTCATTAGGGCCTAGTTCTTTAATCCACTCTCTACAAATTTATTGTACTGGGGCTCACTAGGCCAATATCCCTTACACTTTGGGCTTGAGCAGCAAAACGTGTCCCTACATGAATTATTGAGTGTAAAAATTGAAAAACCCAAATCCAATTAGATTCTAAATTGGATTTCAATTATAGTCCAATTTACGCCATATGCATATGCACAGAATTACACACTAGTAAAATAATAAAGACCAAAGAACTAGTTCTTTTCATTTGCATTTTTGCTTTAGTACGACAATATTGGTAAGTATTATGAGAGTCTTTATCCTAACTCTGCATAACTTCTTAATCTATGCTAGTCCTCTTTCTTTTGGTAAAATAAAAAATGTATAGGAGAAGACGACAACCCGTACACGCCTAGAACGACTCGAGGAAAATGGACACTAACGCATTCATGCTAGTCCTCCTTCACTGTAAATAAATACTAGCCTCATCACTTCGCGCATGCGATGAGGCTTTTTTTTTTTTTTTTTTTGGTTAATGGTCTTATTTTGTAGAGTTTTTTATTTTATATATATAATATTTATTTTGAAAATATAATTTATAAGTAAATAAAGCAATTTAAAAATTAACAGGAGAGTGGTCATATTCTTTAGGTAATGTTTTAGTGGGAGTTAAAGTTGCATTTTTACCGGATTGTCCTTTAGTTTTGTCTTTACTTAAACATAGGAATGTAGGGGTTTTTTTTGAACAAAAAAAATGAAGAATCCAAACAGGGAAGCCTCTTAAATAATAATATTGAAATAATCAAAATTTGATCCAAAATTTGGATTCAAATAATTTGCACATCTAATGGGGTACAGCTGTCAAGCATAGACAGCAATTGTCAGTTTCCTTTACCTCACCCAATGTGTTCCTATCGTTTTCTTTCTTCTATTTTTCCCTTCTATAAATACCACCTTCTTCCCCCTTTTCTCACTCCCTCAGACTCACCGATCTCTCTCTCTCTCTCTCTGTCTCTGTCCGTTTCCCTTTCGATCCAGAGAGGGTTTTACTGGGGTTCTAACCTCCCAACCCCAGACGATTCTTCGGACAAAAACGCCAAACCCTAGATTTCTGATTCAAACCCCTAAAATCTTGCTCTTTCTCTTTCCATTATTCAATTCGAAGCTCCTTGTTTTTGTTTTTGTTTTTGTTCATTTTCTTCATTTTCCAAGCTTCGTGTTCTGAGCTCAACACTTCTTTGGTTCACTTGCTCACTGTACTGTAGATCCAAAACCCTAGAAAATGACAGGTAAGCCCTTCGGAGCTCAATTTTCTATTATTTATGTCAATAATTCTGCTCCTCTATTTTCAAATTGCCAATCTCTAGGGTTTTCTCGCTATGCTCTTTTTTTCATTCCAGTAGAAATTAAGCTTTACTTTGAGTTTGTTTTTCGTTAGAGAAAAGGTTTTCAGAGTAAAATTGTAAATTCATGTTTGTGGAGTAATGGATGATTTGGGAAAAGGTCGTACCAGTGCACAAAGTTTGTATATATGTGTGTTTGTGTGTGTATACAGCCAAAATTTATGGAGCAATTTGGAAAACCTTAAAAATAACACTAAATTAGACTCACTTCTGAATGATTTTTTTTTTTTTTTTTTTTTTTGAGAAAAATTTATGATTCAGAATTTTGATTTCTGGTGTTTTCCAGCATTTTTCCAGCTACAGTTCTAAGAGAAGGGTGATGGATGAAACTATGATTTGTGGGTGAATGTTAGTAATCCAAGTTTTTGGGAATTTGTTTTTGAGGAATGGTACATTTGGTTATATGTATGTGACATCGAATGAAGTGATATGAGGTGTTGAATATGAGCGATGGAGGTCGGGAGAGTGAAAGAGGGCCTGAAAAACCAGCTCCCCAGAGGAAACCTGGTGGCGAAGAATTTGCCCGAGCATTCGTGAAGGTTGCGGTGGCACAAATATGTGAGAGTGAAGGGTTTCAGAGTTTTCAGCGGTCTGCTCTTGAAACATTATCTGACGTTACAGTTCGGTATATTCGTGACATTGGGAAGACTGCACATGTATATGCTAATCAAGCGGGTAGAACAGAGTCCAACGTTTTTGATATTATTCAAGGGTTGGAAGATTTGGGTTTGCCACAGGGGTTTTTGGGTGCTTCGGATATTGAGCATTGCCTCGCAAGTTCAGGCACAGTTAGGGAACTTGCCCAGTATGTTGGCGAATCAGAGCAGATCCCATTTGCCTATTCTCTTCCACAGTTTCCAGTTGTTAAAGATCGGAAGCTGACTCCAAGTTTTTTGCAAATTGGGGAAGAGCCACCCAGTGAGCATATACCTGCTTGGTTGCCTGCATTTCCTGATCCTGGTACTTATGCTCAGTCGTCTACTCCGAATGACAGAACAACAGAACTTAAAATGGCTAAAATTGAACAGGAAAACCAGCACAGAAAGCCAGAAAGGTCTTTGTTGAACTTAAATCAATGGTTGGCCAGTAATGAGTTGGAAGGACCCTCCTCTGTTGATGCTGGAGATGCTGCTAAGGCAAAACAAGCAGCAGCTAAAGCAAAACAAGCAGCTGAAAGTAACCCATTTCTTGCCGCACCTCTACAATATGGAGAGAAGGAGGTTTCTCCTGTTCTTATTCCAGCGAAGACTAAGCTTTCAAATGATACGACTACAGGAAATCCTATTGTGAAATACCATGGCATGGACAACCATGTCTCAGTGCTAGAGGCATTTGCTCCAAATATTGAAGCAATGAAGAGCGGATTACGTGATTCTGAGGAGGGACACAAAAAGGTTCTTTTGAACACCAGGCCAACTGTGCAATTTAAGCTTGGTTCTGGAAAGAAATACTTAGGTTCAATGTTAGATTCAAGCCCACAGAACAAGAGTTTTGAGGTAACTGAATCCTGGTTTGGGAGGTTAAATGAAAAGGATGACAAGAAGAGGGGGGCCGAGCAAATTCTGAAAGAATCTATGGGAAATTTACAGGAACTGGATCATTTGTAAATTAAGTTTGATTAGTATTTGTACACTTGTTTAGGAGACTGGCAGCAGAGGATGGTTCCAGGGTAGTCATAGTCAAGGGCATAATGTTTTCTGCATAGGGCATTATAGATTGGATATTACAAACTGCCTGAGGAAAATGTTTCCACTTTAACAAGTTTTTGAGGTATGTGTATGTCAGTTGAGATGGTAGACCCAGTGAATGATTCTTTCTAATTGAAATTCTTTTTCTTCTCTTATTATGATCTTATACTGAATGGCACATGGTTTTCTCCAGTGCTGACCTTGGTTGAATGTTGCTATGAATATTTATATTGTCCCTGATAAAATCAACTGCAATACAATATCATGTTAATGGTAGTTGTTATTAAGAAATATCAGAAATTCAGAATAATTGAATGACAGATATACTTCCATTCTTTTAAATGAGATTAATGTTGGAGAACAGGTATCTTCATTTGCTCAGTTTGTATTGAATTCCGTTTCTTGATTAGCAAGAAAATATTATATGTGCTTGACATGACATCTTATCTCAGAATAAATTCTGTTCTGTTAAGGTTTATGAATTAGAGATCTTGTTGCTTGGACAATGTGCGTGAGTTATTTGTTCTCAAAACTAACAAATTCGTCCTGCTGAGAAATATTCTACAAACCTTGTACAGTACAGTAAAGCTGCATCAATTATTGGAAACTTTTTCATTTACTGCCTTGCCTTCTGATTAGTATTACATTGGTATTCTGAAAGCCTGAAATCCATAGCCTCCCTGACTTGTCACAATGCAGCATTTTAACCTTGTATATGTATGTTAGACCTGTTAGCTGTATATACAAGATTGGAAAATTTTACTCTTTCAGCAGCTCCATTAACATTCCTTGTTACCTAGATAGGGAGGCATTACATGCCTGGGGATGTGTAAGAGAGAAATAAACAGTATACAATAGGTGTAAGAGTTGTTCTCTCATTGTTTGTTAGGCTATGTTAGCCTTTAAGCACTCTAATTGACTTATGGCTTTAATATAGTGGACTAGACTCAGAACACTTTGTGCTCAAAGGCAGTGGATGCTAGAAACAGAAATAAATGTATCAGTCAATATTAGATTTGATGAATTTAGACAAACTAGTTTTGGGTATAGTGCCTGTTTGGCGTTGCTATAGGCAATAGAGCTTTTACTATAGAGCTTTAGTAATATAGAGATCTAATTGAAAAGAACTTTGGTTTTTTGAGTGTGTGACAAAAAACAGTGAATATTGCTTTAAACTTTTATATATATAAAGAATGAACAGTGAATTGTAAAGCTTTTTCCTAAAAGCTCCAAATTTCAACTATAGCCTTAAAGGTATTTTCAGCTTCAAGGACCCTATTAAAGTTATTTGGAAAATTGCAATTTCAGTCTTACACACTGAAGCTCCCCAGCTCGATCCTGGGCAGCAACAACTTATCAATTTTACTACTTATCAAAAAAAAGAAAATTGCAATTTCTTCTAGAAGAGCCTTAAATTTCTTAAATGTATGACATGCAAAATTACAATTGCTTTGGAGAATGGACTTGTATGCATTCCACAGATACTAGAATTTATCAATATAAGGAGCCTTCTTATGGAATTATGCTACAGATTGAGGAAGGCTTTGTCTTTAACTTCATCATCTATGTTATTTGACTCAATTTAACTTTAGAGAAAGTAGCAGTACATGTCAACTTGTGTGTTTAGAAATGATTGTATTTTTTCACTATAAGAAATGGAAGAGTTCAGGTTCAGCCACTCTGAATGCAAAGAATATCTTGAAACCCAAACTTGAAAGGAAATATAATTATATATACATTGTCTATAATATCAGCAGACTTTTGAGGATTTGGATAGTTCCGGTGTTCAGATGCTTGCTTCTTTTAGTGGAACTCTTTTTGATTGGTCTCGGGCTTGGGGACTCACGACTAGTGATTCTCTCCCTTCTTTCCTTAGCTCTCTTTCTCTTTGTAATTAATGTGTTGTTTGGTTTTCTTTTTTGTTTTTTCTCTGTTTTCTTCTTCTTGTATTTTCTGGGTTTGCTCTTTGTTTCTTCATGCATAGAGTAGCCTTTCATATATATATCATTCTTACTTATCAAAAAAAAAAATAATCTACAAGTAAGTTATAATGCTCTAACGGAGATTTACATGCTAGTAAAGAGCTATTCTTACTCAAGAATTACTGTAGTTTTAAGCAGAGTGAAATACCCACCCAACTGGAAACAAAAATGTGCGTGTGTGTGTGTGAGAGAGAGAGAGAGAGAGATAAGACTGAATCCCTTCCAGAACTATGTTATCAAATCCCATACTTGGAAAACAGCTTCCTGCAATGCCCACCAGGCCTGCCCTGCAGACCAGCTACCTCACTGTTTAAAACTTCTGTTATTAAGTCTTTAAAAATCAACCGCTCAACATCTAACACTACCCCAGAAATTTCACAATGGCAATCTATCCAATCCATTGATCGATGCCTTAAATCTTCCAATATGATGCTCCTCAAACTGTCATCCTCCTCATCTAGGCTTCTGTTCAAGTTGTTATTCTTTAGCTGATCTACCTCTGAACACAATTCTTCCAGAAGCTGCTGCCCTCTTGGTTTTCTTCCTGCCAGCTTATTTGGCAAGAACCAATGCTGGTGAGGACCTTCCAATAATAATTTGCGAACTAGAATTTCATTAACAGCATCAAATGTGAGTTTTCTTTGAATTTTCTCAGTAGGTTCTGACTTAACAAGCCTTATATCACTCTGCGTATCGTTTAAAAGCCCTGCACCTGCCTTTTTTTGCTCCAACGCAAGGAACACTTTATAATCAATGGGGTGGCTAGATGCTTGGAGTTGAATGGTCATCAAACCAAAGTCAAGATCTCTGAGGAGACCTGATGCTAACAATATTTCTGATATGTACCTGTGGTCTGAATTTGTGCTCTCATGGAGGGGTGCAATGTAATCGGTGATGGGTTCCTCTTCAGTACAGTATATTTGTCGAAGATTCTGAACAAAATGCTGGATGTTTTCTAATTTTTTGTTATCAATGTCTGCACTGAAACTGGGTTTTGTGCACTTTGGTAATTGTGCTAGATCTTCTGGATTCCATTGCCCTTCATCAGGATTTAAAGCCTCATAATCTGTAGCAAAAAAATTTGAGAATTCAATTCATTAACAAGTCTAGCATTCTGTAATAAAGCTCTCATATTTCATCTTTCATATTATATTTAGGAATGAACTGTGTTGAACTCCTAAAATGGTAGAACTTTTGTTTTGTATTTGGGCTAGTAGATTATGAAAGAGAAACATTAGTACAGTGATAAAGGAACCCATGTCATTTCACCACTAACTTTTAAGTGTCAAATGCACAAGAACTGCACCTTTAAAGGCATTTGATATCTTCTTCACAGGGGATGGCGACTCATCTCTGTAAAATGTAGCATCAAGAACAGAGATAGGACTTGGTTGTTCCATGGTAGCTATTGCAGGTTCTGCCATCGACCTGTCTTCCCTGAACCCTTCTGGACTCTGAAAAAGATAAAATAGAACATATTAAACCAGATAATTGAAATATTCGCATGGGTAAATAATAGCAAGTACACTTACACTTTGTTTCTGGCCATCCTGCTGGAAGAAGGTAGTGTTGATCTTATCAGATTGATTGGTGCTTGTAACTTCTGTCAGTTCTGTGTCCATGTGAGAGTTGAAGTTAATGCTGCTCTCAGATTTCAGAGAAATAGCATCAATTTCGTGACTTAAATCTCTCATGGCACTGCTGATCTCACTCAATTGCTCATTACATTGCTGCAAATTGGGAGACCTTGGTCGGACTTTTCTACCTGGGGAGTTTGGTCCTACTGGTTGTTTAGTATGTTGCCTATTGGTCTTGCTTGAATCAGATGATGGGATGGTGGGAGGTGGTGACTGCTTCTGCAATCCAAATTTCCTTTGTTGCAGTCTTGGGCTCACAGTTGCTGAGCATGTGTTGTTTTCTCCAATGATGTGCCGAGGCAGCTTTAAGGCTGATGCTGATTTTGAGGCTCTAACACTGGTAGTCTTATCTGTAGCGCAAGTCAGTCGACTGAAAGGGCCTTGTATATGATTGTTTCTTGAAACTAGATCTTTAGCTGATTGCATCAAAAACTTTCTCCCATCTGCACTGCCATGAGGCTTCCGGAGCACTGACATATTTTCAGTTGGAATCATGCTGGATGCAGGATCACTTGTTCTTCTGATAAGGTTAACTGGTTTCATAATGACAGTTGGGGATTTATGACTCTTTGGTGAAGGAGACCCCTTGATTGTGGCAGAAATTGGGTCCTTATTTTGTAGCTTTCTCGGGCTTGCTAAATTTGAGCTTTGGTAAGAGCTGCTATTTTTGCTTGTTTGAGATGCAAAATTTGCAGCCCTTTCTCTTTTGGTATCTAATGCTTCTTTAGTCTTCTGCATTCCTTCAAGTATCTGTTTGAGAGCTCTGAGATCCTTACCAGATTTTTTGAACTCAAGTTCAGACAACCTTTTCTCAATTTCACCATAAATGGAGGGGCAGTTTGGGGCTTTTGTGGTAGTTTCTCCATACATGAAAGCTGGAAGTTCAGAACTTTGGCTGCCTTCTGGCTGCCTCCATGGAGCTGGTTCTATTGGAAACCTTGAACCTGAGGTGGGCCTTATAACTGAATCAGCATTTTTCAACCGGGGTGAGATGTGGTCCTGTGAACTCCTTGGGGACCTGGAAATTCGATTTTGCTTGGTTTCATCAGTTGCTTCTGAGAAGCGGTCATATTTATCAGCTTGGCAGCTACTCATAATTTCTAATGAATTCTCATTGGTTGATGTTGACTGTGGGGTAGATTCCAATCCCATCAACTTTGCCACAATGCTAGATGGTTGTTTTGAAATTTCTGGCTCTTGCTGATGGTTAAGCATATTGCCGGAGTTTCCATTCCTTCTCTGCAGATCCTTCAAAAGAAAATTTGATTTTGGTTCAGGGGCAGAACCCCTTATGGAGCCTTGTCTGCTGTCCAATGATAGCCTTGGGAGTTCTTTGAGCTTTATGGTAGACTTGTATGCATCTTGTGATATCCTTCCATCATAAGAGAGCCGAGGTGCATCCTTCAGTGACGAAAGCGTAAAACCATCTCTGTGTTCCTTGTAATTCCTAGGTGCTTCCCGGAGCTTAGCAAGAATGCGAAAGGAATCATTGAGACCAGTTGCTCTGGGCTTGACAGATTTGGGTGCCTGCAAGGGCCTTGGGGAGTCTATGTATATCAAGGTATTACCCACTGCTTCCTCCTTACCACCAGTTTTTACAGACAATGCACGGGCTTCTCTGTATATGGAGTCTTTGACAATGTCTCGGAGATCAAGGGATGGCTGTCTTAATTGCAAAGAAACATTCGGCTGGTTCGTGGGCTGAGTGGGGGTTTTAGGGAAAATTGTTTGTTTCATGGGCCGAGTGGGGGTTTCAGGGAAAATTGTTTGGTTGAATGAAGATGTCTCAGTCTGAGCTGTTTTGTTATGGTCAAGAGATGAGAAGCTAGATGAACGTGAGGAAGATGAAAAGGAGGATTTGGATGATTCTGTCGAGACCCTCTGTTTCTCTTTTACAAGCTTCTTCGGGATTTTTTCCTGCAATTGTAAGTGAAACTTGAATGCTTCTGCTAGAAACAAACAATTGTTGTAGTGATTAAACAACAGTTTAATCACTACAACAACAGTTTTCAGTTTTTTTAAAAGTATGTGTGGGTGAAAAAGTGTGGAAATACATGTAATGTTGTTTAAAAGTTGAAAACATGTGTTTAAACACATGTACCAAACGGGCCCTAAGTTTTAGATTCTTACTGTAGTTGTTTGTGATGCATTGTTGAGCTCTGATGCCTTGTTGTCATTTTGACCTATAACAAATGAAATGTGAGATGCTGAAGAAATTGATCTGATGGTCAATGCTATAACATGCTGAGGCTTGCAAAACAAAACAAAGGGAAAGAGTGAAACTTACGAGGACCCAATTAATAAATTACGAATCAACTAATAAAAGGCATATTACTGAAAGCTACTAATATGTTATGATGCAGAGTTTAGCAAAAAAAAAATGTTATGATGCAGAATGCTTTCAAACAAAAAGGGCTGATCATTTCATAGCCAACTGAGACCTGGACATGAAAATGTGGGTAGCGAGGACAAAGCCATGATGATAAGCGAAATATATAAAAAAAGCTATGTTGAACAATAGCCTCTGATGTTTATTTGGAACACAAACAATTTCCAACTGAATTGAAAATGTTTCCAGAGTGCTTTGGTATGTTGAATTGAAAACATTAAACATATATGTTTACACAAAATTGAATAACTCATGAATATTTATATGCCCCATCAAAGGGAAAGTGAATGAGAAACATCCCAGCAAATGATAATTATAATTCATATGTAATTACGACTTCTGAAAAAGATATCTCTAAAATAAACACAATATTAAGTCTCTACAGAATCAAATCTTAGGAGATAAACATACTGTTAACCCCACTTTGCTAATAAATACTATTACTTGGGATCCACGTTATTGAAATAATTGAGATTGACTGAAATGATAGAAATACACCATACCTGGAGGAAGTCTCTTGTGGCTGTCGCTGTTGATACGACGGCCAGTGAGGAAATGGTGGCGGTCAAAAAGCTGAAAAAATCCATTCATGCAGCCAATCTGCTTCTGCAGATCTTGATTTTCATCTGTTAAGGTATGCAAAACCTTTGCAGGCATCTTCACCTCCTCTTTTCTACTCCAAAAAGAAAAAGTTTACACTTGGTGAGCTTCCCTTATGATTCCATCCCCAAGAATCAATAAGAAAACAACAGGATTCCAGGTATATTGTGTTTCATAATCTCAGAGCATAGCCTCTGTGACATATAATATTGACAAAAGTTTAGCAAAAACCATAATAAGAGAACTTCTAGCTTTGCTAAGGTTAATGTTTTTTGTTTTTGTTTTTTAATTACAGAAACAAAGGATCAGAAACACAGCACTAACGGGTTCTTTAACTAAAGTTCCAGCACACTGCAGCAAAAATTCAATGGTTTTTTTTTTTTTTGTTGGAGTTATAGAGAATTTCTCGAACAATGGAAAAAGAAAAATAAATGGAGGAACAGGCTTAAAGAGAAGAAGAAAAACAAAGAAAGTACAGAACCCCAAAATATGTCCCTACACAAGGGCAATAAAATAAAGTAGCATTGGGGTTTTACAGAACAAGGCAGACAAAATCTTCTGCAAAACCAACGGAACAAAAAGAAATGGGAAGGGGGCCAGGCCCGAGACCCAAAAGCTACAACTAGTCCCCACCTTCTAAGGATTAGAACCAATACAAATCAGCAGTGCAAGCAAGTTTCTGCAAATCCAAGAAGTATTAATGTTCTTTTTGGATAAAATTCCTCACACAGAGCAGAAGAGAATAGTTTGTTGTCTTTTTGGCCTAGACTAGACTATGCATATATGCATGAGTCTCTCTGTGCTGCTGCTGGTATTATATGAAGGGCTTTGGCAATTCTATAAAAATCATCAAAATTAAAGCTTGGATCATATTACGTAAGAAAGAGATGTGGGAAATGGAATGTGTGGGTCATGTCTTGGAGGTTGTGTGTAGCACAAGAAGTATTACTAAATTGAAAAGAGAGAGAGAGAGGTGTGTGAATTTGTAGGTGAGATCTGGGACTGGTCATTTTCTCCCACTTCCCATGTGGACAAAAATAATGTGGGTGGTCTGGAACTTGGACCTTTCTCTCTATACATTAGCATGTGGAGCCTGTCAGAGAGTTGAAGAAATATGAAAGTGGATATATGTACTGGAAAGCCTGCACACTCTTAAAACCTCTTTTCCAACTATTCCTACCTCCCTTCATTTTTGTCTGAAGAGTTTTGTTTACTTACATAATTTTTCCTCTTTTAACTTTTTTTTTTTTTTCCCGACTACTTATATAGTGTGTGATTGAAACAATTATCAATTTCATCTTGATTCATCACTTACACTAATTTTTAAATTAGTACATTAATCATAATAACACATCATAATTTACAAAATTATTAATAATAATACATCATTAAAAAAATAATTATGGCTCCAAATAGATTGGCCTTTCTTCTGTACATGTTATGATCTGACCTTACAAACAAGATCTTTTTTATCGTGCGAGGACTGTCTTCCCGCATATAAAAACGAATTTAAAATGGACTCCACATAGAGAGTTACTATTCATTAAATAGACTCTTACATGTTGAGTCATTATGCATGGACCTCAATTCAGGTGCTTGCATTTCAGTCATTAATTAATGAGATTATCTTCGTATTCTTCATCATCAACCATTTATTTCTGTATTACTTTCTCTTCAGCTCTCTCTAGGACATTTTTATTGGTAATAATTTGTTTTAATATTTTAAATAAATCTAATAATTAATACAACAAATTTCACAGAGATTAATACGACATGTTGTAATTAATGTTTGTTTGGAAACAACTTATTTAACTATTTGTTGACCACCGTACATTCTTGGTACGATGGTCATTTCACAAATATAAGTGCTTATGGGTATGGAGGTTTAAGTCTCTAAGAAGGAGTTTTATACACATATACACTTAGATTAAATTAGAATTGAATTTTTATCTTGTAAAAAAAAAAAAAAAAACTATTTGCTGAAATGTATTAAAGTATACTTGTACTTTTAAAATGTGAAAAAAATGTAATAAAATATTTATAAATTTGTACGTAAAAACTAAAAGCAAAAACGGTTTCTTATAATCCAATATCAAAAGCTGATTTAGTATAGAATAAAAATAATGTTAGTGATGACAACAAAAATAATATTATACTAATCACAATATGACATTTCAACGGTAAGAAAAGAATTATTGTTTACTTTTTTTTCCCTTTTCGTATAATCCTAGGCAATGATGTCCTTCACAAGAACATTAAAAAAGAAGCATCATTTACTTGCTATTTGTATATTATGTTCGTAATTCTTTAAATTTATGCCAGAAATTTCTTGCTGGCAACCGCAGTGTACGTACTTGGTTACGTATGCTTTATGCGTGTGCATTTAAGCAGAATCATGGTCCAATACGTAGTTATTTTCTTACATATTTTAGATCAGTACAGGCGCAGCTTGTACAATTTGGATTTTAGAAGCTAGGATTATACATAAAAGTCCCCAAAAAACTAAATTCTTTGTTTTTTTGCTATTTTCTAAACTAAGTGGAATTAAAATCGGATCTATTAACATGGCACATTCTAATTGTCTAATAAGGGTACACAAGGTACTTAATTAGCTCATTAATTTGTTAACATGATTAACATTTTTTTATATCTTTAAAGAATTGCATATATCATAGTATTCTATCAGATCGAGAGAGAGAGGTACTAGACTCATTATACCTTCCATCGATTTTCTCGTAATATTTTTGTCATGTTCATTTTCTTTTTGCTTGGTTAAAATTGTCTTGATGTTCCAAAAAAAATAAAGATATTCGCCAGTACTGTGAAAATCATCATATAGATCTTTCTGCTTTATATTAGTACATTGTACATTGTAGCATGTGCGGTCCATATAGTCTTAGTCTTTAATGTGTAAGACACCCATGTTGTCTAAAAGTAGAAGTTATTGGATCTCTAGGGTTTTCCAGAATTGTCCAGAAGCAAAAAATAATAGGTGCCCTCCATTTTGAGCCTTGCTTTCTTCTTTTTTGTGATGTGATATAGATTATTCTTAGTATTTTCTTGCTTATATATATCATATATTTAACTTTCATCTTGTATCATCATGCTTAATTTTGAGGATTTTATTGGATGTAGTCCTACTTAATCATTATAATTAATACCACCATTAATTTACCATGCACACAAAAGCCCTCCACAGTAGAATTGAAGATAACAACACAAATCACATGATTCACATGTACATATATAAAAGTGAAAGGGCCATTTAAGAAAGAGACAGGAGATATCATAGTTTGGACCCCTTGAAAGTGAGAGAATTGTAGTCTTTTTCTTGTAAGTTATTTTTATGTTTTTTTGGTCCTATTCGAACTTGTGGCCTTTACTTCATGAGACATGATCTGATCATCAACTAATTGTAAATGTGAGTTATTATAAGAGAAACATTCTGGGATTAGAAAAAGAGTACGTTCATTAAATGAAATCCAAAGGCCATTGCAGTTTTTGTGAAATGGGATTTGTAGTACATACATATGATGATGCCTTCTTTACTTCGAATTCATGAGCAGGAATGGGATTGCTGGTCACGACTATCATGGCCTCATAATAAGACACCATGAAAAAAGAATCTCCTCAAAACTGTCTCATGCCAAGTACCATGATTGAAGAGTCTGATCGATTACATGTAGAACTCGAAAAAGATGATGTGGTCCTTCATAATCTACATAACCAGGACAGATCGATGTGATTATGTTCACATATATATGCATCATTTTATTGTTCTTTGTTTCCATATGACTGTACATGCATGCATGCTTTCATAATAGTTTTTGTTTTGTTTTCGTTTTTGGTTGGAATTGGAATCGACAGCCAAGAGTACTTTTTACCCATAATCCATGGGAAACTTTTTTTTTTTTTTAACTATCATTGTTTGTGTGAATTATAATGTTTACTCTAACTGCTATTATGATAGTCCATTAGTCTTATTCCTCATGGAAAGAAAAAGAAACTCTTTTAAAGAAAGACAAAAAGATAAAATTGAGAAGAGATTGATGCACTTGGACTTATCAACTTCTTTAAGAACAATCGCCATCCTACCAAATTTGTCGCTGCCTTTGGCTGTGACTGCAGGAAGCTCCTATATCCACGTTCCATCATAGCACAGTTAATCACTAGTTCAGGAAATTAAGGAATAATTATTTTGCATACTATACGGCTTGGCGAGGATAGGTTGTTTTAAGTGCAGGATTTTGTAGCTTATGGGTCTCCCTGACTGACTTAGAGCCCCTTTGCCTTTTGGATTTGCGTGTTGTTCATATGAATCAGTTTATTTTATTTCCCTCTAATTTTGAGAGAGAGAGAGAGAGTTTAAAGGGAAAATCATGTTATACACCGTGTATTTTTTTACACATACTATGTTTTAAAACTGAAACATTACTTACTAAAACAAATGGGTTTTCTGTCTCGGGCTAAAAGGCATAGCCAATAGACAACATGTTTCACACTTCTTCGAATGCCAAGGACTTATAAAAAAATTTAATTACACTTTGGTTAAGGTTTTACAATAAAACTTACATTTTCATAAAAATATAGATAAATTCAAATTTGGATTAAATCAACATTGTCAAGCCTAATTATCCCTAAATCCAATTATAGTTTTTCTATTTTAACCTTCTCTCCTGTCATGATCGAATGTGCATAAATAAGAGACTTTAAGGGATTGGCATGAGGGGGTAAGGATGGCTATATTTCTGGGGGTGAATTCCAAGCAAATCCGAAGCGTATGGTTATAAGTTATGCCATGAAATAAAAACCAATTTGAAATTTGCTTTGTTTACAAACAAGGAAGCTAAAAGGATATTGGAGACCCACGAAAGCACAAAAGCTAGGATCTTTTAGAAGATGATTCCTATTCGAAGAACAAAATCTTTATAAATATATATACATATATATATATATATATATATATTTATATATATGGAATATGGAATATGGATGTTTAATTTTAAGCAATGAATAGTTAATAATAAAAAGACACTTTTGAAAGGTCACTTGTGTTAGGATAAACATTCTAAAAACAAATTTATCTCACTCATTTTCTACAAAAATGATACATACGTATGTACGTACATACATACATATATATATATAGACAAAATGAACAAACAATCCGTAACTATCTTGCTCAAGCGAACTGCTCTCGCTTGAGCGAACTCTTCAATGAACAACTTTAAAGATAGGAAAAAAAAATTCGTATCTCTTTCTCGTCTCTCTCCTATTATATTACTCACTCATGTAGGCCATTTCACTAGAGAGAAGCATTCTTGCAAGCTTGAGCTAAATTCTTAAACTCATTATTCTACCTTTGAAAACACTTTCATTCTTCTACATTTGAAGTAGTATTCCTTAGTCAAGAATTTTGTACCCCAACACACACCTCTAAGAGTCATTCAATAGTGATTGTTCAACATTCTAATTCTCTCCCCAGTTATCAAATTATTTTAAAATATATATATATATATATATATATATATATATATATATATATATATATATACCATTGATGTTGATTAGAATGAGGATAGTGTGAAGCCGATCTATATTAGACCTTACACATATCTTTTGAATCCAACTTTACTTCTTTTTCTTTCTTTCTTTCTTTCTTCTTTTTTTTTTTTTTTTTTTTTTTTTTTGGTGATAACCATATCCAACTTTACAGTAAGTTGCCAGGGGGGAATGTCGCCCAACTCGTAAGGTGTGAGTGTGACTTCATATGAGGCAAAAAAGCTATGAGATTGGGTATCGTACTATTATATATGGTAATTTCACAGATATTATATATAACCTTAATAATTGTTGAAAAAGACTTATATTATCACTGTAACTCCTTTTATATCTATCATAATAAAAATTGAAATAATTCCGTATATGTGTGCTTAATTTGATCTTTTCTTCTAATTTATCTTTGTTATTGTTCGCATCTCATCAGGTTAGGTTTCAGATTTCCATACAACTCACTGCCAACCAAGTCAATATTTGAAAAGTTGGCCTCTTAATTAGTCCAATATTTCATATAGTTATTGGTACATAGCTGTGGAACAACATATTACATGTTATATGATTTCTCATATTGGGGATGTATTAATTGCATGAAAAATATACTTCTCTCAGCTCATGTTTGTGGCTGTCCTCGGATCTATGTGTCATGTTCGTATCAGTAGAAGTCATACTCATACAGTATTTGCGTGTCTCGGGGAACTTTCGAAGCAAAATAGACATTTTCCTTAAATAGTACAACAAAGTAAATTCATTAGAAGGATCCTTTATGAACTTTGATACTTTCAAACTAATTGAATATTAATTATTCATCAATGCACTTTTCCACACCACACACATTTATTAATTTATCTTAGAGATTGTTTGTTGTAGTTTATTTAGTTAAATATCGTTTTTTTTTAATGTTCAAATACAAGAACACCTCTTGGGATTTGAGTCAGTTGCAAAAACATGTCTTAAGGTTTTAATTGTTCATTCCTTGTGAATAATTTAATTACCTCTTATGGATTGAAAAATCATGTAAGCAGTGATACAAATCAGTTGGTGAGTCTACTTAATATGATCATATGATGATTATGTGATTTTTCTACTCATAAAAGCTAACAAAAGTTAGTTCCAGTAATTAATTAGACAGATAAGAGCTAACAAAATTTAATTCTAGTGATTAATTATGCAGATATGGAAACTTCATAGAATTAAAAAGAGAAATTGAAGGTGCTTTTGTAACTGGCTCAAATTTCAAGAGGATGTTTTTGCATTTTTGAGTTTTTTAAAATAGATTTTTTCCTAAATACAAGTGTACTTTTATATATAATTTTTTAAAAAAAATAATAAGATAAGTTCATATGACACACTCTTGGACATAAAATATGGTTTAGGACGCGTAAAGAGGGAGAGGAAGAAGCGGGGTGATGATGTTGATGGTTGAAATAAATAAGATAGCAAAAAAGGATGCATAGGCACATGGAAAAAGTAAAGATATCACATGAGGGGTTCCCTTAACTTCATTAGACAGGGACCAAAACTAAGTCATCTCCATCATCCTAAACTAGGTTCCAAGAAGCATTATACCCCATCACCCCTACCATGATTGGGCACATGATGTCTCCCACTCATCCCTCAGTATATAAATAAAATCACCATTTCAATATAGTATTGACATTAACAATTGTTTTATTTATTTATTTTTAAGTCCACAAGATGAATGGTATAATTTAAATCAAATAAACAATTATAGTAAGAGAGAGAGAGAATTCAAAAGCAAGCCAATGTGATTGTGAGGTTCCTATCCACATTCTAAGAGAGTTTCATATAAAGGACCCCATTGTGTGACCATTAAACAAGGGATAGTCCCACGACGTTAATTAGGGGGTTCGTTCAATGTGGGGGTGAGTCAAGATTCCATCTTATCCCTTTTCCACACGAAATTGCTTGGTGTTTTTATTTTATTCTCAAATATATCTAAGCTGCTTGGGGTTAAAGACAACCCCACAATTGAATTTCACAATAATATTCCTTTCCTATTTTTGAATCCTTTCAATTCTCTCTCATTTTTAACCCACTTCTAAGATATGTAGCACTTATTTGATTTCCTATACTGAGGTTTACATAAGTTTTTAATATCATTGAATTTTTTAGATGCCATGTATCTTATATTTAGATTATAATTAGAAAATTGTAACGGGTTAGCTTAGCAGTTCCTAAGAAGTCCTGGTTTCAAAACCTCTTTCTAGTATCTTTGGGTTATCCTTATGAATTCCTCCTTATAATAATCTGATGTGTATGGGATGAGAGAACTGCATACATCCAAGGAAAGGAGACTGTACACACTCGAAAAAATAGTCAAATATTGCAAGAGGTTTGAGGCCTGGACATCCTCTTTTGTCAAGAAAAAAAAAATTTATGATTAGAGAAAATTCAAAGAGTTGTATTTGGAAACCATCTTTCTTGCTAATTGTATATATATATATATATATTTAATTATCAACAAACACAAAAGTGAACGGAATATACTATATACTATAGGCTATAGCTTCTAGTTGTTTTTGCAGACAACTTTATAGCGAAGGAAACCTAAATTATTTAGCATTATTTAAAAACATGTGACCTGGCCTTAACAAATAAGCAAAGCAAAACCTTGTGCTTTTAGCATCTAAACCCACCAAAAGAGAAGAGATTATTGCCATTTAAAAAATAAATAAAAAAATTAATCACCGTCACGTGTACGAAGAAAATGATATTTTTCCACTAAAATCTTGTTATTTTTTATGCAATTAGCGTGGCTATAAATATTCCTGCACTTCCCAAGATTGACAATTGCAAAAAGTCAAGAACAAATCATACAACCAAATTGCCAGGTTAGAGTCTCGACTCCCAAAGTCATCTATGTCACAACTCACATGCCAGTTTATTTTACTATATATTATAATTACCATATCCTGGATCCTATCTTATGAACTAGTTTATCCAATTCTGCCATGATTGTGAATCTCTATTCTATAAGATTAAAAATAAAAACAATTAGGAAAGTTTTATTATAAGCTCCTCTTAGTTTAACCACTCTTCACATTTTCTTGATCTAGTTTGTGGTCCAAATATTGTTATACGTCCCTATAGTAATCTGACATATATTGATGCTTGTTTTGGAAAACAAGCATTATTATTATCATACCAGCCCTGTTGAAATTTTGTTAAGATACATGTGATCTTGTCTATAATTTGCTGTAGTGTACGTCATGGTTTTTATTGCAGAAAGAGTAGTAGTGTGTGTGAAATTTACGTGGAAAAGGAATTTGGATGAGAATAAGCATTTAGACACAAATGGGTTTAGGGTCAACAATCAATATCTGTGTGTTACAGTAAAGTAGAAAAATTGAGGAAAATATCATGATTGCATGCCAAAGTCAAGAAGGGTTAGCTAGGCCAAGATGTTAATGTTATAGTCAGCAACTTTGTCAGATCCAAGCTAGCTATAGGTGATCGATATGGTGAGAAAATATGCAATGGTCATCATTTATTGGTATCAATTGGAACTCATTTTCTTTTTTTGTTGCTTTTGTTGAAGGTGAAATTACTCTTGTGTCATATAAGCTCGGCATAGTCTAGCTAATCTCAACATTTATAATCGTATCTCGTTAGTGTCATATTTGCTCAATGTAGTCTACTCGCAACACTTATACATAAAACACTCTTGTCGTCAAATATGAAATATACGGTTCAAAGCCCACTTATATTAAAAATCAATTGATATCTTAACTTGATAATAAGAAATAATCATTATAGAGCAAATATTATATGTTAAAACTATTATCTCTCAATATATATATATAAAGGTCATTTATTATTTTGTAATCAACCGATAATAAACCCACACCCAGAAACGAGACTAGAATTTCAAATTTTAAGGATCAAAGCACGATCAACAAAAAAAAAAATATTGGAATTTAAAATTAAAAAGAAATAGACTAAAAGTTTTTTAAAAATCAGATTCATTTAAAACTAAATTAATACATGAAAATCAAACTAGCATATTTAGTGTTAAGAAAATATAAACTAAAGAAAAGACACAACACAAAACAAAACAAAAAAATTCTAAATACATTTCCTTTTAATAGCCTATCGAAATGTATAAAAAAAAAATTAAGTCTTGAATATCGTATGGAATTGATTTTTTACTAATATTATTAACAATTTCTCTTTTAATATACAAAATCAAAGAATCTTTTACAAAATTATGTTCACTTTTTTTTTTTTTTTTTTTGAGAAACAAACACACACATATAAGGGAGAGGAAAAAAGGATTCTAACACAAAGGCACATGTTCACTTTTGTTGTAAGCCTAATTTTATATTCATGACTGAAAACATTTGTTTCATCTATGAGATAGAAACATTGGAAGAGTAAGCAAAACTATAACCACTCTATTAATAGGTTAATAGACTATTGATCTTCTACTCTTTATTAACCATTTAATACAATTCAAGTGGAAAAAATGAATAATAAAAAATATATATATGTTCTTTGTATTTACTACGATCTTTATTAAAACTTTGAAGCTTTTTTTTATAGGAAAATTTTATGGTTCTGATTTGTTAAAACATATATGTTAAAAACTTTTTTGCTTTCCTTTTCGGCTTTGAGAGGAGGGCCACATATCATGGACCAATAGACCATTTCATTTTTCTTTTTCTTTCACCTCTTTGTGGCAATTGAAATATTGGGGGATTTTAAGTATGTTATTTGGACCACATTTTAAATACTTATGTATGCTACCCATATATAGGTAGTCCCTGCCCTCATATATATATATATATATATATATATGATTGGGTTCAACTCCAGTATTTAAAACGTGGTCAGCTCATTTCTATAACTAGGCTGCAAAATGTATTAGGCCCAAGCCCATTATTTGGGTCCACTATACTTGTCCTTGTACTTTCTTGTACTATTGGACAACAATCTACTATATTATTGTATTTTTAAGACTATTTTGGTTATCCAATCTCTCTCTCTATACATAGGCCCCATCTGTACAACATGGTATCAAAGTCAAGATTTTGAAAATTATTCCCAAACTAGTGGTTTGTGCATTACTCCTCTTAGATCTAAGCACATTACTTATGTTTAAGGCGGTGTTATTAATGTATCAACTATCAACCAAGCCCACTCTTTGGCCTGCTAATTAATGTACTTCATAATTACTTGTTATCTCGTCTCTCTCTATATATATGACCCCTCTGTGCTACAATATACTGAGTATTTATTTCCAATTTCTACATTGGCAATGGGCCGTCCACTAATTTCTTTTTCTCATTAGATTTTGTTCTATGAGTTGTATATGAAGACCAGCCAAGAGTTAACAACATAACTGATAATCATACTAAGAGTCATGTTGATAACATGCTAAGAATAAAAAGAATGATCCACACTACTTTCCTAAATCCTAATAATGCAAATGAGTGACACTTGGATGATGAAGATAAAAAATAAAATAAAAATAAAAAAAGGTATGCAGTGTTAAAAAAGAAAAGGTCTTATAAAAATCCATGTAAACCACACAAAAACAAATAAATATCACACGTCTCACATCTAACTAAAAATCAAATGAGTTATCATCAGAAGCAGACGCCATAGGTTGAAACTCTCTCAAAAAAAAAAAAAAAAAAAAAAAACTAAAAATCAAATGGAATCGAAAGATTTAAATGAGAAGAAATCTTGTCCCAAAATGGACCAGCTTTTTGCAAATTGGCTGAGTTCAGGGTTTGGCTCTAATTTTTTGCAGCCATTGTTGAGTGACTGAATCCGCCTAAAGCCCCCAAGGATGGTTCCTAGAGGAACTGGGATTGGGAGTAGTACAAAGTCAAGAAAATGCTTACATCAAACCCTTCATTACAAATTAATAACAATCAAATTATGTTTCGACATGGAACTGTCAAAGACAAATTGGGCTCAAAGAGAAAGCTTTAACTGAAATTATGCCTATGTTCCCTAGTGTTGTATTGCTGATTTATATTTTGCGGGCCAAAAGATAGACGAATGCTTTAAAGACTAAAAACAGTGCATGCTCCTTCAAGTATCAGTCTAATATATAAGTTCTTTACACATACTCGGCAAATAGATTACATTCCAATGGGATAGCTATTGCCAACTAAATAGCTTCTTTGGTTCTTACAAATATGCTATCATAACCCATAAGCAAAGCTAATGGCAGTTGCAAAAACAACATTAAACTAACCTTCCAGCACAGCTGCTCATAGAATATTAGCCATCTAAATATGAAAAATGAATCTTCCCTTTTATTCTCGAAACAAGAGAACAATGATGATTTTAGAGTTCCTCAAAATGGGGGTTACTCCTGATGCCAATCCAATTATGGTGCTACTATTACCAGCTTGTTAAAAAGTACATCATTCAATGCAATCAATAAGATGGAATAAGATGGAAAGCATGCTGCCAAAAATAATGAAAGCATGCTTCAAGGGAAGCTAAGGTTAGTAATTAGGGGGGGAAAACAATTTTTTTTAATATATATAATTCGATAGTTACAAAAACAAAAATGATATTTAAACTCTAGATGCCTCGATCAAACATTAGATGGTATCAATTGAGTTACAAAACTCTTGACAAAGCTGCAAATAAACACTCATGCTTTCTCTCTCTAGTGCATATACTCAAAGCAAAGCAGATAGTCACATTTATCTTGTGGTTAGTTAGGATTTTAACGAATTTATAATCCTCTCGTAAAATTCCCAAGATGTATTTCTTTCAGTGATAGCTCTTTGACCAAAAGGGTTTTCCCTTACATAGTTCTGTACATTTTCAGCTTCAGCCAATCCCTCCAGATAAACCCGAAGCTCGCCACCAGCACCTACCATGAATAGCATTTATGTCATTAATCATTTCACCTGGTATTTACAGAAAATAATTTCACATGCAGTCCATATTTTAAAAATTGCTAGTGGCTCAAATTGATAGTACTGAATTTTCTGTACAAACTACATGTGAGAACGATCAACTATTCAAATAAAGCAGATCATCCAAATAATTCTCAGTTCCCTTTTTCTTTTTCCTTTTCTTTGATTGAAAAAATCCCATCTAATTAATGTGGCATCACTGCCCAATGTGGCTTGTGGCGATATGTTATAGATGAACCAAAACGAATCACAATAGAATATATAACCCAGCCTCAAGCATCCAACCACTTGATCTCACCCATAAGATGTACCTACTGAGTATTAATTAATTTTCCATTATTTGTCACAATTATGCTCCATTTAGATCTTATAAACTAAAAAAAGGGGGAAAGAATTTAGCTTCTTTTATTAAGGATTTCAACAATATTCCTTAACATTTCCTTGTTTTTCTAAGATCCAAACAAAAGGTAGGGCAATCAGCAGGAAAGGGAACTAGGATAATCCAAGGGTCTTATTCTTACCATGCCTCAAGCATCACCTTTTGCCACCGTTAGGCATGAAGATAGTAGTTACAGAGTAGAGTAACATACAATACATTTCTGAAGAGTAAAATTCAAGCTGATAAGGTTAGAAGCCATCTTACCTAATGATTTATCACCCGTATTTTGAAAGTTGAATGAATCAGGGAAGATTGCTGTGTGCGGCTATAAGATCAAAAGATCACATAATTAATAAATAATTGCCTCCCCCAGGAAAAGGTGAACAACAAAAGCTGATCAACTTACAGGATTAAGCAATGCTTTGTATGGAGAATCATCCAACAACAACGTATTTGACTGATTATAGTCTCCCTTCTTCCATGGAAGACTAGGGTCATGTTTTTCCCAAATTTTCGTCAACTCCTTTAAGACCACGGGCTTATGCTCGTCTTCAAGAGTCTTGAAATTTGTAGGAGTGCAATGAGATCGATCCTGGGAAAACAAAATGCCAATGTAGCCAATGAGCTCTAGCTTAAACGGTGGCACCTCCTCCACCATAAGAAAGGGGGGGATATCAATAGAATTATGTAGATGTATTTAGACTGTTACAGTAACACAAACTTATTGGCAGAAAGACACTTGAAATTGATAAATGAGAAGGCAGAGGTTGTAAAAATGTCAAAGAAAACAAATGAAAAGTACATACCCAACAAAGTAGCAGCTTACGCTTCACACCTCCCATCAAATAATCAATCACCCTTGTCACATTTTTCCTTCAGAAAATTAATAAATAATTGCAATTAACGCTTGTACACTAAGCTGGTTGGCAACAGCAGTCACATGCTTTTAAAAGAAAAACAAAATGAGGGAGAGAGAGGACAGAAGCTGTTTCTTTTAAAACTGAAAATAAAAAGAAACTGATATATAAAGAGATGAAGTGAATGACATCCAGTTAGCATTGTCAGAAAAGTACTTGGCTCTTGAGGACCACACGCCCACTTCAAATCTCTCAAAGCAGAACTTCAGGAAATCCTGATAGAATGGCCTCTTGAATACTGAAATAAGAAGACATTTATCAGATTAAATGGATAAAATTTATATAGAATCTAATAAGTGAAAAAATATATACAACATCATTCTCACGTGCCCGTCCTGCAAATTTAAAGTCTGGTTTGCAATTCTTTGGAGCAGGTAGAACTATATCAGCAAGCACCCCATTTATATCAAGAATAAGAAGCTTCTTCCTCAAATGACCAACAGGTGCTCTCAAAAGAGAAATATGAGAAATCTCTGAGTTTTTATCCCCTTCATCAGCAACAGCAACACAAACTTGTTCAATTTTATCACCAGCTGGTGCAAAAAACTTTTCTTCACCATTTTTTTCATCTGATAGACTTAGATTTGACATAATATGCATATCATTGGTGCTAGTTGGGCAACTGTCCTCACCCAGCTTTTGAGCTTGCCCACCATTATGCAATGTATTAGGCTCTTTCTTTTTATTTCTTTTTCTTTTTTTCTTTTTTTTAATCACCATATTCACTTCCACAGGATTTTTGGTTGTTTCCAAACCCACCTGTTCAATTTCAGCTAAGGGAGGGCACATTATTGGCAAAGAATAAGTATTGCTGAAGACCTTAGAATTTTCACGTGATAGACTTGCTGAAGAATTGGTCACTGAGAAAGAGTTAGTTTCACCAGTACCCAATGAAATAACTTTTTCTTCAGTATTTCTTTCATCTAATGAACTCACAGTTGATATAATATTCTTAGGATTGGCAAATGTCAGGCAACCTTCCTCTGGCAGCTTTTGAGTTTGTCCACCATTTTGCAAAGCATCAGGGTGCTTTTTCCGATTTCTCCTTCTTTTTTTCTTTTTACACACTGGATTTACTTCCACGGGATTTTGGGTTGTTTCCCTACACTGGTCAATCCCATCAAAGGGAGGGCACAGTGTTGAATCTGCTCCTGGGGTAGTATCTTGCACTTCACTCTTGGTCGTCAAAAAAGAATTAGCATTGTTGAAGTGCTTAAAATTTTCATGTGACAGACCTTGTGAGGAATTAGTCACTGCAAAAGTATTAGTTTCATCAGTGCCCAGTGAAATAACTTTTCCTTCACTGTTTCTTTTATCTGATAGACCTACTGTTGACATAACATTCATGTGATTGGTGCTTGTCAGACAACGTTCCTCTGGCAGCCGTTGAGGTTGTCCACTATTTTGTAATGCATTACGCTTCTTCTTCCGACTTTTCCTCCTTTTCTTTAGACTCCCCGTATTCACTTCCACAGGATTTTGGGTTGCCTCCATGCCCCTCTCTTCAATCCTAGAAATGGAAGGGCACAGTGCTGAATCTACCCCTGGAACAGTATCTTGTGCTTCGCTCCTGCTCATTGAAAAGGAATTAACATTGGTGGGGACCTTATGATTTTCATGTGATAAACTTTGTGAAGAATTAGCCACTGGAGAAGTATTAGTTTCTTCTGTTCCCAACAAGCTAATGTTTCCTCCATTGTTTTTTTCAGCTGACAAACTTGATGTTGACATAATATTCATATGATTGGTGCTAGTTAGACAACCTTCCTCAAGCAGCTTTTGACTTTGTCCGCTATTTTGCAGTGCCTTAGGAGGCTTCTTCCAATTTTCCTTCTTTTTTCTCTTTTGACTTTCCAGATTCACTTCTACAAGATCTTGAGTTGTTTCCACACCCATTTGTTCAATTCTATCAAAGGGAGAGCACAGTGTAAATTCTACCCCCAAGATAGTACCCTGCTCTTCACTCTTGGCCATTGAAGAAGAACTAGTATTGCTGAAGACCTTATAACTGCCATGTGACAAACTCTGTGAAGAATTGATCACTGAAAGAGGACTATTTTCATCAGTACCTAATGAAACAGCCTTTTCTACACCATTTCTTTCACCTGATAGGCTTCGTGTTGACGTATTATTCATGTGATTGGTGCTTGTAAGAAAACCTTGCTCTGGAAGCTTTTGACCTTGTCCATTGTTTTGCTGTGCATTAGTTGTTGCCATATGACTTCCCATTCTCCTTTTCTTTCTACTCGCCAGATTCACTTCCGCAGGATTTTGGGTTGCTTCCATGCTTGTCTGTTCTACTCCTGAGATAGTATCTTCCACTTCACTCCTTGGCATTGAAAAAGAATGTGCGCCGGTTAAGACCTTACATTTGTCATCTGCTAGAATTTGTGAAGGATTAGTCACTGAAAAGGAATTAGTTTCATCAGTGCCCAATAAAATAACTTTTTCTTCACAGTTTCTTTCACCTGATATACTTAGTTCTGATATACTACTCATATGATTGATGCTAGTAGGGCAACCTTCCTCTGGAAACTTTTGAACTTGTCCACTATTTTGAAGTACATTTGTCTTCTTTTTCCGATTTTTCCTTCTCCTTTTCTTTCTATTCAACAGATTCACTTCCACAGTATCTAGGGTTGATTCCATGCCCGTTTGTTTAATACCGGCAAAGGGAGGGCACATTGTCGGATCTATTTCTAAGATTGTATCTTGCACGTCATTTTTGGCCATTGAGGAAGAATTAGTATTCCTAAAGACCTTATAACTTTCATGTATGGAGCGTTTTCTATTATTTTCCTTAACTGGATCGGGTTCCACATGTTTTATGGGATCCTTTATCATTCCCTTCGCTTAATACGCCCTGCACAATTATTTACAGTGAAAACGATTCAAATGAGATGACAAAACCTCCATGTGAGAGAGAGACAGAGACAGAGACAGAGGAAAGCATAAACAAACAGCAAAAGATATATGGGTCAATTAAGCAACAATTCAGGATCATTAATCATACAAAGAATTATACATATAGATCTCTAAATCATGAAAAAAAAAAAGCCAGGAACTGTAACCTGCCCAAGTAATTTGAAGATAAAGTGATAAACAAGTATTTGAAATCAAAGATTCCAGTTGCCAACAAATCTCCTTTATAGGCTCCATAAGGTGCCGTAGGAGGTCGCTAAGACAAGTGCTCACTTGCCAAAATTCACTTGCACCATTAAATAAGCAGGTGACAGGTCTCACTATTCATAATTTCAATGAACATTTAATTACAAGGGATCAGGTGGATGCTTCAATGAAATAATAAGTTACAAAATCTGAACACAGTCACCATCCAAACAAAATTATCACATCTGATTATTTATTCAAACTCCAGCCACACTAACCATTTGAATGGAAAACTCTGCAAGAAATTTATGCATATTTTCACCTACAGGATCCAAAAACCAAAGTTAACCCACTGTTTACAACCTTAGAGCCAACGTGAATTAAAGAAAATGTAATCAAAAATTTATGTAATCACAATACTCCTTAAGATAACTAAGCTACAGTCAATTTGATTAATCTAAATATTATTATTATTATTATTATTATTATTATAGTTGAAAATAATTTAATTCAACGCAAACAAGAAAACATGCACACCCAAACCTTCCCACAAAGGTGAATCACAAAGTCAAATGCAAGCTATCTAAGAACTCTAAGAAAGAACAGGAGGGGATGTTACCTAAGACAACCATCCACTCAAACAAACATCTTAGCAAGGACTGCTTGATTGATAACATGAATTGGGCATTACCCACAAAAATTCTATTATTACACTCTTGCCAACTTGTCCACAAAATGCATAATGGGACACCATTCCAAGGTTTATAGTTATGATGATATTGAAACCTTCTTTGCTAACAGACCGATCTAAGTGTCGAAAAGGGGAAAATTTTATACTGATAGCCAAAAATTCTCTTTACTATGCGATTATATAGATAACTAGCTTTTTTTTTTCTATCTAACTTTCTATTGGGGGGAGAAAAAGTAAAGTCACGGTTCAAGTTCGGAAACTCAGCCGTTCCCAAAAAAAAAAAATTGGGGATAAGGCTCCTTAACAATCACCTTTCCCACCCTGCAGAAGTGGGAGTTTTGTGCACTAAGGATGATTAAAAAGTAATAATAAGAGCTAAATTATGAGACTAAAAGTCATAACAAGCACTTCTAATCATGTTTCTTTGAAAAGCTACTACTGAGATTGGAAATTCCACTAGGTGAACTCATATTAGCCAATGTGAAAAAGAGAAAGTAAATGATAAATAGAGTAATTGGACATCATGCTCATAGTCATTGAACCAAACCATTTCAACACCCATTTATACCCAAAACATATCATATCATATCAAATCATATTAGAGCAAGAATATAGATTACAGACACAAAACTAACACACCCACAAATCACCAAATGAAGGCAAACAAGTTAACTAACAAAAACTAATGCACTCTGGTTGATTCGTTGGTTTCTGAGAAAACCAACCAAAAAAAAAACACACACACACACACACTCAAAAGCAAATAGCATATTACCATTCTTTGTATTCAAATGAGTATAGCTTGTCCAAACCATAAAAAGTCAGAGAAGAGAGAGAGAGAGAGAGAGTTGTGACCTTTTTTTGTTTGGTGGAGGCGCCCGTTTTGAGCTTTAGAAAAAGAGAGGAAGATGAAATCTACGGTATGTTTATATATGGGATAGATGAAAAGACTAAAACTGGATCCTCATTCCTCAGTCCTCACACATATTCTACGACGTTTACTGTAAAACCAAAAGTCGTATGAAGGCCAAGCCCAGTAGCCCAGTAGCCCAGCCCAGAAAAGTATGAACTCTCACAGTCAGCCCCGAAAAGCTTGTTTACAAACTTCTTAACTCTGGGTGGGTTGGGTCGGGTCTGCGACTTGACTGGCTCTTTTTCTTTTCTGTTTTTGCTAATTTTTGGTCGGTATAAATGAGCATCGCATTGCACGTACAATGTGATTTTTTTTTATATAATTTTTATAATTAGATAATTTTGAGAGAAGAATAAGATATTTGAACATTTAACGTCTCCTTTAAAAGTATCACTAGATATGTAAGTCTATTGACACGTGCAATTATTTTTTTTTTTAATGGGGACTTAATATGAGTTAGTACAATAATTGAGAAATACTCTCTCCTCTTATATGATTTATTATACTATAAAATTACCCAAAAAAAAAAATTAAAAAAATAAAGTCTACCATCAACACATCATTGTCATGAATTAATGTTACTCTCATAAATTTGTCAAAAGTCTTGTAACTCAACCAGTTGACACCTACTCATGTTTCGAAAACATTCAATGTTAAATCCTCATTTTTCGTTATAACTATCATTTTACATCAAAAAACAAAAGTTACTCTTGCACATTTTTTGTATACATGAGCATTTTATAAACTCCTTCACACTTATTTTCCAACCAAACAAAAAGAAGAGAGCATAGATGTGACTTGTAAAGGAGATTAAGTGATGTTTATGCTAAAGGTATTGGATGATAAGCACAATTGTATTTGTATCAATGAGTCTAATAACATAAAAATATTTTCACAACGTTCTTCACTACTAGCCTTACAACATGCACTTTGTGCATGTGATAAGGCTTCTTTTTTTTTTTTTTTTTTGGGGTTTAGTATCTTAATTCTTCACTAATGAAAAAAAAAATTAATGAACAACAAAATACAATTTATAAACATACATATATTTTAAAACACTTGTAGGAGAATAGATTGATAGAAAAAGTCAAGAACAGTGAAGTTTTAGGCCCCTCCACCAACAGTAAAATGGTGTCACCAACTACAAAAATATCGATATTCTTTCAGTGGAATTTGGGCTTGAAATGATCTTATTTTTTTGGTGCAATGAAGTGGGAAAAGTGAGAAAAAACCAAAGTGTGGCAACTGGCAACTGATCATGGATTCATGATTATTATTATTATTATTTTTTTTCTGATGGAATCATGAATTCATGATTATGTGGATGGTAGTTTTTTATTTTTGAATGTTTGAACAAATGCTACTAATTCGAATAGTCATCTCTTAGAGGTTGTGATTAGGATAATTGAGAATTGACTTGTCCTCCAAACAAAACAAAAAAAAGTAAATTGCAAATTACACCCCTAAAATTTGGGAGTGACTAGATTTTACACCCTGAAATTTCAGAATTTGGATTTCACCCCCTGAAATTTGGGGTGTTTGGATTTTATACCCTGACGTTTCAAAACTTGGATTTTACCCCCTAAAGTTTAAGGTTGTTTGAATTTTACACCCCTAAATTCTAAAACTTTAGGGTGTAAAATCCAAACAATTCTAAAATATAAGGGGTAAAATCCAAATTCTGAAACGTCAGGATGTAAAATCCAATCATCACCAAACTTTAGGGGGGTAAAATCCAAATTCCGAAACTTCAAGATGTAAAATCCAATTACTCCCAAATTTTAAGGGTGTAATTTGCAATTTACCCACAAAAAAAAAAAAAAAGATACATGATAGTGCCAATTTAAGGAATATACATATGTGAAGTTATAGTAATGGTTTTATAGTAGGGGTGTTTTTTTTTCTTCAAATTCAAAATAAAGAAAAGGAAATTTGAGAAGGGAAAAAAAAAAAAACAAAAAGTTGAGAGTAAGGATTAAGGAAACCGAAAAAGAAAAAAAAAACAAAAAAAACAAAAAACAAAAACAAAAAACAAAAAAAAAAACATGAGATTAGGGATTAAGGAAACTAAAAATTCAAAAATAAAATAAAAATAAGAGAGAGAACAAAGAAACCAGTAAGGTGAAACGTGGTGACCTTTATTTATTATTATTTTTTTTTTAAGCAGAGTTGTTTTAAAGATATCGATTAATGGGAGAGTGATCCTATTTTGTAGGTAAAGTTTTAGATGGAGTTAATGATGTATTTTTACCATGTTGTCCTCAAGTTTTGTTACGCTTAAATTAGGGTGTCAGGGTATTTTCAAAACACACAAAAGTCTAGTTTAAGAGAGAGAATTTTATGGGAATTTTTTTGATGTTTTTGGCCCTATTCTTAAAACTTTTGTAGGAGAAGTCATTGGTTACTAAATTGAGTATTTTTTACCTTTAGAAAAGTCTAGTTCAAAGAGAGAAATCCTTTTATAGATATTATAAATTATTTTTATTTTTAAGTGGAGTTGTTTCAAAGACATGAGTTAGTAGGAGAGTAGTCCTATTTTGTAGGCAAAGTTTTAGGTGAAGTTAAAGATGTATCTTTACCATGTTGTTCTCAAGTTTTTCATACCTAAACCTAATGTATAGGGGTATTTTTGAAACCCATAAAAGTTGAGTTCAAGAAAGAGAATTTTATGGAGTATTTTTAACATTATTGATCTTATTCCTAAAACATTTGTAGGAGAAGTTATTGGTTACTAGATGAAGTACTTTTAACCTTAAAAAAGGTACAGATTAAAGAGAGGACTCCTATTATAGATAGTATAGATTAAAATGATAGGTTGTGATTAGTGTACAATGAAATTGATGTCATGAATAGTCCCATGAAAATGATTTTACAATAATCACAATCTATTACTTCAACAACTTGTAAAAAGAATTGTGAAATTTATTGTATCTGTAATCTCTTTCTTTTTTTCTTTTTTCTTTTTTTGGAAGGAAATCGTATCTGTAGTCTTATTAGGATTGTATAGCAAACTTGGACGTCAAAGTCTTTATAGCACTAATATAATTTTCTTTTTAAGGTCAAGAGAGCATTAATTTAACTAGGTAGTAAGGCTTTTTTTTTTTTTTTTGGGATAATTGGCTTGTTTAACACTTTATTATTTAAAAAATAAAAAACAAAGAGCACACTCACTCTAAGGGAAAGGGAGGGTGAATAGAGAGAAGTAGAATAGAATTAGCTGAAAATTAGCCTAATTTCTTACCAACTCTAATCTACTCCTCCTTACTCCCCCTCCCTTCCCCCACAATCCAAATTAAACGTTTTGATGCCTCTTTGGCGTGTAGGCTGTTAACACTTAATCTAATATTTATAAACACTTTGTTGGACTTTAAATGAATGATGGTTCCTTGCAAGTCCAATGTCCCCAACGTTTAAAAAGAGAACATCCTATTGCAACCCACTTCTTAAGAACCATGTCAGACTATGATGACCACCGTATGCATCTCAAATGTGTAGTGGTCCTGCTTAATTTTCATTGTACTTACGGATCCATAGAAGAAGAGTTGGACTTGGACCACCAATCAAATACACAACACAAGCAGGCACATGTATTTTTAGGACAACTAAGAATATACAACAAAAAAGACATTGGTATACACAAATCATCTGCTTAAAAATAAGAGATTAGAGATTGTTTAACAGCAATTGACTATAATTCTAGGCTTCTTTGCCTCATTAAAAACAGTGGCATCAACCAGATGATCACATTTTTGTCAGCTTTTCAAGTGCACAAACCCTTTAAAGTCAAGCATGCCAAAGTTCTATGCCACATGTTACTTTGAAAGAGGATCACTGGGATCAAGTGCATATCATGTATCCCATGATTAATCATCCACATGCTTTGTATATATAAATCTTCATCCATAATGCTTTGTTGATGATGGAAGTACAAAACCATATTCTTCGTTATGATGTCTTTGTGGCATTCACTTCGGTTGCAAAAGCCTGATGGAATTAGAAGAAGTGGTCCTAAATCCATCTCTGATTTGAACAAAACCTGCCCATTATTAACTTCAATTTTGAGTATTAAAAATTCTCTCAAATTCCTATTTTAATTTTGTCATTTATTTGAATTTTTATTATGGGGAAGAGAAAGTTTCTTTCTTATTAAAAACACAAGAACAAAAAAAGAGTAAATGTTATTAGGTGTCAAAATAAATAATTATGTACCCTTTGTCCACCAAAGAGTGTGTAAGGACCCAAATATGTGTTACAGGTGTGTAAGTATAATTTTTGTACTAATATACTAACCCTTGTAATCTAGAAGTTGGTTACAACTTACAACTTACTTCTTGTTATTGGGCTTTCTTAGCTAATAAGCTTTGCAAGCAACCTGTATAAATATTTGTAAGCTATAGCATTTTGACAATGAAAAAATAAGATGAAACATTCTCTATTTACTCTTTAGAAATTTTCTTCTAAATTTCTCTTACATTTTTTTTTTTTTTTTTTGCTAGGTAATTGTTTATTGCGGGGGATAGAACCCCCGCGCTGACGGTTACGTGGTGAACCGGGTACCACTTGGACTACAAGGCCCGGTGGTAATTTCTCTTACATTTATATCCAAGGTGATTAAATTCTCTTATGAACCAACAAATTCCTAACAGTGAGATTTTTTCAAGAACTCTTCAATTCCTCCATTGGTCAAAGCCTTTGCAATCACAATATCAACAAGGAATGGAAATTCTAAACATAACACATTCTTGCACACAACCGTACACATACATGATGAAATTTGTATTGAAATCGTGACTTAGACCAATCGATGTAAAATACCACCTATGCCAAGTCACGATTTCATTACAAATTTTACTTGTGTGTACGGTTACATGCAAGAGTGTGTGTAATAAACATTACTCATTACAAAATACCACCCATGCTTAATGCCACAAGGCCCAAAACTTATTTCTCTTTTTTTTTATTCGCATATTTCCTTTAAAAAGTGTCTTTCCCTCTAAAACAAAAAATAATATATAATCATATTTTTCCGATCTCAATGGATCGTTTTTTTTCTTTTTTTTTTAATCTCAAATTCTGTCACTAAGATCCTAAGTTCCTAACAGATCCTTTCTTATTCAAAGCTTTACCTCGACACGATTTCTCCATTTCTAATCTTAAATCTACAATATTTTTTTAAAATATTTTATTTATCATAACAGATCATTCCCCATATTCTGGTTAGAGTAGTCAATGTCAACATGTTTTTTTTTTTCTTTTTTTAAATGTTAAATAATTTCAAACCATAGTTGTTTTTTTTTTTTTTTTTTTTGAGAAACCCAAACCATAGTTGTTGATGTGCCTTTGAAGCACCCAATGTCCTCCTCTTTGTTCCCTTCACCCAAAAAAAAAAGGGGCATGTAGGAAACAGTACACCTTTAATGTCATTACATGTCAAACGGAAGTTAAGGTTTATGCAACCAACAAAAATCTTTAAAAAAAAAACCAACCAATCAACCAACCAACAACAAATCTATGTGGGATGAATGTTATGGGTTTTAATTAGTTCAACTAGTGAATTCTCTAATAGTTGAATAAGAAATTTGGAATTCAATCCCCATCTACATCAAAAACCAATTGGTGTATTAGTCTGATTATAAAAAGGAAGAAATTTGATATGAAAAGTTTCACATAATATGATTTTTTTTCTAAATATGAAATTCGATAATTATGAGATTTAATTTATTTGTAATTATTATGATTGTATTTGTATATGAAATTATATATTTTAGTATTAGGCATTTATTAAGATTGTGTTTATATGAAATTATATATTCTACCATTTAATAAAAATATGATGTTCTAAGATTCTAATGGAGTGTTTTGATATAGATTAGAGTCTAATTTTAATTAAAAATTATATTAGAATAATGTCGTGTAAAGTTGTAAGCCTTTAAAAACCTATGTGCTAGAATACTATAACGTTAACCAAAAATCAAATGTCTTTGATTTTATATATACTAGTGTGTAGTCTCGTGCATATGCATAGGTACAATTAAAAACAATCACAACTATACAGTTCAAATTATACATAATTTTTTAGAAGAGATTCAAATTATACTTGGTATTAGTTTACACTTTTTAAAAACCATACATTTCTAAAATATATAATGGTTCTCTCTCTCTCTCTCTCTCTCTCTCTCTCTCTCTCTCTCTCTCTCTCTATATATATATATATATATATATATGATTTAGAATTTAATTAATTTTAGACTCTTCGATTTTTGCACCCAGTAATTCACTTGCCACAAAAATTAAAAACTTAGATGGACACATGGAGGAAAATTGGACTCTAATTTATAATCTAATTGGATTTGAACTCTTTGGTTTTTACAATCAATAATTCACTTAGTGCAAAATTAAAAATAAAATGGGACACGTGGGACAAAATTGAGAATTCAATTAAAATTTAATTGGATTTTCTCCGAGTTTTGGCTATTAATATATATATATATAGTAACTAATAGCCAAACATATTCATGTTTTTAATTTAATAAAAACATGAATATGTTTTTATTAAATTAAAGTAATATGAAATTAAGGGCATAAATATATATTTTTTAATCTCAAGAGGATAAAGAAATAGAGTATACCATAGAAATTAGTTGAAGTAATGAATCCATTATGAAAAGTGAGAATTTAAAATTGCGCACACATGTCCATTACAATTTTTCACTTAAAGTAAAAAGTAATTAAACGATTAAAGAATAATGTAGGAATATTGTAATTTAAATAATTATAAAAGCATTTTAATCCATTCCATATTATTGATGTTTATTATATAGTGTAATTGTGCCACATAGTAGAACTTCATAGTCTCTCCCACATGAGATTTTTGCTTTCTTATTTAAAAAAATAAAATAAAATAAAAAACCAAAAAGACTATTTATATACATATATAGTGCACAGTCAGTGAATTAATATTTTGACATAAATGTAATCTTTATTGTGGTGGAAGTGTAATTGAAGAATATGCCACTTAGCAGAATCTCATGCAATCCATATGAGGTCTCTACTTTTATATATAAACTAGTATTATTCTCGTACAATGCACGGTTTGATGAAGATTCATATGCAAGCTAATTTTTTTAAACAAAATTATTAAATAAAAAGTAATAATAAATTCTAAAATAAGTAAGTAATTTTAATAAAAAATTACTTTAAGTTCTGATTGTTTAGAGTTTGGACATTATCAGTTGTAGAGTCTCAATTTACAGTTCAAGCCCAAAACGTACGGAATGTTGGCCTAATGAGCCCGATACAATAAATTTGTAGAGAGTGGGTTGAAGAACTAGGCTCTAATGAATTGAATAACGGATAGGTTTAATTTGAACGACTGTCAAATACAAATAAGAGATTTTATCTTAATATATTTTCAGTCCGAGGAGGTCCTCCTTGTATAAATTAATCACAAATGGATACAAAGATAATTTAGATTGCTACAGTCTTTTTTCTCTATTTTTTCCGATCTCCATTCACGAAGAGCCTTTCACATTATATATCCTCCTTTGGACTATCTTTATCCTACACTTGTCGATCATCTGAGCCCTTACTTGAATACCTGTCCCATCAAACACCCTCTCTAGTTTTCTGTGAATTGTGGTAGTCAAGGTAGCACTGTTCAGAGGTCTTCTCCACATAAATGTGGCCAGAAAAGTAGTTGCAGTGCATTTAATGCGGTGGTGGCAGCTTTCCCTTAGATATTTTTAGGTTTCCTTTCTTTTAATATGTTCATGAGGCATGTCCCTATCATTAGAGCTTCTTGGAGGATCACTCTAATTGCTGGAGTACGTACTTTGAACTATATTCATCATATCCGAGGAGGAATTCCTCCTCGGATCATCCTCCATTCGTTCTCTACGTATGAAACTTTACTAGAAACCCCTAATAACTATTTGTTCCTCCTCAGACCTATCAATGTCCTCAGACAAAACCCAAGGCCCAATATATGATCTTGGACCCTCACCCCCACAATAGCCCCTCAAAATTCCGGGTTTTCCCTTCCACCCGAGGAGAAAAAGTGGGGTTTTGATTTTTAAGAGATAAGATCATCTAATTTTTGATTCACACGTGCGAGAGTGCGGTTTTACGCGCCTCATAGTTATCACTGACGCTTCGTAGCCCACGAGGCGTTATTAATTACTCAAGGCAGCTTTATGTCCCCCGTATCCAACGGTGAGGCACCAATCCAACGGCTGACATTTTTCCTAGAATTTTGAGCGGGAGTATTCCCACTTATTTTCTCCCTCTATATAAAGCCTTGAGGGAACCCATTTTTCTCTTTTCTTCAAAAATCTTCAAGTGCTCCAGAGAATTCCAGCACCCCGTCTCACAAAACACTCTAAACTCCTGAGTCTCCATAGCTATTTCTTGTAAGAAGTCTTCAAAAATCTTTCTAAAAGTTTTAGAGATTAGCATACGTGTTCCCGTAAGTCTTTATTTCTTTATATTCTTCTTTTTCTTCTCGGCCTTCCTCCTCGGCCTTTCTTTTTTAGAAGCCTTTCTCCGTGTCATTTCTGTTTATTTAGATGGGTAGGTTCAAGCACTTAGTAGATTCACCGGCCAATATGGAGGGTTTTAAGGCTAAATACCATATCCCATAGGGGGTGGTTTTAGAATATTGTCCTCCGGACCGAATACTAACTAACAGAGATGTAAGTCAAGTCTTCATTCCCATGATTGCTTTCATAGAGGGAGGAATGACGCTTCCTATAGGTAGGATAACCAGGGACTATTTGATTAACCACAAATTGACCCCCTACTAGTGCGCCCCTAACCTATTTAGGGTCTTGGGCTGTGTAGACGCTCTCAACGAGCAGCTGGGCTTAGGGCTCACGTGGCATGATGTGGTTCACATGTACGAGTGCCACAAGCTCGCCGGCGCAGGATACTACCTCAAGTCCCAGTCCGACATCGTCAGGCTGATATCCTGTCTCCCCAAGTCTAATAAGGGCATGAAGGATGACTACCTGATTGTCTCAGGGGAGTGGAACGACGGTCTTCATTGCCCAACTCAGGCAAGAGATCCAAGTGGGGTACCTCTAGGATCAGTCCCTTTGGAAGGGGATTTAGTATTTTTAGCTTTATTCCTTTTCACTTTTGACACTTCATCTTCTTTTGGTGATAATTTTCATCGACCTGACCATGATTTCCCTCTTGGATGTTTTTGCAGATAAAAACCACGTCACTCCAAAGATCAATCTGACCAACGTTCAAGCTCTAAACTACCTTCTGAGGTCGAAGATTTTTGTGAGTGAAGACGGACAGCTACGGGCCGCTCATCTAATCTTGGACTAGGAGCCGTTGTCTCGCATCTTCCAGGACGTAGGCCAGGCAATAAAGGTTGGAAGTTCCAGATTAGCTCAGATTGACGTCTCCAAGCCAGGGTTTTTAGCTCGAAAAGACCTTCCGCCCGTTCAGTTGCCCACTCAACGTGTCCTTCAAGGGGTAGCCGCTCCAAGGGAAGAGATAGCTTCTACACACTCATCCCTCGAAGCTGAGATTGACCAATTCCGCTTTGACGAGGAAGGTGAATTGCTAACAAGGCCAGTAGAGCTCTCGGTCTGAAGCTGATCTTGACCGACTCTCCGCAGTACATTCTCCGAGATTGATAATTGCCCAAATCAATATTAGCCTCGAAGATGAAGAAGAAGGCATGAACCTGAAACAAAGGACCGGCTTAAAGGGCCTGATGGCCAACAGGAATAAGGGACAAACCTCTAAAGATGTCCCCAAGGCACAAGTTCCTCTCAGCCTCCCTCTTCTTTCCCCGCCTCCCACTGACCTCGGACTGCAGGCCAACCCGAATCTGAGGAAGAAAAGGCCAATTGAGGATTTGGAGGAGGGAGAGGTCAGTCCTTAAAAGAGGGCTAAACAACAGAGGAGGGCCAAAGACCCTAAGGACAAAAGTGCGAAGTCCGTGGATAGCCGAGACGAGGCTGAAATGCGACGAGGGAAGTGCACCTGGTCCCCTAGGCTTGAGATGGATGGTGCTCCCATTCCTTAGGACGCCACGATTTGGGAGTCTCAGAGGGGATAGGCCACATACCTCGCCGAGGCCTTACAGCAACCCCTCCTCCTCCCTAGAGACATGGATGGGCTCAGGCGTACCAGGCAACTGGACCTCTTCATGTCATTGAAAAGGGACCTTGTGATGGTGAGCCACACAACACCCTTTTTCATTTAAATTTTAAGCCCCATGTTCATTCACATATTGTATATATTTTTATAACCCTTCTACTACCTTTATGTAGGTTACCCAGCAAATTTATGTGGCCAAGGAGTGGGTTAAGAACGCCCGTGATGAGGTGACTGCTGAGGTCCAGTCCTGCCTTGAAGCTGAGAAGGCTGTTGGAGCCCTTAAGCAAGAAAAGGCGAGCTTGTCCGAGAAGCTTAAAGAGGCTATCCAAGCCCGTGATAGTGCCGAGGCGGGTCTAAAGACCACGGAAAGGTAGGCCGAGGATATGCGCCAGAAGTTACACATAACAGAGATAAATCTGACCACTGAAAAGCAAATTGTCTTGGATCTCAAGGCGAAGCTGCAAAAAGCCAAGGAGGCAACCCGGGTGGCCAGGGAAGCAGCTAAGGCTGCGGTGAAGGCATCCTATGAGCGTGGGGTGTAGGATACGGAGGCCCGGCTATCAGAGGAGGTGGTTGTAGTCTGCAGGGACTACTGCACTGAGTCTTGGGGAGTGGCGATGGACCGGGCGAGAGTCCCTGCAGACTCCGAGCTGAGGAGGTCCGAGAGTATCCACTTCCCAGAGGATATTCGAGAAATCCCTGAATTGGACCCCCCTCCCGAGCAGCTCCTTTCTACCCAGGCTCCCCTTCCTGATGCCGAAGTTCCTGAGGGGGCAAAAGTGGGTAAGGAAGCTCAGCCACCAATGAAGGATAAGCCCTCCGAGGATTCCCTCACAATCAGGGATGTGGTCTCCCAGGCCAAGGACGCAGAGTCTAAGTCTAAAACTGACGGTGTCCATTCCAAGGCTGCTAATCCCAAGAAAGATCCTCTCAAGGACAAGGCTTAGAACCCTAGATATAGGATTTTCTTTTGTAGCCCTTTTTTTTTGTTTTTTTTTGTTTTCCTTTCCTGTGGCTTCTGCCACTGCTTGTAATATATTTTCCCTCGAATTAATGAATGAACTTTTCTTCTATTCCTTGAGTCTTTCCTTTTATGCTTTCATTTTTATTGTTATTGCAAACAAGCTTGAACTGTTGTTGCTCCATTTCCAACAGTAATTCATTATTGTCATTTCAAGAAATGTAACTAAGTATCAGCAAGATAGAGTTATTTTACACTTGTAATACGAATTAACTCTTATACAGTGGATGTTGAATCTGAAGGAAATAAGTAACATGCCTTGCAACTCAAGTTCTATTTAACATTTATAAGGGTGTCCTTGAGTGTTATTTCACCAAAGTATGTGGTCCGAGAGACCATGTACAACTTAGGATCTGTTTAACACTTGAATAGATGTCAGAAGTAATTAATTTCCCCTAAGCCTATGGTCCGAGAAGCCATGCAGGACTTAGGTTCTGTTTAACACTTGAACAGATGTCAAAAGTAATTAATTTCCCCTATGCCTGTGGTCCGAGGAGTCATGCAGAACTTAGGTTATGTTTAATACTTGAATAAATGTCAAAAGTAATTAATTTTCTCTAAGCCTGTGATCCGAGGAGTCATGCAGAACTTAGGTTCTGTTTAATACTTGAATAGATGTCAAAAGTAATTAATTTCCCCTAAGCTTGTGGTCCAAGGAGCCATGCAGAACTTAGGTTCTATTTAACACTTGAACAGATTGAATAACAGGAAGCACGATGCCTTTACACAACAATAGAACTTATTGATAAAGGAAATTTTCATTAATAATAATACCTTTTCAGGTTGTTTACATTCTAAGGGTGCGATATTACATGCTCATCTAAGTCTTCTAGAAAATATGCCCCTATACCAGCCACAGAGGTGATGTGATATGGACCTTCCCAATTGGGTCCTAACTTTCCCCATGCTGGGTTTTTTGCAGTGTCCAGAACTTTCCTCAATACCAAGTCGCCAAGCACTAGTGGCCTCATCTTTACTTTGGCATCGTAACCTTGCTTGAGTTTGTGTCAGTAGTATGCCAATTGGACCATTGCACTTTCTCTTTTTTCTTCAATAAGATCTAAACTCTTTTCTAGCAGCTCATTGTTACTGCTCGGACTGAATGAGTTGGTCTTTAGCGTTGGAAAGCCCGTTTCTAAAGGAATAATAGCCTCAGCTCCGTAAGTCATCGAGAAGGGGGTCTCCCCTGTTGATCTACGAGGCGTGGTTCGATACGTCCACAAGACATGTGGCAGTTCTTTCACCCATCTTTCCTTTGTATCATCCAATCTTTTCTTGAGTCCGTTCACTATGACCTTATTAACAGCCTCGGCTTGTCCATTCCCTTGGGGATAGGCCAGGGTAGAATATCTGTTCGTAATTCCCAATTCACAGCAGTATCTCCTAAAGGATAAGTATAAGTTGCATCTTGGGAAAAAAAATGAAAAAAATACAAAAACATGGGGTGTATTATGTAGGATTTAATTATATGGATGACTTTACTGGTTAAGAGTGATTATATTGAAAAGTCATGACTTGATATATATATATATATATATGAGAGAGAGAGAGAGAGAGAGAGAGAGAGAGAGAGAGAGAGAGAGAGAGAGAGAGAGAGAGAGAGAGAGAGAGAGAGAGTTAGGTTCAAGTTACACCTGGTGTAACTCTAAGTAATATTACACCAACCAATAGTTTTTAATTGGATGCGAATATTGACAAATCCACCGTTAGATTACATTATCTTCATATATTCTACATGCTTGCAAAATTTTAAAGTGATCAAAGATCAATAGACATGTCATCAATCAATTATTTAAATTTAAGTTTTTGTAGTTTGAAATAATGCATAAAAGATTAGTTTGTGAATCGAATGGTAAATTACATTTGATTGACATGAAATTTGGCATGTATGTTAAGAACATATAAAACATGTAATTCAACGGTTGGATTTTCAAAATATGAATTCAATAATAAGTTATTGAGTGGTGTAACATTGCTTAGAGTTACACTAGGTGTAACTTGAACCCAACTCATATATATATATATATATATATATATATGTTCTGAAAATTATAACAATAAACTATTAGTTGGAGTAGAATTTAAATTTTTAAAATTTAGATGATAAAGTTTTATCTAAATTAAATTATTGTTAAATCTTATCCCTTAGTCAAGAGTCTTTTAGCTTAATATTATAATAAAATATTAATTTAATAAGATGCAACATGAGGAAACAAAACAAAAATAAAATTGTGACTTGTGTGGTATTTAAATTTAGAAAATTTTGATGATAAACTGTTAGTTTTATTTAAATTAAACGGTTATTAAATGTTACCTCTTAATTTGAAAAAATATATCATAACGAATAATATAAATTAATTTACTAATTAATTATTCTTAAAATGTTGATAATAGACTTTTAGTTAGAGTAGAAGTCAAAATGATTTTTTTTTTTTTTTTTTGGAGAAAGAAAATGTAGGCTGTTGTTTGGGATTTAGATTTAAAATTTTTGATAATAGACTTTTAGTTTGATTAGAATTTAAATTTGTTGAAGTTTAATGATAAGTTTTATCTAAATTAAACTATTGCTAAATATGATCCCTTAATTTGATGAAGTATATCATAACAAATAATATAAAATTAATTTATTAATTAGTTGTTCTTAAAATATTGATAATAGAGTTTTAGTTAGAGTAGAAGTCAAAACATAGGGTTTTTTTTTTTAGAAAGAAAACGTGGGTAGTTGTTTGAGATGAAAGTTTATAAATTTTTATAATTGACTTTTAGTTTAAATAGAATTTAAATTTGTTGAAATTTAAATGATAAAATTTTACCTAAATTAAATACTAGTTTTAAATATTATCCTTTAGAGTAATGCTACATACACAAACTATTTTACAATATTTTTACAAACTGCTGATGTGGCTTTAGTATTTTCCACATAGTTATTGCAAGTAAAAATGTGATGTTAGTGATGGGCCCATATTAGAATTAGTAAGAATTTGCCACATCAGCAACTTGTAAAAATGTTGTAAAATAGTTTGTGTCTGTAGCATTACTCTTATCCTTTAATTTGAGGAAATATATCCTAATAAATAATATAAAGTTAATTTATTAATTAGTAAGAGTAGTCATTTGGCACAATCACGGTTTCTAAGCTCAACTTTTATTATTATATATATAGTATATGATATGATATGATTCATGAGTTATGTGGTATTTAAGTTTAGAAAATTTTGATGATAGACTTTTAGTTTTATTTAAATTAAATATTTGTTAAATATTATCCCTTAATTTAAGAAAATATGTCATAACAAATAATATAAATTAATTTACTAATTAGTTGTTCTCAGGACATTGATAATAGACTTTTAGTTTTTTTTTTTTTGTTTTTTTTTACAAGATAAAATTCTACTCTAACCTAATCTAAGTGTATATGTGTGTGAAACTCCCTCCTGGAGACTTGAATTCCGGCCCTTGCCCCCCACACTCCACAAGTACTTATACTTGTGGAGTGACTATCGCACCAAGGGTGTGCGGTGATAATAGACTTTTAGTTAGAGTAGAAGTCAAGAGGTTGTTTATATATTTAGAAAGAAAACTTGGGTTTTTGTCTGCGATTTAAGTTTAGAATTTTTTATAATAGACTTTTAGTTTGAATGTAATTTGAAATTGTTGAAGTTTAAATGATATATTTGATCTAAATTAAACAATTGCTAAATATTATCCTTTAATTTAAGGAAATATATTCAAAAATAATAATATAAAATTAATTTAATAATTAGTGAGAGTAGCCATTTGACGCAATCATGACTTTTAAGCTCAACTTTTGTTATATAGTATATGATATATAAGAGATATATATATATATATATATTGATTATGGATTAAAGGGTTCTAAAAAAAAAAAAGATTATAGATTATAGATTAAGGACTATGCATCAACAACAAATTAGTGTGTGATATTTAATTTGATTCCATAAATTATGATATTGTCTTTATTCATGTGATTTCAAAATCATTGTAAAGCTCCCTCCCGCCCAAATCATCTACCTATCAAAGAAAAAAAAAATTATAAAGCTCTAAATATAGAGCTGTGTACACAATCAAAATTGTTACAATTAGGTAATGAAAAAACATGTAACTTTTAACTTTTGACGAAACTACATTGTTGGTCCCTGAAGTTTACCTTATGAGCGCAATTAGTCCCTCAAGTTTTAAGCGTGTGCTATTGGTCCCTTGAGTTTTAAAGATAAACAGTATTAGTCCTTCTGTTAGATACTATTAGTAATATTGCTTATATGATCAACAGAATAGTGATCTGAAATTTTTTTTACTAAAAAAATTACAATAATTATTTTACACGCAACTGACCCGGTTCCAAAATCAAATTTTTATCCTACGTTGTTCTAAATCAAACCCAGCTTCGCTATCCCCATCTGATTCTGAAACGCAGGAGAGAGAAGATCTCTCTTCAGCAAAGCCCTCATTGCCTCAATCAATCAAAGAAGAAGAAGACATAATGGGCTCCATCGTTGGCTGGCAGTGCACTTGTTTCTCCTTGCTCCCCTAACTAACGCTACACACACAAAAAACGGTGGTCCAAGAAGGACTTCTCTCTTTCTTTCTCTAAGAGATCAACGACATTGTACCTTGTTATTATCTTCTTCTTTTTTTTTTTTTTGAATTGTACCTTGTTATTATCTCGTATAACATGTGCTTTGATTGTTGATTATTTAATTCTGCTACTTATTTATTTGAAGATTGTTGGAATCTGGATCTATATTCCTACTCTATCTATTGTTTTTTTTTTTTCTTGATCATTGTATAATTGAATTGCAAGCCAAACTTTTTCTTTATTGTTTGGGATCATTTAGAATTACTGCATTGTGAAGACTAAAGATAGAGAAATTCATAATGCCTATCCCCAATCTCAAATTGAGTCAGTCGGCATTGAGGATTGCACTATGGGATCCGATTTTTGGGCCGTCTGAATTGGATGTGAGTAAGGTCCGTTTAATCACTTTCTCTCTCATTTCAAAATCTGATGGCCAAGTGGGGTTTTGATTTAGAACCAGATAGAATTAAGATTAGATTTTGAAACCGGGTCAATTTGATTCTAGTCTAATAATTTTTGTAATTTTTTTCATTAAAAAAAATTGTCAAGTTATTGTTCTGTTAGCCACATAAGCGATACATTAACTATAGTTAACAAAATGACTAAGGGTCCATTTGAAATCCGCTTATTTTGTTGAAACTGAAAACTTTTTGTTAAAAGTACTGTAAATAAAGGTAAAAGTTAGCTGAAATAATACAGTGTGATCCATGAATAGTATCAAAAAGTGCAATGAGACTCATGAATAGTACCAAAAATAAGTTGAATAGTAAAATAAGTTGGCAAAAATAATTTTTGCCAAATAGACACTTAGTCATTCTGTTAACTATTCATGGGTCCTACTGTACTATTTTAGCTAACTTTTACCTTTATTTACAGTATTTTCAACAAAAAGTTTTCAGTTTCAGCAAAATAAGCCGATCCCAAACGGACCCTAATATTGCTAATTTTAAAACTTGAGAGACTAGTGCACACTTAGAACTTGAGGGACCAATTGCACTTACATGGCAAACTTCAGAAACTAATAGTATAGTTTTGCCTTAACTTTTATATGTGGATGTAGGCCATACGTAACCGTTTGAAATTCGCATATATTGTCTATTCTCTCTTCTCCTTTTCCACCATTCCACTAAAAAACTTTCACTTATTTAAAATTGTTAGTTAAAAATTTTTTTAAAACATAAATTAATTACTAACTCAGCAATTTTAAACAAGTGAAAGTTTTTTAGTAAAATGGTGGACAAATGATGTGGTTCACCAGAGGACTCTATAATTTCTCCCATCTTAGATTTCTACAAAAGTTAGTTAGTTCAGTTTTGAGCAATTTGGCCTTTTAAAAAAAAAAAAAAAAAATCTGAATCATTAGAAATAGGGATGGCAAAATCTGACACGACCCGCGAACCTGAGATGACTAACCCATTTATAAACAGGTCATGGGTTGAGGCTAAACGAGTTCAGGTTATATTCGGGTTGACACGACTAACCTGTTTAGTAAATGGGTCATGTTCGTGTTTAACATGCGAACCCGTCTGATCCGTTTGACCCGTTCAACTTATAAAATTATTAATTATTTTGATATTATTGCTTAATTAATGGTTGTTTTTATATGTTTATTACTATATTTATAGTTTTTTTTTTTTTTTTTTTTTTGAGGAAAATACTATATTTATAGTTGCAATTGTATTTTAGTTTTAGATATATGGGAATTGAGAAAAATTATATAGGTTTGGTATGACCTATTCATGAAATAGATTATTAAATGGGTCATTTGTATTGACCTTTATATGACTTGTTAATTAAACGAGTTAAACGTGTCAAGTCGGGTTGACCTGTTTAATAAACAAGTCATGTTCGGGTTGAAGATTCCTGACATGTAAACGGGTCGGGTTTGGGTCAACCCATATAGCCGAATATTCATGGCTTGACACAACACGAACTTGACCTGCGAACACGAATTGCAACCCCTAATTAGAAACCACCAAATGGCTTAGCTATCTTTATGCCAATACAATCATTTTATAACACTTTTTATATTACAAAAGCACTTAGTTTTTGAATAAACCAATTCAAAGTGAAGCTTAAGCTTAAGCAATCAACAGGACAGAGAGAAAGAGGGCTAAATTAATTTTGAGTAGATTTGCACAGTTGGGAAGTTATCTCAAATTTCAGCTATGTGGGTGGGCATTGATTAAAGTATACAAATTGCAACCGCTCTTTTCCACCACCCATACCTTGCTTACAGAAAGCAAAAAGAGTCACAAGCAATTAAAGAAATATATTGACATTCAGGAATCAGGGCCGAACCAGCTTTTGTAGAATCTTCACAGAACTAAAGATCATACAAAACTTAAAAAGAAACTGGAAACTTTTTCTTTTTCTTTTTTTAATATTTTGCTATGTTATCAAATGGTAAAGGAGATTTGACCGAGTTTGAAAGAAGAAGAAAGAGGAGAACAAAAAAAAAAGAAGAAGTTTATTCAACTGCAACATTAAAATGCTTAATGGGGTATGGTAAGCTTCTTTATGCCATAAAGAGCATGTGAAGCCTCCAAACAATTACTGGTCTCTCTGCTCTCTCTCGGACCATGTATTCAAATGAAATAAGCTTTTAGGTGGTTCTGGCAAATGTGCATAACTCATTTATTGCTTGCAACTACAGGATACTCTGACATTAATCTGATTAATTATAAACAGAACTATCCTTTGAAAAGGTTTGGGTGCTATCTTTAAGATCTTGAACCACAATCATTTGAGAACATTTATTTCTGTATGGTCCCCGTAGGTCGTAGGTACAAAGTGTACAATGGACACAAAATGTTTTTCAATCATCAATTGTAAATAGTTCTTGATAATAAGCTCAGCATCAGGAGGTAAAAAATAATAATAATAAAGAAAAAGCCAATTCAGTGTGGAATTCTTATTTCAGTATAGCTTCAATTTTACTCAGAGAATCGTTTCTTAGCTGAAAGTTGGGCTTTACAGGTAATGTTTTTCCACAGTCTGAAATTTATGACTTCATCGAACAAATTTGTCTAGCATGAATAAAATAATGTCAACTACCAATATGGTTACTGAAAAAAAATTAAATAATACATGTACCTGCAGGATCTGTGATATGCTAAATACAATTTGATTATCCAAAAAAAATGAAAAAGAAGAAAAATTGGTACAATTGAATAAGACCATTATTTATTACTCCATATATCCACCTCCTTTGCATGATTTATTTGTTTACGTCCATTACGATTCTGCTCATTGAGATCCAATAGACTTCTGAACATCCACCAACTACATTAATTTCTTGATCCCTCTCACAAAGACAAGGTCATCTTTGACCTTCATAACCATCCAAAACAAGCTGTGCCTTTCTTTGATTTTACATTCACATTGCTATTCTTGCAAGTTCTATACAATTTCAATCTCGAAAGTGCTACTATTGAATGTAAATGCAAATGATACCTTTAAAGGGGTTTTGAAAAAAAGCCAATCCATCTTAATTAATTTGGTAAACAAATAGAATTAAAATGAATCTAGAAAGTTTTTATTTGATATTCCCTCCACCTTTCCTTCTAGTTGTTAAGAAACTTGTGGCAACAAGAAAGCCTTCTCTATGACTTTTTGACAACTCTAAAAAGTTCTTCTTCTTAGCACATGAAATTCTTCCCATACTTGTCAACCAAAGAAGAAAAAAAAAAGAATTGTCTTTTGAGTGTTCAAAGTAGCTTAGTTTCAAAGTCTCACTTCAGTATAATTTCGGTCTATGCAATTCCCAATGGAGGTCCATATATGGTGTGAATTCTTCTGTGACACGCCTAAAGTGGCAAATGATAATGAATATGGTCCATGAACAATAACATTACTAAATATGTTCAATTTATAATACAAAAATATTGCAGCAAGTAGAACTTGACTTCTAATCAATTAAAGGGTTAAAGCCCAAAAAAAGAAAGAAGAATTAGTTAACTAAAGAAATATTTCCACCCTGAATCACAATCACAAAGCAATCAGTTAAATAAATATGTAAAGGTTATAAAGTTCTTTGGCTCCCTTCTCAGGGCTAATTAAAGAAAGGGCTTTTTTTTTAAAAAAAATTGCATTGGGATAAGTTCTTATAAAGAAGATATCATGTGCATAATTGCCTATATAATAGTTCAATAAAAAAAAGCCTATGTACTTGTAACAAAGATGCCTTCTCCATAGCTCTTTTCTAAGTCTATTTCTATTATTAATTTTTTTATAAATTGATAATTAAATTTTGAATGTTTTCGTTAAAAACATGGTTATACCAATTAGGACGTGCCCTCTTTTCTACGTTGGAAAATGACAATTGCTCAGTGGTCCTTTTCTTCCTTTAACTCCTTTATGGTGAAGAACCAATTAATGGGTAATTCTCTTCTTTTTTTTAATTCCCAGCCAAAATGAAATGTTAATTCTAGGACAAAAGAAGTGGACCACAAATTTGTAGTACTAATAAATAGCAATCTAGCACCAACTAAAAACAAGTTGATGGTGGATTTAAATGATCGCCGAAAATTCTAAGATTTGGTCGCATTCGTAAAACTTCATGTCGATCGATCTTTAACACCGCCAACCAAAATGAAGATGGTATACGACAAGCTTCTTTTGAATCCAATATAACATTTTTTTTTTAAAAAAAAGTTAATGGAGAATATAAGAAGTTAGTAGAGTGGGGGTAGTGAGTTTATTGTCCAAAATTCCTAGGACTATTAATATGGGAAAGGGTTTAAAATATTTCTAGGGGTTGGGTGGGTCGTGGGTGTTTGGTCTTCAAGAAAAAGGAAGGAAAATGTGATCATTATCTTTGGAGAAGAATTCATTGCCATGCATGAAAGGAAAGCCCTGAAGGAATCAAAAGCTACTATTTGACCTCTCTATTTTAAAAACAAAATTTTAATTCTATAAGGATTTCTTAAAATAACTTTTACTATACCCCCAATAAAATTTTGTCACATCAAATTTTTCTTTATGTATGTTTGTATTAATAAAAAACTTTATGTGAAAATAATTTTCTGTATTTTTTATTTGTTTGTTAGTATAAAAAAAAGGTCAAATTAAAATTATCTTTTAACTTCCCATGTTTTAACTCAGCAGGAAATAAAAATGTTTTCCACTTACGCTCTGTTTGTTTAGGCAAAAATATTTTCTAGAAAATGAGTCATTTTCTAAAAGTTATTTTCTATAAAACTATTTCATTTTCTTATGTTTGGTAATTACTTTAAATGAGTTGAAAAATAATCTTCTAATTTTCCTTATTTAACTTGCTATGAGATATAGTTGTTTTCCAAAAAAAATTAATAGAAAACAATTTCTAAAAATAAGTTATACTTTTTTTACTGACTAAATATAGTTTTTCTTTAACTTTTTTTTTTTTACTACCAAACGCTGGAAAACACAGAAAACTATCCTTAAAAAAGGTTTTCCATCAAAATAATCAGAACGTTAAATTTTTTTTAAAACAACTTTAACTCACGCGGAACTAAATATAAAAAAAAAAAAAAACTTTATTCACGCAAAATAAAATGAAGAAAGTCAAAATATAATTGTCAACTCATTTTAAGGTCATTGACTAAATATAGAAAAATGAGATAGTTTTATAGAAAATATATTTTGAAAAAATGATTTATTTTCCGAAAAATATTTATGTTGAAACAAACAGAAAAATTATACTAATATAAATGTCTATAAAATGCATTCATTATTTTTTTCTCAAAAATTTTTTTTGTAAAAAATCTCTCTTCACATGTTTTTAATGTTAACACACACGGACAGACACAGTAGGGGAAAAAAAGGGGCTTAATTAATGAAATATAAATACATGCCTACAGCAATATTTGGAAGCTAGCTGCAGCAGTTGGCTAGTGACATTTCACATTTCTATGGTTGTGTGACTTATGTCATGCTTCACTTTCTAAAAATCCGTGACATTAGTAATACAACTCATCTATCGAATTAATCATAAGCAAATTCTTGTAGTCTAACTTGTTCCTATTTTTTTAATGTATTTAATTGATATATTCAAATTTCAAATAATTAGAACCCTCACCTATTGTAAACTATCCCCTCAACACAAATTCTTTGACCCTTGTATTCGATTTTATGTTACATCAATTAGGGACGTAGCTATGCTTGGACCAGGAGGAGTAATGGCCCCCCTTGGCCCAATAAGAAAAAGCAAAATATAAAATATATAAAGCTTGGTTTTGAATTTTCATGCTCCATTTTTGTTCAATACTTCTATACTTTCACAAAAAGTACACTTTCTTTATTCAAATTTATATTGATTCTTTTTGTGAGTTTCTGTCTAGATTCTAAATGATTTATGAAATTTATCTTAAAGCATTAGTATAAGATAATTGCAGCTAAGTGTTTGATGAAGTTCCCCAAAGAAGCTTGGGATAAACACACACACACATACATACATACATACATATATATATATATATATATATATATATATATATATATATATATATATTCTTTTATAAGTAGCTTGGATAAAAAAAACATGGTTGTCTTTGGGTTAATCTAGAGGTACAATATGAAAGTTTAGGCTATAACAATTTTTTTAAGCATTTGGGTTTGAGTGTATCTCGCCCCCCCTCACTTGAAATCCTAGCTCCGTCTTTGACATCAATCACAACTTGTCATATATTTATTTGACTCTTTTTTATAAAATAACCAATGTTTAAAATATATAAAAAAATCAAAAATAAAAAAAATCAAACACATAGTATATTATAATTGATTATAAAATAGAATACAAAAAGTAGGACAAACAATTTGTATTCAGCTTGTTTTAACTATCAAATTATTTATATAAAAAAAATGGTATATATTGTATGATTCACGAAAAAGGGTATATATTACATAGATATCATACAAAATATTTACTATGCTTGTAGTTGCTTGTTTCCTCATAGTCACAAGAGTATGCTCAAAATCAGATTGGCCAATTATAAACTATGAATGAAAAAACAAAAGGAAAAGAATAAACATTAACTTTATTAAATAGTAAAAAATATCATATAAAAATCAATCCCTATATGTATCTTTATAGGAAATCCTTAAAAAAATGTAAAGTTATTATTAAAAACGTGTATAGGTAGTAGGTAACATATATCTTTATAGGAAATATCATTAAAAGGAATCCCAAAGAAAATGATACTAAAATAATCAATCATGGAGCCAACCCAAGAAGTCTAAAATCCATGATACCACTAATAAATTTAGAAGAATAGGAAATAGCACGAGAACTAGTATAATGTAAAATTTTCCCTCAAATATATTTCAAGTAAAAATTCATGAACTCAAGTCCACACTTGCATCAGATTATGGAAAGTAGATTAAGGTCAAAATTTTGTCCAGTGAACCCTAAAAGTCAACTACATCAGCTTATATAAAATTGTGCAAAACTCATCCAAATTTACAGCAACCATAAAAATTTACACTAGTACAATTTATTTACATTTTAGTTTTTTATTACTATATCTATACATATCTCGAGAGTGAGGGAAGAGCATGGGTGATGGTTGTGAGGTGTGAAGAGAGAGAAACACTTAAAAAAAATAAGAAAATTTGATATTTTAATAAAATATATTTAAAAATAGATAATTCGATATAGGTGTTTTTCAAAAGTGGTTAGGTAAAATAGAAAAAATAAGTTCTAATACTAAAATAGCCTTGTGTGTGCTTAGAAGTTTTTCTATATTTTTTTGTCTAAAATTTTTTAAGTAGTAACTGTAATTTTTTTTTTGAACGTGTGTTTGAAAGTGGTGTAGTGATATATAAAAAAGATTGGGTAGAAAAAATAAGATGAGCGTGAGGGGAAGGAAGAGTAAATTTTAAGAGTTCTCTTAGTTTTTTGTTTTAAAAAAACTGGAGGTGTTTTATTCGGATGAAAATGAATTAAAAAATGGCTAAATATTAGAGAATAAAAAGATGAATGTGAAGGGAAAAAAACCTAAATTTTAGGAGTTATATTTTTGAATTCAAAAAGATAATAGCTATAGGTGTAGTAGAAAGTATAGATAGATTGATTATTTGTTTAACAATTATGACCATATTTTAAAAAGAAGTGACCCTTCATTAATGAGAGTATTTTTGAACCATAAAAAAGTCAAATTTAAAGAAGTGAATCCTCTTATAGATAGTATAGATAAATGAAAATTTTTGCACAAGTTCATATAAATGCTTAAGCAAGTAAATTGTCAACTTAAGTGCAATCATAAACTTATTTGTAAATAATCTTATAGTTTAACCGACACTTATTGGTGTTTTTAATGAAAATATTCAAAATTTAAATCTCCCTTCCCTAACTATCAAAGTATCAAAAAAAAACAAAATTTATTTTTGAGTTTGGTTAATGAATGTCTTTAGGATATTTATCAATAGATTATTTTTAAAAATTGTTGATACAACTTTTATGAAAAATATAAAAAGTTTGTTAAAAAATCAGTTTTTTTTTTTCTTTTCCTATAAAAAGTTTCTAAATATATTTCATAAACTAATCCTTAGGATATTTGTTAACTTTTTCCTTCATTTTTATCCAAAAAAAAAAACATTATCTTTGAAGTACTATAAACCCAAATAAAAATAAATTTATCAAAATTCATTGTCCCTATTCATTTCTATACATATATATATATATATATATATATATATATATATATATATAAAATAAAAAATAAAAACAAAAACAAAAACACGCACGCACGCACGCACGCACGCACAAACACTCTGTGAATAGTACATTTCCAAAGTAAATTTGGGTAAGTTGACACAGTACACTCTACACAGCAAAAGCAAGAGACCACCTTTGTGATCAGGGGACACTATGCACTATATATAAAGCTTTAACTCTCAAATCAAAAGTCCCCAAAGCCGTCCTTCTCTCCAAGACTCCAACCCCACTCTCTCTCTCTCTCTGTTCAGTTCCTTCCTGTGACCTTCCTTCCTCAATGTGTTCCTGAACTTTGCCAACCAATATATTCAAAACCTCTTTCCCTTCTTCTTCATATTCTTTGTCTCTGTGTTTTGTTTTGTTCTGTTCCGTTCTACTTTTACATGCAGCTGCTTCAATGGGCAACCTGTGTGGCTGTCTGGCTCCCAAGCCAGTGAACAAAAGGAAAGCCACAAAGAGACTTGCCAGTGCAAACAACACAGCAGCAACACTGTCTTCCAATTCAAGCAACAGGTGGACTCGAATTCGATCATCGCGTAAAGAGAAATTCGTTGATGATGCTTTGATTCAAGAACAAGCTCTTGCTGCTGCCGCCACCATCATTTTGCAACAACAGCACAACGGCTCTCTGCCTTTCGATCGCTCTGCTTCGCTTAGGTACCCCAACTCTAAGAAGAATCAGCTGCCGCGGAGTTCCAGCTCCAGAGCTCGCTTCCTCACCGACCCTCTTCTCCAGCCTCAGCAGCTTGTTAATCAGGTTTGCCTTGGCCTCTGCCTTTCTGGGTTTTTTTTCTTTTGGTTGAAAGTTGTTGAATTGGATGGTTTTGTTAGAGTTTGGATTGTTCATCAAGTGTAATATGTGTTTTTTTTTTTGGGAATGGTAATTAAATAATGAATACTTGAAGGCCTTACCAGCTTGGTAATCAGGTTTGTCTATCTGGGTGTTTTTTTTAGTTGAAAGTTGTTGAATTGGATGGTTTTGTTAGAGTTTGGACGGTTCTGTTTCTGGATTTCTCTTTCTTTCTTTTTATTTTTTTTATGGGTTTTTGGGTTTTCTTGCAGTGGAGGTGTTGGATGTGGAAATTATGGAATTGTATGGTTGTGATGCTGAAATGATGATATGATGTTTAAGACTTCGGATTTTTTTTTTTTTTTGGGGGGGGGGAAGGGAAATATAATAATAAATGCTTGATGGCCTTCAATTAGCTTCGATATTGTTTGCTTTGTTTTGTGTGTGTGAGCATTGGTATGTGCTGTGTTGCTTTTGCTATCTTAATGGTTGATTGATTAGTGATTACGATGTGAATTGGGAGAAGGAGTCCTTAGTTGATGTATTTTCTTATGTATATAGATATTAATACTTTTGGAATATGAATTGACTATTCTGAGTATATTCTTGACGGTCCCTGTATGAGATGCTCTTGTTTAAGCCCGCATTTGAATATATTAGTGGGGGCATGCAATTCTCTATAGTTTTCATCTATTGGATTCTCGTTTAACAAATTAAAGTTCATCGAAGAGGACTCTCAACAAAAAATTTGCAGGTCATGACACTTTGGTGCAGAATCTACGTCTCTAATTCTCTTTGCTATCTAATGTGCGCCACTTGGGACAGCCCTAGTCTCTTTCTTCAATACTCTTAAAAGAACCATTGCGTATGTCCACTCCTTTCTATAGTGGCTAAGGATGCATTTTTGGTCTGCATCCTAAAAATGGTTACATGACCTGAACTGCTATCACTCTTATACTAAATTTGTGATGCAAGGGTAAATGCAGGAACCAATAAAATTATAGGCAACGAATGGCTAAACATTGGAATGGTTTCTCTTTGTTCTATGCAAAACGTAAATCATGACTGCTCAGTTAATCTAAAATAGTTACAACTTTAGACATGACAAGTCTTTATACATAATGGTGGTGTGAACGGACTGTTTGGAATAAAGTATGGTGTCTTAAGTTTCAAATTCTTGTTATGCTTTTCACCTCTTATCATTTTTACTTGCTTATGACTCCCAAATATTTCTGTTTGACAGGATATAAAGCTTGATGATCTAGAAACCAGCCATTTTGTCCTTATCCATGGAGGCGGCTTTGGTGCGTGGTGTTGGTATAAAACTATAGCACTTCTAGAAGAAGGTGGTTTCAAAGTATCTGCCATAGACTTAACCGGTTCTGGGATTCATACATTTGACACAAACAGCATTACAAGTCTTTCTCAATATGTGAAGCCACTTAATGATTTTCTTGAAAAACTTGCTAAGGACGAGAAGGTTCTTTTCTATTGATATCAGCTTATTCTATTTATTTAAATTTTTATGTGTTCACTGTCACTACTTTTTTCTTAGGGGGAGAGAGGTATTGATGTTACCATGAACAGTTTACTACCAACTTCAAATAGAATTAATGAAAACAAGATTTTTAACTGCTAATCACCATGGTGTGTTTCTTCTTACACATTAGAGTTGCTCAAAATTATAAAAGCTAGGGCATTTACTTCTCACCTTTTTGATGTTCTCTTTGAAAAGAATAACATGAGGTGCTTTCCCGCTCCTACTAGCAAGATCTCTGCCATTTTTAAAAAATTTGAAGGCTTTGCCTTTCTGGGGATTCATGAGATGAACAAAACTACCTAATGCAGAAAAAAATGAGATAGAAAGAGAGAGTGATGAACAGAATTAATCCAACTTGCTCTTCTTATAAGAATTCGAACTTGCTGTTGGGTTGTTGAGTTCAAAATTCTTAATGGAAATTGGAATCATGGTCACACTTTTAGCATATAAAATGATATTAACTACATTTTGAAAAGGAGGTTATGTGTCACACTGCTAATTTGGAAAACAGTAATTAAAAAGCTTTTAATGGTTGTACTCAATCTATATTAGTCATCTAGAATAGTGAATTCTGCTGTTGAATTGCTGTTGCTAGTTGTTTGCTATTTCCGCTTAGGGTAAAACTTATATACAGTTCCTTAGGTGTTGTATCTTAGGTTCCCCAATTGAATTCAACCACAAGTTTGTATTGACAAATGCAGTAAAAACAATGTTATCTTTTCCAAAGACTATTAAATTCAACCATGTGTTTCAATGGTCAATGCAACCATATGGTTGAATTTAATTGGAGAACCTAAGCTACAACACCTATAAAATTGTACCAAAGTTTTACCCTTCTACTTATAGCTTTTGGTTTACATTTGTGTTATTTGATGTTTGAATCTGAATTGGTACTTAAGTTGACAGAACATTTCCTCTTCTTGAATAGATCTCTTACATTTTCTCTTTTATCTTTTTGTTTTTGAAATTTTATATAGGTGATCTTGGTGGGACATGATTTTGGTGGTACATGTATATCACATGCAATGGAAAGTTTTCCTTCCAAAATTTCAAAGGCTATTTTTGTTGCTGCGGCTATGTTGACTAATGGACAAAGCACTCTTGATATGTTCACTAAACAGGTTTTCCCTTCATTCTAGTATAACTGAATTTCATTAATTGTTTACATTCTTTAAATGATGAATCTCGCAATTTGAAACTTTCTTTAAATGAAGTTTGCTTTCTTTTTGTGAAACATCCACCCCCTCCCCCCCACACCCCCCCAAAAAAAAAAAAAATAATAAATAAAAGTAAGCATTTTCCTTTTTTAATGAATTTTATTACATTATACAGGTACAGTAATTAGGAATACTTTTGGGTTGAACTGATTCTCAAGATTTCCTTGCATAACTTAAACCTCTCGGTTTGGAACTAGCATTGTGCCTCCACAAATGAGTTACCTGTCATGACCTTTAATGATGCTGAATGCTTTCTGTAATTTGTAGTTTAGCTATCATTTTCATATTTATTTTTATAAAGTATTAAGAGCGCCCCCCCCCCCCCCCCCCCAAAAAAAAAAAAAGAAAAAAGAAAAAAGAGAGAGAGAGAAGGAAGATTAAAAAAGAGAAAAAGAGAACTCGCTTTTGCTCTGAGATATTAGTCAAAATCTTGATGGAATGAAATTACACCCTAGCTTGACTCGAGGCCAAGAATAAAATATTAAGTTGAGAAGTAGTTCTAGGCTCTGAGCATGGTGCATGCCTTATAAGCCTGACACCATGACGATGAGCCTTGGTGATTCATAAGATGCATATTCTAAGAAATTTCAACCAATGACCATTGCATTCCTCTTATGATAAGTTCGTCTATAATAAAAAAAGGATATATTGTTGTTATTTTTGAAGAAAAAAGTTTAGATATATACATTGTCTGTGTTGACATTGATTAATAACTTAAGTCTATTGCAGGCAGGATCAAATGATCTAATGAGACAGGCTCAGAAATTTTTATACGCAAATGGGAATGATCACCCTCCAACAGCTATTGATCTAGATAAGTCATCGTTGAGGGATTTGTTATTCAACCAAAGTCCTGCCAAGGTATAATTTACTTTTAATATAAAATTATATTGAATGTTTATTCTTTGATGAGGTGATTCGACTACTTTGTAAATTGAAGTAGTTATACATGATTGCAAAATTGGAAGACTGTGTTACTGCATAGCTTGTTAGGAAAATAGATATGCAGACATAAACCCATATGTACTTGTGGAGAAGGATGAAGGTGAACCTGCATGCTGACAGTGTTGGTACCTGGGTATTGTCTTGACTGATTCTTCACAGTTAAGATTTAAGAATATCTATCTGTGAACATTTGAACATTGTAGGTTGTAGCTCTAAACGGGTTATCTCCATGACATTGGTGATGCTGATAAAGGACTTGCTAACTTATTTTGCCCTACTGCCAGTGAGTTAAAGCTCAAATCCCACCACTTTGTGTTGGGGAGATTACACTTTAGGGAGATTTCAATTGAAAGCCCTAATGGGCTTTGATAACAATTTTGACATAGGATCTTTAGGAATTCAGAATTAAATTAGGGTTCTTGACGAGATCGTTAGGGATGTTGAATAGGGTTTATGTTTAAGGGTTTAGGAAGGTTAAGTAGTAGAAATATTGGATCTTGAATTAATTTGAGGGATTTTTGGTATTAAAATAATGAATAGAATGAGAAACAAAGAAAGATAAACCATAGACAATCATACTTGGGAAGGAGAATAAAAGATCACACTTAGAAAGGAGAAGGCAATCTAACCCTCAAAGCTTAAAATAAGTTGTTGGAGTTTTGCTAATTTTAAATTTCTCAATTTTTATCTTTATAAAACAAATGAAACCTTTTTTATAGGCTATTGCCAAAAAAATTCCAAGAAGAATTAGGAACCTTATCCTAGAAAGGCTAAGACTCTTCATAGTAACAAAAAAGTAATTAAGAATTTTTAAACCAAATAGAAAGGGATCTTGATGAGCTGGCTACCTTGTTGCACATCATTGTCAGCTCTGATACCACTTGTTAGGAAGATAAGGCCTTTGGGAGACTTCAATTGAGACCTTAATATAACATATAAAGGCACCACCTTATAACATACAAACGATCTTGGAAAGATAAGACCTTAAGACTTCAATTGAGACCTTAAACCTATGGGTTTTGGTCCTTTTTCGAAGATCATTTGTATAGGGCTTAATAGGCTTGCATTTGCCCCATGGGCTTTCTTCCTTCACCATGTTTCACCCATGGGATCTCATATGCCATCCAAAGGACCAGAGAACCATGTGTTAGTACTTAGTCCCACACACTCATCCATAGGATCCCCATACATTCACATCACCTTGCCACCATTAGTCTTGTGTTGCATCATTCTTATTTTTGTGGGTCTTTGTCCAAGTTCATTTGTATAGGATTTTGTGGGATTGCATTGTGCAATGCTCACTTGTCCAGCCTCTAAGCACACACTCTACCCTTGCTTCAACTGCAAAAGGGACCACTTTGCTACTCTGCCACCGTCGACTCTCATACCACTTATAATGACAACGGAAGTTGTGATAGCACTTGTTGTGGAAATTACACCATGGGGAGACTTCAATTGAGGCCTTAATATAACATATTGAGATATAACTTACCTCAAGTTCCGTACGCTCCACGTGGGACTTCCATTCACACTTGTATACCCAACACTCCCTTTCTAAGAGCAAGGTAAATGGTGAGTTCATGGATTCAAGATTCACCAGGTGCATTACTTATTCAAAGAAAAATTTCTTGTTTCTTACTAAATTGTATAATTGACGATTATAAAGAGACATGAAGCTCCAAGTCAATATGTCTTGACTCTTGACTGTGTCTTTGCAATGAGTGATATTTGTATGTGGTGGTGTGCACATTGAAGCAATTGAAAAATCATAAAACATGATGAAGATTTCTTTTTTCAAGGATTAGCGGAACACTCTGCAATTGGCTAAATGTTTTAGAGTTTCAGTGATTTTGAAATGGATGTTTTATAAGGTTCTTCTGTGTTGGGAAGAAATTTCTGGGAAGTATGACTTTTAAGTGGCTGCTATTGCTTGCCATGCTAATTTGATTTGCGTTCAACGGTGAAGCAACATTCATTCCACAAAAGTCTGCATTACTATTTTTCTGGTCAACTCTGTAGATTTGAATTTTTTGGGATGTGCACTTGTTCATATTAGGGAAGTTTGCAAGGCCCATCTCTTTATGTGGAAGTGAAATTAAATGTCAGCATGAAGCGGCTTTTTTTTTTCCAAGGGAACGAAAAAACAGTTTTATTTTGGAGTGCACTGCTTGCATTGTCCTTTATTTTTTATTTGGGGTTACAAATAGAGGACACAATTGAGTAGCACATAGAAGCCATTCTAATAGAAGTTGCAAACACTCATTTGGTTCTTAAATTCTGGTGTTACATCTCTCTTTTGTGTGTGTGTTTGTGTGTGTGTATAAGAGAGAGACTATAGTGTCGTTTCCCTTCTTTTAAAACTTTTTCCTTTCTGTTTCTACTATTCTTGATGATCGCATTCTGCTTCTACCATTCTAGGATGTTGCTTTGGCATCTGTTTCAATGAGGCCAATACCCTTTGCACCAGTTTTGGAGAAGCTCTCTCTTACTGACATGAAATATGGATCTGTGAGGCGGTTTTATATTGAGACTCCGGAAGACAATGCAATATCCAGCACTCTCCAAGAGAGCATGATAAACTCAAGCCCCCCAGAACAGATCTTTCGGGTAAAAGGCGCTGATCACTCGCCGTTCTTCTCAAAGCCTCAAGCACTACACAAGTTATTGGTAGAGATCTCAAAGATCCCCTCAACTTAAAAATCAGTCTTGTAGGTAGATGGTGTCCACAGGTTTCTTCATGCTAAAGCTCCACTGACATGATATAGTCAAACTACTGGATTCAGTAATGTATGCACTTGCATTATAACAGGGTTACGAGTAATGTAAATGCTCGTAGCATTGAAATAATTTATCTAGCGCTTCACTTTTTTTTTTTTTCCTGAGTTTCTTCCCAAGCAAGATATGTTCATATGTATGGTACTGAAAATTCAACATGTTTTGAGGTAGTTTTTCTACCATTTTGGTGAATTCATTTTTTGGTAAATTTTGGGGGAGGGGGTTCAAACCCTGGATATTGGACACCACCACTGCCATTTTGGTGCATTCTTTTTGTATATGTTGGTCAAATATATCTCATGGTCTTTTTGAATGGTTGATCGGATCTAGTGTATCTAAAAGTCAACATAAAGACATATCTATTAGGGGTATTTAAAAAAAAAGGTGAGGGGTGGGGAACTGAACAATGGCATCGAAACCGACCAATTTGTAAGCTTTATGAAATATTTAGCAAGGGCATGACAACACAATTAACATCTCTTCTAACCCAGCTAAAAACACACTAGATAAAACATTTGCTAAGCTCAAACATATTACACAGAGAAGTGGAAATAGACCATTCCGTAAAAAATAAACCTGAATTTAAAGCATCCAAAAAAGGAAAATTCTAGTTTCTATTGAAGTGACCCATAAACCATAATTATGTTCTAGTTCCCATGAAACAGCTTTTCATAAATTAACTTTTCTTCTTCTTTTTTATAATGATTTTGCCCATATTCTCCACCAAACAGTGGCTTCAGTCACCAGATCTACCCTCCTGCAGTGGAGCAAAGCTTTATGTGCAAGATATTAGTAGGTGTAGTAGTGGTCCAACAGACAGACACACACTTCATTGCAACTGTGAATTTGTCTACATTCTTGATGCTTTAACACAAATTTTGGGTTTTAGCTCTTTTTCAGATAAAGTTTTTAGCTACCTCCACTTATTATCTTTGGTATTCCTTTGCCTCAGCAACAAGAAAGCATTAAAGTAGAAGCAAAGTGCACTACAACTACTCTACAAGGGTTCCTCCTCACTGAAGTTTCTTCTTCATAAATATTGAACCCTTTTCTTTGCTTCTTTTTTTTTTTTTTTTTTTCAACAAAATTATGAGTACAGGGCTTAAGTACTAACAAAATTTTTCTAAGGCTCCCACATGTTTTTTGACGTACAAATTGTCTCAATCATGCATCTGTCAGAGTAATTGGATGGTCACAATCTTTCTTTCTTTTTTTTTATATGAATGGTCACAATCTTTATGCTGTTGTCATTGGCTTAACTAAAATAATAAATAAATAAAAGATATTGTTACCTTTAGTGCATGTCTGTTTGTAGGCAAATTTTTAAGTCTTGTTTGGCACATGTATTTAAATATATATTTTCAATTTTTAAACAGTATTATACATATTTTTACACACTTTTTTACCCACATATATTTTTAAAAAAATTGAAAAATGTGTTTTTAACACACGTACCAAACATGGCCTTAGTTTTTGGAATATAGGTTCTTTAAAAAAATACTGCTAAAAAAATATTTTTAAGATCAATTTGTTTTTACTTTTGTTAAATAAAAAAAAAAAATTGGGGTTTTAAATTGTCCACCCAAATAAACACAATAAATTTATTAATTAATACTTCAGGGTTTTTTTTTTTTCTTCTTTTAATACTTTAAGGTTTGTTTCACCTAAAATTGAGTTTAGTGTACACACTGCTTATCAAAATTAAAGAATTACGAAAGCACATAAATTTCAGAGATCTAATTTTATTTGTTAAAGTGTCAGGTTGGTAGAAATCTTTTTACTTTTTTTTTTGGAAAATAAAAATGAACAAAATTGGCTTTTTAAAAAACAAGTTTTTTTTTTTTTTTTTTGGTCACGTATTTAACCTAAAAATTATAGTTTTTGACTCATCTTTAGGAAATAAATGATCAAAAATTACGGGTAAATCTTATAAGGTTTTTTTTTTTTTTTTTTTTGAAAAACTACGGGTAAATCTTATAGGTTGTTAATTGTCGGTGATTGAATTACATCAAATGTCAGATCAAATATAGTAGTGTCAATACCATGTGAGTCCCATGACTTTGCCAACTAAGGCCGACCCTTTAACCTGACTCAAAAAGCCAGCTCACACAATGGCCATGTCAATTTTGCCACAGCATAGGACGATTGCAATTAAAAAACAAAACAAAAAAAACAAAAACCATAATGACATTTGGAGCTGTTTTAAAACTTTGATTTGGATTAGAATTTAAGTTAGTGAACGTTTGGATTGAGTGAAAAGTGTTTTCAGCTGCCCGTGCGTTTTTAGTGGATTTGTACACTATTTATAAGTACTTTATTCAAAAAAAAAAAAAAAAAACCATAATGACATTTGGAGCTGTTTTAAAACTTTGATTTGGATTAGAATTTAAGTTAGTGAACGTTTGGATTGAGTGAAAAGTGTTTTCAGCTGCCCGTGCGTTTTTAGTGGATTTGTGCACTATTTATAAGTATTTTATTCAGTAAAAAAAATTTTAAATTGGGTTCTACGATACTATTTATACATTTAAAAATTATTTTGTTATAGTATTTTCAATTTTTCAGTTTTCAATTTTTAACAATAAACAATATCCAAAAAGATGTATGGACAGTTTCTTATTATTATTATTATTATTATTATTATTATTATTTAAGTTTATTGTATGGAGTCTATGGACACGCTTATCTACAAATTTTTGACATAACTTTTCATTGCGGTGCAACAGTTGAGCCATACGTAAATGATGTAATTCAATGCGTATTGGTGTGTGAGTGTAATTCTAAGGGTTCATTTGGTAAAAGATTTTTAGTAATGTTGTTATTTTGTGAAAATATGTGTGGGTGAAAAAGTGTGTAGAAATATGTGTAATGTTATTTAAACAACAATAACAAACACCCCTTAAGCTTTTTGTTAAAATTTTCATTTTGATTATGCACTTTATTTTAGTTAATAATATGATGATGCCAGATATTACACAAGTAACTTATCTTCATGGGTGTCACTTATTTAATACTAAGGTCACATTACTAATTACTAATAGAAATGGAGGTAAGAGTAAGAGACCACCTTTTTCTTTCTAGCACCTTATAAAAAATGGAATCCAAAATGAATGATCAAAATAAAAATCTTGAGGCTAAAAATGAAAGAGTAATGATAGACACAACGATTTTCACAATAAATTTCACAGTAGTTGAATTGGCTGATTACTATTGATTCTCATAAAGACTCCTCATTGATACTACTTTATTATTCATTATTAACAATTTATCACCTTTAATAGATGTGAAATTTGTTGTCATTTGTGACGTGCCTCTAGACTTATTGAAAATGAAAATATCACACAATTTTACACACACATTGCCATAATTATTCTACATGTTAGACTATAATTTACTATCTCTTCTTATTAGACTCATTATTTTTTCTTCACCAATCACAATTTACCACGTAAGATTAAAATGCGTGTAAAAGTGTATAATTGTATTAAGATTTAAGAACGAAAATAGCCCAAACTATTAGTACAAAAGTACAAAAACAAAATTTATATTAGAGCTCACTCTCAAGTTGGCCAGCTCTCCCACCAATTTCTTACTTTTTTTTTCTTTAAAAAATTTGAAAGTTAAACTCTCCCTATAAATATATACACAATAAATGGCTTGGTTGCTTTGCTTTGCATTTGGTTCTCATTCACTCCCTCTCTCACTTTGCTTTGCTTCAAATTTGGGTCCTCAAAGGAAAGGTACGGAACCCAAACCCAAATCCCTTCTCATCTCAGATCCCATTTTCCATCACTCTCTTTCTCACTCATCTCATCTGCTTGTTTTCTTTCTTCCACATTTTGATATCATCCATGTCTTTCTTCTAAATTTCTATTGTGAACATGAAAATTTTGTTGTACAATTCGGATTTTGTAAAATGCTTGTTGATTTATGCATTATTTTTTTGTAGCTCGTAATGGGATTTACATAAAAGTGGGTTTGAATGTGTATTCTTTTGCTCCATCGATAATTGGTTATGTGAACTTGATAGGGAAGATTTTAAAATCTTGCTTGAAGACCATTTGGGAGTCTTTCTTCTTTTGTTGTTTTTGTTTTTAAGGAGAATTCCCAAACTGGGTATTAAGATTTAAGACCCATGTGTTTAGAATATAGCAAAAGGATGCTACCTAAGTTGGGTATTGAGAGTTGAATGAGTTAATAACTTAAGACATAGAGCAAAGGTCCATGTGGAAAAAGTTTATATGGAAGAACAGACCATTTTTATCCTAAGACTTAGAGAGATAAGAAATTTGTATGTTGTTGATGTCTTATAAATTATAATACCATCTGTTAAATCATATACTAGATAATAAAAGTTACGTGTTTCTCCAAATGGCTAACACAAGTGTTATACATGATACGGCGTGCTTTTGCCATATAGTGCACCACAAGTATATTAGAATATAGTTTGCCTTAGGTGAAATTTTTTTGATTAACCAGAATTCTATACAAATTTAAGAAAATATTTTTATTTAATTTAAATTTTTTTAGTGTCCTTTTGGATTAGTTTTTGTGGAGGAGCTTATTTGTTAAAAGTTGACAGAAGTACAATTATATTTAGAAAAGTGATACTTTAAAAAGCTATATATAAACAAATAAGCTAAACAAAAAAGCTAATAATCCAAATGCACGCTCAACTAGCATAATATTTTGTTTTAACAATAAAGTTGGTCTTCCATGTTGTGCTTTCACCATGTAACTTGAAATAATTATTGTTCTTTTATTTATACTATCTATTTAATTATTCAAATTCAATTATATTATTGAAATTTTTTCTTAGTTTACATGTGATTTTTTTTATTAATATGTGCACCACACAGGCATAGTATTAATTTAGAAAAGCCTAGCATTTGTGTGTGCAACATAAATCATCAGGTTGTAGGGTTGAAATACTCGCGTAGTGTGAAGGCAAGGTAAGGTGGAAAAGTGCATACGGATATACAGAGTCTACAGACTATATGGGACTAGCAACTACATGTGCAATTTAGTTATCTCATCAAGTAAGGTGCTCAGTTACCAATGTAGCTTGATATATTCAAAATTTTGATGCCTAACCACACTCACAAGGTAGAAAATGCATCATCAAGTTTTTGAACAAAAATTGCGCTCAAAGCCATTCGGTCAAAGAGCATATCTAGCTTGAAAAGGCATGCCTTGTGCTTGTCTGGGCCACTCAGAGACTTAGACACTACATGCTAGCCTACCAAGTCTGGCTTTTGTCCAGGACAGACCCATTGAAGTATATGTTCGACATAAAAAGTATTATCAAATGACTAGATAAATATAGTTCATTTAGGTGTCCATACATGAGTGTCTTCATGTGTGTCCATACATGTGCATACAGATAATAGATATGTGTACAAAGGCACAATCTGTGATTCACCTAGTTCATGGGAGAATAATTTATGACGCTTTCTGTATGTTGTATGTGAGTTTGGTGATGTTTTCTTGTACCTACTTCCTGTATGTGCCAAAAGCAGAATGAATTTTGAAGTTTGTAAGTTCTCATAATGGGTGATTATGCAAATTTAGGAAATCCTATTGAGTAAAGGAAACAAAATGGGACGTGGACGTGGTGTTAGCAATGGTGGTGGACAGAGTTCTTTGGGTTACCTATTTGGAAGTGGAGAGACCACTAGCAATGCCCAACCTGCTCAGAAGAGTCAGAACGAAGGGCCAGAAGTAAACAATGTTCCTTCTCAGAAGACTACTGCTGCTGCTTCTCAACCAATTGATAAGCCTATTCCAGCAGGTGTTCCAGGGCATCTTACAAACAATTACTTCCGGGCAGATGGGCAGAATTGTGGCAACTTTATCACGGTATGATCCTAGTGAAGCATGTAGAGATTATTTAGATTATATACAATAGTCATTTTTCCTAGATTTCTATTTTGTCTTTTTTTTTCCTAAATCCATAGGCCCTTTGGATTCTTTTGGGTACTCAAGTCTTGGGACTGATATATTTAGAGAAAAGAAACATATTATAAATCAGAATCCTTCTTTGCATTTGTTATCCAAGATAAAGTAAATCCACAAAATCTAAAAGGTATCAAAGCGGGGGTGATTGAAGTATGCTGGAGTAGAAAAACAATTCAAAAAGAAAACAACCAAGGTTAGCCTAAACTCATATCTGACAAAAATTACCAAAAAAAAAAAAAAAAGAAGAAGAAGAAGAAGAAAGAGAAAGAAAAAAGGAACTCCTAGAAGGTTCATCCAATTGTAAATATAATTGAGAAGTGATTTTGCAGGAACTGCATAGATGAAGGTATAAAGATCTCCTTCGTTCTATATGCTTACTCTAATTACCTTGTGGGGCTTGATAGTTTAGGTGGGTTCTTACTGAGAGAATGTGTATACCTCTACTTCTGTATATTACTCAACTTAGATGTAGCTTGTGTTTTTCTACATGATGGATTCTGTAAGGATCATGCCTGCTCTTTATCTAGAAACTTCCATGAGTTTTAACATCTCTTATCTTTATAAGTTTCCTGGTCAATTGGTCATTTGTAATTGTAGTTTGTGATGTTCTCCTAAGAGTGCTTGCTCATCACAAGTTTCTATCTGGGAATTTTCCTTGCAACATTTAGTGTGTTCTTATAGTTCTTCTTAGAATGGAAAACAAGGTCAGAACTCAGAAATTGGTTTGGCTTCATCGTAGTTGCAAATTCATAACTTTTAATACATTATGGATGGAATAACTTCATAAGCCTCATACATTATTAGTAGAATTACATAAGACCCCCCATCTGTTAGTATGGCACAAGGTGGGGGAAACCGGTGCTAATTACTGCATCATTACTAGAAGTCATCATTAAGCTTGATTTGGTTTTCCCCTTTTATCTGAAACTTTCGAGTGATTGTGTAATTTCTAATATGCATAGAAATACAATAGGGAGTTTATAAGCTAATATGCCAAGGACACCCAGCGAAACCAAAAGAATTCCATTTTGTTCAAGTGTTCAATAGCATTGAGTCCTTAGTCCTTTTGCCAAGCATGGTATGTTCCACTATAAAATTATGCCCTGCTTTTTTGTTCAGATATGATGTCCAAACTTATCCAAACTAGAACTGATATTGCAGCATATTATGAAATGCATGTGCACTTTGGCTTAAAATTGGAGAAATGCACTTAAACCATATCTTAATTCTTCTACCTATTGCATTTTGTCTCCTTTCATCAATTCCTTTTCAGTGGAGGATATCCTATTCATTGCAGTTTGGAGGGAGCATGTAATTTAGTTTTGATTTTTGATTTTGTTCTTTTTTCCCTGAAGAATATTGTTGGCTCTATGATTTGTCCTTAATTATGCAATTTGATATTCAAGGATCTCTTCTACAATCATAATATTTTGATGATGTTTTCAAAATGGCTTGCGAATCTGGGTGCAGGATCGACCATCTACCAAAGTTCACGCTGCCCCTGGTGGTGGATCTTCCCTTGGTTATCTCTTTGGTGGCGGTGAGAACTGATTTCTTTGATCTTCAAGGATGCACCAACCGTGCACTATTTAGCAGTGACCTCACTACTATGAAAATTTGTGTCTCTATCTATAAAGTTTGCTTTGTCCTTGTGCTGTGTAATGTGTTGCCTTGATGGAATTCATGTGGCCAGACATATGTAGTCTTGGATTTCATTATCAAAAGCTCGTCCTTGTTCAGTATTTTAGTCTGTTTATCAAATGTGTCAACTAAAACATTTTTCTACATTGTAATCATTTTTTTCCCAATGACAATTGATCATCATGCAAAAGAGACAGTAAATCTTCCCACTCATCACCATGGCCCACTATGAGCAATTGCACAAATTAAGCACTTAAGCTTGATGTGGCTATAAGCGAGCCAGCTAGAGTTGTGCTAATGAAGCAAACTAACATGAACTTTAGGCTGTGCCCTTGTGAAAAATTGATAACCAAATTCTGTTTCTGAGACAAAATACGCAGGGCTGAAGTGTCTTGTTGATATAAAACTTTTTACTCTCTTCTGTTTCAGTTTCTTTTTTTTAATTAACAAAATAAGTTTTTTTTTTTTTTTTTTTCTTTAAGTTTTCGACGTTGTTCTGTTTTTTTTTTTTTTTTTTTTTTGGTTTAAAAAATATTTAAATTAAATATAGGTTGTCAATTGTCTGTAACCAGTGGACTATTGACGATCAAATGTCAAATCAAATTAATGTTGGGCCTGGTAGCAACACCACGTGAGTCCCATTTTTGCCGGATTTGGATCCGAGGCTATTGCACCCTTCAATACCACATTGAAGGGTTGAGATTGAAATCAAATTTTAGTTCTATCCTTAGATTAAAATAATGATAATATCTTATCAAAAAAAATAAATAAATAATGATAATAATAATATTTTAACTTCATCTCTTTATCTTTTTACTATTTTTTAACTCTAATTTTTGCATTAGATCTAAATCCAACTAAGACCGACCTGTTAACCTAACTCAAAAGTGGATAAAGTTTCTCTCTAACCTCTGTCGATATATTTTTATTAGATGTGAACTTTGAAAATTTAATTATTAGATTGTATATTCTTATTATATCCTTCATTCTTGTACAATTTCAAGAAAATTAAAAATCAATATAGCTATGTCATTAATCAAGTGTTTATATTTCAATTTTTTGTAATCTTAAAAAATAATTTTAAAGATTAAATAGTAAATAACATTTAATTTGAACAAAATTTAACACGTATATTAAGAACATAAAGAAAATGCAATCCAACGATTAGATTTTCAAATTTCACATCTAATAAAAAAATATAGAATGAATTTGAAGAGTTTCTCTTCAAATTGTCCCTTAAGCTCACACACAATGACCATGTCAATTTTGTCAAAGAAACAGAATGATTGCAATTTAAAATGAAAAAAAAAAAAATTGAAAAGGACATTTAGAATTTGGAGTTGTTTTAGTATGGATTCACACTTGTAAACATATTTTGATACAACGTAGACACATGACAAGTAATGATTAGATTACCTTTACTAAGTTAGTTTTAGTGGTGGACTCGTGCAAATGATGTAATCATACATTAACAAATATGCAAATTGTGTTAAAACCTATGGGCAAATGTGTGGACTTAAATTTTTGTTTAAATTTTCATTTTGATTATGCCTTTTATTTTCGTTAATAATTTGATGTTGCTAGGTATTATATGAGTGATATAGCTTAATGGACATTACTTATTTAGTACTTAACAGTCATACACACACATATTGTTGCTACGCTTTTGTTGAGCCACATTATAGGCCATGTCACTTTTTTTTTTTTTTTTTTTAAACACTTCATACATTCACTATAATCAATAATTTTTTTCTCAATCTCCCCATTAAAACAAACGACTAATGTTTCATCGCCTTAAATTCAACAATCAATCCTCTTTTCTCTCTCCCTTTGACTTATCATGTCCTTATCAAACAAACAGCTAGATGTTTCTCCTATTTTTGACTTTCCAATTAAATTAAATGGTCCTATTAACGAGTGTTCTTAAGGCATTGGTTAATAAACCATTTTAGAAAATTTTTAATGTTATTTTTATGATAAATATAAAAAGCTGTCAAAAAAATCAATTACTTTTTTTCTTTTCAACCCTCCTCTAGTCCTCTGACGCTCCTTCTTTTGACTATTTTTCTTCCCATCAAAACATTCAATTGTCTCCCTTTGGATTTAAAGCCCACTAATTTAATTTTTTTTAAATAGATTTTGAATTGCTTTCTTTCCATCGTAGAAGTCAGCAAATTACAATTAGAATTGGAAAGTCCCTTTGAGGTCAGTGTTTTCTTTGCTTCCCCTGAACTTCTTTGTTTTTTTATTGCAATTTTTATGATTTGTGCTAGATTATATTTTGCGGGGTTGTAGATACTGTGTTTCTTTTTTTCAATTTTAATTGTTATTCTATTTCTTTGTATTCATGTTTACAATTTTTCTTTACATAATTGTTTTTTATCTATTAAAATTGTTTATTCTAAAGAATTGGAATGCATTTTTCTGATTTAGTCCATGGTCATTTGCCTCCCATTTGTTTATTTTAATTTATATTTGCCTTTGTTATTTTTTTAAATTAAATAGTAAATATTACATAAATCATTGCTAATTATCCTTTAATCTCATCTAAATATATGCTAATTTGTAACTTCTTTCTTAGGATACCGTGGAAGAGGAAACAAAATATCATGTGCAATAATTATGGTATTCCTCTTTTTCTTTGTGTCTAGGATTATAACTTAACTTTATATGGTTTTTTCATTAATTTTGGACAAATTATGACATAAATAATATTTTGGTAAGATAGACATACTAATTTCTTTTTTTTCTTTTTTTTTTTTACTAAAGATTAAAAAAAATCTAAGCTCTAATTCTTACCATTTACCATTTTTAAGGAAACAACTCTAGGACATTTGCGACGTTTAACTATTGCAGCCATTTTATGACTAAGAACATGTGTGCAATATTGCTTATATATTTTCCATGGTAATTTTAATACCCTTTACTTTGGAACTAATTTTTTTTTTTCAAATGAAACATATACCTTGATGTGATCTCAATTTTAGGAAATCTTGCAACCAAATTCAAATCATGCTAGCCAATATGTGTATATATATTATTTATTTATTTATTAAAACATAATAGAATGACTATGTACAATCCAACACGAATTAAATCATAGTATCTTAGTTAGCTTAAACTTATCTCATTATCAAGGAAAAAAAAAGCTTAAACTTATCTCATATTATGAGTTTAATATGTTCTTTATATTTATTAAAACATTTCAAAATGATTTTGTACCATTCTACATAAATTAAATCATCTTACCTTATTTATCTTAAACTTATCTCTTATTCTGAGTTCAATTGGGCTATGATATGTTGCTCTCAATCCATTATACTCCTTAAATCTAAAAAAATATGATAGAAATAACATAAGAAATATGATAGATAAATAAAACAAGAAACCAACTAAGCCACGTTGTTCTATTTTATAAAATGATTGACATGCTTAGTGTAATGCATTTTTTTTTTTTTTTTGGGTACTTTTTCTTCTATTCATCTACATAAGCGTTTTACAAGTTTTATAATTTATTGGATTGATTAGAATGGAAAAGGTTAATATATGAAGATTGAGAAGTGTTGTCAACATTTTAGCAACAATCTTTTGCGTTAGTAAAGCAATTTCAATAGTATTACTTAGAGATTTAAAACTATTAAACACATAATTACTACTTTTTTTCTTTCTTTAGGACAATAAGTGATAAACAGGTTTTGGGTTTTTATATTTTTCTCTTTAATAGTGTAATTAGTTGTTTTTGGTCATTTTGGGTGATGATACTGGTATTACTAATCAAATTCCCTTACATTATTTCCCTTTTTATCACTAATACTCTGTTTACTTTCACATAGATCACAAATATATATATATATATATATATATATAGATACACACACACATCTACTTGGATGATTTCCTTGGCAATTCTACAATCAGCAATGCATTACTCTTGCAGTATAATTTATAATTTATTGCATTGATTGTTGACAAATGATAATTTATAATTCAAGATCTTTCTCTCCTCCTTCTTACTAGGATGTATTTGACAACTATTATCATATTGTACAACACTATATGAATTCGATTTGCAGTTAATTTTTTTTTTGTTCAGGCTTGGTGCACCACTGACAAGTATACTTTGTTTTCTTCTCCTACTATTTTCTTGTCTGATTTGTTAAAATTTTAGAAATTGTGTTTGGCTTCATCTTGCTAGGTTATTTTTCATGATCATTGATTTATATGCTGTGATTTGGGCTAAAGATAAATACCTAGAAGAGATTAAACAAGATACAATTGTAGAGCTACTACATGAATCTTTTAGAGAACAAGATTATTAAATGTATAAATTTCTTAGTAGCTCAACACAATGAAGTGATTCCATGGTATGCAAAAACAAATATGAACATGTATAAACAATTTTATCATGAATACATTTGCTTTTCGCTACCTCTTTTATGTTATTCATTGATTGAGTAAGATCTACTACACATTTAGTTTCCTCAAATTTTCATATTTTTTAAATTGTGTGGAAAGGAAAAAAAGAAAAAAAGAAATCAGTATATATTTTTGGAAGACAAAATTCTGCAATAGTTGATTTTCATATATGAGTTTAGTGATTATGAAAATATAAATTGTTATAGGCATATAGCTTTGTTTAATAGTTCTTATATGATAAAATGGAAATAAAGTTTGTATAAATTGCTCATTAACTTCTCTAAAAATGCAAAATAATGTTAACTTTCATATGAAAATTAAGATTCATTTTCATGTTCTACTCAACATTATACATTCTCCAATTTTTTTATTGTATTTTGTTTTGATGCATATCTCACTATATTATTACATATTAAAAATATCTTTCCATATATAATAATTGAAAGTAAAATGCAACATGTTTCTTTGCCAAAAAAAAAAAAATCAATATATAGACTTTTTTACTTACAGAATATATATTATATATTACAATATAATCACCTTATTTTGAGATGAGTTTGAGATTATTATTCGCTTAACAAAAAAATGATGTCAAATTTTCATGCGCAATTGCGCAACTTTGCGACTAGTTACTAATATAAATTGAGATAAGAGTAAGACAATGTCGGGTATTATATGAGTGACGAATCTTAATGGATGTACTAATTAAGTACTTAACTGCCGCAATACTAATAGAAACACTAATAGAAACGGAGGTAAGAGTAAGAGACCACCATTATTTTATAGGACAATTATAAAAATGGAATCCAAAAAGAATGACTAGATGAAAGTCTTGAGACTAAAAATGAAAACCCAATTTTAAGTACAATAGTGTAAACAAAATTGATTCCAGTACTTTGTTCATCTCTCATTACTGCTTGGGGTCGAATTGGGTGCGACGCATTATTAATATCAGGGTTGGCGGAACTATCTAGCAAAGGGATTTAACTCGTCACAGTAGAAAAGTGATCCCTCTCCAAATTCAACTTTTTTTTTTATTCGGCCAAAAAGAGAAAAGTAAAAACAAAAATTTATATTAGAGCTCAATCAATCAATCTCCAGCTGGACCAGCTCTTCCACTAATTTCTTTCTTTTTCTTTTAAAAATTTGAAAGTTTAATTTTTTATTTTTTATTCAAAATTTGAAAGTTAAAAACTCCCTATAAAGTAAAATAAATATACACAATAACACTATAATTGACTTGGTTGCTTTACTTTGCATTTGGTTCTCTCTCTCTGTCACTCTGCTTTGCTTCAAATTTGGGTCCTCAAAAGAGAGGTACGGAACCCAAACCCAAATCCCTTCCACCACTCACCTTCTCATCTCAGATCCCATTTTCCATCACTCTCTCTGTCTCACTCATCTCATCTCATCTGCTTGTTTTCTTTCTTCCACATTTTGATATCATCCATGCCTTTCTTCTAAATTACCACTGTGATTTCATTTTCTAGTACAATTCGGATTTTGTGAAATGCTTATTGATTTATGCATTATTTTTTTGTAGCTCGTAATGGAATGACATAAAAATGTGGGTTTGAATGTGCACTATTTTGCTCCATTGATAAACTTGATAGGAGATTTTAGAACCTTGCTTGAAGACCAAATTATTTGGGAGTCTTTCTTCTTTTGTTGTTTTGTTTTTTGAGGAGAATTCACAAACTGGGTATTAAGATTTAAGATCCAACTGTTTAGAATATAGCAAAAGGAAGCTTCCTTAGTTGGGTATTGAGAATTGAATTAGTTTAAGAACTTAAGATAGATTGCAAAGGTCCATGTGGAAAAGGTTCATATGGAAGAACAAACCATTATTATCCTAAGATTTAGAGAGATAGGAAATTTGTATGTTGTTGATGTTTTATAATACCATCTGTCAAATCATATACTAGATAATAAAAGTTTCGCACTATAATTTCTCCACGTGGCTAACACAAGTGTTATACATGATTAACCAAAATCTATAAAAATTTAGGAATATTTTATTACTTATTTTAAATTATTTTAGTATCCTTTTGGATTAGGTTTTGTGGAAGATCTTATTTGTTGAAAGTTGACAGAAGTACAAAATAATGCTTTAAAAAACTGTGCATAAACAAATAAGCTAATGGAAAAAAGCTAATCCAAATGCACGCTCATCTATTATAATATTTTGTTTTAACAATAAAGTTGGTCTTACATGATGTGCTTTCACCATGTAACTTGAAATAATTTTTGTTCTTTTATTTATACTATCTATTTAATTGTTCAAATTCAATTATATTATTGAAGTATTTTCTTAGTTTACATGTGATTTTTTTTTTTAATCAATATGTGCATCAGAGAGGCATAGTATTAATTTAGAAAAGCCTAGCATTTGTATGTGCAACATAAATCATTTGGTTGTAGGGTTGAAATACTCACATAGTGAGAAGGCAAGGTAAAGTGGAAAAGTGCATATGGAGGTTTAGAGTCGACAGACTATATGGGTCTAGCGTAGCAACTAGCAACTACATCTGCAATTTAGATATCTCATCAAGTTGGGTGCTCAGTTACCAATATAGCTTGATATTATTCAAAATTTTGATGCTGAACCACACTTACAAGGCTTATAGAAAATGCATCATCAAGTTTTTGAACTAAAATTGCGCCTGAAGCCATTCGGCCAAGAGCATATCTTCCTGCGTGTCACTCATTGTTGCCCCCCAAGTCCCACTTATCAAAAACTCTTTGCTTGAAATGGCATGCCTTGCACTTGTCTGGGCCATGCAGAGACTTAGACATTACATGCTAGGCTACCAAGTCTGGCTTTTGTCCAGGATGGACCCATTGATGTATCTGTTTGACATAAAAAGTATTATCAAATGACTAGACGAATATAGCTCTTTTAGGTGTCCATACATGTGCGTCTTTGTGTGTGTCCATACATGTGCATATGCAAATGTGTACAAAGGCACAATCTGTGATTGACATAGTTCATGGGAGAATAATTTATGATTCTTTCTGTATGTTGTATGTGAATTTGGTGATGTTTTCTTGTACCTTCTTCCTGTATTTGCCAAAGCAAAGTGAATTTTGAGGTTTGGAAGTTCTCATAATGGGTCATTATGTAAATTTAGGAACTTCTACTGTGTAAAGGAAACAAAATGGGACGTGGACGTGGTGTTAACGCTGTTGGTGGACAGAGTTCTTTGGGTTACCTATTTGGAAGTGGAGAGACCACTAGCAATGCCCAACCTGCTCAGAACCAAGGGCCAGAAGCAAACAATGGAACTTCTCAGAAGACTACTGCTGCTGCTTCACAACCAATTGAAAAGCATATTCCAGCAGGTGTTCCAGCGTATCTTACAAACAATTACTTCCGGGCAGATGGGCAGAATTGTGGCAACTTTATCACGGTATGATCCTAGTGAAGCATGTAGAGATGATTTAGATTATATCCAATAGTCATTTTTCCTAGATTTTGATTTTGTCTTATTGTTTTTCCTAAATCTATAGGCCCTTTGAATTCTTTTGGGTACTCAAGTCTTGGGACTGATATATTTAGAGAAAGAAAAAGATTAGAAATAAGAATCCTTCTATTTGCATTTGTTATCCAAGATAAAGTAAATCCACAAAATCTAAAAGGTATCGAAGCGGGGGTGATTGAAGTATGCCGGAGTAGAAAAACAATTCAAAAAGAAAACAACCAAGGTTAGCCTAAACTCATATCTGACAAAAATTACCAAAAAAAAAAAAAAAAAAAAAAAAAAGAAGAAGAAGAAGAAGAAGAAAGAAAGAAAGAAAGAAAGAAAAAGAAAAAAGGAACTCCTAGAAGGTTCGTCCAATTGTAAATATAATTGAGAAGTGATTTTGAAGCAACTGCATAGACGAAGGTATAGAGATCTTCTTTGTTCTACCTGCTTACTCTAATTGCCTTGTGGGGCTTGATAGTTTAGGTGGGTTCTTACTGAGAGAATGCATATATCTCTACTTCTGTATATTACTCAACTTAGATGTAGCATGTATTTTTCTACATGATGGTTTCTATAAGGATCATGCCTGCTCTTTATCTAGAAACTTCCATGAGTTTCAACGTCTCTTATCTTTATAAGTTTCCTGGTCAATTGGTCATTTGTAATTGTAATTTGTGACATTCACTTAAGAGACTGCTTGCTTATCACTAATTTCAATCTGAGAATTTTCCTTGGGATCATATGTGCTTGTCAAATGAGTTGGTAGTATCTGCATTGAGTGTGTTCTTATTTAGTTCTTTTTCAAGAATGGATAACAAGGTCAGAAATTGGTTTGGCTGCATTGTAGTTGCAAATTCATAACTTTCAATACATTATGGATGGAATAACTTTCATAAGCCTGATACATTATTATTAGAATTACATAAGACCGAAACACCCCCCCCCCACATCTGTTAGTATGGCACAGGGTGGGGGGCTGGGTGCTAATTACCGCATCATTACTGCAAGTCATCATTAAGCTTGATTTGGTTTCCCCCTTTTATCTGGAACTATCAAGTGATTGAGTAATTTCTAATATGCATAGAAATACAAATGAGAGCTTATAAGCTAATATGACAAGGATGCGCTGGGAGCCAAAAGAATTCCATTTTTTTCATGTGCTCAATACAATAGCATTGTGTCCTTTTGACAAGCATGGCATGTTCCACTGTAAAATAATACCCAGCTTTTTTGTTCAGATATGATTTCCAAACTTCTCCAAACTAGAACTGATATTGCAGCACATTAAGAAATGAATGTGCACTCTGGCTTAAAATTGGAGAAATGCACTTAAACCATATCTTAGTTCTTCTACCTATTGCATTTTGTCTCTTTTCATTAATTCCTTTTCAGTGGAGGATATCCTATTCATTGCAGTTTGGAGGGAGCTTGTAATTTAGTTTTGATTTTTGATTTTGTTCCTTTTCCCTGAAGAATACTGATAGTTCTATGCCCTAAGTGATTTGTCCTTGATTATGCAATTTGATTTTCAAGGATCTCTTCTACAATCATAATATTTTGATTATGTTTTCTAAATGGCTTGCTAATCTGGGTGCAGAATCGACCATCTACCAAAGTTCAATCTGCTCCTGGTGGTGCATCTTCACTGGGTTACCTCTTTGGTGGTGTTGGGGACTGAATTCTTTGATCTTCAAGGATGCATAAACCGTGCACAGTTTAGCAGATGCCATTCGCTATTATGAAAATTAGTGTCTCTATCCAGAAAAAAGTTTGCTTTGTCCTTGTGCAGTGTAATGTGTTGCCTTGATGTAATTCATGTGGCCGGACATATGTAGTCTTGGATTTCGTTATCAAAACCTCGCCCTTGTTCAGTATTTGGTCTGTTTATCATATATGTCAACTAAAATATTTTTCTACATTCAGTCATTTTTTTCCCAATGACAATTGACCATCATGCAAAAGAGACATTAAATCTTCCCGCTCATCACCATGGCCATTTTGAGCAATTGCACAAATTAAGCACTTAAGCTTCATGTGACTATAAACGAGTCAGCTAGAGTTGTGCTAATGCAGCAGACTAACATGAACTTATGATAACCACATACGCTAGAGTTGTGTTTATGGTGGTATACACAGCTTGATCAAACCTATTTTATAAGTTGTCCTAGAGAATATGAATGGAGTGTGTTACTGTGTATGTGTGAATCAAATTAAATAAACCTAAGTAATAGTAAAAATAAAATCAGGGAAGTAAATAATTATTTTTTTAGAGAGTTTTAACTTATGGCGTCCGCTTTTGATGATAATTCTTTATTATCAGGCCAAGACACCAATCAGTTTTTGGTGTAGGCAGAGGTTGAATTCCAAATTTCTTATACAACAATAAAAGATTTTACCGGTTGAACTAACTGGAACCTACAAGTAAATAATTAAACATGAAGAGAGACCTATTGGCCACCCGCAATACGAGCTCATTAGATAGCTTTAGCTAGTTGTGGACTGACCTATATGGGTGTCTGTACACTTCAGCAATCTCCCTCTCTAATCCAATTCTTTAGTTATAATTTATGCCAGTCAACTTTGCTCAAAGCTCAAACTTCTCTTAGGCATAACCTTAGTCAATCTTTTGGTGGATTCGTATTAATGTGAATATTTTTTCAATAATTTATAAACGTTGTTCAACAACTAGTTGTAGCCAAAAATATCTCACATCGATGTGTTTTGTGCGTGAATAATACATAGCATTCTTTTACTCAAGCTTGATGCACTCTTAATTGTCACAATAAACTACATGCTCTCGTCTTGTTTCAAAAGTCTTGAAGAAACTCCCATTAAAAAAAAAAAAAAAATCTTGGAGAAACTGTTTCCAAATCATCTCTTTCCTAATTTTTGTTGTGACAATATTATACTCATCTTTAGTTGTATTGTAGATAAGATAAGGCACTTTTTAGTTTGGACAATTAGAATACTACTCCCTCTACGTAAGTAAACAAGAATCCAAAACTAAAAAGTGGGTTCCAATTAGCTGAATTGGTAAAGTTTTTAATGATTGAATAAAAAATCTGAGATTCAATCCCCGTTTACAACAAAAATCGTTTGGTGTCTTGGTCTGATGATAATCAAGAGCGGACGCTATAAGTTGAAACTCTCTCAAAAAAAAAAAAAAAAAATCCAAAACTAAATGTTCAACCAAGAAGGTCACTCGCTATATTGTATAGCCTAAGGCTACAACTAATTTTGTAATTAAACTTTATTCATTTTTTTTGTTAAAACTGGGAATAAGCATAGATTAGGAATTAATAAGATTGTTACAAAACATATCAGACTTGTCAAAAGCCAATAAACTTTTCACCATAGGCGATGGTTCCATAAAAACAACAAAAGGAGTACTAGCACCTGATCTCATTCTAGCCAATGCATCAACACATTGGTTAGCTTCATGGTATATGTGCTCTATCCGTTTGTTGGGGATAACTTTCAATAGGATTTTGCAGTCAGATAATAAAGGTTCCATTAACAAATTTACACTATTATTGTTCATCAATTGGACAACACTCAAAGCATCCAATTCAATGATTTAACTGCTTAAGCTCCTTAGCAAGAATTAGTCCATCCCCAAAGCCCATAGCTTTGCAATGAAGCTAATGGTGATGCCAAGGGATCTAACGTAGTAGCCTCTAATCATGTCCCCATTATGATTCCGAATCTACAAATTTTACCACCTTTAGACAAATGTCTTACAAAAGCTTATTTGACTTTTTAACTATATATAATTCATGTTTGGGAACGGCTTGTGTCCAGTGGCCAGTTCCACTAGATACGTTGAGATATGGACACGTGTTCGCATTGTAACGTGTCCAGTGGAATTGGCCACTAGACACAAGCGCCACCCTTCATGTTTAGTAACTTTCAAAGCTACAATATGCTTGCACTTGTTTGAAGTGACCACCAAGAAATATAATAACTAGCTTAACATTCTTTAAGTTAATCCTCTCAAGTTGCCACTCAATATACTTATTTTGTGACAACCATAATTTCCAATTGATTCAATAAATTTAAACACATGATGTTTATATTATTGAGTCGGAGAATTGTGACATGATCCTTATGGTGTATTGAACAATTTCTTCTACAACGATATAATAATGTAGTAATTGATATATATATATATATATATATATATTATTTTTTTTAGGTGATAAGTAATCAAAATTTTACCTAGTAAATTATGAAAAAAACCAAACCACATGAAGGTAAATTGTTAAATTTACATGTCAATGTTGATAAAATTTCAAAGTAAAAGGTTTTCCACATTTTTGGATGTTTGGCCCAACTAAAAATGTTGGTCAAATTGAAAACAATTTAAATTCTACAAGTATAAAACAAGTTTTAGGAGTTTAAATTATAGTGGATTTTGGTAACGTAAATTTGATGGCACTATGTATTTATGTTTACGATATTAGATTTTGTGAGATTTTACTATTGGTATGATAAATTTTGTGTTCACGAACATTTTTTTTATTTTAATATAAAAATAGAATTTTGAAATTAAAATTTTTTCCCATAAGAGCCAAACGTTTAAATATATATATTCTAATATAAAAGATAGACAAAGTTATAGACGGTAATAGCGGTGTAGTAGAGCATACAAAAACCTCAGTTTCCAAACACTCCCAAACCAACTCCTATCCCAAACCCATTACCATACACCTAGGGTTTCTCTCTCTCTCTGCTCTGTTGCAAAAAACTAGGGTTTGGAAATCCATTACTGTTGCAGAGAGCTTCAACAATGACGACTGTGGTCCCCACCTCCGAAGAAGATCCCGCCCTCGCCGTCGTCCGATTCACTTCCGAGCTCGCCTGGGCCGACGCCGGCCCTGAGGTACCTACACCCCACACCCATCTCTCTCAATCACGCCCATATATATAGGAATCTATGCGTGTATATATATATATCCTAAAGATTTTGCATAATTTGCGATTTCTATAATTTGTACTCAATTCGATTGTAGAAATTTATGAAGTTGTCATTAGATTTTGATTTGTTGTCTAGTTCTGTAAATTCTCTGTTTGGATACTTAGAAAATGTGGGAAATAAAGGGAATTGTAATATGGGATGTCAAGTATTTTCTTTCTGTGATTTGTCTAAGGAAAATTTTATTTTAATGTTTATGTGTATGTTTTAGAGATTTGGTGTATGAAATTGTTTATCTGGGTCATTGGTCAGGTTGCCGAGCGGCAAGTTTCTACGCTGTGTATGGAAGCTCAAGAATGCATCGTAATGAACAAGTGGCTTGAGTTGGCGTCACTTATGCTCACGTCTGCTGACTTGATATTCTCAAAGGTTTCCGACAAAGGTGCAAATGCTCGCTTTTGCTTCATTTTTTTTTTTTTTTTTTTTTTAAATTTTTTCTAGAGAAGTTTTGTTTTGATTGAAAATAGTGTAAAGCATTGCAACACTTTAGTGAATGATATGTGGTAATGAATTTGTGTTATGTTAACTGCTTCTCTCATGGTTGTTTGAACAATTTGATGGTTTGTAATTTCCATGGGGATAAGGGTTGGGATTGGTCTTTTTGGTGGTAGATAGTACCCGTTATCGGTATTGGACAGGCTGCAGAAGTTTGACATGAAGTCAAATATATGGATATGAGGAAGGATTTTTAAATTTAGCACATTATCAGGAAGCAAGTAGCTTGAGTACCTACCAATTTGTTTAAGTCATGGCTAGTTTGGGTGATTGATTTCAGATGTGCTTGTTGTTAAGTTGTTGGTCTATGGAGGGGCTTATTTATGATACGAATCCAAGACTGTTTAGAGTAAAATAAAAAAAAAGAACTTATGTAAGAATTGGAAGCTAGAAAGCTTTTTAAATGCTGCATCCATTTCCTTAGTCAATTTATGTACTGAAATTAAATATTATTTTTGCCTAATCTTTTACAGTAATATGTTTCAAATTATATGGTGGCCATTGTAGACTTTGTCAATCATGTAATCTGATATTTGGTGATTAATTTACTAACAATGCATATGTTTATTTTTATGGATCCTCATCAATGTCATCATTCAATATGAACATGAATTACTGTGTTTTGTTTTCTACCACAGATCTTGAGTGCATCTTTACTGTTATCTGCAATCTTGTTACGAAGTCTGAAAGTCCAGATGAAGAGCTTGAGATGGCAAAGCTTATATCAGCAAAAATTACTCATCAACCAAATGATAAACCTGCATTGCGCTTAAAGATGTAAAGTCACATGATTATTGTAGTTTTAATTTTAAGGTTTCGATGACACTATCTAATTAATATATATGTTTTCTCTATAGTGTGTTCAACCTGTACAATCTACTGGGGAATCCATACAGCCGGTTCCATGTTTACATGAATGCCCTAAATTTGGCACTCAATGGGAAAGCCACTGAACATATTGTACCTTCATTCAGAAAGATTGATAGCTTCCTCAAAGAGTGGGGTATTGGGATCTCGGATCAGCGAGACCTTTTTCTGACCATATCTAATGTTTTGAAAGAAAATAAAAGGTATGATGGGAAGGGTTTCTCTTACCCAAAACTGAAATTATTTATCTTTGTCTTCCTTGGATGGGAAACGTTCTTGTGGTTTCAAGTTATCACTAAGTACCGACCTAATAAAAAGGATTCTTAGTGTCTATGCATGTCATTATTAACTTTTTTTTTTGTTAAATAATTTCAGCTCTGGAAAGGAGTCCTTTAAATTCCTGACCAAATACTTAGCAACTTTTTCTGGTGAAGATGCACATATAATGAGTGAAGCCAAGGAGGAAGCTGTGCGCACAATTGTGGAATTTGTGAAGGCACCTGACATGTTTCAGGTATCATCTTATGGAACTAAATGACTTTATTGGCTACTATGACTAAGTATGCTGCTTAACATTTCTGGCTTCTCTGTATTAATACTATTTTGTTCTACTAACATTGTAATAGTATTGTATACTATAACCTATCAAAAAAAAGAAAAGTATTGTATACTATATAAGTTCCTTTATAATTATGCTAAAATATCTTCCTTTTTGGTCTCAATAATTTATGTAAGATTGTTTTAAATGATATAATGGTGCCTGACTCTCTCTTTTTCTTTGAGCGTTTAGAGAAATGAAAATTTTGTATCTTTTTGTGTATTAAGTGAACCCAAAAGAACCTTATTTATTGTATAATTGAGGGGAGGGGGGGGGGGGGGGGGGCTTATAATGTAATGGTGTGAGGCGAACTGTGAATAACTGAGTACATCTTAACAAAATAGCCATAGCAGCAATCTAATGAATCTATTTAACTAGTAATTGCTTGCAAGGTTAACTTGAGAAAATGCAATGCTGTATCACTTATTGTTTTTCCATCCTTTTCTTGTTCTTAGATAGAGAAACTTGAGTTGTGTGATGTCTTACTTTTGGAAGAACGTGACCATATTTTGGAGTTAACTTTAATGCTGTTTGTATGCTTTTTGGCCACACTGAAGTTCACTTTTGCCTTTGTCTAAGTGCATCAATATATGCATGTCTTCAGTATTTTTTATCTCTTTCGCCTAGATTTTGCTCCGGTTTTTAGAAATGTGGAAATGAATTTTTATCTATGTTGCAGTGTGATTTGCTAGATATGCCTGCTGTGGGGCAGTTGGAGAAGGATGCTAAATATGCATCGGTGTATCAGCTTCTGAAAATCTTTCTGACTCAGAGACTTGATGCCTATTTGGAGTTTCAGGCTGCAAATTCTACTTCACTTAAAAGCTATGGTAAATTTTCTGTATTGTGTGATTTTAAATGAGCCAAGCCTTCTTCACCTTTAATAACTTATGTGCCTTGCAATGGTCTAGGTCTTGTCCATGAAGACTGTATCACGAAGATGCGATTAATGTCATTGGTGGATCTTGCTTCAGATGAATCTGGCCGGATTCCATATGCTCTCATCAGAGATACACTGAGGGTAAATTTACTTTACTGTTCTGCATTTGTTGGTTTTGTTATTGTCCTGTTGCATTTATTTTAATTGATTTAAGTTGCAGATCAATGATGATGAGGTGGAATTATGGGTGGTTAAGGCGATAAGTGCCAAGTTAATTGACTGTAAAATGGACCAGATGAATCAAGTTGTTATTGTGAGGTGAGTCCATATCTCTTTGTGGTGTAGCTTTGATTATAGCAAGATCTGATTTCAGTTCTTAGGTGTTTATATATGGTACATAGCTTATAACCGATGTCAAGTTCTTGTTCTTTTACTGATTCATGGTTGATGTGCAGCCGTTGTACTGAGCGTGTTTTTGGGCAGCATCAGTGGCAAACACTTAAAACAAAGCTTTCAACATGGAGGGTAAAGAACTTCCCCCATTTTCTTTGAAATAAATATGCACCCTTTGTTATTTACTTTCCAGAAAGAGTTTTATATCAATATATAGTAAATATCTATTTGGCTTCTGGCTAGTAAAGAAAATTAATGTTGGTCTTGGAGAAAGTTTAGTCTGTCAATAAAATGAGAGATTTCTGAAGTTGTTGGGTTTTCTCTGCAGATCTGATTCTCTCTGGATTTCATGTTCACTAATTGGACATTCTTTTATGATTATTGACGTAAATTGTTTATCAGATAATGATTAGATATAACACCACTATATTCTATTCATCAAGCTTCTGATTTCATGACAATTATGTTTTTAGGGTAATATTGCAAGCGTCATCAGCACCATTCAAGCCAACAGGATCACTGAAGATGGGTCACAGGCAATGCAAGGCTTGATGATCCGTTGAAGCGTTCTTTTTATTTTTATTTTTTTAAAATTAACATTTAGTATGAGAGACCTTTGTCAAGAGATAGCTGAAGCTGTGATGTGATGCTCAGTTACAGACTTGTGATTCTCATTTAATTTTGGAACTTAAAAATCCAAATGTGTTGGAAATTTTGACGGAATGTCAGTATGAGCAGTTAATTTATTTGGATCCATGTTATGTGCCTTCTCAAAATAGCATGGAAGCGGTCTTATTGAACAAATAAAATTATAGAATGTTGATCTGAAACAAGTAGTAGTAGTAGTATATATTTGAAGCATTATTTGATATCATTGATCGATCAAAAGAGAAATACAAATATTAGTAGTAGCAAACCAGACAAGGGCTGTAAGGAGACAAGGAGAAGGCAAAATGATGATATATATATATATATATTTATATCGATAAACTTCAATCTTTATTGAAAGAGGAAAAGACTAACAAAGACTGACATCTGCCATACAAACCTCCAAGAGAGTTTCAGGCAGGCTGTGGAAATGAAAGCAAAAAGACGCAGACGAAAAAGCAAAAAGATGTAGACGAAAGACAAATCCTAGCTGCTTTATGAGCAGCAAGGTTACAAAGCCTACTAGTCCAGCGAAAGGAACAAGAAACAAGACTCTTTCAAACTTAAAATATTATAAATCACGTTACTAATAGACCATTCAGGAGTGAATTTAGGTGAGAAGAGGGGGTCAAATTAGGCTCTAGCGTCACACTCGAAGATAATATGGCTTCAATTTTCATAAATAGCCGACTGCACAGCCCATAGGATAGAGCTTGCTTCTGCAATGATAGGGGAGCAGACTGGGATCAGCTTTGCCCATACTATAGCAGCGTCAGTATTGATCCGTAAGGGAGGGTTAGCATTTGGATGGGTTGTCTGCGGATGTTCTGAGCTCGTTAGATTTCTAAATTCAGCAAACTTGCGATGAATCTGTTTGATAGCTTCCTGGATTTCAGTATGGATCCCCTGGTGAAAAGATTGGTTTCTAACATACCGTATTTCATCAAGAATAAAAGCCATTTGGAGGGATATGAGCCATACATCTTCATCGGGGCAGTTGGCTTTGGGAGGCTCAAAAACTAGCTTGATGATACTTTCAGGGGTAGCTAGTTGGTGTTCTTCAGGCTTGAAGCCCCAACAACAGGTGTACCGGAGGGCTCTGGCAATAGGACAAGTTACGAAGAGATGAACAAAGGATTCAACTTCTTGTTTGCAAAGTTCACAACAAGAATCTTGGATCGGCATTCTTTGCATGAGATTTTCTTGGTGGGGAGAACGTTGTTACCCAATCTCCATAAGAACATCTTCAATCTTTCTGGTGCTCTAGCCTTCCAAAGTTTTTTTTCCAAGGGATGCCTGTGGGAGGGGTTATGGAAGTAATCTCGCTCTCAACTCGATAGGCAGACTTGATAGTGAAAACACCTTTGGAGTTTGGTGTCCAAATCAACTTGTCTGGCTTGGACCTAATAGGAATAGGGATGGATAGGATAGCCTTAGCTGATTCATGATCGAAAAGCTCAAGAACCATATTGGATCTCCAAGCATGTTGAGCATGGTCAATGAGCTGAGAAACCATAAGATGGGAGGAAGCTGATCCCTCATTTTTGGGCTTGGGTTTGAATGTTGACAGCCATGGTACCCACGAGTGGTTGTCCTGCTTGGAGGTGACCATCCAGGCTAATTTTGAAAGTAGAGCATTATTGTTATACTTGACCCTTTTAAAGCCTAGGCCTCCTGTAGCTTTTGAAGCACAGAGCTTATCCCAAGCTCTCCAAGCTAAAAACTTTCCATCCTTCTCCTTAGGCTTCTACCAGAATTTTCTTGTGAGCGCAGCAAGCTTGTCACAGACAGAGATAGGGACTTTGAATGAGGACATGGTATAGTTAGGAATGGTATGAGCAACAGAGTTGATGAGAGTGCATTTCCCGCCCAAGACAAAGTTTTACTTCTCCATCCTGATAGTCTTTTTTCAAGCTTGGTTAGTGAAAACTAAAGTCCTTGAAAGGGGACCTGGATAGAAACATGGGCGCCCCTAGATAAACTGCATCTTTCTTGATACTCTTCATTTAGAAAATGTGTTTTATGGCTCTTGCTGTTTGCTTTTGATTATATTTTGAGAAGAAGATTCCGGATCTACTGTTGTTTAGCTTCTGCCCAGACCAGTGGCAGTATTTTTCCAAACATCCCAGTAGAGTCGATGCATCTTCTCTAGTGGCTTTAGAGAACAAGATGATATTATCAGCGTACATAATGCGGGAAATAGCTGGTCTGTTGATGCTGGCTTTGACTCCATCGATATTCTTTTGGTGAAATTCATGATATGAGCCTACATAATGAATGAGTGTGAAAGTCTAAAGATTATTGACTTTAGTTCTTGCTAAGTATGAAAATTTCATTTCAAGAAATCATATTGCCACAAAGCCACAACTATGTAAGAGGCCCATAAGTGATTCTATTTTATACGAAAAACACAATAATCCCACTCCCATACAAAAAATATGTTAATTTAACATATGCCAAAAATCAATTTTATATATTATACTTTCTATTGCAAATGGAAGTGAAGTCTTCAACTTGGGGTGAAAAATGAAATACGAAATAAAAGGAAAAATATATGCAAATTAATTTATAGCATCCTTTTGTTTAGGAAATTTTAGTTTTTACAAATTTGATCTTACAGCTAGGACTTTATAATTTATAGAGGCACTCTCTTTTATTCTAAACAGGAGGGGGGAATGGATTGAAGTTGACCGAAATAGACTAAAGTGGACTGAAATTTTACACTAATGTTGTTCAACAGAAGCATAACAATAATAAATGTTAGAGCTATAAACTTTATTTGGTAAGTAGTTATTGATAAATTAAAAAAGGACGTAAGTAGTGGGTCTAGAAGAGAATTAGTAATAATTTGTCACATCAAAAGTTTGTAAAAATATTCTAAAAAGTGTTTTTAGCATTACTCTATATAGATAGGGTACACCCCTAGTATGATCTAAATAGTGTTAATGTGCTCTAGCTCAAATCAAATGGTATCTCCCCTCGAGGTTGTGGGTTCAATTCTCATTGGTGCATGTGAAACTTACCCGAGAGGGGGAAGAAGTCCCAAACAACTGCATACGTATGTGAAGAGTGCATGACTTGACTATTTCCTAAAAGAGTTAAATTTGTTGCACACAAATTATTTTATACACACTACACAAAAGAAATTAAAGTCATGATTTCTAACTTGTTGCACACACTATTTTACACACCCCCAAAAGCAACTAGAAATCATTACTTGAAGTCACGATTTTAGTTGCCTTTGGTGGTGTGTAATAACCACCACTCTTTCTAAAAACTCTAATGTCTTATATATATATATATTAATTAGAAACTAATGTCTTCTATATATAACTCTAGAATTACAGAAAGTATTACAAAATATTTCACAATTGTTAAATGACTAATTGTCCTAAACTGCATATGCATGTGAAGAGTGCATGACTTAACTATTTCCTAAAAATTCTAATGTCTTGTATATATAACTCTAGAATTACAAAAAGTTTACAAAATATTTCATAACTGTTAAAGTGGCTAATTGTTAATGGTAGATAAAAAAGAAAATGTATAAGAATCAGTAAAAATTTGTCAACTCAATTATTATGAAAAATATTGTGTTTGTAGCATTACTCTTTAATCTATCATAAAAAAAATTGACGCTTGAATAATAAGTTAATCTCTTATATATACCCACACACACACAAATACACAAATGGAATATTCCGAAGGGTATCCATTTTAATGCCCTTCTAAATTTAGGATTAATAATTTTTTTTCTTTCACAAGAAAATAAAAGTAGAATATACCCATAAGTTAGGATAGAGTATGACATAGACATACACAATGATAGTTAAAATAATGCAATACCAATCGGCAACCACCAATTTGAATCAGCTGCGTATTCAAGCCAGGTTGATAGTGTCAGCATATGTGTTAGGGCCACCAATATTCCTTAATTGTTTAGAAAATCACATTTTTTGACCAAACGACTCTTGGAGCAATCTGTATATCAAATCTGGAAAGTAACAAGGTTTCTACACATGTTGTAAGATTAAGTACAAAAAGGTCTTCATAATCTTTTAAAACAAGAACATTTATGATTTCAAAGACAAATCATTACATAGGAGAAGCCAGTATGGGAATTCCAATCACAAGTGAACTCACTTCTAACTGAGTTTTGTAGTCTTAGACTACAGTTCAGTTTTGGGGACTTGTAATTGCCGCCTCACTAATGCAGTGTAAATTCCATCCTGGCTGAGTAGTTCATCATGGGCGCCACTTTCGGCTATCTGACCATCTGATATAACTGCAACAGTGTCTGCACTTTGGACAGTTGAAAGCCGGTGTGCTATGACAAGAACAGTCCTTCCCCGCATCAGAGAATCCAGGGCATCCTATAGGTTGCATGAGAATTGGTTAATATGTTTGATAATGAACGAAATAAAACTTAGAATTATAGGCAGACAAAATCAGCATATTTTGTAGCTCTGTTCTCTCTCTTCTTTCCCTGAATTTTCTTCTTCTTTTTCTCCCTTATAGGAGAGAGATAAAATGTGGTTTAATACCTATAATTACTCCTTGGCACCGTCAACTTAAAGCAATACATTCCAACCAATGTACAACAACTGTATATTTTGTAATGAAAGGCCAATGGCAAGGAGTAGCTTCGAACATGCAACTTATAGCATTATTGGGAACTGTTGAAATGGCTTGAATTTCAATGACGGTGGATTAATATTTCGGCTAAGCAATAAATGCTATGTTGTATGAATAGTCAAGGAAAATGGCAAACAAAACCGACTTGAAGTATATTCATGCATTGCCGAAATTCTAGAACACTTGACATGCAGCCGAACATTCATGAATTGTCAAGAAGGCAAGGAAGCAAACCAAATTCAGGCATTCTTTGTTCCAGCCGAAATGTATGACTTTATAGGCCATAAATGGATGCATGCCTATGTGTGAAAGTGTGGCTTGATCAACAAAGTCAACAATATACAATTCCTTTGTATGTAAGCTTGCGTGAAGAAACACAACATCCATGCATTGGAGGTTTCATGAATTGTAGCCACTATTGTTGACTTCCTTACCAATAGAAGTCTCTAGTGTGTTGTATTTGTGAGGGACTTCGGCTGGAGCTTGGCTATAAATAGAGATGGAGCAAATGAAAGAAGCAGAGCGTGAGCAATAGGAGAATTCCAATGTGAGAGCCACGGAGATAGCAAATAACTTCTTCTGTGTGTGTGCACCAGAGTTAGGAAGTTGTGTCTTGCAATTTATCTAAATACAATAGGGTGTTCTCTATTTACTTGTGAGAGAACCAAGGGTGTATTTGGGGTTTGGTTTGTGTGAGAGTGTCTTCAAGTCATTGTTGTAATCTCCACAGTTATAGTAAAATTTATTCTGTCGCCTCCCGTGGACGTAGGCATATTGCCGAACCACGTAAATTCCTTGTGTCATATTATCTTCTCTCTCTCTTCTTTAACCTTGTGTAAACAGATTTATTTCACCCAATACGCACAACAGGAACAAGTTCAATGCTCACACTATATAAATCATTCTTGCTACATGTCATTGGCAGAGAATGCATTTTTATTTTCTTGATGAGACTGGATAGTAGGTAAATCCAAAAGGAGAAAGTGGAGGGGTATGCTAGAAGAACAGCAACAATGATGAATGGTTGGGCAGGAAGAAACTGGTGGTGCTTTAGAGGGGAAAGCTATAAGAGACTTTGAATCTTACAGAATCAAATATCTAATCTAATATAAAATATAAAAGCAGAGAGAATGTTCAATTTTGAACATCTTAAAGTGCCTCACGTTACACCAAATCACATCACTAACTTTGCACAAACATAAATCCTACAATTAAAAGTCTTCTATTGACCTAACATTGCACAAATATTAGTCCTGCAGCTAAAGGACTTCAATTTACCAAGCTTTGCATAAATATTAGTCCTACCTCTATTCTGCCTCGTATGCTTCACATAGTTTGAAGCTTTAACAAGTTGCCCATGGATGATGGGATTGTTTCGAGGTAAGTCCATCTTTAAGCCAAGATACCTCAGCTCAATCAAATTTCCAAAGGTGCTGGGCAATTGCGGACAGAATATTCAGTGAGACACCAAAAATATGCATAAATATGCCGACACCAAAATGCAATGTTATGTATGTAGGAGGTGTAATTTTTGTTTTGTTGGTTTTGTCACTGATTCTAAATTAATCAAAAGGTTAGAGCGTCAAAAACGTATAATTGGAGCCATGCTATAGTCCTCAACCTAAGAATTTTCCCTAAGAACAGTATCATTTGAATGGGCAAGGTTCCTCTCAATTTCAAGTAAAATGGAGATAGTCCGTTTCAGTGTTCATATTTTATTTGTTGTATCTAAAAGGTATACATGATGATGGCACTAGAGACATCTTTAGATTTGTAATATTTAAAATCCGAATCATGAAATCGATTCATTTGAGATGGAGAGGATCCTATTCCCATTTCAACTTAATCAGATTTGATCAAATTTTGTTCAAAATGTTATATGTAATATTTAATTAATTTATACTTCCTTTTCAACAAATGTGTGGTGTTTGAAGTTCAGGTGCCAATCCTATTTTTTCAATTAATTTGTACTTCCTTATTTCCACTTGGCTCTGATCTTTGTAATATAATAAAGTTGCAGGATGTCCACCGGTATGCTTCATTCACTGAAATGTTGGGGGCAGATAGTCTTGCACAGGTTCTTCCTGGAGTTGAAAACATTGAAGAAAGTAACAACTGCCTTTTTTTTTTTTTTTTTTTTTTTTTTTTTTTTTTGTGTTTCACTTCCTGTATGGTGATAAAGTTTATCCATCTAGGCAAAAAGAAGTTAATTGTTCTGATAAATAGCTGTAAATAATTTTGTGCTTGCAGCAGAAAATATTCTGGTGACATTTTTAAGATTCAAAACTTTGTTTTGCATAATAGTAATAGGAACAGTGACTGTAATAACAATAGATCCAATGGAAGCAGAGGTCACTAGTTTGAATCCCCCCCCCCCCCCCCCCCCTCCTCTCCCGTTGGGCCAAAACTAATTAGAGTAATAATAACAATAACAGACCCTATGGGAATAAATCAACTCAAGAGAAAATTAGCTGTTAAAGCTGATAAAGAGAAATAGGGGCAGCATTCATTCAAATTTGCCTTCCAATGAACTCTCCTTGACCTCTGGAACAATCTGTTATAATACCAAGGGAAGGGGTGTAGTAACTTTTTTTTAACCATATGAAAGGACTACTAGGTTTTAGGGATTTAGATAGTAATGTCATAAAAACTTAAAATTATTTGTTTTCTGCTTTGTGTTAAGCATTTTTTCTGGTTTGTGGTTGCTTGGATGTACTCAATTGAGAGGTTCACCTAATAAAAATTATTTATGAATTTGATTTCTGACTTTAAGGTGATTTCTACTTGTAGTAGTCCCTGAGTAATAGGCATGCACTTTTTCAGGTATACAAATCTACAGCAAGTTCTACACAGGAGAGAAAGAAAAGACAAATGGCGTTCTTGCAATCCATGTTTCGAAAGTGGATGTTTAGCCTTACGCTTGTCTGGTGATCCTACTCTCTGTAAGTGCTTAGTTGCTGCTCTGTTATGATTTGCATATTCAATTGCATGAATAGAATGACTTCGAATCTTTTAACAAAATACTTTCTCCTAATTTCTTAGATATGATTTTGACTTGGCTTTCATTATGCTTTTGGAGCATTGGATATGTCAGCCAGAGATAAGGGATATAATGAATAATAGAATAGAGTGTAGAGCTCATATTTTTTAGGGTAAATATATGCTCCACCATCCTAAAATATATGTCTTAGTTTCTTTATTGGAAGGACCCAAAATAAGTATCCACTTTTCAAAGTGGAAATACTTCCACATTGTCTTTAACTATTCTTACTTTTTTAAAGAAGCAACAAGATTCTCATAAAAAGTTATACTAATCTCTAAAATAGGGTGAATGGCATTTTATGCAGTGTTGGTAAAAGCGTCAAATAAGCGTGTTTTGTGCTTCTTCAAAAAGTGCCAAAAAAGCTTGCCTAAAGCTTGCTTCATTAAATGAGCTTTTCTTTGAGCAAGCAAAATGCTTGGACCTTCGGGCTTTGAGCTTTGAGCTTTAAGTGTGCTTTTAACAACATTGATTTTATGAAGACTTGAACTTTTTAGAACCAAGACACTTTTTTTGGGACACAAATAGTGTATGTCATGCTACATGCTAATGGTGTTGCAGTGGAAAAATTACAGTTGAAATCAGTAATTTCTGCAATTATTAATTTCTTTTGTAGTCTGTGAAAACAATAAATTAAAATGGATTATGGAATGTAAACAGATGACTTGTATCTGTTGGCAATTGAAACCAGTTATTAAAATATTGCTATTGTCCTGCTTTATTTGGAATTATGTAGCATGAATTTTGTTACCTTCATCTTGGACATCCAATTCTAAACCTTACGCTTTTTATTTTTTTGATAAGTAACCCTAAACCTTAAGCCATTAAATGAAGAAGCCCAACTAAATACATAGTATCAAATACAATCATGGAAAAGTCCTAACAAGCTTGATGACCCAACCGGGTTTATATCTGGTTCTGGTTGGAAATATCTCTCTCTGAGAGATATATATATATATATATATATAATATAATATAAAAATTAGTGGTAACCTTGAAATGGTACTGGTTCCAAAATATACCATTCTAATAGACAAATTGGAACTGTCACTGGAACGTAATTGTCAATCAGAAACAACAGCAATATACTTCTACATCCCAGTCAAACAAAAAGGGGGTATAAGCCCATGAAAGTTATTTTCCAATGCCCAATTATTGAACCCATGAGCTATAGAATTACATTCCCTTGCCACCCAATCAAACAGAACAATTCTTCCCACCAAATGCTGAAACCAAATCCCTTATATCTTGAATTACCAAACTAATCTCACATGCTACCTCTGAGGACTGCTGCTTAGCATCTCGCACTACCACTCGGGCATCGCTCTCAATTGTTACTTTATCAGCTTCTGTTCTTTTACTGATATGAATTGCATTCCTGATTGCCTCAGAAAGCATTGGTGAACTATAGCTCACGTTAAAGGACCATACTGCAGCAAACTACCCTCTTCATGCCTCAGCACAGCTGCAGCAAAGGCTTTACAAGATCCCAACACAGCATCAACATTCAATTTCAACCAGTGTTTCTGAGGTGGAATCCACTCATAATTTTTCCTCTCTATATGGGATCTGCAACTTTTTAATTAAACCAAGTCATTCCTTGTTTTCCAGAAAGCCCCAAGAGTTACAACAGCCATCACAAACCATTCCTTCTCACACACTTCATCCCACCCTCCTCTCCCTCGAGTGCTATCAAAAACTTATCAAATTCCCCTGTTGTATCTGCTCCCAATGCGCCAATCCTGCAACTCCACAGGATTCCAAACCGTACTGCCCTTGCAAATACATATTTCTTAAATAAGTGCAAGGCAGTTTCGGCAATTGTGTTGAAATCTGTAATCATGATGCATTATTAAGATGGTAATTTACCTTTTGTTGCTTCCCATGAATTCTCACATAAAATGTGGACCATGAATTGAAATTTTTGAATAACCCAGTGAAGGTTTGTGACCTTGCAGCAGGTAGCACTTAGTCATAAAAACTTTTCTAACACTGAGGTCACATTTGGCTCCTTTTTGGCTAATGGAATTAAATTTTCACTACTGTCACTTGGCTTCTTTTCGGTTAATGGAATGAAGTTTGTAATCCCTTGTATGAAACTACCTCTTCGACAAGCTCGAAAGAATAATAAGAACTACTTTCATTTTATTGTGTTGCTTTTCAGTATTCTTGGTCTGATTACCAATCTAGTACTCCCATGGTAGACTTTTAACCCATATACTTTTTAAAGAGGACAACCAGATGACAAAGCACACATTCTCTATTCATAAAAGGAAAAATCTTAATTTACATTGCTGATACAATTTAAATATAAAAGTCCTTCATAAAATAAAAAAGAGCACACATTATTTTTATAATTTTCATTCTCCGTTGTACAACTCGTGGATGAACGTAACAATCAATGTTAGGAACCCCAAGGCAGTAGCAGCACATCCTATCACTCCCGATACATGAGCAACTCGTGGCCTCGTATGCATTAGCAAGACAGAGATCATGCTACTACAAGAATTTTGGCCTTTTGCGACCAATGTTTTAGCGACGACCAAAAAGTCATCACTATTAAGCACACATTAGCGACGATAATATATGGTCATCGCTAATAAGTGCATAGTAGTGACGACACTAAGGTAGTCGCTAATAAGTCGTCACTAATGTCATGGAGGGAATTTTATTTACTTTTGGAAAATGGAGGGAAACTTTTAGCGACAACAATAAATTTTATAACGACGACATTCCAGTCGCTAAAATAATATTTATTTTAACGACGACATCTATTGTCGCTAATAATCATTTTTAGTGACGACCTTGTGTGTTGTCGCTGATATGTGGCCAAAAATATATAGTAAATATATTATATACATGCTTTCTTTATCAGCGACGACACATTTGTTGTTGCTAATAGAAGGCTATTAGTGACGATATAACTTGTCATCACTGATAGTCACCTTTTAGCAATGACACAACATGTCATCACAAATATATCTACCAAAATATGATGGAGGGAAAATTTTTCACTCTCAAAAAGTGGCAAGAATTAATGGAGGGAAGTAGATTATATATTATTGACAAATTAGGTCATCGCTATTAGAGATCTTTTAATGATGGCAAAGGTTGTTGTCACTAATATGTGGCCAAAATAATTTTGATATAATATGATTTTTTTATTATCATATCCTCCAAATGCCTCTTAAAATATTTAAAATGACGCAAATTCCTTTAAAATATTTGAAATGATTAAAATACCATTAACCTTGTTAAAATGACCGAAATACCTCCAAATTTATACAATAACCTTGAAACCTCTAAAGTAATTAAATACTCTCAAATGTTAAATAAAAAAAATAAAAACAAAGAGACAAGGGAGGGCTTGTTGCTTCAAAATACTCTCAAATCATAATTTTACCCATTTGAAACTTGAAATCGATAAAATAACAAAAATCAATAAAGTTTTGATTTCACTCAAAATTAATACTGACCAATACTCATAGTTATCAAAATGCGAATCATATCGTGAATCAATATTTTATTTTTCTGTATCATGAATCGTAAAATATACAAATACTTAATAAAATTAGATAATATATATATATATATATATATATATATATATATATATATATAGATACATATATATGAAGGGTATATTCATTATAAAATCATAATATATTCAACTAATAACTAATTTAATCATCAATTATGTAATAATATTTAGCAAAACTAACTAAATAAATCAAATTGACATATATTTATAACATACATATTCAAATTGATTAATCCCAGAAGTGATAATACATGACATATGAGCCAAAATTATAGTTCTTTTAATCATCTTGCCTAATCAACTCTATCTAAGTCAATATTAACATCATGTTCATCATTTTGCAAAATTATTTCTTCTTTGAGATTTGCTAACAACTATGCCAATACCCAATAAGCAACTAAAAACCTTCCCACTTAACCTAGTTTCACCAAATCCAACGGTCTCGGGACCATCTATTAAGTTTGACCGGATTTGACCAACTATAACTAAACTTTGACCACACATTTCTCTAAATCCAACCGTCTAATTGTGACCATAATTTACCATAATTAACCTTTTATTACACTCTTTAAATCCGACGGTAGGATTCTAGATCTACGTACGGCGTAGGGGTGTCAAATGGGTGGGTTTAGGGTGGGCATAATTGGGTTAGGTATATAAAACCCATTTACCTAGGGGTGTTCACCAAACCACAACAACCGCACCAAAACTGCCTGCAAAATAGCATAACCGCACCGCAAGTAATAGTGCACCGCACCGCATGGTGCAGTGCGGTTTGCGATTTTATAATAAGAAAACCGCACAAACCGCACCGTACCGCACTCTCTCTATATATTAATATATTTAATTATTTTAATATTAAATATATTATTAATAGTTTAATAACCCTAGTTTTTTAAAAAAAAAAAAAAAAAAAAGTTTGATAACCCTAACAAGAGTTGATTAAGAAAGCCAGCCCAAAATAAAGAAAAACTAGCTCAATAGTTTAAAACTTGGATTAGAATAAAGGGAAAAATTAGTTTTGGGCTGGGTAAAAAAAGCCCAAAATTTGAAATATATACAACATTTCAAATCATTCAAACCGTATCTTATACACCGTACCGCATATGTGATCGCAAAAATGAGGTGCGGTGCGGTTATGGTTTTGGCTAAAATTTAAACCGCACTGCACCACACCGCACTGCACATTTGACCTCAAAAATAAAGTGCGGTGTAGTTATGATTTTAGCTAAACCGCACCGCAAAGTGCAGTGCTAAAAATGACCCAAAATCGCACTGCACTGCACCGCGAACACCCCTACATTTACCCATTAAAACTCATTTAACGAATTGCTTCTAACCCAAACCAACCCAACCCAACTATTATGGGTAAACCCCAGCCTACCCAATTACCCAATTATCAAAATTACCAAAATGCCCCTAAAGTGTAAATGACCCAAAGTACTCTAAAATCTTCAAAAATGACCAAAACACCCCAAAATCTCAAAATTACCAAAATAACCCCGAACCCCAAAAAAGACCAAAATACCTTCAAAACTCAAAAAATGACCAAAATACCCCTGAAACCTAAAAATTACCAAAATACCCCGAAAACCCAAAAAAAGACCAAAATACACTAGAAACCCAAAAAAATGACCAAAATACTGTAAAATGACCAAAATAGCCCCAAAACCAAAAAAAAATGCCAAAATACCCCCCAAAACCAAAAAATGACCAAAATACCCCCGAAACCTAAAAATTTTCAAAATACCCCCAAAACCCAAAAAATGACCAAAAAAACCCCTGAAACCCAAAAAATGACCAAAATACCCCCAAAACCCAAAAAAAAAATTACCAAAATACACCCTAAACCTAAAAAATTACCAAAATCCCCCTAAAACTAAAAAATAACCAAAATACTCCCTAAACATAAAAAAATGACCAAAATACCCCCCTAAACTTAAAAAATGACTAAGATACCCCAGAAACCTAAAGAATGATTGAAATATCCTCAAAACCTAAAAAATGACTAAAAGACCTCTAAAATCTAGAAAATTACCGAAATAGCCCCAAAATCTAAAAGTTATCGAAACACCACTAAAACCTAAAAAATTAGCGACATTCCCTCAAAACCTACAAAATGACTGAAAATGCCCTTAATTTAACGAAAATACCCTCGAAACATCCAAAATACCCCAAACCTTTATTTTGGTAATTTTAGAGGTTTCGGGTGTATTTTGTTCATCTTATAGGATTAGTGGTATGTTGGTCATTTTAGATATTTTGAGGGGTATTTTGGTTATTTTATAGGTTTAGAGGTATTTTGGTCGTTTTAGAGGTTTCAGGTTGTTTGTGGCCATTTTAGAGGTTTTAGGTTTTGGGTTTCAGGGGTATTTTGGTCATTTTTAAGTTTTGGGGTATTTTGGTCATTTTTTGGGTTTTGGGGGTATTTTGGTAATTTTTATGTTTTGAGGGTTTTGGTCATTTTTTGGGTTTCGGGGGTATTTTGGTAATTTTAGGTTTTGCGGTATTTTGGTCCTTTTTTTTGTTTTAGGGGTATTTCGGTCATTTTTTAGGTTTCGGGGGTATTTTGATAATTTTTAGGTTTTAGGGGTATTTTGGTCAATTTTTGGTTTTCGGGGGGTATTTTGGTCATTTTTAGGTTTCGAGGGTATTTTGGTAATTTTGGGGTTATTTTGGTAATTTTTAGGTTTTGGGGGTATTTTGGTAATTTTTTTAGGTTTAAGGGTAATTTGGTCTTTTTTTAAGGTTTTAGGGGTATTTTGGTCATTTTTAGGTTTAGGTGTTATTTTGGTCATTTTTTAGGTTGAGGGGGTATTTTGGTAATTTTAGTGGTTTGGGGTGTTTTAGGCAATTTTTATGTTTCAAGGGTATTTTGGTCATTTTTTGGGTTTCGAGGGTATTTTGGTAATTTTTAGGTTTTGGGGTATTTTGGTCTTTTTTTTTTTATTTTTTTTCAGGAATATTTCGGAAATTTTTTAGATTTCGGGGGTATTTTGGTAATTTTTAGGTTTTATGGGTATTTTGGTCATTTTTTGGGTTTCGGACGGTGTTTTTGTCATTTCTGGGTTTCGAGGGTATTTTGGTAATTTTGTAGGTTTTGGGGTAATTTTGGTAATTTTTAGGTTTTGGGGTATTTTGGTCTTTTTTTAGGTTTTAGGGGTATTTTGGTCATTTTTAGGTTTAGGTGTTATTTTGGTCATTTTTTAGGTTAATGGGGTATTTTGGTAATTTTAGTGGTTTTTGGGTATTTTAGAGTTGGGTGATTTGTAGAAATGATACTTAGATCATAATTGGGTACTCAATTAAAACCCAATAAATATTAATTGGGTTAATACCCATTTAACCCAATTAATAATTAGGTGGGTTTGGGTCTCATTTAAGTGGGTGGGTTTGGGTGGGCAAATGGATTTGGATTGATTTTGCCACCCCTAGACTATGGCTATGGCGCATGATGGACATGTGTCGTGTACTTGCATGGTAAAAAACTTTGATTGGCTCTGTTCTCTCAATTTGACCATCCAATTATTTTCAAATTTCGCCAACACCAATATTTGAATATTCTCTTCGAATCGAATGATCAAGATTTAAATATGAATTGGAGCATGATGAACACGTGCCATGTGACCCCATGAAGATTTGGTTAGTCTTGTTCGTGTTATCTAACCATCCCATTAAAATTATGTTTCACAAAGTACTTCCTTTAAAGTTATGTTTTCCCCTTGATGACACATGGGAGTGGTAGGAGTAGTTCAAAGTACTACCTTTGAAATTATGTTTTCCATAAAAAGTACTAATTTTCAAAATTTAATGTTTAAAGGGAAGATACTAGTAGGTGCTCCTCTGGATCAAACATTAGATTTTCGTTTTATCTTGACATTAACTCTTTCTAATCATGGGTTTTTCAAATGGTTTTCAAACTAAAGCTATATTTGTTTTTTCCTCTAAAATCAAAGTCATCAATATCTTAACACGTATTCTTGATGCATTTAAGATATCAAGAGACATATGCGCCCAAGGCTAGACAAGTATGTTCTAAAATGGCCAAAATACTCTCAAAATAACTAGAATGACAAAAATATTGTCGAAAATTGTAGAATGACGCAAATACCCCTAAATCTCTAAAATTACCAAAATACCCTCGAAATCTCTAAAATAACTAAAAATACCCTAAAACCTCTAAAATAACCAAAAATACTCCTTAAACCTCCAAAATTACCAAAAATACTCCCAAAACCTCTTAAATGACCAAAAATACACTGAAAAATCTCTAAAATAACAAAAATTCCCTAGAACCTCTAAAATGACCCAAATACCCTTCAAACATCTAAAATTACCAAAATATATTGAAATTTCTAAAATAACCAAAATACTCCTTAACTACTTAAATGACCAAAATTATCATTTTAGAGATTTTAGGGGTATTTTGGTCATTTTATCGATTTCGAGGTATTTTGGTCATTTGTTCAAAATTTCTTCGTTCGTACCGAACCGCTTGCAGAATCAAATCCTGTTCCAGTTTCAGTGTATTTTTGGTCATTTTAAAGGTTTTTGGAGTATTTTGGCCATCTTAGAGGTTTCAAGGTACTTTTACTCATTTTTTAGGTTTTGAGAGTATTTTTGTCTTTCTAGAGGTTTTAGGGTTTGTTTGGGTCATTTTAGAGGTTTCAAGGTATTTTTGGTCATTTGATAGGTTTCGGGGTATTTTGATCATTTTATTGATTTCGAGGTATTTTTATTATTTAGAGGTTTTAGAGTATTTTTTTTCTCTTTCTATAGGATTTGAGGGCATTTTTTTGGGGTCATTTTAGCGATTTCAAGGGTATATTAATTATTTTAGAGTTATTTTTGGGTATTTTGTTCATTTGCTGGTTTCGTGGTATTTTTGCTAATTCTAGTGGTTTTAGAGGTATTTTGGTCATTTTAGAAGCTTCGGGAGTATCATGGTCATTTTACAAGTTAAGGGGTATTTTTTGTCATTTCAAAGATTTAGGGAATATTTTGGTCATTTTCTTGGCTTAGGGGCATATTAGTCATTTTCAAGGTTTAGGGGGTATTTTGGTCATTCAAATGAATAAAATCAATTTTTCAGATACACATTCCAACCGACTCTCTATTTTTTCTCTATCTCATTTAAATATTATTTCTTCATTCTTTTTTTATTCTATTCAAATTCCAAATAACTATATTTTTTAAATCTCCAATGGTGTAATTTTCATGCAATATTTATTTGTTATTTTTTATCAAATCTATGTTAGTCTTGTGCAAATTCTTTGGAATTTTTATGTAATTTAAAATTTATCAAATTTTCCTATATTTTAGGAATGACTTTATCCATCAATTCTTCCCTAAAAAATTCACTAGTTTTTAAATTTTTATCTGTTAATTATGAATATTCACTAACTTATCATTATCTCTTTCTATTTATTTTAATAAAAATACACTATCTAATCTTAATTTAAGATATTATTATTCTAATTCATTAAATTCTAATTAATTTTCCTTCTAAAAATACTTACCGTAATTACTCCAATAGTCATTTTTTATTGTTTATTTTTGTTTTGAGGAACATTTTAGTGATTAGTATTTTTTTTTTTAATAAGGCAAAAGTATATCATTAATTTTTAATAAAAGACAAACTTATCAAGTTATAGTCATTTACCACACGTTTCTTTTATTAAAAAAAAAAAAAGTTCAAAATAAGTCCCATTTTAGTCACAATAAGCCCCCGCACTCACCACTTCAAAATTTTCAGCCTCCCACTTAATTTTTTTTAGATTTCCCACTTCTTTTTATTCTCATTTTCTGCCTCCACCCACATTTTCCTTTCAGTCACTCTCTCTCTGTCTCTCTCTGCCACGGATCTCCCTCACCTGATCTCGCCGCTGACAACCACCATCCACACTGCAGCTGTCAACGACGGCGTGGTGGCTTCCCTTCTTCCTTTACCAGCCTTCCCCTTCACCCATCTCCTCTCCAGCTCTTCTTCTTTACTCAAATCTCATCCTTCTCCAAAATTTCAAACCCCAAACCCCAGCCTCTACCCAAAGCTAGGCAAGTCTCTCTAGCGTTCTTTTCGATTTTGTAGTTATTTTGTGTATATATTTGTAGTTAAATTTTTGATTTTTGATTTTTGATTTTGGTTAAAGTTTGGTTTGGATTATGTGTAGTAAAAGTTTAGTTGGGATTATGGTTTTGGTTTGGATTAAAATTTGATTTTGGTTAATTTTCTTACTCTCTTTTTTATAATTTTTTCCCATTTTTTCTCTCAATTTTTTTTTCTGGGTTGCTGGTTTTTTTGGGTTCTGTTAATGCCCCACCTACTATTTGACCTTCTATATTGTTCTCTCTGTAATGTGGTAATGGTGGAATGTAGGTAGTATCAAGAATTTAACTTCTAGTATGGGAAAGGAATATACTGTTCGCTATGTAGTAATTGTCTTTTAGCTTTCTATAATTTTGTTGGATTGTGCTGTTATGTATTGTACGTTTCCTTAAGTTTAGTTAAAGTCCGCATGATATTATACCTGGGTTTTTGTTTAAACTCTTTCTTATATAATATAAATTATCAGTGAGTTAGTGGTGGAAGATATGAACTGAGCTTATTCTTTATTTGATCTTTGATGTACTGGCTCCATTTCTGTTTTGAGATAAAATATAAAATAGGAGTATTGGAGTTCCTGTCTCATATATTTAATTGAGAATAAATTTTTAGGAAAGAAAAAAATTTGAACCTTGTGATGGGACTTAGAATATACCCTTACTGGGTATCAGTAACCAACAATTTATAAATTATAAAAAAAGTTATTATTTATTAACCTCATGCACGTATTGTGCGCATGCTTAAAGACATTTTTAAATTAAAAAAAATTATTAATTGTTCAAAATTACTCACTGTATGCACATATAGGAGCCTCATAGACATGAAGGCGTGTTCATTGCTAATGGTAAAGAAGATGCTATTGTTACTAAGAATTTGGTCCCTGGTGTAGCTGTCTACAATGAGAAAAGGATCTCTATCCAGGTCAATTTCTATGTGCTTGATATTTATTTTTTGTGTTCATAGTGTTAAACATCAAGCACTGCCTCTCTCTCTTTCTTTAGAAATTTCTAGAATTTCTCACGCAATCTCTTTATCTCCAGAATTCTCTAGAGCTTCCTTGCATAAGTTAATCTCAGCCACAACTTTACAAGATGTATAGAAGGTTGGAGAAAGAGATATTTTTACTATTAGTCAAAGACAATAAAAGAATGTGCCAGAGAATTCAAGTCGGTGAGTTAACCGACTTTAAGCATGTATAAATATGTAGAATTTGTGCTCAGAGTAAAGAAGTCAAGTGTGAGCTAGTGTTTTTGAGGATAGTGTGTGTGTGAATGTAAATTAAAAGAGAAGTGAAGCAAAGTCAACAAAGTAGAGCTAAGTGTCAGTAGGTGTGCATGTGTATTTGGTGAGTGAGTGTATGTAATAGTGCCATGTGTGTATTGATGCAATAATAGTGCTTGTAAAGTGTTGTAATTCAAAGAGTCAAGTTTTTAAATAAAAATTCTTTGTTCAGTCTTTTGTTCAACAATTTAGTGTCAGAGCTTCCGCTAATTCAACACATAGTTGGGTAAATTTTCCATCTTTATGGTTTAAAAGTGTGTTTGGATTAATATTTGTTGATTTGTTGAAGTGGGTATACCTAGAAACAATGAGCTTAGGTGAAAATGTTTTACTTTTTGGTCTTTTTAAGCTTATTTTGACGGATATTTTTGTGTTCATAGTGGTAAATATATTTGTGTTCTAAAGGATCTCTATCAATTAAATGTGCTTGGCATTCATTTTGGAGTTCATTGTTTGGTAAAAATATCATCTTTATGATTTGAAAGTGTGTTTGGATTAACAATTTTCTGATTTGTTGAAAGTGGGCATGTCTAGGAAAAAAATGAGCTTAGCTAAAAAAGTTAATTTTTTGGATTTTTTGAGCTTATAGTGATAGTTATATATTAGTTATGTTTGGACTTTAAGAATTATCATTTTGCTTTTATAGAAAGAAGATGGAACAAAAGTTGAATACAGGGTTTGGAATCCGTTTCGTTCAAAGTTGGCTACCACCATTCTTGGTGGGGTTGATGAAATATGGATTGTGAGCGTCTATTTTACTTCTCAATTTCATTTCATTTGTGTGCTTCATATGTCTTTGTTTCATTATGATTATTAAATCTATGAATAATTGAACTCTTTTTCCTCTGTTTGTGTTTTGATATCTTAATGAAGAAACCTGGTGCACGGGTGCTTTACCTTGGGGCTGCTTCTGGAACCACAATCTCTCATGTGTCTGACATTGTTGGTCCTGTGAGTAGTTATTATGAAAAATGTGGTCTTTACATACTTGTTTACTGGGAAGTGTTGCTTAAAGTTAAAAAATTGTTGCATTTTGATTGTAGACTGGAGTAGTTTATGTAGTGGAATTTTCTCATAGAAGTGGTTTTAATATGCTTTAACACATGATTTTAATGTGAATAAAGTCTCAAAGCATTTGGGCTAGTATTAAAACTATAGCAATTTTCTTTTGGGATCCTAAATCTATCACGGGCAGACTTGAGTCAGCTGCAATATGTGATTTTTAATCAATTATAGAAAAATTATTTTGGACAGAATTTTTGGTGGTGCCTTGTATACATATAGGGCCATGTTCCCTTAAAATTTCAAATTAATCAGACAATGTTTCATGGACCAAACTATTTTTACAAGATGGCTGACCTGCTATGTAGTGAAACTAAAAGTACAACAACCCCTCTCACCTTTGTTTCACTTTGAGTTAATTTTGTGGTTTTTATTTTTGATTTTGTTTAAATTACATTCTAAAGTTTTAGTTATTACTATATTGTTACATGGGCTTAAAGTGCTTGAATTTGTCAAAATAAATGCAAGCCTTTGAAATTCCTTCTATTTGAATAAAGAATGCCTACTATGAGGCATACAAATTATATGATGGTAAAGATGTTTAAATTTTGATTCTTAACAGACATGAATGTCCTTATATGTGGATTAACTTGCATGCAGTACAAGTTCTATGTTGATGGAAAATGGGGATATGATGAATCTGAACATCATGTGACTGGTGATTATGAAATTATGAACACGCTACATCTATCTATGAATGACATGGATGTTGATAATGATACCTTTTCAGCATTAGGTGAGTCAGATATACCTTATGCTTGAAGTCGTGATTACCATGATACTTTGGCCCTTCTTGTTGTCTTTTATATTTTGTTATGATTTTGATGGAGATCAGAAATTTTAGTGATATCTATGTCTCTGTGGGCTTGACTTGAGGAGTTGTTTGAACTTTAGTGTTCTTAATACCTAGCCAAGCTTTGCTCATTTGAAACCTATGAGCCTATGAAGCAAGTTTTTATTTGGTATCTACTTCTTTTTCATTATATTACATTAGAATTTCATGTGTTGTATATATTTAATTAGTGTATTAATAGATTTCTTATAAATTAAACTCATCTTTTACAGGCTAAGCATTCTTTGCAGGTGGTGAGTTCTGAATTTTTTTGAAGAGCCGTGTGTTTGGCTTGAGCATAGTAAGTGCTTTCTATTTAAATACTTGTAAAATTCTAAGGTGGTTTACATTAGAATTTCATAACTATTTTGTGGTGGGTTGTTGAGTGTGAGCAAGCGGGTGGCTTGCATGGTATAAAGTGCTTTACATTGATATTAGGAGTGTTGATTGTTTTGTGTATTTTTGAATGACTATTTTGCGTAGATTTCTTCCCCCCCCGCCCCACCTTAAAGTTCCCTGGTGAAAGCCATCTTGATGTTGGTAATTTTGCTTAATAAGCAAGTGAAGAAAAAATGAAAATATTTGGTTCTAAGATTCTATTTTTGGTTTTCCCCCCTGTTTTGATTTTGTTTATGATATCAAGGCGTCTTGGTTTTTTTGGCTTTAGTTGTTTTACCAGCAAGATCACATACGTTTTGGATTAGTGATATTCCTGTCTTTTCTATCTATTAGTTGGTAATGCTACATGTTTTATTTAATTATCACATTCACAGTATTTACTAGCTAGTTCTTTAATATTGATCTACTAAACATGCTAATAGTATATATAATGTTTAAATTTGATGGTGGTGCTGTAGGTTGTTGAAGTGATAAACATAGTGAATTCACAGTATTTACCAACTAGTTCTTTAAAGAAAAATGCTAGTACCACAAATATGCTAATAGAATGCTAGTACCACATTGCTCTTTTTGTCATACTAATCTACTAAATATGCTAATAGAATAATGTTTAAATTTGATGTAGTGCAGTAGGTTGTTGGAGTGACAAATAAAGTGAACTCATAGGTTGAAAAGACATGCATTTAACTATATCGGTATATGTTCATTAAAACTGCAGACCACTTTCATTAGAGTATTTCAATAATTTCCTTTGTGGCCAAAATGTACCAAGGGGAAGAGAGTAGTTTAATTTCTTAAATCTTGTGGGGGGGGGGGGGGGGTGGGGGTGAAAAATTAAAAAACACAGCTTACTCGAAAAAAGTGGATTAGTTTTATTCTTTCACTCTTGAGTTCTAAATGTAACCACTTCCCATGTCATCCTTCTCTCACAATATTTCCATCTATTTTAGTATTGAGTGTGTAGAACTGATAGAGAATTACTTTGAGGTTCTTCTCAATTTCTCCATTTTTAGATAAAAATATGGTATAGAATCTAATTTTATATTATTTTTTGCTTTTTCGGACATATCTAACTCATGTAATAATTTATTACATTTTTTTGTAGCATTCTATGAACAATAAAGGACTTAAATTGTATATTGAATTGTGTATTGTACATGGTAGGGAAAAAACATTAATTATCTCTCATTTTTTTGTTTGGGATGTTGGGACTCAACATGTCTATTGTCTTTCTGTTATTCTCCAAAAGAAAGATTCTCTTATGATATTAGACTATTATCTTTTTGGTTTGGGGAGTAGAACAAAGAATTAGGTTTTTTATTTTATTTTGTTTTATTAACAATCTATTTGTGTCTCCATTTAAATTCTTTTGCTTTAAGTTCATGATATGTTTTTTAAATGAGTGATATTTCGTATGTATTAATGAATTTTTATTTGCTTTAAATTCTTTTACTTTAATTTCTTTACAAATATCTTTTGATATGTTCTTTGTTATGATTGTTAATTTGGACTTATTTCTTTTGGAGAATGAGTCTTGATGTAGATTAAGGGTACGTTTGGTACACTGAATGTGGATTACAACAAGAATGGTAATCTTTAGTACTGAGAATAAAATGTGTTGTAATGAAATAACTATACCTATTCATTAGTTTGGTTATGAGTTGTAATATTAGAATAAAATTTATGATCTATTTTAGGATATAACTCATTCATACAATTATATTTCCTAGAAAATAATGTATTTTAAATTTTAGAGAGATGAGTTATTTTTTGGTGATTTTTTATTTCCTTAATTGTTAGGTGGATATGGAAAGTTTATTTATTTGGAAATATATTAATGTTAAAAATTATTAAATCTACTAAGGAATAGCTATTACAACCCTTTTAGAAATGAATAGTTATTTTGCATTTTAAAGGGTAGCTATTTATAAGGAATGACTATTTCCTGTAATAAAAATATAACCAAATTATTGAATAGCCAAACTATAGGAATAATTGTTACATTACAGTGTCTATTACAGTCTATCAAACATGTCTTAGTTATGGTATTTACTATCAAACTTTGTTAAATGCATAAAGCTTTCATATCTTAGTTATGGTATTTTTGAAAAATATAAATGTTAAAATTTTACTTGGATGTTAAAACTATGTAGTAAGCATTTTTGTCATCTATTTTAGTTGACCTTTACATTGGTTTATACTCTTTATTTCAGGTCAAAATGTCGCATGCCTTGGGTTATAGATGATGTCGAGGGGAGATCTATTTCCTTGCAACAAGTTTTAGCTTGGTTGCATATCTTCATGAGGAATTCGTTATCATTTGATTAGTATTTGAGTGAATAGATTCGAACTTATATTATGTATATGATATTGAACTTGGGTATTATTTTCTCTTATTAGTAATTATTGATTGAGCAGTTGTTATGTTTATATGAGTATTTGTGATGTGTATAGGATTGTGGTTTGTTATTTCCCAACAGGTACCCATGTAAAATTCAAAATGTTGATTTTAAAGAAAAATCCAAAAAGAAATGTAAAATATTATTAGCGACGACATTAATTTATCATATCATTAGTGACGACAAACAATATCATCACTAACATGCAATTTTTAGTGATGACATGTTTGTGGTCACTAATATATCATTATCTATGATGACAGCAAGCATCATCGCTAGTAATGACATATTAGCGACAATAAAAATGTTGTCGTTAATAATAATCTACTAGTGACGAAAAAAAAATTTGTTACTATTATTGAGTTAGTAGCGATGACATTTCATCTTGGATTCTTGAGTTATTTATGATGACAATTGTCACTATTAGTGACGACTTTGTTGTCGTTAATAGTTTTGTATTTGTGATGACATTAATATCGTCACTAAATTTCTTTTTTGTTACCATTTTCGTTTAACGAAAGTTAGCGACGACATTTTTCGTTGCCAATATAATTAGTGACGATATTTAAAGCATTAGCGACGACTATATGCCGTCGCTAAAGACCAAATTTCTTGTAGTATAACCTACCAGGTTAATTATCATCACCAAAATTAGGAGAAGCTTAGTCAAGAAAGTTTGGCCACCAACTTTCAAGGCAATAGCCGAACCAGATGTTTGTGCTGTGATAGCGATGGACATCATTGCAAGTTTTAATACGTCTAGAGTGGGTCTCAATTTCTTCTTGTCTCCACCTCTGCTTTCCAAGTCACTTCCCTCTCCATCTCCATCTCCGCCCTCCCCCTCCACCTCCACCTCTCCCTCCTCCTTCTCCGCCGTCTCCCCCGTCTCCCCCTCCTCCTCTGCCTCCACGTCTGCCACTCCCATTCCCTCTACTTCCATCTCTTCCCTCTTCTTCTTCACCTCCACCTTCATTTCTGCCACTGGCTCCCCTATTGCCTCTAAAGTTAAGCATGGGCTCTTCTTGGCATCCGGAGGCAGATGTCTCCTGTGAGCGCTGATATTCTAGTTGTAATGAAACGTCCTCCTCACCTCCATCACTGCCTTCCACAGTCTCAGGTGCAAAAACCCTTAAGTGCTGTTCAGCGCTGGCTTTGATGAGACGCTGAAATACTTCACTGTCTTTGAAGTGCAACCGATAGGAACTCTTCGTGGATACCCCTGAATTAACAGCATATGTGTCTTTTCTGGATGAGACAAAAGGGCGGGATTCGGAGATGACTAGCAAAAGAAACTGGGTTACTACGTAGCACAAAAACAGCACCAATGTGGCACGTCCCTGTTACAGAATATTACTCGAACTTGTCATATGCATCTCAGCTTTTTGTTTTTGTTTTTAAATAAAAAAATCACTTTTTAAGGTGCAAAACTTTTACTCACAAATCAAAATAAACACAAATAAGTTGATGATTGAAAAAAATAATATATATATATATATATATATATATATATATAGCCGGGAAAAAAAAACAAAACAAAACAAAAGTTGTAGTTTATAATTTTTTTTTTGTTTTTTTTTTTGTTTTCCTAAAAATACTTTATTATTTATATTATATATATGCTACAACCGTAAGTCAAGGCTAACTAATTGACTATATATATTTTAAGGCCCTTTACCAACGAATAATGTGAGATTATTTTTATATTTAAATATTTATTTGAATTTTTATATCATAATATATATTTTTTAATTAGGATCTATTTTTTTGCTTTTCGAGATCCAAAACATTTAATAGATAATATATATTCTTTTACTTTAAAAAAAATGTATTGAAATGCATATTTTATGGTATATATTTATAAATAAAATAAATTTCAAATAAAAGAAATTTTTTATTTCACATAAAATTAGAACGATTTGAATAAAATAAAATTTTAAGCATAAAGATAATTAATCTGATTTATAAATTGCACTAAATAAAAAAGAATGTGTTTATAATACAATTAAACAAACAAATAAATAACGATAAATCAAAAGGTAGTTATTATGAACGTGAGTAGAGGCGGAGCTAGGGGGGCCATATGGGCTACCCTAGCTTTTGAAAATTTCATTTATTGAGAGCAGCTAATTTCCTTAATTTCAATAACAATGTAGGTGCTTCACTGCTTGGATTGAAGAGAATCCTCATTTTTTAGAACAAGCTTTTATCCATGATGTAACAAGTTCATTATCCTCTTAATATAATTTTCCGTCTTCCTATCAAAGTATATATATATATATATATATATATATACACGTGCTCCCCCCACCCCCTTCAAACTTTAGAATTTGGCCTCTTACAATGTAAAATTTATACTCAAAACATTTCTAATTGGCTCTCAACTTTTGAACTCATATAGAAAAGCCCAAAAAGAAATTGAACTCTTTTGAAAAGAACCCAAAAAAATTTAACGTGTTATGAATAAAACCACAAAATTAAATTGGCCCAAAAATAAAAATACCCAGCCCATTCCTTGCTCAAAAACACCACCAAAAAACAGTTGTTCTCCTCACATCATGCTTTCTTGGCCTAACACAGCAACGTTGAAGCTAACTGCTTTCTGCAAAATAAGTAGAACGATAGGAGCTTGAGGGTATGTTTGGATGGAGATATTTTAGGAAGGATGGAAAATGAAGTGGAGAAAAATGGGGAGAAAATTATAATTTTGGTTGTTTGGTTAAGGGGTGAAAAAGGGGTAGATTTTTGTGGGATCCGGGACTCTCCTAATAAGGCAGAAAACACGAAAATACTCCTAAGAAAAACACAATTGATTTCCCTCTTCTACCCTTCTTTAAAGTCTAAAAATAAAAATTCACTACCATGCCTTTCACAACGTCACAACAAAAGATAAACCTATAATTTCATCATTTGTATTAACATTTTAAGAGTAAGACCAAGGAAAACCCAGATTCACCCCTTTCAAAATAATATATAAAAAAAAAAAAAAAAAAAAAAAAACCCAGATTCACCATGTGTTCCAGAGAGAGAGAGAATTTTTTTTTGTTAGATTTGAGATAAACCCCAAAGCTCTTGATCACCTGGAATACAGGTCCATGACGGCAGTTTTGAATTTTATGGTTGATTTTTGTACAAATAAATAAAGGGAAATGTTAACAAATGTGCTAAGGGTATTAGTTTAGGAACCAACTTAAAAAATATTCTATTGAAAATTGATAAAACAATTAATTTTTTTTTAAATTTTTTATATTTCTCATAAAAGTAATATTCAAAATCTTTTTTAATTTAGTTAATTAACAATTATCCTAAGAAACCCAATAACATGACCCACAAACAAATAACAAAGGATAGGTGCACACGTGTATAGCACTTAGCAGCAAAAATAAATGGTTATTCTTGTAGTTTTTGTTTTTGACGGGAGTATTATTATTGTTACTATTTTGAGAATCTTATTATTATTATTATTATTATTATTATTATATGTGCTTTGTTTTTTTTAATATGATCATCAATTTTTTTAATTAAAAAATAGAAAGTAAAAAAAAATGGTAGATTGATATGCTTATATTTTTTTTGGGTAACGTAATACAAAATAAATAAATAGTAATGCTTTATATGATAGGGGCATCGAAGTAAATTTATATAAACTACTTTTTCTATTTTATTACTTTTTTTTTCTTAACCAAACAAATAAGTTTTTCATCTTTCAGCTATTCCATTCTTCAAACCAAAAACACATGAGAAAAAATTAAATCTTTTTTATTATTTTCACATTTTTTATTCTTCCACTTTTTCACCATTTCAATCAAACAAAGATTGAAAGATTTAAAAGTATGAGAGAGAGAGAATAATTGAGATGAGATATGTGTGTGGGAAGTGAAATGCTGTGGACTAAAGAGACTAAACAAGACACTTGAGAATATGTGGAAAAAATTTGAAACACACGTTTAGGGTCTGTTTGATTGGAATGGTGGTGGAAAAATAAGAAGATAGAAAATGGTGGAAGAATGAAAAAGTGGGAGGATAGAAAATATATTATTTTCTTTCATTTTTGTTTAGTTAGGAATGAAAAAATGGATGGATGAAAAAAAATGAGTTTGAATAAATTTTCTCATTTACTCTTATTAAAAAATAATCCTCAATTAAAACAAAAAAAAATGACAAATAACAAAAAAAAAAAAAATTTACCACCCAAATTTATTTAAAAAATAAAAATCATGTCCCAAAATAAAAATCACGTATTTTTTTTAAAAGAAAACAGCTATCACACTCAGGCCCTAAAAAATAAAATAAAAAATATAGAAAATAAAGAGAAGAGGCAAATTACTGCTCGAAAAAAAAAAAAAAAAAAGAAAAAAAAAAGAACGCCAGGCCTAGAAAATCAGAAGAAGAAAAAAAAAACATTAAAGATTAATAATTATATCATCTACCACCAATTAGTGCACTCTAGCGCAACACTTGCGGACATATTGGCAATGGTAAAAAATAAGATGATGCAAAAGCAAAAGAAATTAAAGAAGAAAAAGTACTGGAAAGATGACTTTTTCAGCAAAATATATAAGTGAAGATGGCTTGCATTACAAAAGCAGTCATGTGAATGAAGACATACCATAAACCTCAGGCGTTCCATCCTTGAGGTTGAAGAGTCTATAGCCAACACTCGCCTTGTTAAGGGTCGTCGATCGAGTGTTTCCATGTTTTTTTTGGGGGGCGGGGTGTTTCTTGATTTCTTGGTTGTATATAGGGATGACCATACCCATTAGGTAATGGATATCCAACCTTACCCGATCCAAATGTTTCGGGTAATACCCGGTTCTTAATGGGTAGAGCTTAACTGGGTAGGGTATGGATATTACCCGAATTGTTCGGGTAGGGTATGGATATTATCCAAACCCGACCCGTTAAAAAAAAAAAAAAAAAAAAAAAAAAAAAAAACCAAGCTCTTGCTTCTGCACACCTGATGGGTAGTAGGGTGACCCACATTGACATTCTCATCCCTTGAATTATGCTCAGCCGCTAGTGCCATTGCTAGGTTCATTCCTCTAGCTGTAGTAGGTGCCTGATTAGAGATGGCCATGGGTAGGGTATGGATCGGGTATACCCATATCCAACCCGAAAAGTTTACCCATGGATATCCGATTATCAATACCCGTTAATATCCATACCCGAATCTTACCTGAATATATTATCCATGGATATCCATACCCTACCTGAAACCCGAAACCCATTTAAATTTTTTTTTTTTTTTTTTTTAATTCAAAACATTTTAACATAAAAACTAATCGATTTGAGCCAGCAGCTGCCTAAAATTATGTTTTTATTAGTTTTATAATTTAGTTTTCATTTTCTTTAAGAATCAGCATAATTAATAAAGAGAACAAGCGCTATTATTAAGCTTGCAGGGAGTTGGGGAGGAAAATAGAACAAAAAAGAAAAAAGAAACAAGAAACATAAGTTGGTATTTTGGGAGAAAAGGAGAATGGAGGGCAGAGATTAGGGAGGAAGATGGAGAAATCTAAAACAACGCCTAGGATTCAAGGGAATGGGGTGCTGTAGTGCCACATGGAGCCGACTTCTTCAACTTTGGCCATCCTAGAAAACCATGAAGAAGAAGAAGAAGAAGAAGAAGAGTTGGATTTGGTGAGCAATGCGAATGTGAATGTTAATGATGTTCATCAGGCACCTACTACAGCTAGAGGAATGAACCTAGCAATGGCACTAGCAGCTGAGCATAATTCAAGGGATGAGAATGTCAATGTGGGTCACCCTACTACTCATCAGGTGTGCAGAAGCAAGAGCTTGGTTTTTTTTTTTTTTTTTTTTTTTTTTTAACGGGTTGGGTTTGGATAATATCCATACCCTACCCGAACAATTCGGGTAATATCCATATCCTACCCGGTTAAGCTCTACCCATTAAGAACCGGGTATTACCCGAAACATTTGGATCGGGTAGGGTTGGATATCCATTACCCAATGGGTATGGCCATTCCTATGCCTGATGAACATCATTAACATTCACATTCGCATTGCTCACCAAATCCAACTCTTCTTCTTCTTCTTCTTCTTCATGGTTTTCTAGGATGGCCAAAGTTGAAGAAGTCGGGCTCCATGTGGCACTACAGCACCCCATTCCCTTGAATCCTAGGCGTTGTTTTAGATTTCTCCATCTTCCTCCCTGATCTCTGCCCTCCATTCTCCTTTTCTCCCAAAATACCAACTTATGTTTCTTGTTTCTTTTTTCTTTTTTGTTCTATTTTCCTCCCTAACTCCCTGCAAGCTTAATAATAGCGCTTGTTCTCTTTATTAATTATGCTGATTCTTAAAGAAAATGAAAACTAAATTATAAAACTAATAAAAACATAATTTTAGGCAGCTGCTGGCTCAAATCGATTAGTTTTTATGTTAAAATGTTTTGAATTAAAAAAAAAAAAATTTAAATGGGTTTCGGGTTTCGGGTAGGCTATGGATATCCATGGATAATATATTCGGGTAAGATTTGGGTATGGATATTAACGGGTATTGATAATCGGATATCCATGGGTAAACTTTTCGGGTCGGGTATGGGTATACTCGATCCATACCCTACCCATGGCCATCTCTAGTTGTATAGCTACAAGCTAGCTTCATTTAAAGGACGAAGATGAAAGAAATTACGCTAACCTTTTACTTGACTATACTCTCTCTTTCCTTACTTTTTCCTCGGACATTCCTGGAAAATCTCAGCAGTTGGGTGAAACCCACAAAGAAAAAGGGTCTGTTTTTTAATGATGATTAATTGTTAGTGGGACCCATAGAGTTGGGTCTTCTACGTATTCATTTTGACAGCATATATTTCATCTTTTAGGTTGTTAAAAAAAGCATGCTTTAGATAGTTAGCAGCTGCATCCAACATGGAAAAAGAAGAAACTAAATAGAGTTTTTAACTTGCATTTGGAGGTAATGATGCAAATTTGACTTTAAAGACTTCTTGTAGACAGGTTGTTAAAAAAAATGCTTTTATTGTCTTGAATGATCCATATTGAGTGTCACTTGGTGTACAGATTTTCAAGTTCAAAATTATACAAAATGGACTTTTTTAAATTTTCAATTGTCCTGGCATCCCTAGAAATTGCTATAGATGTAGACTATTGGCCATGAAGTTTGTTTTTGTAATGTCTGAATGAAATTGGTTCTTTAATCTTAGTCTTTATTTATTTAATTTCTAGGTACTTTGGTTACATGTTTTTTATAACTTACAGTACTTTCACAACTCGACTAACAACCATCATAGATCATTATTGTGCTTTGAAACTAATTTTCTTATGTTTATGATGGTTAGGACTTAGGAAATTGGGTGTTAATCATTACCATACTTTAAAGACTTCGCTCTTACCAATTACCAACTTATCAACATAAATACATAATTTTTAGTTTTCATGACTATGAAGCTTTTAACTTGCATTCCTTCTTCTCTTGTCCTTCAAAGATAGACAAGTTCTACACAGGCAAGTTTTAGAAATGTACCCTTCTTGCACACGGAGTTGAAGTTTCCAACAAGTTGATCTTCAAGTACGCAAGACCTTTTTTTTTTCCCTCTTTTCTAATGGAAATATGTATCGTGATGGTCGAAAAAGTTATTTATTATCAGCTATAATATTATTATATCCTTGTAATCAAAGTGTATACTTCAATAAAATTCTTGTTATTATGGCTGAGCAAAGTGTACAATTCAATATAATTTTGTTTTTGTTTTCTTTTGAATCATTGGATGGTAGGGATGACTTTAAAATTTGACCATTCTCTTCATCCATTAAGAATTAATTCTTCTTTTGGTTTACAAAAGTGTAGTAAACAAAAGAATAAATATGAGAACACAATTGAGAAGTACTGGCGCCATCTATTTTAGGCAAATCTTTGCCGATGGATGTGTATATTTTGTTAGAACTCTTATTATTATTATGTTCTTGTAATTAAAGTTTACATTTCAATAGAATATTGTTCATTCTTGGATCAAATCCTTTTCTTGTTTATATTTCCTCTCATGTATCAATTTGTGACTGTAATTTAACATCAAAATTGTTCTACTAGTTCAACTTGAAGCATTAGAAATTGCATTTGCAAAATAATATCATTAAAGGATAAAAACATGTTAGTACATTCTCTTGGTTTGAATTCTACATTCTTGAAAGATTGTTGTATAAATAAATAAGGAAACTTTTATGTGTCAAAATTAGAGAATACATTCGATGTTTTACTAAAACTGAAAATTAGCCTAGGTTGACTTCAAGATACACGGCGCTTCAATTGATCATGGAATGCTTCAAAACCTTTTCTCACAAGATACATTAAACTTTTGGCCAGCTAAAGCTAAATTTTTTTCTTGTTAACAAGAATCAAACCACAACACTTCTCTAATTTTATTACTGCAGCCCCAAGAGAGAAAGCCTCTTATACAAATTAAATTTGCTGTAACACTGCTTATTCAAGAGTTGATATGCCAAAGTTGGTTTCCAAATTGTTTTGAGGAGTCTTCTTTTACACGCACACCTCACCAAGCAAAACACAATAGTCGGCTAGATCTTATAGAGATACACGTAGCTTTAAACCAATGGCCTTTCATGCTTCCAAATCATTAGGATTAGCATTCACAACAACTGCCCTCCCAAGTACGGAGTGAGATCCAATTAATGGTATCTACAAGGAAAAAAACGTTAGAGAGAAAAAATTAAGATATTCATGCCAACGGTTTAGGTAAACTAACAAGTAATAACACCCATAGTGACACCAAGGAATTGTTAAAGGTAATAAAAACTTAAAAGCAACTTAAAATAAATAAAATTAATCCCATTTTATTATGAAGACTTGTTATACAGAGTTTGATACTAACTGCCCTCCCAATTTATTGTGCGACATATCTAATTTGTGCCTCAAATTAAAATGCAATAAAAAGAAGAGAAAAGATAAATTTAGTATAGATTTGGCAGCCAAAGCATGATACTATAAGTCTATAATTGACATAAATGGATTACTTGGTTGTTCTTAATGGAAAAATCAGCTACTCCATAGGTGTGAATCGAAGATATACATGAGACCACAATTAATTTCCCGTATAATAGCAAATGAAATCACATTTTGCTATAACGTTACCTAAATCACCAGCGTGATTCAGTTTATCATTAGAGCTCCATGATCCTTCTTTAGTGGATTGAAAAGGGGCCTAACATAAAAATTCTTTAATTCATCAATAACATTCTCCAAAGTTACTATACATTACTAAGCAATATATGTTTTCAAAGCACCCAACTAAAGGTATTTCATGTCTTGCATCTTGACTATATGTGTACATTCCATCTGAAACTTGCAATTTTCAATCTACCCTACAGATATAATTATAGCTAAGTTATACATAAAATATAAAACACTTTCTCAATGATATCTGTACGGCACCGAGATCCCAAGACCCATATGGACCCTGGGCCCAGGCCCAGTGGAACGGCCCCATTGCCCTAAGCCCTTCTCGAAACTGCCTTCATGTAAAAACAAAGTTTTGGGTCTCGGATCCTGAGAAGTGTTCGGCATAAACTTTCCCGAACAAGCATATGAACCCTGTCTGGGAAAATCGTGAAATGCTCGGGAAACTGCATTACTGAGCACAATCGAGTAAGCTGGAATCAAGTTCCAAGGCCATAATTGCTGCATCCCACTCTCACCTAAACCCCCACTTAAAGCAGATTATATTGGACCTTCAATAGCACTAGCGATGGCTGTAATCATAATCTCCCCACTAAACTTGGCTATAAATAGCAGAAGTTTGGGAAGAGGAAGGGGTTCAGAAAAAAAGAAGAGAGAAAACAATCAAGGAGGAAGAGAGAATGAATATTGCTTCGAGTCTCTATGCCGAGAACGACCCAGAGTAGAAAATCCTGAAGCCCACTCTACAAATAAATTGTAAGCCCAAGTGAGTTCAAGCCCAACAGTCTCACTTCTGGTTCATACAATTGGTACGGCACCAAGATCCCAAGACCCATATGGACCTTGGGCCCAGGCCTAGTGGAATGGCCCCATTGCCCTAAGCCCTTCTCAAAACTGCCTTCATGTAAAAACAAAGTTTTGGGTCTCGGATCCTGAGAAGTGTTCGGCATAAGCTTTCCCGAACAAGCATATGAACCTTGTCCGGGAAAATCGTGAAATGCTCGGGAAACTGCATTACCGAGCACAATCGAGTAAGCTGGAATCGAGTTCCAAGGCCATAATTGCTGTATCCCACTCTCACCTAAACCCCCACTTAAAGCAGATTATATTGGACCTTCAATAGCACTAGCGGTGGCTGTAATCATAATCTCCCCACTAACCTTGGCTATAAATAGCAGAAGTTTGGGAAGAGGAAGGGGTTCAGAAAAGAAGAAGAGAGAAAACAGTCAAAGAGGAAGAGAGAATGAGTATTGCTTTGAGTCTCTATGCCGAGAACGACCCAGAGTAGGAAATCCTGAAGCCCACTCTACAAATAAATTGTAAGCCCAAGTGAGTTCAAGCCCAACAGTCTCACTTCTGGTTCATACAATATCATTTAACATCATTACAGATTTATGAATGATATCATTAATTTTTTTCAACCAATCAAATAATAACAATAAGAATAAGAAAAAGAAGAATATCTCCCTGTTTGGAGCATCTTAAAAATCAAATTATTATCGGAAATCCATCAACAACAAATAGAATGCATCTTGAAGTTAAGCACTAGCAGCTAGGGATTCTTCGAAAATTTATTTAAATACAAAACAAGAAAAAGGGAAGGGAGAGAGTTAAAACCATTGCACTATTCATAAGCTCAAGTGTGCAACCTCAGGTGGAAAATCTGCTACTGATTGTGTGAAAAAAAAAAAGTCCACAGTCCCTATTGTAGGAATGTGAGAATACCACATGAGAGAACAATTCGTACCTAAATATGAATAATTACTACCAAGAGAAAATTACCGTGAAATAAATCATATTTTGTTATCATTTCTAGTAAATTTTTGGCTATTCCAATGCTATTAGTTTACAACCAACCAAGAGCACTAAAAGTTTTCAATGTCTGTTCCCATCAAAAAGCATAAAGGACTAAAATAAGACTCACCTATTAGATATTTGCTAAAACAATTTAGGGCAGCCAACAGACCACTTAATGCAGTTAACAAATAAATGGTTTTTCATTTTTGTGCTATTTTGAATACAAAATCATAGCTTTTATGAGAATAATTTTTCTACAGTCTGCCTGAGATAAGTTCTAAACAATAATACTCTAACTTGAAAATCCAATTTCCAGACACATAACATCACAATTTTTTTTTTTTCATGAACTAAAAACTCTATGAAGCATTTCAATTGCCTACCCAAAAACCAGCTTTAAAAATGCCAATAATAACAGTTATTGCTAATATCAGAAATCCAATAGCTTGTTTGTTTAGCTCATGTAAAGAAGTTCTTGCACACTACAGGCTAAAAAAATTCGAGAACTAGAAGCATAGGATTCGACCACTATAGTCTATAACATCGAATTTGTAAAATAGATATTTTAGTTATCTGCCCTGTAGCACTGATTATCCATTTCTTTGATTCTGCTATCCTCTTACCCAATGATGTGTCTATTTTATATAAGTAATTTTTACTTCGATTCGACGTATACAAAAGAGAGAACTCACCTCCTTGCGATTGCGAAGTCCGATGTAGGAAGCGGCCTAGGAATCGCAAATAAATCTGGTCGGCACCGGCAGCGACTGTACCAGGGGGGATTTTAGGGACTTTTCGATGAGAAAAAGACCAGTGTCGTCGGAACCGCCGATTTGGCCAGTGGCTGCATCGCTTCAGAGAGACGTTCACTCCTTGAGAGTTGAGACAGCTTCACACTTGGAGACAGATACAGAGAAAGAGGGAGAGTGTGAGTGTTTGGGGGTTTGGTTTCAAATGGTAAGTTTTAGGTTTTTCTTTGCTTTTGCTGATGGGTAGGAGTTGGGGCTGCCGTGACAACGGGTTGAAGGAGAGGCAGAGATCAAGAGGGAGGGCAGCTGCGCAGGAGAGAGAAAATTATGAACTCAGACCCATCAGGTAAGAAGAAACAGTGGGCGGGTTTTGAAAAATTTTAAGGGTGAAACAGTCTTTTTATTATTTGGTGAGGTGTTAAAGTTTTGAGTCATTAGATGATGATTAATTGTTAGTGGGACCCTTAGAGTTAGGTCTTCTACGTATTCATTTCCGCTTAAAATTGGCTTTGTTTGTTTAGTAAGTAATTTCAAACAACAATTTTAAAGCATCTTCAGCAATTTTGCCTTTAGCTATACCATTGGAGATGCTTTTAAGTGGTTAAATATTGAAAATTATGGTTTAAAAAAAAAAAATAATGTGTGTAATAGGAGTTTTTTTTTAAAGAGTGTTTAGTTCACAATTCTCAATTTAGGGTATTTACAGGCGTTTGGTAAGAGATTTTTAGTAACTTTATTTAAGTGTTGTGAAAATACGTGTGGATTAAAAAGTGTTGTGTATTGTAGTATTTAAATACTGAAAACTGTTGTTTAAATAACAGTACCAAACGGGCCATTAAACACTGTATTTAGAGAACTTCTCATACCAATTTTCAATTTTTAAATAACATTGTTCAATAGCATTTTGTAAATATTAAAAAAAAATGTGGGACACATAAATTTGACAATTCCCAACCAAATCTTCTCTCTTCAGACTTTTCTTCTCTCTCTCTCTCTCTCTCTCTCTCTCTCTCTCTCTCTCTCTCTCTCTCTCTCTTACACTGTTACACACTGTTATTCTTTACTTTTTCTTATTTCTTTCTTCTTCTTTTTCTTTTCTTCATTCTCTTGCCGCTGCCACTCTCGAGTCTTTTGGCCGAATATTGCTAAATCCGGAGTTTATTTGCGTTATAGGCACTGTTCCAAGTTAATTAGGGAATTGAGGAAAGAGAGTGAATTTCGGCAACCCATTGCCGAAATTCAACAAAAGTATGAGAGAGAAAGAGAAAAAGTGGGAGAGAGAAAATTTTGAATTTCGGTAATGTGATTACCGAAATTCCTGCTGCCCAAACCTGCTGACCAAAAATCAATTGTGGCAATGCCATTGCCGAAAAAGGGAAAAAAAAAATTATGGCAATGCCATTGCCGAAAATGGGAGGAAAAAATTAAATAAATAATGGTTGCCGAAATCTGGGGAGGAATTAAAAAAAAAAAAGCTACGTCCACAATATTTTTACAACATTTTCACAACAAATCATAGGTGATTATTTATTATTAGTTCAAATTTGAATTTAACACTGAGATTACTTTTTTAATCCAACAATAAAAACCTATCACTTAAAATTTGTTGTAAAAATATTGTAAAAATTGTGTGCACATATCATTTCTTAAAAAAAAAAAAGAAGTGGAATGCATTTGTGGCAATGGCATTGCTGAAATAGGAGGGAAAAAAAAAATCCCTCCTATTTTGGCAATGCCATTGCCACAAATCCATTCCACTTCTTTTCTGCTTAGGAAACGTTATTAATATCCCCTAAGTCTGTGGTCCGAGGAGCCATGCAGGACTTAGGTTCTGTTTAAAACTTGGATAGAGGCCTTAAGTTATTAATTTCCCCTAAGTCTGTGGTCTGAGGAGCCATGCAGGACTTAGGTTCTGTTTAAAACTTAGATAGATGCCTTAAGTTATTAATTTCTCCTATATCTGTGGTCCGAGGAGCCATGTAGGACTTAGGTTCTGTTTAAAACTTGGATAGATGGAAAGGGACCAATGGGTATGCGATGATCAGGGAACAAAACATAGGTAGAGCTGTTTTCATTAATAATAATATCTTCTTAGATTATTTACATTCCACGGGCGAGGTACAGTTTTTTCATCTAAGTCTTCCAGGTAGTAAGCACCTATTCCGGCCACAGATGTGATACGATACGGTCCCTCCCAGTTGGTTCCCAACTTGCCCCAGGAAGGGTTCTTAGCGCTATCGAGAATCTTCCTCATTACGAGGTCGCCTGGACTTAAAGGTCGCAGCCTTACATTAGCGTCATACCCCTGCCTTAGCTTCTGATGATAATAGGCCATATGGATCATCGCTTTTTCCCTTTTTTCCCCCACTAGGTCCAGACTTCTCCCTAGTAACTCGTCATTGCTTTCTGGGGTAAAAGTGCTAGATCTCAACGTGGGGAAGCTGTTCTCGATTGGGAGTACAGCTTTGGCCCCATAAGCCATTGAAAAGGGAGTTTCGCCCGTTGACCGTCGCGGCGTCGTCCGATAGGTCCATAAAACGTGCGGGAGCTCTTCCACCCATCTCCCCTTTGCATCATCCAATCTCTTTTTCAGACCGCTTACTATGACTTTGTTCACGGCCTCGGCTTGCCCATTTCCTTGGGGGTAGGCAGGCGTGGAATATCGGTTGGTGATGCCAAACTCGTTGCAGTATTCCTTGAAGTTCTTACTATCAAATTGAAGACCGTTGTCCGAGATAAGGGTGTGAGGAGTTTCAAAGCGCGTAATAATGTTCTTCCAAATGAATTTCTTGGCATCCACGTCCCTGATGTTGGCCAAGGGTTCAGCCTCTACCCACTTGGTGAAATAGTCGGTGCCGACTATTATGTATCGCTTATTCCCCGCTGCTTTAGGGAAAGGACCGACAATATCAAGACCCCATTGAGCAAACGGCCAAGGGCTGGAGATAAGGTTAAGGATTCCTCTAGGTTGGTGGATGTTTGGGGCGAATCTCTAACATCGATCACACTTCTTTGTATATTCTTGGGCATCTCTCTACATATTCGGCCACCAGTATCCCTGGGCGAGTGCCCTGTGCGCCAGTGATCTTCCTCCTGTGTGACTCCCGCAAATCCCCTCGTGCAGCTCCTCAAGGAGGGACTCGGACCCTTCTGGGTGCATACACAATAGGTACGACCCAGAATAGGAACGCCGGTATAGCTTGTGGTCTTCCAACAACCAAAACCGAGGAGCATTCCTTTGTATCTTCTCGGCTTCCAGTTTTTCCTCTGGTAGGGTTTCGTCTTTGAGGAAATTTACTATAGGATCCATCCAGCTGGGACTCTTTCTGACCTGATGGACCTGAGCTGGGTCTCCTCTAATTGAACTTGCTTGGACTAGATCCTCGACAAGGATCATTCGCGGCAGACCATGAACCGAGGACGTGGCAAGAGCGGCCAATGAATCTGCATGGGTGTTCCCACTTCTGGAAACGTGTGTCAGATTGAAGGATTCAAAACTCAACTGCAGGCGTTTGACCTGTACGAGATACTCTCGCATTCTAGCATCTCTGGCTTCTAACTCACCCATCACTTGGCCAAAGACCAATTTGGAGTCCGAGAACACTTCCATTACCCTTCCGCCCAATTTCTGAACCATCGTCATCCCTTGAAGTAAGGCTTCGTACTCGGCCTCGTTGTTCGTAGCCGAAAACCCGAGTCATAGTGATTTCTTAATGGCAATACCTTCGGGCGATATTAAAACTAGCCCAATTCCAGATCCTCTTTGGTTGGCCACGCCATCCATGTAGACCCTCCAGCGCAATGTCTCCCGTGCTGAGACTGCGCCAACCGATTTTCCATCCATGTCTTTCTTCTCGGTTATTGTTTCTACAGAGGGTTCAGCAAATTCTGCGACTAAGTCTGCGAGGACTTGACCTTTGACAGAGGACCTAGGCATATATTTAATATCAAAGGCTCCCAAAAGTGCACCCCACATGGCGATCCTTCCTGTATAGTCGGCGCTTCGAAGTACCGCTCGAAGGGGAAGCTGGGTTAGAACGATGACCGTGTGTGCCTGAAAGTAATGAGGGAGCTTCCGTGTGGCGTGCACTACCGCTAGAATTGCTTTCTCCAATGGTAAGTATGGCACTTCGGCCTCATGTAATGATTTACTTACATAGTACACTAGTCGCTGTACCCCATTGTCATCCTGTATCAGTACCAGGCTTACAGCATGAGGGGCTACGGCTACGTATGCAAACAGTACCTCATCTGCCTCAGGGCTAGACATGATGGGTGGTCGCGACAAGTATTCCTTAAATTGTTGGAAGGCCCGGACACAATCCTCTGACCACTCAAACCCTTTCCATTTATTTATCAAGAGGTAGAAAGGTCGACATCGGTCTGCAGATCGGGATATGAACCGGTTTAATGCTGCGATCATGCCAGTGAGTTTCTGCACCTCTTTCGGATTCCGAGGAGCCTGTAGGCTATTAATCGCTTTGATTTGATCTGGGCTTACCTCTATCCCTCTGTGGGTTACCATATAGCCGAGGAATTTCCCAGACCCGACCCCGAATGAGCACTTGGAAGCATTGAGCTGCAACTTGTGCTCCCTTAAGATGCCAAAAATGACCTCCAGGTCTTTCACGTGCTCGGACACCACCTTGATTTTTACCACCATATCATCTATGTAGACTTCAATAACTTTGCCTAGTTGCGGTTCAAACATTCTGGTCATCATCCTTTGGTACGTTGACCCTGCGTTCTTTAGTCCGAAAGGCATCACTTTATAGTGGTAGTTTCCGACGGGTGTCATGAACGATGTTTTCTCCTGATCCTTTAATGCCAGGGGTATCTGATGATAGCCCTGGAAGGCGTCTAGGAAGCTCATTCGAAGGTGGCCTACAGTCGCATCTACCAGTTAGTCTATTCGAGGTAACGGGAACGGGTCTTTCGGGCATGCCTTGTTCAAGTCTGTGAAGTCTACGCAGACTCGCCACTTTCCCGTTTTCTTTCTTACCACCACCGTGTTTGCCAGCCACTCGGGGTAAAAGACCTCTTTAATAGCCCCCGCCTTTTTCAGTTTTGTCACTTCGTCTCTAACGGCACTAGCATGTTCTTTCGAGGGACGTCGGGGTGGTTGCTTCTTTGGAATGGAAGATGGGTTAACATTCAAGTGGTGACAAATAAGGCTAGGGTCCACCCCTGGGGCGTCGTAAGCGTCCCATGCAAACACATCGACATTTCTTCTCAGAAACCCGACCAGTTCCTCTTTTTCTTGAGGAGGCAACTTGGAACCGACCTGGAAAAATCTCTCCGGGTCATTGTCAACGATAAACATTTCTAAACTTTCACACCTTATCTCCTCGGATGGCTCATTGATTTGCCCTGCCGAGGTGGCTGGTTGCTATAAGTTCTCAGACGCCGAGGACTCGGCATGGGACCGACGTGAGATGGCGGCCACCATACACTGCCTGGCCATGGCCTGATCTCCACGAATCTCTTCTACTTGGTCTCCGGACGGGTATTTTACCTTTTGGTGAAGTGTGGAGGATACAGCTTCTAGGGCATGGATCCAGGGCCTGGCTACTATCGCCGTGTAGGGCGAGTAGGCATCGACCACGATAAAGTTCACCTCCACCACCTCTGACCCAGTCTGTATGGGTAGTCTGATCTGCCCTTTTGGCGTAACAGTCTTCCCTTCGAAGCTGATAAGAGGAGAATCATAAGCCGTCAAATCCTCTGGCCTCAGGTTCAGCCCCTCGTATAGATCAGGGTACATTACCTCTACTGCGCTACCCGGGTCTACCAGCACCCTTCTCACATTGAAGCCTCCGATTCTCAACGTAACCACTAAGGCATCGTCGTGAGGTTGGATAGTTCCCCTCTTATCCTCGTTCGAGAATCCTAGTATTAACGAGCTTCCCTTTTTAGACCTTTTAAATCCTCTTCCCCCATCCTCAGCAGAGAGCCGAGCCACAGATAACACCCTGGAAGGAAATGACCCGGTTCTTCCTGGAGCGGCGAGGATGACATGGATTGTTCCTATGGGGGGTCTCAAGGATACATCTTTTCGAGGCTCTTGCATTGCCTGGCCCTGATGACCGCTTGAGGGGTGTAAAAGGTGACGTAACTTTCCTTCTTGGACCAACTGATCTAAGTGATTCCATAAATTCCTGCAATCCTCAGTGGTATGTCCATGGTCCTGATGATAGTGGTAATACAGGTTCTGGTTACGTTTTGAAGGGTCTCCAGCCATCTTTCCCGGCCATCTGAAGAAGGGTTCATTCCTCACTTTCTCTAGCACTTGTTGTACGGGCTCTCTGAACACGGCATTCATCGTTTACATGTTACTTTGTCCAGCCTGTTTCGAGAAATCTCTCCTCGGCTGGTTATGGCTATATCGTTCTGACTTGAAATCATTCGCTTTGGGGGGAATGATCTTCTCCTTTCCCTTTCCTTGTAGCTGATCTTCTTCCACCCTTTTGTACTTGTCAATCCTATCCATCAACTGATGAACATGGTAACTGGTTTACCAGTGAGGGATTTCCTTAAGCCATGCTCGGTGGGGAGACCGCTTTTGAATGTGCTGATAGCGACATCGTCATGGTTCCCATCCAACTCGTTATACATCTCCCAATATCTATCCGAATACGCCTTCAGGGTCTCTCCCTCGTGCATGGATAAGGACAACAACGAACTTAGGGGTCGAGGGACTCTGCTATTTGTAATAAAGCGAGAGCAGAAAGCTTGAGTAAGCTGTTTATATGAGCCTATGGAATTTGTCTTCAGGCTGTTGAACCATCTCATCGCCATTGGTCCCAAGCTGGATGGGAAGACTTTGCACATTAGGGCTTCATTTTGGGAGTAGATGGCCATTTTTTGGTTAAACTGACTCACGTGCTCCACCGGGTCCGCTCGGCCGTTGTAGATGGCGAACGCTGGTTGATTAAAGCGTCGAGGCAACTTAGCCCCTTCAATTCTGTACATAAAGGGTGATCTTGAAATCTGGTCTAGTGCCTTATTCATAGCATCATTTCCCAAACCTTTGCTGGATGGGTTCTCATACTTTCGTTCAGGGCGAGACTCCTTCTCGCAAGAAAAGGTTTCACTTGGGGGTGTTCTCGATCTCCGTCGATAACTCACGTCTTCCTCGTTAGAGCACGCATCTGAGCTGGAGGGAGATCGCTTTCGCTGTGCACGTCGCAACTTCCTTTTCAGGTCATCTATCTCTCGCTGCATGGCCTGATGACTGTTTCCCCTTTGGGACACGTGACTACCTATCTGGGTATGACTTTGACTCGTCTGGGTAGTATGTACGCTTCCCTCACGATTCCTTCTACTGCCATGGTTGGCAGGATTATTTTGCTGCTGGGACTCAATGAGTTCTGTCTGTTGAGGATTAGCCTGGTGAGGATTCTCCTGGTGTGGGCCTAGTTCTGCGATGCTCGACCGTTGTACTTACTGATATTTTAGTTCTTCTCACAGACGGCGCCAATTGTAGGGACACGGTTTTAGCGGACCCGATCCTTGTTGGTCAGGTTTTGGCCCAAAAGATCCCACACAGTGAATTTTTTTGTAGAGTATGGGCTAAAGAACTTGGTTTCAGTTAGTTTAAATGGTTTATTGCATGGGCTCAGGGGGTACATGAACAAGAACAAAAAGAGGTAGCAATGAAGAGAGATCTTTTTTAAACGATCAGGTCTCAAACTTGATTAATGGGCACACATTCATAAAATTTCTCTACAGTGCTCTCTCCTCCCTCCTTTCTTCAGTCTTTTTTCTCTCCCCTTGTTCTTGGGGGATCTTTACATATTATATAGGCCCTCTCCTATCATCTGGGCTTTATACTTGTTGATCATTCAAACCCCTACTTGAGTACCTGTCCCATCAGACACCCTTATCAGTTCTTTGTGAGTTGCAGTGGCCAAGGTAGCACTGTTCAGGGGTCTTCTCTTCATTAATGCGGCCAGGAGAGTAGTTGTGGTGTATTTAATGTGGTGGAGGCAGCTTTTTCTGAGATATTTTGCGTTTTCTTTCTTTTTACGTACTTGGAGGGAGCACTACAGTAGCCACGACACACCCTTGACCCTGATTTTGGAATGTTTGAGGTGGAATTACTCCTCGGACATGTTCTCTTTCCCCCAATGGGCCTAAATACGGATTCTGGGCCGCGACGTCTCCTCGGACGGGCCCAGGGCCCAGGCAACCTATCATTCTGGGCCGGTCCCCACAATTGTGTTTGTAGCATTACTCTTTAATCTATCATAAAAATATTGACGGTTGCTTGAATAATAAGTTAATCACTTATATATACCCACACACACACAAATGGATTATTCCGAAGGGTATACATTTTAATGCCCTTCTAAATTTAGGATTAATAATTTTTTTTCTTTCACAAGAAAATAAAAGTAGAATATACCCATAAGTTAGGATAGAGTATGACATAAACATACACAATGATAGTTAAAATTATGCAAACCAATCGGCAACCACCAATTTGAATCAGCTGCGTATTCAAGCCAAGTTGATAGTGTCAGCATATGTGTTAGGGCCACCAATATTCCTTAATTGTTTAGAAAATCACATTTTTTGACCAAACGACTCTTGGAGCAATCTGTATATCAAATCTGGAAAGTAACAAGGTTTCTATACATGTTGTAAGATTAAGTACAAAAAGGTCTTCATAATCTTTTACAACAAGAACATATATGATTTCAAAGACAAATCATTACATAGGAGAAGCCAGTATGGGAATTCCAATCACAAGTGAACTCACTTCTAACTGAGTTTTGTAGTCTTAGACTACAGTTCAGTTTTGGGGACTTGTAATTGCCGCCTTACTAATGCAGTGTAAATTCCATCCTGGCTGAGTAGCTCATCATGGGTGCCACTTTCGGCTATCTGACCATCTGATATAACTGCAACAGTGTCTGCACTTTGGACAGTTGAAAGCCGGTGTGCTATGACAAGAACAGTCCTTCCCCGCATCAGAGAATCCATGGCATCCTATAGGTTGCATGAGAATTGGTTAATATGTTTGATAATGAACGAAATAAAACTTAGAATTATAGGCAGACAAAATCAGCATATTTTGTAGCTCTGTTCTCTCTCTTCTTTCCCTGAATTTTCTTCTTCTTTTTCTCCCTTATAGGAGAGGGATGAAATGTGGTTTAATACCTATAATTACTCCTTGGCACCGTCAACTTAAAGCAATACATTCCAATGTACAACAACTGTATATTTTGTAATGAAAGGCCAATGGCAAGGAGTAGCTTCGAACATGCAACTTATAGCATTATTGGGAACAAGTTCAATGCTCACACTATATAAATCATTCTTGCTACATGTCATTGGCAGAGAATGCATTTTTATTTTCTTGATGAGACTGGATAGTAGGTAAATCCAAAAGGAGAAAGTGGAGGGGTATGCTAGAAGAACAGCAACAATGATGAATGGTTGGGCAGGAAGAAACTGGTGGTGCTTTAGAGGGGAAAGCTATAAGAGACTTTGAATCTTACAGAATCAAATATCTAATCTAATATAAAATATAAAAGCAGAGAGAATGTTCAATTTTGAACATCTTAAAGTGCCTCACGTTACACCAAATCACATCACTAACTTTGCACAAACATAAATCCTACAATTAAAAGTCTTCTATTGACCTAACATTGCACAAATGTTAGTCCTGCAGCTAAAAGACTTCAATTTACCAAGCTTTGCATAAATATTAGTCCTACCTCTATTCTGCCTCGTATGCTTCACATAGTTTGAAGCTTTAACAAGTTGCCCATGGATGATGGGATTGTTTCGAGGTAAGTCCATCTTTAAGCCAAGATACCTCAGCTCAATCAAATTTCCAAAGGTGCTGGGCAATTGCGGACAGAATATTCAGTGAGACACTGATGACAAAAACAATAACAAAATTGCTGTCCCAGTGACTGTCAGATTATTCCCTTTGTCCCGAATTGCTGGGGTTAGTTATGGATCCTCAATTAGACAAAGACTACCATACAACTTATTTTGAGTCACTAGTTGTCCCAGTGACTGTATTCACAACCATCATTGTGACATTGGAATGCAAGTTGAAAGGTCAGGATAGCCTAATAATTTTTCTTCTTTCTTGATGTTATTTTCTAATGAAAGGTATTTTTTCATTTGCTATTGTTTGATAAGACAAATAATTAACAAAAAGAACCAAAGCTTGGATATTTTGGACATCAAAAACTCTCTATGTCATGCAAAAATAAAGTTAGTACTGTCCAAATGGATGATTTACTTAAATCTGCTGATCTCACCTGAACAAGGTATTCACTCTCAGCATCTAGAGCACTAGTGGCTTCATCCAATAGCAAAACCCTTGGATTCATTAGGAGTGCTCTTGCAATTGCTACTCGTTGTTTCTGGCCTCCTGACAGCCTCAATCCACGTTCTCCAACAACAGTTTTATACTTTTCTGGAAACTTTTCTATGAATTCATGTGCATTAGCCATTTTCTGAAATTTTATCACTTTATCAGTATACAAAAATAGAGTAAATAAAAATAGAAGACGTTCATTTGTTCAGAAGGAACGAAAAAAAAATGATTGAAACTCACAGCTACAGTTTCTATATCAGTTGAGCTAGCATTTCCATTGAACCCGTAGGCAATGTTTTCTTCCACAGAACAATTGAAAAGAACAGGCTCCTGGCTCACAATACTTATCTGAAAAGTATAGAAAAGTAGGGTGTCAAAGAAATCTCGTGATTCTAATATTATGAACTCTGATCCACAGGCTATTTTACAGGGGATTTTAGAGGAGCTAAGTCCCTCTACCAAATCCTGCTATATCATAAGCAGAAAATTATTTTGAAACTAAAATTACCTTGCTGTGAAGATATTCATGTGATATTTCTACCAGGGGAACCCCATTTAGCAAAATTTTTCCCTTGAGAGGGTCATAGAACCTCTCAATTAAGTTGGCTATTGTTGTCTGCAATACAAAATTAAATAATTTTAACATTCTACATAAGTCAAATTTGCTGTACTCATTTGACAAAGAGGAAAAAATGATGATTTTAGAGCCTTAGACATGCTCTAATCGTTGAAAGACCACCAAGAGGGAAAAAAATGAAAATGGTAAGGATAATAACATTACTTTTCCACCACCACTTGGACCAACAAGAGCAACTTTTGAACCAGGCCTCAGTTTTAATGTTATACCCTGCAATTGAAACAATAGTTGTAGATAAAGTCACAAGGTTAAAAATGTTAGAAGTCTTGTATACTTACTATTCCAATGTTGATACATGAAGTAAATCATAAAAACACTCCTACTATGCTAAGAAAGTTCTTACATGGGTTCAAATGTTAATGACCCATTAGGTAGGAAAGACATACAAAGAAGATAAATTCTTTCACAACTCAAGCCAAAGAAAGACTTCAGGGCAACAAACAAGAGTCAAATTGAATCTTAGAATTAATTTTACTTTAACACAGTCAAAGTACATAGGTAAATTGATGACATCATCTTGTTGGCAAGAAAACATTTCTGAGTATTAGTGCTCCTCATTTTCAAGTTCGCAGCATAATGTAATTAAGAAAAACCGCTACCTTGAGAACCATATGACTTGGGCGAGAAGGGTAAGCAAACCAGACATCATCTAATTCCACATCTCCATCTGGATCTCTGCCATTAAAGCCACAACATTACAGATAAGAATTTAACTTTAATCTCAACTGGAGAATGAAAATATGAGATAGTGTACTTATTGCCCAATGGTCTACTGCTTTTAAGCGTAAGAATGTATAAGAGTAAATAGATTAATAGTAATTTTTAAGGTATTATTTCCCAAATCAAGGGTTATGGTGTGTAAAAGAGAGGGAAAGGGACCCCCAGGGAGAGGGGTGGGGGATGTAAAGTAACTGACCCTATGGGGCACTTATCTCCTGCTGTTGGCATGGATGAGACACGATCCAGGAGCTGAAAAACTCTCCTGCTTGCTCCTGCAGCTTTCATTGCTGTTGTATACAATCCTGATAAAGAGGATACTGAGGATCCAACTGCGGACACAGAAATTTCACAATTTTGTAAATTTTTAGTAGCTATAAAGCTTTCAAAGAAAGAAATAAAAGAGGCAGTCACAGGCAACAAAAACAATGATATTGAAAACATGAAGGGTTTGGCTTAGAAGATTGGTTAATCATAACCCATAATATTCAGATACGGTGATTATCACCTTTTTCAAAGCAGAGCAGAAACACAATTCATGTTACTGTTTATCAAACTGGATTACTGGAACGGCCTCTTAAGTCTTAAGAGGCTAAGAATTTTTAAAATTTCCCAAGCTTCAAAACTAAATTTGAAAACGTTTTGTCCCTTACAGGTACAATTTACAGGGTATAAACAATGAGGGAAGCACCTGTAAGGCTATAAAGAATGAAGGATGTAAGAGAGCCTGCAGTCATGGTGCCTGTTATTGTCAAGTAAGCTCCATAAACCACCACTACGATGACAGATAATGTTGATGCCGCATTTAGCCCTCCGAAAAATAGACCAACTACTCTCTGTATCAGAAAAGGCAAGCCTTAAAAGCTTTAGGATTTTTCTCAAATATTCATAACTAGGAAATGCACTCACAGCTTCCAATGAGAGAGAGAGAGAGATGAACTAATCAAGACACTCACAGCTTGTCTGAGACCAAGGTTCAGTGTCTCATCAACTTTTTCTGAGTAATTAGAGACTGCATAAGCTTCTTGAGCAAAAGATCTGACTGTCCGAATGGCCCCAAAAGATTCCTAAAAATCAATATTGCACAGGAAAAACAAACAAGTTAGAATTAAAAAAAAATTTGAGTAACAACTTTCCTAATAATGAGTTACTTGCCTGTTTAACTCGTATAGAACTAAATATTATTAACAAATTGCATAGGGTAAAAGTACAAAGAATCCTTGCAAATCAGTTCAGAATTTCTTATGAGTTAACTTCTTTCCTATTTTTATCTTCTTTAATTATTTGTTACCTCAACTATTATAACTCTTCTTGTGAACCTATGATTTCTATCTCAATGGAGTTAAATTTGAAATTTGCTCCCAATTCCCTCCGTGGATTGAATTCAAGAATACATCTAAGTAGCTCCTATATCCTTCATTACTTATTGAAAAATAATAAAAAGGTAGCTCCTATATCTTTCCTTAATATAGTGTTCCCTTAATATAACTCTTTGACGCAATTAACAAAGTAAAGTCTTTGCTTTTCCTTCCCATTATCTTAGGCTTAGCAAGTTTTAAATATCCTTCTCCCTCTCCTTCAAACGACCTTTTCCATGCAATTCATCAAATCTTAAATCTAAACTCTCAAACTTCCATTCTGACTTCCTTTTTGCCACTTTGTATTCTTCCAAAAACAACTATTTACGAAATAGGAATCTAAAAATATAAAAAATGGATGGTTTCCAGCGCCATGCATTAAGCAATTAAAAAATTGATAAATAGCAATATAACGTTCATATTTTGCTTACAAACCTCTGCAATTGAGGCAGATACTGCAGCTGCAGCTTGAGTTGAATGTGAAAGTTCACGAAGATAGCGCCCAAATTTTCGTACAGCAACCGAAATGATTGGCACTACGGCCAAAGCCAACACTAAACAGGAAGAAGCATACAATAAGAAAAATAATCACTAGACTATATGAGCATTACTCAAAGAAAATAAAATCACTTACATGTTAATTTCCATGAAGATGAGAACATGAAGCCAATGCCGATAAATGCAGTTGTTAGATTTCGGAGTGCCTCAGAAAGATTGGTAGTGGCTGCATTCTTTATGATCTGTGTGTCTTCAGATAGCCTGCTTAGTAGTTCCCCTGTTCGAGTAACATCAAAGAATGCTACTTCCTATTGAACCATGCAGCATCAACCGCACCAAATGGTATTTAGAGTTCCACAGCAATACTAATAAGATAATTATAGTAACTTGATAATTATTGACTTCCATTGTTCCTAATACAGCTCTCACACTAAAGAAGTTATTCACAGTTTGAATATGCTTCCAGCATGATGATCTTGATATAAAACCCAAAAGACCAACCATACAGTGGTTTAGAAATGGATATACATTGTGTAAGTTTCAATATGTCCTTTTGCAATTCTGTGTATTTTTATCTCACAGGGAGCGTTCCAGTTTAACAAGTTCGAGAACTAATGGATCTAACCTGATTGATAAGGTGACTGAATAAGTCCTTTCTCAAACGAGCTACAACTCTTTCACTAGCAGAAGCAAACAACCATGCTCGAAGTGCTGTGCACAGTGAACTAAAAAAACCACGGTCAATTATCATTAAACAACATAAGCTAACATAGGCTCTTAAAATTTGATACAAGGACAATAATCTTGAGATGGTTATTTCAAAAATTTTATTATTATCATCCTTTTCAAGCCATCATATATGATAGCCAATCCAGCAATGCTTAACATTATCCATATTTGGCAGAAAGCATGTTACAGCTAGGAAATGCAGTTAATAGAGATCTTGTTGAATTGGTGGGTTATTGGATTATAAATGTTTTCATTTTCTGGTGCTAGGCTTTCAATTATAGTTATTTGAGCAGGAGAAGTCTGAAAAAGAAATTAGGTTATTAGAAGTTCTAAGAATTTGTATTTATCTATTTCTGGTTGGAAGAAAATTGAGATTCTTGCCTCTGTATTTCTAATTTGGTGAAGGCATCACTGTATTAATAGCTCTTCCTTGTTTTGGCATTATGAAAGTTACGGAGTTTCCTAGCTGCCCCAACCCCAATCACCCCCCCCACCCCCCCCCCCCCCCCCCCCCCCACCCCCTCTCTTTTTTTCCCCAAAAGAAAGAAAGGTAAATTATGGAACTTTTTTATTTATTTTTTTCTAGCCAGAGCATGCTTTTATTTATAAAAATTCGTAAATAAGTATGGTAAATATGTACTTCTGAAAATCTATCATCTTTTTGAAAACCAATTTGGAGTTGATCCTATTGCATCATTATGTTGTTTAGGTTTGTACTTTATTTATTCATATCAGTTTGTTCACTTCTCATTTCCACCGGTAAAGGATTTGTATGGATGCCTTATGTGATGTTGATTACAGTGATTTTATTTTTTCTCCAAACTTGTCCCACCCACCCACCCATATTATGTGTTCCTCAGACTGATTCAGAACAGCAGCCAAAGCACTCCTATAACTTACAGTCCTTAGAAACTATTTAAACTTAGTGCAGCAAATATAAGAGAGTATATCATACCCGATGACAACTATCAGCACAATATCCAATATGGTGTCCTTGATGGCTTCTAGAGCTTCTGCCTGCTGTTCAGGAGTTCTTATTTCTGTTGATACAATGTCTATTATCATACCACCATATTTTGGCTGCATAACAAGAATCATTATGTTCAGAGAGACGAGTTTTGCAATAAGAACAAACCAAGTAATGAGTTAGAATTTATTCCTAGATATTAATGGGAGAACTGTCAGAGAAAGAGAAATTTTAGTGTCCCTTGGCTTGTGGAGAAAGCAGAAGTTGAGTCCACAATGATCCACATGACGAAGAAGTTTGTATTTTTTATTGTAATCTTCAACATGTCTGAAGAGCATATTGAAAAAAGATATTTATCTCAAAACAGAAAGAAAAAGATTTGGCCATGAAGCTCTTGTTGTTGGAGTTGACAAGCATACTGTTAGATATATTGACTTAAGTGATACACTAAATGTTATTCTATATTGTCACATAAACTCTGAAACTATACGCACACACACGTGCGCGCGCACACACACACACATTTAATTTTAGCACTGTTCAGTGACAGTGAGCCAATAGAAATCCTAAAAGGTACTTTGCAGTCAAATTAACAATCCATTCACTATATTTGTGTTAGAAGATAATTAAAAGGGAGGGGGGGGGGGGGGGGGAGGGGAGGAATAAAAATGAAAGAGAGGTCTTGCATGGCCACCAATAAGTAAATCAACATACAATCAGAATACTTGATGTGGATGCTATCAACAATGCAATGGTGGCAACAACTAGCTTCCCTGCATCTGGTTTTGCCTGTAAAACATGAGGATTTTTACCATATGACATATTTCAGAGAATCCTTACAACATTATCAAAACCCATCATAAATTTCCCACTTACTAGTGACAGTACTCTAGAAAATCCAACATTTGCGGCCTGCAGCATTTACCAAAGAACCAAAACACAGTTATAAATTTTGACAAAACAGCTTTGAATCAAAGATGAATAAAATTTTAGTGTTCAAATGACTAGAGTAGCGTTCACCTCTATTGCATCACCATGCTCAAGGTCTGTCGCTTGTCCATCAGCTGATTGGTCTTCATTTGCTTTCCTCTTTGCCTGCATGAATCAAAGCAAATTGGCTTCCTTTTTTAAATACCAATTAACAAGGACTTTAATGGTCTTATTACAGTAAAAGATTAGTATTTTCCTTCCAAAACAAACAGACACTATCAAGGTCTGCTGATAAAAGGTAAGCTACAAATAAAACATGGAACTAACAAAGAAAGTAGTGGATTGTAAGGAAATGGGATTTGAGAAAGCCAGCTCCTGTACTTAAAAAAGGTCGTACCCAGTGTACAAAACTCCCCATTATTAACTGAAACTAAACAAACAATATGGCAGGGTAGTTATGAATCAAATGCAAACCACAAAACAATGGGAAACATTAAATTCAACATTGTGGCCTTTTTTTTTTCTTTTACCAGTAAACTCATGGAACTTAAGGATTCAAGAAAAATGAATATAAAGAGCAAGTTAAAAAAAAATTGAGTTAGCTAAACCATAAGATTTTCACAAAACTCTTCCAAATTACAAGAACTTATAAAATAGCATATCAAATAACAAAGCAATTGTATATGTAACCAAATTCTTGATATGGAGCATGGCATGTTTAAGCAAATTGAACAAACATGACATGACCCTCAAAAAATATAACCCCATCTGAAAAAAAAAAAAAAAAAAAAGATGCAAATTTTAACCCAAAAAAAAAAAGTCAAAAAAACCATAAGAAGAAGAAGAAGAAGAAAACAAACCTCCTTACTCAAAAGAGAAACTCTCTCACTCCCAGAGGAAACAATGGATTTAGAGGCCCAATCTAAGTGCTGCTTCTTGCCCATCAAAGGAAGAACTGTGTGTTAGCGGGAAATGAGAGGGAGGTGTGGGAGGTTAGAAAGTCGTTGGGAGTAACTGTGTCAAAACACACAGACAAAGATCTTCAAACAACTAACTGTTTAAATTTAACATCTGAGAAAGTGTCTCCTATAAAAAGAAAAAGAAAAAGAAAAAAGAATTTAGTAATAATAAATAAAATTTATAATAATAGTTATATAGCTCAAATGGGCTTTTCTTGATTCTGGGAAAAAAGGGCCAGATGAACCTCCACCTACTGCCAGCATTCCCAAGAGGGGAGAGTCAATGATGAGATGAATAGAGAGATTCCCACCCTCCCTAGGTAACTACAACCAACAGCTACCAAACTAAAATACTATATATTTGGGGTTTTATTTTTTTGACTGTTTCTTCTTTTTTATATAAAAAAAATATCTTCTTACATATTTTTTATTTTTGTGTGGCTGAGGGGTTCACAAAATAATAAGTTCTACCATGTGGGCAGCCACAGAGAATTTGTTTTGAGCTCTCTATCCTTTCTTTTTTAATAAGTTTTTTCCCATGTGCAGACCATAGTACACAAGCATGCTCCTCCACATCAATATCTTTTGCCTATTAAAAAATTTAGTTTGTAAAGTTTGAGCTAAAAATAAATTTACATGATTCACATTCCATCAAAGCGAAAAATTTTGATTTATTATTTGTGAATTTTAAATAAAATTCTCACTTTGATTGAAATGTTGTTCATGTAAATAATAATAAAAAAATGATAGGTTGATTTAATGACTTTTAAGGTCTCATAAATTTTTTGGTTCAAAACTCGTAACCAATATTTTAAAGTTATTCATTCTCAAAAAAAAATATTTTAAAGTTATTGGTTCTCAAAAAAAAAAAAAAAGTTATTAATTTTTTTCAATAAAAAAATATATTTTAAAGTTACTTTCGAGTGATTCTTACTATGTTCTGTATAGTTAAGTTGGATACTCAATAAGTTTTGGAAATCTACCTTAAAAAGGAAAAAAAAAAAGTTTAACAAATTAGAAAAAAACATCTTCTTTCTTACCGAGGAGTGCACAAAGAGCATTCGCAGCTGGCATGGTAAATGCCATATCTTACCAAGATTTACCATTTCAACACAAAAAAAGGTCAACAACTAGTCACAGTTGGCATTGTAAAGCTAAAAAATTTGCAATACTGCTACAGTACCGTCACTAATTTATGGTGGTACTCTAGCGGTATTGCAAATCCAAAAATTATTATTTTACTCTCTTCACTGTCTCATTTGCACGATCTGTAGTAGTATTGTAGTATTGTAGCACTTTTGCATGGTCTTATATGAGTCATATCCTCTCTCCATTGTCTAATTTTCTCTTTCTCTTTAGAATATATTATTATTTTATTATGTAAATATATTATTTTATTGTATAGATATATTATTTTAATGTGTAGTATGGTAAAATAAAAGTTGGGATGTTGAGTGTATTGTAAAATGGTATTTTATAATTGATAAAGTAGTTTTTTGAGATGGTAAAATAGAATATGATAGAGTTTCCAGTTGTGGATGAGTATATTTGCAATTCCTCTATTCAATCACGTCAATCAATGTCTCAAACTAAGGGAGTACTTGAACAAAATTAGGGAGAGCTCTTGAATAATTGGATATAAAAAAAGGTTCTCATTGTAGCTTCCCTCGAAGGCTCAAAATAAAATGATATTATTCATTAGGTGCTATTTGATCACAAAAATATGAAGAATAGTTTGAATTATTCCTAATAAGAGTTGAAAGGGCATAGATGCCTACCTCAGTCACTTTTGGTTGGGTGGTATCCTTGTTCAAAGATTGACTGTGCATCACCGCTTGAGACCTAACTCTTATTAGGTCATGAAAATCACTTGTATGGGGGGAAAAAAAATAGTACGGACTATTACTAATAAGTAATAACTAAGATAAGAGAATTATGATTTTTAATACCTATACCTTAAAATTAATATTCACATTTTTTTAACACATAATAAAAAATTAGAAGAATTTATTTATTAAATTGTTGATGTAACACGGTCACATTCATTATTAGTTGCTAACTTTTTAGAATATTTTGATTATTAATTTCAAAATATTCTAAGAAAAAAAAAAATACTAAGATGACATCTGCTTATGGTGAGCAACTGTTAATTGTCACTTAATTTTTGTTTCCTTTTTCATTTTCTTGTAAAATAAGTAAGAGAGATAGTTGTGAAATTTTATCCAAGTTCAGAACGAAATAGAATACAAAGTGGTTCTCAGTCACGGTTTGGTCAATATGGACATATCGAATTCGAGTCAGAACTAACCAACCTTGGTGCAATCCAAATCAGCTCGCAAACATGGCCAAAAAACTCCTAACGGAATTCTAGGCGGTGCAACAACCTTCCCAACCACAGTCCACACCGATCCGAGTTCATTGGAGATCTCTTATCTTGGACATGGTTAAGGTCAATTTTGATGATGCACCATTCAGTTGGGAGCGAAAATCAGGGTTTGGAGTTGTTTTGGCTAGATGTTTTAGCAAATTATACTACTCTCATGTTAAGAGAGAGGGTAATATGGTTGCTTATGTTTTAACTTGATAGGCCAAAAACGAATAAACCCCTTGTGATAAATTAACCAAATAATTTAGCCAAGTGAATGAATGAAATTAATTAACATGCAAACGCATGGTAACACAAACAAATCACCAATAAACTAAGTAGGCAGCGGAAAATAAATTGACACGGTGATTTATTTATGAATGGGGAAAACCAACACGGCAAAAACCCTACCGAGTGATTTTAAGGTCATTACTCCCGAAATTTCACTATTATCATAACAAACGGTTACAAGTAAAGGAATCCCAGTACCTTATACTAACTTACAATTGAACCCTTACCCCAATACCCAATTGGACTTATTCTGTAGTGACAATTTCTCTTTTTGATGCACGACTCCCAGTACGTGACTAACCAATTGCGCGGATCCTAGTACTTGACTTCAAACACCAACTAGAGAAGGTTGTTGGCTACAAAGTTCTTCAGTTCATCCCAACGATGAAGATCAAGAAGATGCTTGATCACAAAACCCTACGGTGCACAAACACAACAACTTCTTTACAAGAATGATGAATTAGGGCAAAACTGTGTCTCCAGTTACAAATTGCTTGAACAAACTTTGCTCAACACTTGTGCAACTTGTGACCTCTTTGATGGCCCTTAAAATAATCATTTTATATGTTTAGGGTTGTGAGAAAAGAAAACTCAAACATATAACCACAGATTAGAGTCAAACAGAACTGAAATTCTGTTTTTCATAAACCTCGATAGATACCCTGTCTGTCGAGCTGCTGTCGAGCCATGGGGCTAAACAGCTCTTTAAGCTCGATAGATGGCTAATTGTCGAGCTAGCTGTCAAGCTTTAATGACAGACACTTTTAGCTTGAATCTTGGACAGACTTGCATGGCTTTAACACTTGATTTTGAAATAAAGTTTCTTGAAGTATTAAACACATTCTAGATCTACCCAAATACAAGTAAAATGCGTTTTGTTAAAGGATTAGCTAATTACATAAAATAGTAATGATGATGCCGTAAATATCACCAGTGAGCTACACGATCCTTGCACGCTTGTAACGATACCTACAAGGGGAAAGAGAAAAGACCTAACAGAAAGCACCGGTGTGGTGTCGGCCAAATACCCTCTGAAGGTCAAGTTAGAATTATTTTCACAACTCTAGAGTGTTAGAGAAGGGAAAATTATACGTACCTTGATTTGTGAGGGTATTGAGACTTTTATAGTAGTAGAAGGTTGTTCTCTCTTTCTTGGCGTAGAAGTCTTTTCCATATAGGAATCCTCTTGAATAGTCCCAAACGTGATGGACAAGACACTTTCCTTGTAGAGAAGATTTTTATTTACGTGCGTATCTTCTAGAATTCTCTTTGTGTTAGGATTCCTATTTTCCTTGGGATTCTATGATGATTCAAGCGTATGTCGCAAGTATTTCCCATCTAGGGCCTTCGTTGTGCCTTGGGCTTGTCCTCTGTCGGCCCATGGACTAGATCCGTCAGGCCCAATTTAACAAAGGTCCATTATATCTTATTTTTACCCCTTCAAATAACATATATTCTTAACAAGTGAATCACATATGTCCTAACATAGCTCTTTTTACTTTAAACATTTCAAATTATAGTGCATGGATGGAGGATGCTCCATCACAGTTTCTTTCTTTTGTTTCTAGTAAACTTTGATGGTTTTTCTTTGAATAAAAGGTACTACATTGATTCTCAAAAAAAAAAAAAAAAAAGTTCATATTAGTCCTAAATCCTAATCATTCATTGTGTAAAATTCTATCAAAGCCTGAGTATTCATAGTTACTCACCCTTTATATATAAAACTGTTAAGTGTTCTTTAGCTTCACAATAACTTCATAATCATACAAGAATCACATCCAAGAAGAAAATCACATTCTTATCATTAAAAAACACAATGGAATTGTAATATGCGTACACGTGGGATATCATCTTTCCTACTTTACCTAAAAAAATTTCTGGTCTCTACTTCTTTTTTAAGGTAATACTATTAATCTATTATACTATATTATGTATTATATATAAAAAAAAAAAAAAAAAATTAGAGGAGCAGGACACAAAGTAGTACGTAGGAGGTGCCAAACAAAAAGGGACGGCAAGATTCGACCCGTGATAGCGTAAAAAGTTTATGGCTAATAAATCTGTCAAAATCTTTTGGCCTTCAAAATAACTTAAAACATTCTTTTTTGGTGGAAGGGTTAAAGTGGGTGATTATTATATTCCACTCTTTATAAGCACAAAATCCCCAGAACATCGACACCACTCACTTGTAGTTTGTGATTTGTGATATCATATTCTCAGTCCAATATTCTCTATCTTCCTTTTTGGCTTAACGAGTCTGATGATACATGTAATTACTAATTAGTGATGATCTGGTCAGAGGATCACCGAAAGAGAAAAAGAAGCAAACTTTTAGTTACTGATGATCTCGAGTGGCTCTACAAATGCTTGTACAATTGGGCCCTATAGTTTTCTTATACCCTTTCTTGGATTTCAGAAGGTTTAGGCCCAACTGAAGCCTAGTTTTTGAGTTGGGCTGCCATTCTACATGAGGGTAGGGACCCTAATTAACCACAAAGCAAGGTCAGACAATTTAGGACCAAGCCTACTGGAAATTGAAGAAGCCAACACTTGAAATGAAAAAAGGACAAAAGGAACTATTGAAGAAGAATAGGATGAGAAGATTAGCAAAGCGCAAGAGGCGTAAACTTGAGCACTGAACTGTAGGGACATGTTTCTAACATGACTTAGGAGGCGGTTTTTAAGGCCAAAATTGGGAATTAACATTGGTTTTCAAACAATATAATTAGTAGGCACTATTTTCAAACTATATTTTTTACTAGCATCTCGAGTCTAAAAGACTCGATTTAGGGTCTATAAATCGAGTTTCAAAGACTTGGTTTCTATGGTCTGATCACGTCTGATGTGACATTTTTTCCACATTGGGTCTACCTGAAAATCGAGTCTCTAAGACTCAATTTATAAGCCCTTTACAAAACAAGTATAATGCACACCCTTTACACCTTCTCATCTCATCAGAAAAGAAAGAGAGAGAGAAAAAAAAAAAAAAACACAGATTGGCGTGGGTGGCTTCAGATTGACGTGGGACCATGGGTAGGCTAGCCGTCGGTGCTCGTGGCTAGCCGTGGGTCGGGTTCAGATCGCCTGGGTCGCCGTGGATCGCCTGTAACTTTGTTTTTTTTCAAAGTTCTTGTGGGTTTTGGGGTTTTCATCACTGTGTATTTTGGGAATTTAGAGACAGTCCCATATACGAAGCGAACCCATTTTGTGCTTTTGTCAAAAAGCATGGAGAGGAGGCTAGGAGAGACTTGGGAAGAAGAAGAACAAGAACTCAATTGGTTTTTTTCTTTCCGTATCCTCTGTTTGTGGCTTCTGGGTTTTTTTTTTTTTTTCTTCATATAAGTAGGATAAATCGAGTCTCTAAGACTCGATTTCCAGCTGGATGCCACGTGGAAAAATGCCATATCAGACCTGATTAGAACATCAAAATCGAGTCTCTGAGACTCGATTTATAAGCCCTAAATCGAGTTTAAGAAACTCGAGATGTTAGTAAAAAATATAGTTTCGGAATAGTGCCTACTAACTATATAGTTGGACAATTAGGGTTAATGGCCAATTTTGGTCCGGTTTTTAACATGCCCCCGCAAGGAACCGTGATCCTCCTTGATTGGAATTGTCGTAGGACGACTTGGCCTACGATAGTTCATCACCTTCAAGCCTAGTAGACTCTCTCAAGCCCACTTGTAATTACCTTTTTTTTTTTTTTTTTTGGAAACGAATCCAACTTGTAATTTTATATTTTTATTACAAGACAAAACTTTTGCTTTAGTAGAAATAAAATAAAATAAAAATCTTAGGTTTTTGTAACCATATTTTGGTCCCTGCCATTGGTAGAGCACGCGGACTTTGTTTTAACTGAAGGAAGATACTCAGCCAAAAAAAAAAAAAAACTGAAAAGAAGATATTAATATTGAAATTATTGGGCAAAACAATCGTTTTATTAACTTATTACTTTTTGTTTTTATGCCCTCAAAATACCGCTTAATGTTGATTGTTGTTTACGGAGCTCCTTTTAAGAAAGTAGCTAAGAATCTACTTTTGGAGTACGGTAACGTGGTAATACCATGTTACCATACTCTCAAAGTACCTAATAATTTTTTGAATTTGTCAATGGCCCTTGGTTTTGGTTGAGAGATTTCAATCGTGTTGCTTTACAAGAAGAAAATAGTGACCGAATCATCTAAAAGTGAATTGAAGTAATTTTCTTGACAATTTTGTCTTTATTGACCTAGGTTTAATATATTCACTTGGTCAAATAAAAGACGGGTAACGCATAATATTAGGGAGAGAACTTATCATGCCATGGCCAATAGTGAATGGAGAAATGACCCTTAAAAAAGTCTGGGAGAAAATGCTTAAGTTATAAACTATTTTACAAATTTTTTTTATTTTTTAACAAACAGTTGATATAGTGAATGGTTATTGGTAAGTAAAAAAATGATGTTAGTAGTGGGTCCAAATGAAAACTAGTAAGAATTTGCCATATCAACAGTTTATAAAATTATTGTAAAATAGTTTGTACCTGTAGCATTACTCAGCCTTAGTTAAAAACCTCCAAGCCATAACCTCAGACCACTAACCCTATAGACACAAATGGGAAAGAAAAGGGCGGATCCAAACCTTTTTGCTTTAAAGAGGCCTGGACTAGAGTCATTACAAATTTTGAGAAAAAGATATAAGAGAGATTCCTCAATACATTCTTGCAAAAAAAAAAAAAAAAAACCACCAAGCAAAACTTAAGATGATGGAACAAAAACATACTTGGTTCAATCCAAGCTAAAGGAATTAACAAAATCAATAAAGGAACCATATACAGGGGAAAACATTAGCCTAACTAGAGTCAAAGAGTGAGAACTCCCAAGAAGACAACAATTTAGAATAAAGTGGCTTCTTACGCTTGACCTTAACACAAGATTTTTCCACTTAACTACAATAATTAAAAGGAGGAGGAACAAAATAGAATTTTTGAAAAAAAAAGGATGAGAATTATATATCCCCAAGAGAAGAGATTGAAGGTTGCTTTGTCAATTACTTTGAAAATTTATTTAAAACCAGCATCCTCCAATTCCTTGAAGAGGCATAAAGACTAATACAACCAAGTATCATAAGAGAAGAGTCTAAGGAGTTAATTAGAGTTTCCAAAGAAAAGGGGATTAAGGAAACAATTTGTAATATGGGCTTTCTAAAAGCTCTTGTGCTAGTTGGCATGCCCCCTTTACTCTCACAAAAGGCATAATAATTTGGGCATTGTCTTAGAGCAATTTAGTAAATTATGTGAAGATGTAGACTACCTAGATAGAAAGACTCTTTGAAACTTCACCATTCACGTGTGGGAGGGGAAGGGGGGATTCATAAACAAGAGAATGCTACAACAATCTCTCAGTACAAAACTAGAGGGAGCTACAAAAGTGAATTTTTTTAAGCAGATTAGCTTGTGTAATTTGGTGTATAAGACAATCTTTAAGATCATAATGAATAGGTTTAATAGGATACTCCCAAAAAATGCTCTCTCTATGGCAAGGAGCTTTTGTCCCTAGAAGGATGATTCAAGACAACGCCATTATTGCACAAAATGTAATAGGGGATATGAGGAAAATAAAATGAAAACAAGGTTTAATAACTCTTAAATTAAAATTGATATGGAGAAAGACTATGACACAGTGGAATAGAAATTCATTTTGGAAATAATGAAAAGGTTTAGGTTTCTTTGAGACTTGATTGCATCGTTCCAGTTGAAGAATGCATCTTTATCCTAACATTCTTTGTTATGATAAATGGTTAATCCCTTTGGAATGATAAAGTTTGAAAGAGGTCTAAGGCAAGGTGACCCTCTCTTTCCCTTCCTTTTCATCATAAGTGTTGAAAATCTTTTAAGACTCCTTTAGGAGGATGAACCAAAATGAAGTATGTGGAGATTCAATCTAGCCCATGGAGGCTTTAATGTAAGCCACTTGCAATTTACGAATGACTCAATTATTTTTGTTAAAGCAAACCAAGGAAATGCGGAGAAAGAATGGGGAAAACTTTCAAAGTACAAAGATTGGTTTGATTAAATTGTTAACTTTAAGAAATTCACAATCATGTTTAGCAAAAGCATCCCTCTCATAATAAAGAGTTAAACATGCAACTTTTTTGAACTCAAGTTAATGGAATTGCACTTGAAATCAAAATAAAGATTAAGAAACCAAGATCAAGTCAAAATTTTAGCATTTGAAAAGTTTTTCAAAATTATGATTTTTTAGTGGAAAAATAGAAAAACTAGTAGAAAAAAAAAATGTGGGGAGGGTTCCATTTATAGGATAAAATTTGAAACCAGAAAACCTTGGAGGCTTGATGGAAATGATGGGGTGGGTAACTATTTTATAGGAGAAAAGTGGGATGTGATGATTGCGGCCATCGCTTGCCATTTCAATTCTTGGTAATCCATCACTCGAATCAAAGGGAATTGAAAAATATTTGCATTAATACAAAAATTGTGTCGATCTAACAATTGGATTTTGAGCTAGTCCCCACTATATGTTATAACTAACTCCATCGTTCTACAACCAATCTTGATGATCTACCATTTGATTTGATTGAAATTTGAAAAATATTTGTTTCAACATAACAATAGTTTTGATAACGGTTGAATTTTGAGGTGAGTCGCGGCATGTGATCATCATGTGCTAGTTCAGAACATGGTGATCCACCACTCAATATGAAGGGAGTCAGAAAATATTAATATTGACGCAAGAATCTTTTCTGTTAGATAATCAGGTTTTGAGATAAAGGTAGTTAAAGTTAGTTAAAATTGGTCAAACCTGGTAAAACTTGGTCAACATTTGTCAATCATTATACTTTGCTCTGGAACTTTTGAAATTTGACTTGGTTTGACTAAATTTATCCAAGCATAGGCGTCTTTGGGTCCAAATGAAAACCAGTAAGAATTTGCCATATCAACAGTTTATAAAATTATTGTAAAATAGTTTGTACCTGTAGCATTACTCAGCCTTAGTTAAAAACCTCCAAGCCATAACCTCAGACCACTAACCCTATAGACACAAATGGGAAAGAAAAGGGCGGATCCAAACCTTTTTGCTTTAAAGAGGCCTGGACTAGAGTCATTACAAATTTTGAGAAAAAGATATAAGAGAGATTCCTCAATACATTCTTGCAAAAAAAAAAAAAAAAAAACCACCAAGCAAAACTTAAGATGATGGAACAAAAACATACTTGGTTCAATCCAAGCTAAAGGAATTAACAAAATCAATAAAGGAACCATATACAGGGGAAAACATTAGCCTAACTAGAGTCAAAGAGTGAGAACTCCCAAGAAGACAACAATTTAGAATAAAGTGGCTTCTTACGCTTGACCTTAACACAAGATTTTTCCACTTAACTACAATAATTAAAAGGAGGAGGAACAAAATAGAATTTTTGAAAAAAAAAGGATGAGAATTATATATCCCCAAGAGAAGAGATTGAAGGTTGCTTTGTCAATTACTTTGAAAATTTATTTAAAACCAGCATCCTCCAATTCCTTGAAGAGGCATAAAGACTAATACAACCAAGTATCATAAGAGAAGAGTCTAAGGAGTTAATTAGAGTTTCCAAAGAAAAGGGGATTAAGGAAACAATTTGTAATATGGGCTTTCTAAAAGCTCTTGTGCTAGTTGGCATGCCCCCTTTACTCTCACAAAAGGCATAATAATTTGGGCATTGTCTTAGAGCAATTTAGTAAATTATGTGAAGATGTAGACTACCTAGATAGAAAGACTCTTTGAAACTTCACCATTCACGTGTGGGAGGGGAAGGGGGGATTCATAAACAAGAGAATGCTACAACAATCTCTCAGTACAAAACTAGAGGGAGCTACAAAAGTGAATTTTTTTAAGCAGATTAGCTTGTGTAATTTGGTGTATAAGACAATCTTTAAGATCATAATGAATAGGTTTAATAGGATACTCCCAAAAAATGCTCTCTCTATGGCAAGGAGCTTTTGTCCCTAGAAGGATGATTCAAGACAACGCCATTATTGCACAAAATGCAATAGGGGATATGAGGAAAATAAAATGAAAACAAGGTTTAATAACTCTTAAATTAAAATTGATATGGAGAAAGACTATGACACAGTGGAATAGAAATTCATTTTGGAAATAATGAAAAGGTTTAGGTTTCTTTGAGACTTGATTGCATCATTCCAGTTGAAGAATGCATCTTTATCCTAACATTCTTTGTTATGATAAATGGTTAATCCCTTTGGAATGATAAAGTTTGAAAGAGGTCTAAGGCAAGGTGACCCTCTCTTTCCCTTCCTTTTCATCATAAGTGTTGAAAATCTTTTAAGACTCCTTTAGGAGGATGAACCAAAATGAAGTATGTGGAGATTCAATCTAGTCCATGGAGGCTTTAATGTAAGCCACTTGCAATTTACGAATGACTCAATTATTTTTGTTAAAGCAAACCAAGGAAATGCGGAGAAAGAATGGGGAAAACTTTCAAAGTACAAAGATTGGTTTGATTAAATTGTTAACTTTAAGAAATTCACAATCATGTTTAGCAAAAGCATCCCTCTCATAATAAAGAGTTAAACATGCAACTTCTTTGAACTCAAGTTAATGGAATTGCACTTGAAATCAAAATAAAGATTAAGAAACCAAGATCAAGTCAAAATTTTAGCATTTGAAAAGTTTTTCAAAATTATGATTTTTTAGTGGAAAAATAGAAAAACTAGTAGAAAAAAAAAATGTGGGGAGGGTTCCATTTATAGGATAAAATTTGAAACCAGAAAACCTTGGAGGCTTGATGGAAATGATGGGGTGGGTAACTATTTTATAGGAGAAAAGTGGGATGTGATGATTGCGGCCATCGCTTGCCATTTCAATTCTTGGTAATCCATCACTCGAATCAAAGGGAATTGAAAAATATTTTCATTAATACAAAAATTGTGTCGATCTAACAATTGGATTTTGAGCTAGTCCCCACTATATGTTATAACTAACTCCATCGTTCTACAACCAATCTTGATGATCTACCATTTGATTTGATTGAAATTTGAAAAATATTTGTTTCAACATAACAATAGTTTTGATAACGGTTGAATTTTGAGGTGAGTCGCGGCATGTGATCATCATGTGCTAGTTCAGAACATGGTGATCCACCACTCAATATGAAGGGAGTCAGAAAATATTAATATTGACGCAAGAATCTTTTCTGTTAGATAATCAGGTCTTGAGATAAAGGTAGTTAAAGTTAGTTAAAATTGGTCAAACCTGGTAAAACTTGGTCAACATTTGTCAATCATTATACTTTGCTCTGGAACTTTTGAAATTTGACTTGGTTTGACTAAATTTATCCAAGCATAGGCGTCTTTGGGTTCTACTTCATGTCTCAATTAGAATTAAATAAATTTTAATTCGAATTTAAAATTTAGTCATATTATGACTAAATTTGTTACAAAAACGAGAAAACCTTTTAATATAAAATTTTAAAATCAAGAAAATAAATTTATTTCTAGTTTTTCTTGAAATAATTTTTTTTTCTTGATTTTAAAAGGTTTTCTCATTTTTGTGATATTCTATTCATTTTACATTCGATCTTGACAATCTGCCCTCATTTTGGAGGGAATTAAAATGTCTTCATATTGACATGAGAATTGCTTCGATTGAATGATTAGATTTTGGATTGAAGTAGATAGAAGTTTGGTTGAAATGGATCAAAGTTGGTAAACTGGGCCAAAGGTTGGCAGTTCAATATATTTGGAGGGTTGTTGTGGGCCGAGCTCTTTTCTTAGTTTTTGCGTAGTGCTAATTTGTTTCTTTTGGACCAAATGGAGCAGTTGTATTTGAAGTTAGGATTTCATCATTTTACCAACCCATTAATGAAATTAAATTTTAAAGATGGCATTTCAACTTTCATCTTCAAAATGAGATTTCAACTGTTCGCTATTGCATATTTGATCCAAGGTTGAAATTGCATATTAATTTCATCCAAGAAATAAATCACATCTTCAAGATACGAGTTTGTGTTATAGACTTGTTGTGCTCTCAGCATCGTGACATGTGCCAATTCACTAAGAAATCGTCCCTTTAAGATGCCATTTCACTCTGCATCGCATATTGAAGATTCAATTTCAAAAAAGTACCGTATACAAATCAGAAAAATAAATCAAAGTACAATATTTTTACAATTCATTTTCTAATCCCAGAAGCCCATATTGTTATGCACCAAACACTGAGTTTCGGACTATAGAATTCGAGTCCTACTCCAAGTCCCAATTGGGCATACTAAACGGGCCCATGACCGTTAGTTGAGCTAAACGTGGACTAAGACTAGTAGTTGTGCTAACTGGCCCAAGTTCTATTCTATATATTTTCGTGTAAGACTGTTAGCTAGTCTTTTTTTAACATTAAATAATTGTTTTATTTTAACACAGCAGTGAAGATAGTTAGGTAGAGAAGAAAGTGAAGACTCCACAATTATTGTTGATTTTCTATTATTTTTGGAAGACCTGAATGAAGTAAGCATACCCTACAAAGGTTGAAAAAAGAAAAAGAAGCATACCCTACAATGAGAGCAACGTGGATCATGTGAAACTGTGAAGCTCAAGCTAGACGACAATGTGGCTGACAAGTCTTTTATAAATTACAATCAGTTTCCTTTAAAACTTCAATATTATTATTATTAATTTTTTTTATTCTTATTATTATTGTTTTTGGTGCAAAGAAGTGGGGATTTCGTTATTTATTATTTGTTTATCCCTAAAGGAGCCACAATAAAAAAAAAATTGCCCGAGCAGATTAGGTATTACGTACCAGTACCAAGTCCCTACTTACTACTATTTGGCAAGGAATAAAGAGAGAAAGTAAAAGACAAAAGGAGAAAAGAGTTGTGAGTCTCTGTGACCCACTTAAAAAAGCTAAAGTTGATAGACAAATTATTTTCATTGCAAAATTCGGATCATGTGCAATTATTGGATAAGTTTTCTGATATAATATTTTATTTTGGAAATATTTATTTATGTCATATATTTTACATGATGTAAACCCTATTTGTTTTTAAGAAAAAAAAAGGGAAAAGTTAAACTTTATGGTTTCAAAAAAAAAAAATTTAAAGTTTTAAAAAAGTAATTAGTGTCTATTTTGGAATTACTTATTTTTGATAGCTTATTTGCATAATGTGTGACAAAAGTTAAAAGTTAAATATTTTAAAAAATATATTAAAAATTAGATGTTTCAAAAAGTTGAAAGTTTAAATTATTTGAAATAAAGTTGAGACAAAAAACAGTAAAGTAGGATCTGTACTAATAAGAAAAAAAAAAAAAAAAAACTAATAATCACATCCCAAACTCTCACCCAACTAAAGTCTATAATTTCAATAGTAAAAACTAAACCTAAGCCCATTTAAGTGGAACAGTATTATTTCAGGGTTTAATATAAGTTGGTATATAATTTGTTAATTTTGAAAACTATAAAATTTATAGGATTCTTGCCTATACTATACAACGTAGCTTATCCCTAACAATGGCCATACGTCGTAGTGTGATGGCATGGCATACACCAGTTTGACGTGCCCAGCTCCCCAGATTTGTTCCTATGGATTCATGTGTTCTTATTGCTCTTGGGTTTCTATTTGAAACTCAAAGGCATACACCAATCATCAGTGGCGTATAACATCTTGGACAAATCCTTAAATTTAGTTTAGGTGAAAACATCATTTTGATTTCTACATTTTGGTGTAAAAGTTAATTTGGTCACTATATTTTGGTAGCAGTCAATTTGGTCTCTATTATTTTTAACTTGAAATCAATTTAGATCTTACCGTTAACTTACTAATAGAAAATGCATAAACGGCAAACCATTTGCATTGTTGACACACACCTGGCTAAAATAATAATATAAAATCAAATAATTAAATATTAAAAAAGCCACGTAAGCATTTTAATAACTGAAAAAAAATTAATTGAAAGAAAACAAATAAAGAAAACGGTTTTAAAAAAAATCCACAATTTCTTCTATTTACTTTTCTATTCTTATTGCACTTTCTTACCTCCCAAACACAAAGCAATCTGAAAATCCCAACATAATGAAACCCTTTACCAAATTAAACGCATAAATAGAACCTAGCAAACACTAATCACGAAGAAACACTAAAAAGATCTCAACCTGCCCAAACCATATCAATCCTTTCACCTCTCTAATGTGAAGTACAATAGACCGCCATAGCTTTTCTGGAGTTCCAAGCGCGCCTAAAATCACGCAAGGTAAAAAGACACTAGTAGAAATCATTTGGGCGAAGAATTCGGAATCGCATAAAATTTGGCAGGCTGAAGCGAAACGGCCTTTTGAGCAATAGTCGTTTTTTTGCTATGAGGTACCCCCTAAAAATGGCAAATTCCTCCATTTAGGCCCCAAAAACTGAGATTTTGCCATTTATAGTAATGTTTGTTTCCATAAGAACTTTTTACTCAAAAGTCAAAATAAGGTCTCACTTGTTTTGAGATGATTTTTAAGGTCAGTAGTTTATGATTTTGCATTTAAACTTAATTTTGCCACTTTTGGTAAATTTCGGTACTTTGTCACCTGATCGCGTAATTAGTGTGAATTAGGGTTTTAGACTTTTTTCTTAGTATTTATATGTTTTGTAATTATCAGAGACAAATTAGACTATTATCAATAGACACAGATGTTTTGTCAAATTTTCTTTTGGTGGATTCTAGTTTTTATCACATTGTGGATTCAAGGAACCCCTCATGGATTCGATGTTTACTACTTAGGAACTAACAATTTAGTTTCTGTCCATCAAAGAGAGCATCATGTGTTCTTTCTTCAAGCTTCTACGACATCATAATGATTCCATTTTTCTAGAACATATAGGATATTATTATCCTTCCCTATGGTGGCTAGCAATTGAATGAGAACAAAAGAAACACAAAATAAGCAATGGATAAGTGTGGATTTGATTAAGGAAATCTTGAACTCTGTGGACAAATTTGGGACATTTCTAATGATTTTATTCAAGAGTTCTCTACTGGTTTTCATACCAGAATTTACAGTGTAATCTTCAGAAGAATAAGGACTCAAATTGAAAATAAAATACTCTCAACAACCACCGCTACTTCTTAGCAAAAAAAAATTAAACTGCCTAAACAACCTATAATGTTAACATTGAAATAACATTTGGAATTGAACTCCAACTCTAAACTAATTGATGGTTGAAGGGAAGAGATTAAAGGTAGCATTGTCAATTATTTTGAAAATTTATTTAAAACAAGCATCCTTCAATTCCTTGAAGAGGCATAAAGACTAATGCAACCAAGTATCATAGGAGAAGAGTCTAAGGAATTAATTAGAGTTTCCAAAGAAAAGGGAATTAAGGAAACAATTTGTAATATGGGCTTTCTAAAGGCTCTTGAGCCAGTTGGCATGCTTCCTTTACTCTCACGAAAGGCATAATAATTTGGGCATTGTCTTAGAGCGATTTAGTAAATTAGACACACATGTGAAGATTAGACCACCTAGATAGCAAGACTCCTTGAAACTTCACCATTCACGTGTGGGAGGGAGGGAGAGAGGGGGGGGGGGGGGGGGGGCGGAGGGGGGATTCATAAACAAGAGAATGCTACAACAATCTCTCATTACAAAAATAGTGGGAGCTACAAAAGTGATTTTTTTTTTAAGGAGATTAGCTTGTGTAATTTGGTGTATAAGACAATCTTTAAGATCATAATGAATAGGTTTAATAGGATACTCCTAAAAAATGCTCTCTCTATGGCAATGAGCTTTTGTCCCTAGAAGGATGATTCAAGACAACGCCATTATTGCACAAAATGTAATTGGGGATATAAGGAAGATAAAATGAAAACAAGGTTTAATAACTCTCAAAATTGATATGGAGAAAGACTATGACACAATGGAATAGAAATTCATTTTGGAAATTATGAAAAGGTTTAGGTTTCTTTGAAACTTGATTGCATCATTCTAGTTAAAGAATGCATCTCTATCCTAACATTCTTTGTTATGATAAATGGTTAATCCCTTTGGTATGATAAAGCTTGAAAGAGGTCTAAGGCAAGGTGACCCTCTCTTTCCCTTCCTTTTCATCATAAGTGTTGAAAATCTTTAAGACTCCTTTAGGTGGATGAACCAAAATGAAGTATGTGGAGGTTCAATCTAGCCCATGGAGGCTTTAATGTAAGCCACTTGCAATTTACAAATGACTCAATTATTTTTGTTAAAGCAAACCAAGGAAATGTGGAGAAAGTATGGGAAAAACTTTCAAAGTACAAAGATTGGTTTGATTAAATTGTTAATTTTAAGAAATTCACAATCATGTTTAGCAAAAGCATCCCTCTCATAATAAAGAGTTAAACATGCAACTTCTTCAAACTCAAGTTAATGGAATTGCACTTGAAATCAAAATCAAGATTAAGAAACCAAGATCAAGTCAAAATTTTAGCATTTAAAAAGTTTTTCAAAATTATGATTCTTTAGTGGAAAAATAGAAAAAGCAGTAGAAAAAAGGTGGGGGAGGGTTCCATTTATAGGATAAAAGTGGAAAATTTGAAACCAAAAGACCTTGGAGGCTTGATGGAAATGATGGGGGTGGTAACTACTTTATAGGAGAAAAGTGGCATGTGATGATTGCGAGTTGGCTCGCGGTCATCGCTTGCCATTTCAATTCTTGGTAATCCACCACTCGAATCAAAGGGAATTGAAAAATATTTGCATTAACACAAAAATTGTGTCAATCTAACAATCGGATTTTGAGCTAGTCCCCACTATGTTATAACTGACCCCATCATTCTACAACCAATCTTGATGATCTACCATTTGATTTGATTGAAATTTGAAAAATATTTGTTTCAACATAACTATAGTTTTGATAACGGTTGAATTTTGAGGTGAGTTATGGCATGTGATCATTATGTGCTAGTTCAGAACTTGGTGATCCACCATTCAATATGAAGGGAGTCAGACAATATTATTAACATTATCTTTTCTATCAGATAATCAGGTCTTGAGATAAAAATAGTTAAAGTTAGTTAAAATTGGTCAAACTTAGTAAAACTTGGTCAACATTTGTCAATTATTATATTTTGCTCTATAACTTTTGAAATTTGACCTTGTTTGATTAAATTTATCCAAGCATAAGTGTCTTTGGGGTTCTACTTCATGTCTCAATTAGAATTAAATAAATTTTAATTCTATTTTAAATTTAGTCATATTATGACTAAATTTATTACAAAGATGAGAACACATTTTAACATCGAGAAAATAAATTTATTTAAAAAAAACATAAAATTTTAAAATCAATAAAATAAATTTATTTCCAGTTTTTCTTAAATATTTTTTTTTCTTGATTTTAAAAGGTTTTCTCATTTTTGTGATATTTTGTTCGTTTTACATTCGATCTTGATAATCTGTTCCTTATTTCGGAGGGAATTTTTTTTTTTTTTTAAAGATAATTTCGGAGGGAATTAAAATGTCTTCGTATTGACTTGAGAATTGCTTCGATTGAATGATCAGATTTTGGATTGAAGTAGATAGAAGTTTGGTTGAAATGGGTCAAAGTTGTAAACTGGGCCCAAGGTTTCTTGTTCAATATATTTGGAGGGTTGTTGTGGGCCGAGCTCTTTTCTTAGTTTTTGCGTAGTGCTAATTGGTTTCTTTTGGACCAAATGGAGCAGTTGTATTTGAAGTTAAGATTTCATCTTTTTACCAACCCATTAATGAAATTGAATTTTAAAGATGGGATTTCAACTTTCATCTTCAAAATGAGATTTCAACTATTTGCTATTGCATATTTGATCCAAGTTTGAAATTGCAAATTAATTTCATCCAAGAAATAAATCACATCTTCAAGATACGAGTTTGTGTTATAGACCTATTGTGCTCTTAGCACCATGACATGTGCCAATTCACTAAGAAATCGTCCCTTTAAGATGCCATTTCACTCTGCATCACATGTTGAAGATTCAATTTCAAAAAAGTACCGTAGGTTAAATTGTTGATTCTCTCAAAAGCTTAATCTATTGGGACATAATAAATTTAATTACTTAGGCTATGTTTGGCAGACTGTAATAGGTACTGTAATGTAATAGTTATTCCTATAGTTTAGCTATTCAGTAGTTTGGTTATGCTTTTATTACAAGGAATAGTCATTCCTTATGAATAGCTATTCTTTAAAATGAGGAATAACTATGCATTTCGAAAGGAGTAATGCTATGACACAAATTCTTTTACAACATTTTTACAAACTATTGATGTGACAAATTCTTACTAGTTTTAATTTGAGCCCATTACTAATATCACATTTTTACTTGCAATAACTATTTGGAAAATACTAAAGCCAAATCAGTAGTTTGTAAAAATTTTGTACAATAGCTTGTGTCTGTAGCATTACTCTTTCTAAAAGGGTTGTAATAACTATTCCTTAGTAGGTGCATTAATTTCTAAAATTAATATATTTTCAAATAAACAAACTTTCCTTATGTATAGAACAATTATGAAAATAAAAAAATCATAAAAAAATAACTAATCTCTTTTTCAAATTTACAAAATATTATTTTTTAGAAAATATAAATATATGAGTAAGATATTTCCTAAAATATATCTTAAGTTTGATTTAAAATGCTTTCATTTAATTGTCTTCAGGGTTCTATTATTGTATTGTCACCAAACAAATGAATAGTAACTAGCCTCATCACACGCGCTTCGCGCGTGCGATGAGGCTTTTTTTTTTTGTGGTCTTGTTTTGTAGCAAAAAAAAAAGTGTTTTTATTTTGAAATTTTAATTTATAAGTGAGGCTTTTTTTAGTGGTCCTATTTTGTAGCAAAAAAAAAAAAAACGTGTTTTTATTTTATATATAATTTTTATTTTGAAATTTTAATTTATAAATGGATAAATCAATTTGAAAATCAACAGGAGAGTAACCCTATTTTTGAGGCAATGTTTTAGTGGAAGTTAGAGTTGTATTTTTACCAAATTATCCTTTAGTTTTGTTTATACTTAAATATAGGAGTGTATGGGCATTTTTGAACTAAAAAATGAGGAATCCAAACAGGGGAAGCCCCTTAAATAATAGTATAGATAAGTATTACATTACAACGTCTTGTATTCTTTGGAAGAGAAAACGTTCTGTCTGGAGCTGGCAGAAAAATGAGGTTTTACGCCACCAATGAGGAGCTGCCACGTCATACATTCAATGAGGCCTCAGTACACTCTATCACACAGGATTGTAGCTCAAATAAAACCAAAATCACCAAACAGAACTTGTTCAGAAGACCTTACTTGGAGAAAACAGCACCAGCACCAACGCCTCCTCTCCTCTGACCAACAGAGCTCCTCCCCGCCGTTGGAGCCGCCGCGGCGTTGTTCTGTGCCGGCGCCCACGCACCCAAATACTGCGGTTTGTTCCGATTAACCCTTTATTGTTTGATTAGTTATCTCCCCAATATTTAGGTTTCGAAATTTTGATGGGTTTGGTTTTTTGGACGTTAATCACTTGCTTTGGTATGGGTTTTGCTGTATTTTGGTACCTTGGTGCATTTTTATTGGATTCCAAAGTGGTTAAGTTCAACCTTAAACAAATCTGATTTGTCTATTATGAGAATCTTGTTTTCTTGTTCCAGCTAATTTTGTTTGGGTTTCAAATCATGATTTTTTTTTAGGATGAAACTTTTTGGGGGTTTTTCTTTGTATTTTATCCCCGGTCTTGCGCTGCTGTGTTTGTTCTTTTGATAGGATTTATTTAGTTAGTATTTCAAGTTCTTACATGAATAAATTATATATTATGTGTGCATTAAGATCTTTGGTGATATTAACCATCATAGTGACATACTTATTTTCTACATGTCCCTTAAAGCTTTTGGATTGTCAAGCTTCTATAGCTTCAGAAGAAAATGTCGTTGTTATTCTTCTATGTGATGGCTACTGGGAATTTTGGGGCAGAAAAAGAAAAATGAAAGTTGTATTTTTCAATCGGTAAGGGCTAGTGGTGATTTGATTGATAGTGTTTTGGCAACCTTGGTAGAGAACAAAGTTGTTCCTGATCCTTCTTTCTATGGGTTGCAAAATGAGAAACAATTATAGATATTGCTGATTTTGGGAGAGAGTATTACACTTACACATTCTGGTTTTTTTTTACAACTTTCCAGAGTAAGCTGATATGCAATTCATGAAATAAGACATAAAATATGATCTTGAGATTTTATACTTCTTGAAATGATTTTCATGCTAATTTTTAAGAAATTGTAAGATTTTCCTTTGGTTGCGTTCCCTATAAATTTCACTTGACAGTGTTTTTCCTGTCAACCTTGTGTGAATTATTTTCTTGTAATTTGTCAGTACTTGGTCACTGTTGTTGGGTCAGATTTTAACCAAAAGATGGTCTGAAAATGGGCACAAAAAGCTCATGCCAAAAGGGATGTTTCGGAGGCATTCTCTTGATGTCACTGATATTCTGCATCCTGATGATCAAAACTTGCTTGCCTTTCTTGTTCATACACCAGATCATCTAGAATTACATTTATGATTTTGGATCCCATGCAAGTGGAGTGATGGAGTAAAAATCTAAATATCAAATTCGATCAATTTCACAATAATATATAAATAAACACCCATACAATGTGTATGTATAAATAACAAGCCTAAGTTATAGTCTAATGCCTGGTGGAGCTGTCTAACTACTAAGCTTAATCTTATATGTTAACAAGCCTAAGTTATAGTCTAGTAGGTCTAGTAGAATGCAGTATGATTTTAAAATTTAGGGGTGCTGATATCTTACTTGTAAGCTTCATCTACTCTAGCCTGAGCATCCGTGTAGCTTGGAAAGTCTTGACTGACAAGAAAATAATCATCACAACCATAACCAGAGTTCCCCTCTAGAGAGTCAAGGAGTGGGTTGAAATCATAGCTTCCAAATGCTCCGCTCCTAATAAACTCCTTAGCCTCCTCAAACCGAGGGTCTGGTTTGAACTGTGTAATTCATAATAAGGGCCAATTTAGATCAAGAAATTATCACAGTTCACTATAAAACCAAAATATTCAAATATAAACAGGAAGATAAATAGTAGAATTGTAGGAAAATTACTATAAGAAAAAACCATTCCGTCATGAAATAATGTGCAGTTCCTGCTGTAATTATCTGTTTATGGAACTCAGCCTATCATAAATTTGGCTTTACTTAACCATAGTAACGGTTTGCTTGAATCTATATCAATTAGGCTTTGGCATGTCTTTCAGCTACTCTAAGCTCTGAAGAACTAATGCTATTTCTCTAATAGGATAAGATATAAAAATTTGTGTGACGACTTGCCTTTTTTAAGATAAAACCCTCTTTTTAACCAAATTTAAAGAAATTGCAAACTTTGTACCTTTCCATTCTCTCTTTCCTTGCGCAGCCTAGGGACTTCATCTGCTGTTGCACCAAAGAGGAAAAAGTTCTCATCCCCAATTTCCTCCCTGATTTCTACATTAGCCCCATCTAGTGTACCTATAATGAGGCAACTATTGAGTGCAAATTTCATGTTGCTTGTGCTGCTTGCCTCCATGCCTACAGTGCTAATATGCTGTGATAGCTCACATCCTGGAATAAGTATTTCTGCTACAGATACATTGTAATTTGGTACAAAAACTACCTGGAAAATGCATTGGGAAGCAAATATTTTTTGCTATACAATATTTTAATTCTGGTGGATAGAACCATCTTCTTGTAGTTTGAATTGAGACAAGTTTTATTTTAAGATCTATCTTCAATCATATGATTCTCTTTTTGTATTCTGAATCATGGCATGTTTTATTTCAGATAAATGTATTGTCAATTAGAAACTTTTATTGCAAATTGTGACAGGTTTTATTTCAGATGTATTTGTAATCTTATGATTATTTTTTTGTATTCTGAGTCGTGACAGGTTTTATTTTAGATGAAAGTATTGTCAATTAGAAACTTAAAAAAAAAATTGTGACAGGTTTTATTTCAGATGTATTTGTAATCTTATGATTCTCTTTTTGTATTCTGAATCATGACAGGTTTTATTTCAGGTGAATGTATTGTCAATTACAAACTTAAAAAAAAAAAAAAAAAAAAAATTGTGACAAGTTTTATTTCAGATGTATTTGTAATCTTATGATTTTCTTTTTGTATTCTGAATCATGACAGGTTTTATTTTAAATGAATGTATTGTCAATTAGAAACTTGAAAACCAATTTGAAAATTTTATATCTATTCATTTGAATACTAAGGTGCAGTTTGGATCTGGCTTTTTGCGCGTCTGCATTTTAAAATCACGTTTCGTTCTTTTTTTTTTTTTTTTTTTTTCCAAGCCGCAACATTTGACTTTTCTCTCACAAACTTCACTTTTTAACCACTTTTTAATTAAAAATAGGTCCCACGGCACTATTCACACATTTAAAAATTATTTTACTACAGTGTTTCAGTTTTCAGTTTCAACAAAATAAGTTATATCCAAATGGACCCTAAGTGATACTAACACCAAAAAAAAAAAAAAAAAAAAAAAAAAAAAAAATTTGCTAATTAACACTATGAACAAGAAAATTTTGATCTTTATATTCTAAAATTTTTTGCTATATTTTTTCCCTCACTTCTTTGAATGTGTGTAATAGAATTTAAACTATGTAAAGGGTCTATTGTATGATATTCGGATTATGAGAATGTTCATAACTGTCTCCACTCAAATAAGTGTTCTAATGGGTTTGTAAGCAAACCATCCCCTAAATACAGCTAATCAAGGTTCTACAAATAACAAAATTGGGGAATTTTGTGAATTTCATTATATGGAGAGAAAAATTTGACCCTCCCCTAAATATGGTTTTTTTTATTTATAAGGAATGAAGAGTTGTAATAATAAGAATAAAAAACACATTTGAACGGTGACTTATACCTTCTTTACCATAGAAAATACACATTTGAAAGGTCATTTATGCTGAAACAAACACTCTAAAATGTTGCTAATGCTCTCTTGTCGTTCTACAAAATTTTATGATAAACATGTTTGTTTTTGCAATTGTTTCTTGAGCGAACGACCCTACTTACTTGAGTAAATTCTTCAATAATAGAAAAAAAAAAATTTCAACAAGGTCTTTATAGAAAGTTTGCTTGTCCTTTACTGGAGCGGAACTTAAATCGCTTGAACAAAACTAAATTTTGCTAGAGAAAATTTAAATCTTGATCAAGTGAGATTTTGAAAAATTCAATTTAATTTTACATTAAAATATTCTCAATTCTTCTAATTACAACCATGTATAACTTCAATGTGGTAAAGGGTAGGAAAAATATGTCTAGGATAGATTATATTATTATACAACTCTTTCCTGTGATTACATAATTAGCATGCATTTGACAATAAACAGAAGAAAAATACAAACTACATCACACTAAATTTATCATGGTCCATCACAGCAGATTTGATTACAAGTAGGGGTGTTCGTGGTGCGGTGCGGTGCGGTTTTGGGTCATTTTTAGCACCGCACTTTGCGGTGCAGTTTAGCTAAAACCATAACTGCACCGCACCTTATTTTTGCGGTCACATGTACGGTGCGGTGCGGTGCGGTGTGGTTTAAAGTTTAGCCAAAACCATAACCGCACCGCACTTCATTTTTGCAGTCACATATGCGGTGCGGTGTATAAGATGCAGTTTGAATGATTTGAAATTGGTATATATTTCAAATTTTGGGCTTTTTCTACCCAGCTCAGAACTAATTTTTCCCTTTATTTTGGTCCAAGTTTTAAACTATTGAGCTAGTTTTTCTTTATTTTGGACTGGCTTTCTTAATCAACACTTGCTAGGGTTATCAAACTTTTTTTTTTTTTTTTAAAAAACTAGGGTTAATAATATATTTAATTATTAATATATAGAGAGGGTGCGGTGCAGTTTGTGCGGTTTTCTTATTATAAAACCGCAAACCGCACTGCACCATGCGGTGTAGTGCGGTGCGATGCACTATTACTTGCGGTGCAGTGCGGTTATGCCATTTTGCGGGCGGTTTTGGTGCGGTTTTTGCGGTTTGTGCAGTTTTTGCGGTTTGGTGAACACCCCTAATTACAAGGGAAGAAGTATATTGTTCATAATCAATGACAATGCTTTCTGTGCATCCTATCATCAGTCCTTTCCAGCAACACCAATAATTGCTCCAACTTCAATCTTTCCTATTGCAAATCAGCATAAAAAAATAACACAAGTTAATAAACAAAAGTGGGTCTAGAAATGGACTTACATCTAATTACGAACATCAAGTTTAGATTGAATTAAAACTCAAATTCAAATTGACTCAGCCAGAACCACTTTTTCTTAATTAAAGTGACATACATATGAAATCAACCAATGGTTAATTCAAGATAATATATGACACTAAGGATATGGTATGCAGACTTTGGAAAATTTGATTGAAAAGAAAGTTAAACAGAGCAAATACATCAATTTGGATATGATAACTTTTTGGTAACTGTTAAAAGTATTTGTCCACCAAAATTTCGAGAAAAAAAAATATACATACTTAATACACACACACACACACAAGATTTTATTAGAATTTTGCCCCTTGGCCCTAACATAGATCTGCCAATGCAGATGCCATTGTTTTAGTGATAAAGCATAGGGGTTGTCATTGTAATTTACCCTTTAGGCAAGACCCAATTCACAAAGTACAAAGAGGTGCACATTACTGCTCAAATTAGTACATCTCTCTCAAGCCCAATTCATCAGTACAGCATTTGGATAGCCCCTGGAACGAGTTCAAATACTCTGCTCTATTGTACATAGCAAAGTCCATCCCACCCCTCTTTCTCTCTCCCCCCCCCCCCCCCCCCCCCCCCAAAAAAATAGTACATTCATTTTGTTTCTCATAGCATTTGGAAGGACCATTAACCATAAATTTCAAAATTAATGAGAATTTGGTACAAGAAATGGAAATGATAGCGAGCATTAATTATTTTGTGATGATTGCTACTCCTATTTTGATAATGGATTGGTGCCTCCAAATGCTATGGAATATGATATGGATTCAATTGATTCCAGGAAAGCCCAAAACCCTTTATGAGCAGAACTTATCAAGCAAAGTTTATATATCTAGACAAAATAGTTGTAAATGGAATATGTGAACACCTACCTGCAAGTGAGGCCAAACTAAATGCAGTAGGCACACTGGTCTCTGCCTCAACAGCAGCTTTGGCTGCCGCAATTCCAACTGCCACACTCTGCATAAGATTTAAACCTGCGCAAATGGAAGCAAGCATCCCACCAACCAAGCAATCACCAGCCCTTGTGAGCCTAACAACTGATGCAGGAAGTGCTGGAAAATGCACAGCAGTGCGCAAAAGAACAAACATAGCAGCGCAAGACCGGGGATAAATACAAAGAAAAACCCCAAAAAGAAGAATAACAATGACATTTTCTTCTGAAGCTATAGAAGCTTGACAATCCAAAAGCTTTAAGGGACATGTAGAAAATAAGTATGTCACTCTGATAGTTAATATCACCAAAGATCTTAATGCACACATAATATATAATTTATTCATGTAAGAACTTGAAATACTAACTAAATAAATCCTATCAAAAGACTGGGGATAAAATACAAAGAAAAACCCCGAAAAGTTTCATCCTAAAAAAAAAACCATGATTTGAAACCCAAACAAAATTAGCTGAAACAAGAAAACAAGATTCTCATAATAGACAAATCAGATTTGTTTAGGGTTGAACTTAACCACTTTGGAATCCAATAAAAATGCACCAAGGTACCAAAATACAGCAAAACCCATACCAAAGCAAGTGATTAACGTCCAAAAAACCAAACCCATCAAAATTTTGAAACTTAAATATTGGGAGATAACTAATCAAACAATAAAGGGTTAATTGGAACAAACCGCAGTATTTGGGTGCGTGGGCGCTGGCTCAGAATGACGCCGCGGTGGCTCCAGCGGTGGGGAGGAGCTCCGTTGGTCAGAGGAGAGGAGGCGTTGGTGCTGGTGCTGTTTTCTCCAGGTAAGGGCTTCTGTACACGTTCTGTTTGGGGATTTTGGTTTTATTTGAGCTACAATCCTGTGTGATAGAGTATATTGAGGCCTCATTGAATATCTGACGTGGCAGCTCCTCATTGGTGGCGTAAAACCTCACTTTTCTGCCAGCTCCGGACAGAACGTTTTCTCTCTTTGTAATTACTATTCCTATTCTTATTCCTATTCCTATTATAGTCTACCAAACGTGTCTTTAACCATAAATTCTAACACTTACTTTCATGTGTGGGCTAAAATTAACTTTTAATAAGTAAGACTCAACACGTGGGATTTTAAATGAGATATAAAATAGATGAAACAATGATCGAATTTAGGAACTGTTACTTTGATGTCATGTTAAATTACTAATTTTCTCAAAAGTTCTAAAAAAAAAAAAAAAATTGTTTTTACAATTTTTTTCCAAACCCAGAAGCCCATAATGTTACTTATGCATCACTAAATACGAGTTTCAGACTATAAAATCAGAGTCCTATTCCTAGTCCCAATTGGGCATTTACTAAACGGGGCCTAAGACCGTTAGTTGAGCTAAACGTGGCCTAAGACCAGTAGCTGTGCTAACTTCTACCTGGCCCAAGTTCTGTACATTTATATGTAATCTAGTCCTTTTTTTGTCTCAGACCCAAAAGTTAAATATCCCTAAATAATTGTTTTGAGTCACAGCTGTAAGGATAAGGTAGAAAAGAAAGTCAAGAATCCACAGTCTTTGTTGATCTTACATTATTGATGGAAGACCTGAATGCACAAGTAAGCGTACCCTACAATGAGAGCAACGTGGATCATGAGAAACTCTTTTTCAATCAGCTTTAGCTAACTTCAATACCTTTTTGTTTTTTGAGAAGTTTTAAACTGCAATACTTAGCTTTAAGGCAATGAATATTTAAACATATATTAAATTATTTATACAGTGGCAGAGGAAGTTTATATTAGCACTAGCACACAGCTTGGTAACAGGTGAATTTGGGCAATCCCTGATCAATATTTATCTTAAATTTAGGGCTCAAAAGTTTTTAGCAGATTGCATGATTTTATTGATACTAATCAATTAGATGAAATGGTGCAAAGAAGTGGGCTTTTCGTATCGTTTGAACTCAAGTCTCATTCGATCACCTGGTTCATCTTGGTGCATAGTCTTGCTGCTTAGTTGGAGATATATAAGAAAATGTTTCTAAAATATAATAAAAATTGATACGATTACGTTTTATATAAAAAATGAGAATTCAACTTATGGAATTCATTTCATGATAAGTGTTTTTTTATTATCAATCTAATGTATTGATTGTTTTTTTCTTTTACTTTTAAGTGGACTATGTTCAAATCTAATCCCTTATTCGATAATATGAAAAATTATTAACAAAAATAAGCAGTAGAGTAAATTTCAATGAACTCAGTTAATAATTTTTCTTTAAAAATTATTAACTGAGTTAATTAGAATTTACTCCACTACTTATTATTTGTTTATCTCTAAGGGTCCGTTTGGTTGAAGAAGTGGAAAAGTGGAAGGATAGAAAATGGTGGGAGGATGAAAAAGTGGGAGGATAGAAAAAATTCTAATTTTTGTTTGGTTGGGAGTAGAAAAGTGGAGAGATGGAAAAAGTGAGTTTGTATAAATTTACTCATATTCTCTTGTTAAAAAGTAATGCCCAATTAAAACAAAAAAATGACAAAAAAAAAATAAAATAAAAATCACGTCCCAAAAAAAAAAAAAGTCTAGTTAAACAAAAAAAAAGAAAAAAGAAAAAAGAAAAAAAGAGAAGAAAACAAAACAACTATCATGCTCACAACATAGGAAATCAAAAGAAAAAAAAAAGGTGGCAACATCTAGGAAAGCAAAAGAAAAAAAGAAGAAAGAAAAAAAGAAAAAAGAAAAAGAGAAGAGGCAACGTGCTCATGAAAGTACAAAAAAAAAGAGAGCTAGATGAAGCTTATGTGCAAGTGAATATGGGTATTTTTGTTAGTCAAGAGATTCAGAATCCTCACCCAGTAGAAAACATTTTGGTGGGTGCGAGAGAAAACACCCGGGTCCCACCAATTTTTTCCCCTCTCCTCCCTCCAACCAAACACTCACCAAAAATGTTCTCTCCCATTTTCTTTTATTTTCTTTCCATCTGCCCTGAAATCCTCCCAACCAAACATACCAATGAGCCACAAAAAATATTGTCCCAGCATGCTAGGGTTTACCTACTAAAGGATTACTCACAACTACTTTGGCAAGGAATAAAGAGAGAAAGTAAAAGACAATAGGAGAAAAGAGCCATGACCCTATGAAAAAGCTAAAGTTGAAGAAAAAAAAAATGTAAAAATCCTCTTGTAATACAATAATGGTATATTTCCTCCTATTACACAATAGTAGTCATACCTATTAAATTTATAGTAGGATTCACTATTCATGTGAAAGGAAAAAATATGTTATTCTTGTACTCTCAAAGTATTGTGTAACTTTTCTTAGTTGATAGATAAATTACTTTTATTGCAAAATTTGAATAGGAAAGGATTTTAGGATAGTAGAAGCCCCCGTGGATCATATGCAATTATTCAATAAGTATTGCGATATCATATTTGCTTTTAGGAAAATTTCATTTAAAATCATATGCTTTAGAGGGTGTAAAAATTAAACCCTATAGTTCCAAAAGTAACAAATAAAAAACCTAAGGTTTTAAATGGTAATAAATTTTCTACAACATTTTTTACAAACATTCGAGGTACAAATTATTATTGGTTTGTATCTGGGGCCCACCATTTACATAACTTTTTTATTTACAAATAATCACTCACCATATCAATAAAGGCCATAAAAAAAATTTATACATCTAAAATCTAAAACAAAATATACAAGCTCAAAACAATTAGCCCAACAACAAAAATTACTAATAACAAAACTAAAAAAAATTAAGCACAATCAACTAATTTATCCATCAAAGACAAAAAAAAAAGAAAAAAAAGAAAAAAAGAAAAGAAAAGAAAAGCTTTGTGTCTAAGCAGCAACAGAGCTAGAGGTCAGAGTCGTTGCATGCAAATAGTAGTAGAGCCACCAACTTTTTTACTTACCAATAATCACTCATCATAGTAGTAAAGACCATAAAAAAATTTATACATCTAAAATCTAAAAAAAAATATACAATCCCAATAACAAAAATTTCTAATAACAGAAGTAAAAAAAAAAAAATTTAAACTCAATCAACTAATTTTACCCATCAAGGACAAAAAAATGAAAGAAAGAAAAATACTCAGTGGCTAAGTAGCAATAGAGCTAGAGGATGAAGCAACCGCACATAGACAGTAGTAGAGTTCCTCACTTTTTTACCCACCAATAATCACTCATCTTATCAATAAAGGCCATAAAAAATTTATACATTTAAAATCTAAAACAAAATATACAACCCCAAAACAATTAACCTAATAACAAAAATTACCAATAACAAAACTAAAAAAATTTAAGCCCAATCAACCAATTTTATACCCATCAAAGACCAAAAAAAAAAAAAAAAAACCCTTAGTGGCTAAACAGCAACAAAACTTGAGGTTGGAACCACTACATGCAGATAACAGCAGAGCCGCCCCTAACTCCAAGTCTTTACGGTTACCTCTTTCCTAGTCACCATGTCTTGAATGTAATGGTACCTAGTTTCAATATATTTGGTCTTCCCTTGACATTTTGGGTCCTTCGCATATGCAAGGGCTGCCATGTCGTCACTGTAGCTTGTTACCGGATCTACAACATTGGTGACAACACTAAGGCATTGAAGGAACCTCTAAAACCAAACTGCCTCTTGTATTGTTGCTGGACATGCCACATATTCAGATTCCATTATGTATAGTGCAATTTATGACTGCTTCTTGCTGCACCAAGAGATGGCCTCGGCATCTAGTAAGAATACATGCATAACCAAAGGTTGATTTGAGCTCATCTAAATTGCTCGCTCAATTGGCACATAACTATAGCCTCTCAGCCGCAAATTCGTTTTCAAGTAGCACAACACATAGTTTGTTGTCCCTTGCAAATATTAGAAAATCCTCTTCACAGCCCTACAATGGGAAGGTCTAATATTGCTTTGGACTATGCTTATTACTAAACCGCTAATTGGAATCGGCCCTCAAATTGATTCTTTAATCTCAGGAAACCGAGCAATTGAAATTTACTAGTAAACCCTTTGAACGATTTGTCCGATTGACGAACCGTGAAATTGTTCATGGTAGGGAGAGGATGGGGGACAAAATTTTTATAACGAAGGAAGAGTTTTCTCATTATTAAGAATAAAGCAATAAGTATATTACCTAGATAATACAAATGTCTAATTTTTATTCATATTTTTAGGATAAAAGTAAAGTATTTAAAATTCTCAACTTTGTATGACAATCTCCTATTGAGATTTATGCAGTCTTATAAGTCATAATGTAAAAAAAATAAAAAAATAATAATCATAAAAAGAATAATAAAATTAGAAATATTCATATAGTATTGGTTTACTCATTTCTAAAAAAAAAAAAAAAAAAAAAAAAAAAAAAAAAAACATTATTATTTTCACTTACACACCTTTTAAGCAAACACATATATGTATATGAATATTTTGTTTGGTAACGATGTTTAAACGATGAAAACTGTTGTTTAAACACTACAACACGTATTTTACACACTTTTTTATCTACACGTATTTTTACAAAACTTAAACAATGTTACTAGAAATCTCTTACCAAACGGGTCCAAAAATTTTCACTAACATTTAAGCAAATACATTCGCATACAAACATATATGTATATGAATTCTGATAGCTTCCATTAAGGCTTTGTACTTGATGGATTAATAAAAACATTATATGTTTATTTATTATGTTTTATTATTTTTTATTTCTCTTACAAAAGTTGTGAAAATACATTTAAAGTTGTTTAAATATCAGATATTATTTTTAGTCAATTCTACTAATTTTTACAAAATTTTCATTTATATGTATGTTAAATTAATTGTGATGTTATTACGTTTCGACCTTTGATTAGAATCTAGTCCAACCTTAAAACCTTGAACACTATTTTTTTAGCTTTTTTTTTTTTTTTTTAATGAACTTCTAGGTTAATTTTTTGTTGCACTATGCAATTAGTTATGCTTTTAAAATTATTTACAACAAAAACAAAAACCAAAACTTTTGCTGCTCCAAAATATAGGAGATTCTGGCATTTTACCCTTAATTTTTTTAAAAATTGGCAATATGCCCTTGTTAGCAAATTATACAGGGGCGTGCCCCTGTTTCGATACTCGATTACCCTAAAATCGAGTTCAATTAAATACTCGATTCGTAGAAAATCAAGTTATGCCCGATCAAACTTAAAAAAAAAAAAAAAAAATTTGCATAGAACTCGACTTTCAGGAAATCGAGTTCCATGCAAAAAATTTTTTATAAGTGTGATCGCCCCATATTCAGGGAGCCCTATAGTAGCGTTTTTAAGCCCTATAGTGACGTTTTAAACCCTTATAGCGGTGTTTTTCTGCAAATTTTTTTTATAAGTGTGCTTGCCCCATATTCAGAGAGCCTTATAGTGGCGTTTTTAAGCCCTATAGTGACGTTTTAAAGCCCTATAGCGGCGTTTTCTTGCAAAAATTTTTATAAGTGTGTTTGCCTCGTTCAGGGAGCCCTATAGTGGCGTTTTTAAGGCTTATAGGGACGTTTTTAAGGTAATCGAGTATCGGAACAGGGGCATATCCCTATATAGTTTCGAAATAGGGGCATATTGCTAAATTTTTTAAAAATTAAGGGCAAAAGGCTAAAATCTCCCCAAAATATAAGCTAACCTCAAGTTCTTTGTATTTTTCGAAAATTGAGGACCCGTTTGGTACACCCACTCAAACACATATTTTCAGTTTTTAAATAATATTACACGTTTTTTCACATATTTTTTTACCTACACATATTTTCATGTATGTTTTCAAACAACAAAATAAATATTTTTAAGTTTATGTACGAAAAACCCCTGAAAATTAAGACAGTCATCTGTTAAGCATCTCTACACTAAATAATTGCTCTAACTTTCACCAAAAAAATAATTATTCTAAGTTTCTAACATTGCTGTAAAGATTACGAAGAAAAGTAAGCGCAGAATGTTAGAATCCCCAACAGAAAGAAAAGTGAAGAAACGTGCATGGCCCACTTACAACTTTAAAGCTGGTTTTGCATTATTGATGGAGGACCAGAATGTACTCGAGCTGAAAAAAGAAGACCCAGAATGCACAAGCAAAGCATACCGGATAAAGAGAAAGGGGCGTGGATCATGTGACGCTCAAAGCTACTCTCGAAATATGAAATGTCTTCCTCTTTTCTTTTCTTTTCTTTTATTTTTAATTTATTTTTAATTTTTAATTTTTAATTTTTATAATGTTAGAAATACTGAATGATTGTATTGTATTTCATAATCAAGAATATACATGAGTGTGCCTTTATATAGGAGGCATACATGTGCGGTACAAGTAAGCATACGTGTGCGGTACAAGTAAAGTGTAGTACAAGAATATGTGTGCTATACAAGTAATCTAGTTGGGTCTAAAGCCTATAACATAATATATGTTAACAGGCCCCTTCAAACTCAATGTGGATGTGAGACTAGCTTGAGGTTGTCAACCAAATCACGAGTGCGTCCCTTAGGAAGGGACTTGGTGAAGATATTTGCAAGTTGATCTTTAGAGGAGACGGAGAAAAGCTTGAGAGCACCATGGACAAGATGATAACGGATAAAATGACAATCAATCTCGATGTGTTTAGTTCGTTCATGGAAGACATCATTGTGAGCAATATGAATGACACTTTGGTTGTCACAATAAAGGGGAGTAGAAGAGGATGTGGACACACCCAAATTCTTAAGAAGCCATCGTAGCCAAAGGAGCTCAGATGTGGTATCAGCAAGGGCGCGATATTCTGCTTCAGTACTAGAGCGGGCCACAAAAGTTTGTTTCTTACTTCGCCAAGAAATCAAAGAAGAACCAAGGAGAAAGTAATAACCCGTAGTGGACCTGCGATCAGTGGGATCTCCTGCCCAATTAGCATCAGAGAATGCACGGAGTACAAGAGGAGACTGAACTGAGTAGAAAATGCCATGGAAGAGAGTACCCTTCAGGTATCGAAGAATGCGTAGAACAACAGCATAGTGAGTTGATCGTGGAGTAGACATATATTGGCTCACCTGATGAACAGCATAGGAGATGTCTGGACGAGTAACTGTGAGATAAACTAGGCTGCCAACCAATCGTCTGTAAAGAGAAGGATTAGACAATGGTTTTCCCCCCGAGAGTGTTAGATGAGCATTAAGTTCAACTGGAGTGTCAACAGTCTTGCTATCAGTGAGTCCAGCTCGAGACAAAAGGTCAAAAGCATACTTGGCTTGAGTAATATAAAGACCATCTGTGGAATGAGTAATTTCAAGACCTAAGAAATAGCTGAGATGTCCAAGATCTTTCATCTCAAACTACTGACTGAGAAAATCCTTGAGTTCTTGAATGCCACTGAGGTCATCACCAGTTATGATCATATCATCCACATATATGAGAAGCAAAATGGTGCCTTTATCAGTACGACGAAGAAATAAGGCATAATCATATGGACTGGTAGTGTAACCCAAGCGAAAGATAGTAGAGCTGAACTTGGCAAACCAAGCTCGTGGAGCTTGTTTAAGGCCATAAAGTGCACGTTGAAGGCGACAAACCTTGTTTGATTCAACAGAAAGACCAGGAGGAGGTTGCATATAACTTCTTCACTCGGATCCCCATTAAGGAAGGCATTTTTAACATCCATCTGAAAAAGATCCCATTTACTAGCAACAGCAACAGCTAAGAGGGCACAAACAGATGAGATACGAGCAACTGGAGCAAAGGTCTCTTCATAATCAATCCCATACTCCTGTGTAAAACCTTTTGCAACAAGACGAGCCTTGTAGTGCTCAATGGACCCATCAGAGCGAGTCTTGATCTTATAGATCCATTTACAACCAACCACAGACTGTCCAAGAGGGAGAGTGACCAGATCCCAAGTATGGTTTTTGGTTAATGCATCAAGTTCCTCTTTCATTGCAATCTGCCATAAAGGGTCAGTGGAGGCCTCACGAAAGGTGTGAGGTTCGTGAAGTGTAGCAAGGGCAGTGTAACAATGATAGTCAAGTAAATGTGCAGGAATGGATCTTACCCGAGTTGAGTGGCGAGGTGGAATGTATTGTGGAGGATCTTTAGGCGGAGCAGGAGTAGGGGACCCAAGCTCAAGGTGGTGTAGCTCGTCATCAACCTGTTCATCTTCGACCTGTCTAGGAGAAGCATCAAAAATATCTGGAGGTTGAATAGAGAAGTCCAAAGGAGGATCAAAAGTTTTTGCAAAAGGAATAAGAGACTCATTTGGAAAGATTTCTAAAACAGAGGAGGTAGTCAGGGAAGAACAAAAGTGAGAGAGTTCAATCAACAAATAATCGATGTTCCCAAACGACAACATTACGAAAAATACGAAGTCTATGACCGATACCCTTTTTGAGTTTCTCCATAACCAAGGAAACAACAAAGTCTAGATCGAGGCTTAAGTTTGTTGTGCTCATGCGGCTGAAGAAGAACGAAACAAGCGGATCCAAAGGAGCGAAGGTGATGATAGTCAGGGGGTGACCTAAAGAGACGCTCATATGGAGTCTGATTATGGATGACAGCACTTGGAATGCAATTAATCGCATGAATAGCATGAAGAGCAACTTTACCCCAAAATGGGGCAGGAACTTTGGTAGAAAGAAGAAGAGCATGAACAGTGTTAAGAATATGACGAAATTTTCTTTCAGCTCGACCATTTTGCTGAGAGGTACCTGGACAAGTTAGATGATATACAGTGCCATAGGAATGTAACAAAGCTTGAAACGCATATTAAGTATATTCAAGAGCATTATCAGAACGAAAAGTTTTGATACGTTTGGAGAATTGTGTTTCAACCATTTTTGCAAAGTTGCTGTATATTGGTAAAATTTCAGAACGAGATTTCATAGGAAAGATCCACCTATAACGAGAATAATCATCAATAAAAACAACAAAATATCGAGATCCACCAATACTAGCAACAGGAAAAGGTCCCCAAACATCTGAATGAATTAACTCAAAAATACTATTAGAAATGGATTCACTGTTATTGAAAGGCAAAGCTGGCTGTTTTCCTAACTGACATGAAGTACAATCAAAATTGCCTTTGGACACAGAACCCAACAGACCCTTAGAAGCTAACTATTGTACCCGAGAAGATGATGCATGACCAAGACGAGAATGGCAAAGTGCGAGAGATGGTAAGGAAGAAACTGCAGCAGCTGCAGCAGTAACAGAAACAGGAGCAACAGGTGGAAGATAAAGATTGTCCACGGGAAACATACGCCCAACTCTACGGCCGGTCCTAAGCTCTTGTCCCGTCCTCGGATCTTGCATAATACACCCAGAATAGTAAAAAATAAGGCGATAACCTAGTTCAGCTAATTGTCCCACATAGCACAAATTATAGGATAGGTCAGGTACATGGAAGACTCCAGGAACAGAGAGGTTGGAGGTCGAAACAAAACCTAGACTATTCCTATGCATGGTGGAACCATCAGCTACATGAATATTTAGAGGATGTGATGTAGGGTCAAGTTTGGAGAATAAGGATGAGTGAGGTGTCATGTGATTGCAACAGGCAGAATCAAAAAGCCAAGTTTGAGACTTATCGGGTAGAACTGAGAGAGTAGTGGAAAGAGATGCATTACCAGCCATACGAATAGCCTGAGTTATGATCTCCTGTAGTTCAGTGGGGGAGAGGTTGATAGTGGATCCAAAAGACTGGGACTCAGCTGAAATGGAAGCCAACGGTGGAGTAGGCTCAGTATCAGCAACAGCAGCAGTAGATTTGTTGCGACGATAACAAGTCTCAATGGTGTGGCCAGGACGCTTGCAATAGTTGCAGAAATTTTTATTGGTCTGCTTGCGACGATTGCTAGAGCCAGAGGAATCACCTGATTGCTGAGGTTGCTCTATGGGTGGAGCAGAAGGAGTAATAGCCAAAACATTAAGCTTACTTTGAGCTTGAAGGGTTGCAAGACGAGCTTCTTCTCTAACCAACTCGTTCACAGCAGTATCAAGAGAGGGAGTAGGACTGCGATTTCGAAGCTGACCTCGAATGGGCTCAAAGTCCTTGTGAAGGGACATCAAGAATTCATAGAGGCGAAATTCATCTCTGATGGAAGCATATTGCTGAGCATCCTTTGAGCATGCCCAAGTTCGATCAGAAAGGTCAATTTGGTCCCAAATGAAGCGAAGCTAATCATAGTAGTCATTGATGGATTGCCTTGGTTCTTGCCTGAGTTGATGCAATTCAACCACTAACTGATATTTCATGGATCCGTGAGTAGTGGAGTACCTTTTGGCCAACATATCCCATGCTGATTTTGTATCATCAAAGCTGCCCAACAGGTTGGAGATGGAGGGAATGAAAGTGTTTCGAATCCATGTGAGGATCATGTGGTTGTGATTATCCCATTCAATCATGCGACCAAGGAAGGCAGCATCTTCTTCACTTGCTCCCTTGACAGGAATAGTGATTGCACCACTACAATAATGCCAGAGTATGCAATCCTTAAGAAAACTGTGTATAGCTTGAGACCAAGATAAGTAATTCTTACTCCCTTCCAATATAGTATTGATGGGGCGAGGAAGAAAAATATCCTTTTTATCCATTTAGAGACACAATATGCAAAAACAGACTGCAAAAATGAAATCTACGTGAAAAACTGGATAAGGAAAACCTGGACTGCAAAAGTCAACCCTAGAGAAAAGTCAACGATCAAGTCAATGGTCCGGGTCAACGGTCAGCAGATGACATCAGCGGATGATGTGGTGCTGACGTTAGCAAATGACTGGATGCTGACGTAGCTAGGGCTGACGTGGCACTGATGACGTCAGCTGGAGTTGAGGCTGGCGCGTGGGATGCTAATGCAGAAGCTTTGGGCGTCGCATGAGGGCGCGTGCGGTCTCCGATGACTGCGAGGCTTTCACCAACGTGTAGATCGGCGCAAGGCGATCTTAGTGGTACCTCCAGAAATGTAATCGAAGCAATATACACGGCGGTGACGATACGTGCAGTAGTTTGTGCGGTGTAGGACTTCTCAACGACAGCGGCTGCAGGTCCGGAACCCAAAGACAACGGCTGGAAGACGTCGGAGGTTCAAAGACGAGAGGCTGTGGCGACTGTTGTGACGGTGGAAGCGATGTTGAGAATGGAGTAACACCAATAAAGACAAGACTGCGAAGAAAAGGTCAGAACAGTGGCTCTGATACCATGTTAGAAATACTGAATGATTGTATTGTATTTCATAATCAAGAATATACATGAGTGTGCCTTTATATAGGAGGCATATGTGTATGGTACAAGTAAGCATATGTGTGCGGTACAAGTAAAGTGTAGTACAAGAATATGTGTGCTATACAAGTAATCTAACTGGACCTAAAGCCCATAACATAATATACGTTAACATATAAATTTTTTTTTAACAAGTTGGAATGGGGATGAACCCAAGATATGATATGAAAAGTCTAAATCATTTGTCTCATCTTTCCTGCTTCACCCCGTATTCCACAAATAAAAATTTGTGTTTGTTTGTTTAGACCCCTTAAAGTAGATTGTTTAACCTAATATATTAGCTAAGTGATTTCTTAGGTTAATTATTCAGATTTAGATTAAACAATAATAAGTCGTATCATGCAAAGCAGTAGAAAGCAACTAACACCACGATATGATGACTCAGGAAAACTAATGAAATGAACCGTCTCAAGGTAAAAACTTGAGGAAGATTTGACCTAACTATCCTCAAGGTAAAGCAAATCTACTATAAGAGAATCAAAGTTTTTACAATCAGATTTAACCTTAAATCTATTGCTACCTCAAGTAGTAACTTACAGACACGACCATGTGCAAGTTTCGAATCCACAGACTCTTTCTCTTCTTGGACTTATTGCAACACAAGCACCCATACTTGTGACTTTGAGATTCCACTCAAAGGTTTCAAATCACCTTCACTTGTTGATCTTTGTAGCAGTAACAAGGTTTTACTAATGCTTGATTGTAGATCTTGCTTCGGTAGACGCTTGTGTAGTTAGAAGGTACAACACCTCTCAAATCTCATAAGGAGTAACACACAAGTCTTCCAAAAGTCTCCAAAATGTAGTTAGGGTTTCTCTTTTATATGTGGACAAGTTGAATTGAAATCCTAAACATTTTCGTGGGCTTAGGCCTTGTTTTAAAATTCTATAGAATTTGATTTCTACGATTCTTGATTGGTCGAATCTAATTTTCGATCGATCGAGTTTGGCAGATTTTGACTCTTCTTTTCTGCAGTTATCTCGAACTTGAACCTTGAAACATACACCTTTGAGCAATGCCTAACACATAGACTAGACATGTTTTATTCTCGGTTTGCCAACACATACAAAATAGAATTATAAACATTTAATCCTAAATCTTTAGAACCTAACAATTTGCCATTTGTATACCAATTTAATTCAAATATAATTTTCAGCCTTTTATTATTTAGTATCCTAAAATAAATAAAAAATAAAAAACCCAAACCATCCTCATCAGCCACCATCACAGTTTCTCCACCACCACCACCAACCTTCGCCGTGCCACCAAGAGGAGATTGCCGATGATTTGATAGGCTGTGGTCAAGTGGATTCATGTGTGGAAGGTAGGCTGTGGTCAAGTGGATTCAAGTGTTTTTATCTAATAGCAAACATCAATACGAGCAAAACAATCAATTTATTTGCTGATGATTTGATAAGAGAATTGAACCAATCCTATAGGTATATACACGTTTTTGAACATTGTTTAAATCTATATATTACCCAGCAGACATTTTTCATTTTACATTTTTCCATATTCATTTTCCAAATCAAAGTTTCCATCTCTTAAACGTTAAATTGAATAATCTGTATCATATAAATTTTATCTTATATATTACTAACCGTCTGGTGGTCGTGGGTGGTTGGTTGTTGATTGTTAGGACATATGTGAATTATGTTAGGAACATATGTTAATATTTTATGTAATTGGCTAATCCTTTGACAAAACGCACTTTACTTGTAATTGGGTAGATCTACGACGTGTTTAATGCTTCAAGAAACAAGGTTTCAAGATTAAGTGTTAAAGCCATGCAAGTTTGTCCAAGAAACAAGTGAAGAAGTGTTGGATTTTAAAGTTCAACATCGAGCTCGACAACTAGTATCTATCGAGGTTTAAAGCTGTTGAAGCCCATGGCTCGACAGCTATCTCAATAGATGGCTATCTATCGAGGTTTATGAAACTCAGTTTTTCAAAGTTGTTTTTCATCAAATCCGTGAGTATGTGTTTAGGCTTTCTTTTCTCACAACCTAAACATATATAAGGATTTTTTTAAGGGTCATCACAGTTGATGTAATTCAATACAAAAGTTTTTCATAAGCATATTGTGAACCAGAGACATATGTTCTAGTTCATCTTTTTCTTGAAGAAGCTGCTGTGTTTGTACATTGTAGGGTTTTGTGACCAAGGAGCTTCTTGATCTTCATCGTGTGATGAATTGAAGAACTTTGTAGCCAATATTCTTCTTAAGTTGGTGATTAAGTCACGTATTGGGATCCGCGCAATTGGTTAGTTACATACTGGGAGCTGTCATTGAAAAGGAGAGAGATTGTCACTACAGAACAAGTCCAACTGGGTATTGAGGTAAGGGTTCAACTATAAGTTGGTATAAGGTACTGAGATTCCTTTACTTGTAACTGCTTGTTTTGATAATAGTGGATTCTTGAGAGTGGTGATCTTAAAATCACCCAGTGGGGTTTTTGCTGTGTAGGTTTTCCCCATTCATAAACAAATCACCGTGTCAATTTATTTTCCGCTGCATTTAGTTTAATTGGTGATTTGTTTGTGCTGCCACGCATTTTGTATGTTAATTTGATTAATTAATAAACTTGGCTAATTAATCAATTAATTCATCACAATGGGTCAATACATTCTTGGCCTATTATTGATGATGTCGATGATCTCCTCTTGGTGGCGCTAGCAAAGGTTGGTGCATGGACGGCTCTAGGTGCAGCCCAGGGGGTCCAAATGAACCCCCTGAGTTGGGCCAAAAAAAAAAAAAAAAATTGTATATAATTTTTTTAATTTGATCCTCCTAAAATAAATTTTGAACCCCCTAGACCTAGATTTTTTTTTAAGCCTAGCTTAAATGAATTTGAATATGATCATCTTGACAATATCTTGGTCTTTTTAATCACCAAAAAAAAAAAAAAAACCCCAATAACAAACCTATTCTAAAATATGGGGGAAAAAATAGTAAGCCTAACAACAAAAGTATAAATTTTTTCATCTTAAATCTAAAAAAATCATTTACATCTTAACAAATTTGAAATAAACTAATACATAAAAGTTTATTGTATTTAGATCTCACTTGGAGTTCACTTAATAACAATAATTCATATGTTGATTGTATTTAAAAACAATAGATGATTTCTAAGATTTAATCTTAGCAACAATAATTATTATCTTCATCATATTAATAAACAATATGCAATGAACTTATAGTTTATCTTATATGAGGAACGCTATGTTCATAATACGCTCATAATAAAGCCTAAATGGCAAATTGTTACTAGTTGTTACTAATAAGAAAAAAAAGGCAATTTCAGTAGTGAGTTTAAATTAGAACTAATAACAACTTATAATCTAAAATTTGTTGGAAAAGTGTTATGAAAATGTTTTAGATGTAACACTTCTCATCTTTTATTCTCTTACTAGTACGTATTATGAAAAATTTTGTAATAAAGAAATCATGTAGACCGCAAGATTCACTTTAAAAAAAAAAAAACCCAAAATACATCTTCTTACTGACCCCCTTAAAAATATATCCTAGAGCTGCCATTGGGTTGGTGGTGGTGGTGGAGGAACTATGATGATGGCTGGTGGGGATGGCTTGGGTTTTTTGATTTTTGATCTATTTTAGGAAACTAAATAATAAAAGGCTAAAAATTAGATTTGAATTAAATTGGTACACATAAGGCAAATTTTTATTGGTGGAGCATGGAGTGGAACAAGAAAAATGAGACAGAAGATTTGGACTTGATATCAAGAGGTGCTGATCGAATCAAATGTCATTAGTTTTGTAATCATTTCTGTTTGACAATCTTTACCTATAGCATTGAACATTTGAAGACTTCGTCTCTTCTAGTTCTAATGTTTAATGTCGCAAAAATTCTAGAACCATGTAAAAAATAAAAAAATTTGCTATAATTATTTACGTGACATATTGTGAGTAGTGAAGAAAAAGTAGTAGATTCGTGAGAAAGTGACAGACAACCAGTTATAATTTGCCTTGCACGTAAGATAATTGTGACAAAAATTGTAAATTTTTATGTGGTACTTTTGATATGTGTTGTGAAATTGTTTAGTGTTGTGAAATTTTTCAATGTTATGTAAATATTAGTAAATGTAATTAATGTCATAAATCACTTTGTTGCTTTCTATTTAAAATTTAAAAAAGAAACATGGGTTGTCATTATGTGACATGGAAAAAACTACCATCCACTTTGATATAGACACTATCTTATTTGACTTATCACACTTTAATAGCAATAAGAAAAATCTGCTTTTGAACTTTGGATACACATAGTACTTTGGAACTTAGGGAATTTTTTTTGTTAAGGTGTAAATATCATTTTCGTCCTTACATTTTTGGCCAATTTCCATTTTGGTTTGTACTTTTCTTTTTTACTTATTTTGGTCCCCAAAATTAAAAAAATCGTTTTCATTTTAGTCTCTACCATCATTTCACTAACAAAAATTAACCTAAGTGGCACATGGAGTGCACAACTAGCATGTTAGACGTTGATGTGGCTAATAAAATAGTAATGAAAAATGCCACATTAGCATCCAAATAAAGAAAATAAAACAAAAACTTTGATTTTCCTTTTGTTTTTCTTAGAAACAAACACTAATTAGGCATACACAAACCAAAAAAATCAAAGAAGAACCCAAAAAATCAAACCCACAAACTGAATTAAATTCCTCCGATGACTTTCTCTCTTGTCTCATGATAGGCCAAAAAACGAATTGACTCCTTGTGATAAATTAATTGATTAATTAGCCAAGTTTATTAATTAATCAAATTAACATGCAAAAGCGTGGTAGCACAAACAAATTACCAACTAAACTAAGTGCAGCGGAAATTAAATTGACACGGTGATTTGTTTACGAATGGGGAAAACCAATACGGCAAAAACCCCATCGAGTGATTTTAAGGTCACCACTCTCAAGAATCCACTATTATCACAACAAGCGGTTACAAGTAAAAGAATCCCAGTACCTTATACCAACCTACAGTTGAACCCTTACCCCAATATCCAATTGGACTTGTTCTGTACTAACAATCTCTCCTTGTAATGCACGGCTCCCAATATGTGACTAACCAATTGCGCGAATCCTAGTACGCGATTTCAATCACCAATTAGAGAAGGTTGTTGGCTGCAAAATTCTTCAATTCATCTAGACGATGAAGATCAAGAAGATGCTTGATTACAAAACCCTACGGTGCACAAACACAGCAACTTTTCAGAAGAACGATGAACTAGGGCAAATTCTATCTTCGGTCACAATTTGCTTGAATAAACTTTGCTCAACACTTGTGCAACTTGTGTCCACTTTGACGGCCCTTAAAATAATCATTTTATATGTCTAGGGTTGTGAGAAAAGAAAGCCCAAACACATAATCACGGATTAGAGTCAAAACAAAACTGAAACTCTTATTTTCATAAACCTCGACAAATGGCTATCTGTCAAGCTGCTATCAAGCCACGGGCTAGAACAGCACTTCAAGCTTGATAGATGGCTAGTTGTCGAGCTTTAATGACAGGCACTTTTCAGACTTAAATCTTGGACAGACTTGCATGGCTTCAACACTTGATCTTGAAACAAAGTTTCTTGAAGTATTAAACACATCTTAGATCTACCCAAATACAAGTAAAGTGCATTTTGTCAAAAGATTAGCCAATTACATAAAATAGTGACATATGTTCCTAACAAGTGAATCACATATGTCCTAACATCTCAAAGTCTCTCTCTTCTCTCCTCTCAAACTCTTTGTCTCTCTCATCTCAAACACTCTCTCTCTTTCAAGCCACCATGATTGATCAAGCCTAAAGATCAAGCTACTGCCACCACCACCACCAAGCCCTCTCATCCATTTCCTCTGGAATCTTCTTTCTCTACCTCACCCTCTCTTTTTTCCTCTCTTACTCACCTAATCCTAGCCATGGATGAAACCCTTAGCTTTTCCCATTGCCATTGGGCTGTGGCATCACCCTTAGAGATTTAAGACAACAATAGCGAACCCAAACCCATTTTAGTTGATTGATTTTGTTCAAATTTGGGTTTTGTTTAGACCCAAACTCAAGGTAAGGGCTTATGGGTTTTTTTCAAATCTAGGTTGGTGAGGAGGACTTAGGGTTCGGTCAAGGGGGATTATCAAGAGGGAGAGTTTGATGTGTAAAGGTGGAGGGACTCTGCTGGGTTAATGGGCTTTGTGGGTATTTTGTTCAAATTTGGGCGTGAGTTGTGTTTGTTATTGTTGTTATGGTTGAGGGATTAAGCTAGGTTTGTTTGTTGTTGTTGTTGGTTTGGTTGAAAAATTGAAGATCTGAGATGGTGGATTGATTGTGCTTGTGGGTACAACAGGTTGGGGGGAGTACGCCTTGGCTGAGTGGACCGGGGCGGAGAAGGAAAATGGAGTCGCCACTTAAATTAGGTCTAGGAACCATAAATATAACACCTTTCGTGGAAAGACTGATCTACTACTGGAACACATGTCCGGGGTTTAGGTATGGGAATGGGAAGGTGTTAGGCACCCAACCCCACCTGACCCATGGGTTGGCTTCTACTCATTGTGTCTTACGTCTTAATTTCATTAAAGACACATTCAAAATTCATCATTCTAGACTCACACAGACACTAGCATATAGTTAGACATTTTCATCCCAAACCCTAACATACATCTATCATGCATCTCATCATATCTCAAACCCTAGCATACATCTATCATGCATCTCATCATATCTCAAACCCTAGCATAGATTTATTACAGATGTCATTATATCATATCAAGGCAGAAACATAGACATGGTAGCAACCAAACAACACATTATAGGCATCTAAACATCAAGAACACATCATTCAACCAAGCATGTTCATACCCATCAACAAAAGCATATTCCAAACAAATGCATGTTCATATGAATGCATGACTTACCTCATAGCACCTATGCATCAATGCATGGTCATATCATATGCATGTTCATGGCATATCAAATAAAGAGAAGAAACAAAACCCTAATCTAACATGTGAAGGACAAACAACAAACAAAAATGGAATCATAGACTCATAAGCATAAAACAAGACAAGGTAGAGGCATATTATATAAGTAAAAGAAAGAAACGGAAGCAAAAAGGTTTAGATTAGGGTTTTTGGGCATAAGTATTCGTGTGCATACATAGGCCAGCGTGTGCAACCTAGTTGTATGTGTACACATACTTCGAGTATGCGTGTGCATGTAGAAAGCATGTGTACGCATACACGCCCTAAACCCTAACCCAAAAACACAAGAACACAACAGAACAAAAAACTTCAAATCTAGCAACCTAGCATCCTTAAAAAAGGAAAAGGAACATAAGCCAAAGCTAAACAAACATGTTATAACACAAACAAACAAGGAAAACAAAGGAAATGAAAATCAAAACAAGAAAACAAAAGGAAAAGGGACTAGAATATTATACCTAAAAAATGCAAAGCTTCTCAGCTTGATTTTGACCGTTCCCCTTAGTCAATCTATTCACAATCAAATAAGGAAGTGATTAGTAAACTTGAAACTTGAAGATCAAGGCCAGAAAAGGCCTTAATCAGAAAAATATTGACTTGAGGATGTTGATAGGCCACAAACTGAATGACCCATTGTGATAGAAATTAATAAATTAATTAGCCTAGTTATTAATTAATCAATTTATCATGCAAACGCGTGGTAGCACAAATAAATCACCAATAAACTAATAATGCAGTGGAAAATAAATAACACGGTGATTTGTTTACGAATGGGGAAAACCTAACGGTAAAAACCCCACCGGGTGATTTTTAGGTCACCACTCCCGAAACTTCATTATTATCATAACAAGCAGTTACAAGTAAAGGAATCCCAAGTACCTTACCAACCTACAGTTGAACCGTTACCCCAATACCCAATTGGACTTGTTTTTTAGTGACAGTTCCCCTTTCTGATGTACGACTCCAAAGTACGTGACTAACCAATTGCGCGGATCCCAATACGTGACTTTAATCACTAACTAAGAAGGTTGTTGGCTGCAAAGTTCTTCAGTTCATCCACACGATGAAGATCAAGAAGATGCTTGGTCATAAAACCCTACAGTGCACATACACAGCAACTTTTTCAAGAGAAAGAGATGAACTAGGGTAAGAACTTCGTCTCCAGTCACAATTTGCTTGAACATAGTTTGCTCAAAGCTTGTGCAACTTGTGAACTATTTGACGACCCTTAAAATAATCCTTTTATATGTCTAGGGTTAGAAGAAAAGAAAGCCCAAGGACATATTCACGGATCCCAAGAAAATTAGATCAAGATTCTGAATTCCTTAAACCTCGACAGATAGAAGGTGTCGAGAAGCTGTCGAGCAGGTGTCGAGCACACCGAACTTTGAACAGCTTTCTTAAGCTCGATAGATGCAGCTGTCGAGCAAGCTGTTGAGCTTTAATGAATTTGCACTTTCAGCTTGTTTTCTTGGACAGACTTGAAGGCTTCAACACTTGATCTTGAAACATGGTTTCTTGAAGTATTTAAACACATCCTAAATCTACCCAAATACAAATAAAGTGCGTTTTGTCAAAGGACAAGCCAATTACATAGAATCATGACATATGTTCTTAACATGTGAAACACATATGTCCTAACAATCTCCCCTTTTGGCAATCCGTGACTAAACCACAACAAACAAATGAACATATGAAAGAAGTCATAAATCACTTAACTCATATTCACTTGTTGAATACAATAAAATCTATCCTAACACAAACTCTTGAAAAACTTTGCAAGAAAAGAGTTTATGGCAAGTAGACTTTGACAACCTGTATTTCTGAAACACTTTAAACAAAACTCATCAAGGCATCTTTGTGTGAAACAGAAATAATAGATTGCATACAAGTATAAGAAACATGTGTATTAAGGGAGAAAAGAAACAACACATGAAGGGGTAGGTGAAAGAAAAACATACATCAACATAAATAAGGAGATAAGTACAATGTATGTCAATAAATGGTCACAAGACCTCATGTACAAGAATAATGTATCTAAAAAGAAAGAAAAGAAAAGATACAAAATATCCTCAAGATACAAAATATCCTCACTACATCCTTCAAACATATCAACACTCCCCCTAACAAAATGGTCCTATACTAACTCTCCCCCTAAGAATGACTACTCTCATATCCAAAACTACTTCCCCTTTTTGTCATGAGTGACAAAAGGTAAGAGTGTCAAGTAGACATCTCATCGGTAGAGCTAGCATCTCCATCAGTATCATCCGAAGCATTATCGTCATCACCATCATCATCAGAATCAGAAGCCACGGGAGAAGGTGGTGAAGGAGTAACCTCAGGAGCAAAACCACCCATGGATGCCTGTTGCCGTGCAATACGACCGACACGAACGTTCACCTGATACAACTCCGTAGAGAGTGTATCTAGGCGAGCATCCATGGGGCTGCAGCTGCGCCATGATGTCTCCTAAAGTCACATCGCCCGAAGAAGAGGAATGAGCGGATGTGGATGGAGCAGAACGGGATGGAGCTGAACGGGAGGGAGGAGTTGTTGAATCTGACTGCCGTGACCGAAACTGGGCCTCGCTACATTTAATGGTAGCGTAATCTATGGCACACATGACAGTGAAATGGTCGTAAGAGGGAAAAGGAATAGAAAAATGGCGTAAGATCCTCATGATAGCAGAAGGAAAGATGAGCTTATCACGGGACGTCGAATCTAGATGAACATCTATAATAGAGAGAATGAAATGAGAAGGGAAATCTACAGTAAGATACTCAAGAAGAGATAACAAAAATCGAGCACGAGGCTCTGTAATGGAGTTGTAGTGAGAGAGTGGATGCAAAACAAAGGTCATCACCATGTTCATGAATCTAGGACCTTTAGCAAAAGGTCTACATGGTGTAAACAGATGCTCACCCCAAATAGAAGGGCGCTCATAGAAAGCAGACATGAGCTCATCCCCGGACACAGTCCTCAGATGCTCACAACTAGGAAAGTCAGGAAACTCTATCCTAGGGACCCGAAGCACATTCGCAACAAGTTGCGGTGTGATAGGAAAGCACGTACCTCAAACACGAGTGAAGAAAAGAGGTACTGAACGATCAATGCTGTGCATGTTGGAGTAAAACTCCTAGATAAGCACGAGAGGACAGGTGACCGGGACGTCACACAGTGACTCCCATCCCCTACTGTGAATGACAAAGGGAAGGTCGGTGTCGGCAAAGTCCGACAGAATGACTTGGCGTTCTGAATGAATGCCTCGTCTAGAAAAGTTCTTTGAAAATGCCTTAAAGGCATCATCATCACGAAACCAAATATGAGATAGTGTAGGATCAGAGGATGAAAAAGCTCCGGAACGAAGAAGGTTCCGGGCTGGAGTGGATTTACGCTTAGGTGCCATAGACACGACTAATGTAAACAGAAAGAGAGGGAGAAAAAGAAAGACAATCAGAAAAGTCCCAAGCAAATTCAAATATAACAAGTATATTGAAAAGAAAGTACGTATGCATGGGAAATGCATGAACATGTGACATGTAAACGAAATTGCATCATGGGCTCAGCCCAATCCAAACCTATCAGCACACAAACATATAGCACACATCTAAATGTATGACAATACTATTATAATGCTAATGTGATGCATTGTATGAGGTTTTAAACTCATTTAAGTGAAAACCCATCCCAAAATTTCAATAAAAACTCATCAATTTTGAAAAATTGCAAAATTTTTCAAAAACCCCAAAACCTAGGTTTCAAAACATGAAATGCATGAATGTGAAAGGATTAGAAGCTTACCAAGTGAAGAAATCCTTGAAAAAGCTTGAAGAAACCTTGAGGAACAAAGATTGGAGTGAGATGAGAACATTTGGGAAAGAAAACAGAGAAGTATCGAGAGAGAGATCAAACAAAATGAGTTCTGGATCGCACAGGGAGCTTAAATAGTGCATCAGTAAATCTCGAAAGATGTAGGTGTCGAGAGGTATCGAGACATCTGTCGAGGAAGGTGTCAAAAAAGTGGTTGTCGACAGCTGTGGTATCGAGGAGGTGTCGAGGAACAACCCAACAGAACCAAGAACAGAAGCTCGATCGATCCACCAGGTGTCGAGAAGCTATCGAGGATGCAGAACCATTCTCGATCGATCCACCAGGCATCGAGAAGCTGTCGGCATTGCGATAAGAAAAAGTTGAAGAAGCTCGACAGACAGCAAGGTATAGAGGAGGTATCAAGGAGGTGTCAAGCCAGCATTTAAAACCAGTTTTTCAAGATGTGAAAAACACAGACATGAATGCAATCCAACATGCAACTCAACCAATGATCCAATCAACATATTAAGCTCTCAAAATCATCTCTCAATAAAAATTTTAAGCACATGGATCTTCAAAAAGAAACACACACACACTAAACAAGTCTAACCAATTTTATATTTCAAAAACAAGTCAAGATAGTTTAGTGAGTATACATTAACACATGTAAAACCTTGTGATAGCCAAATTACATTGTACCTGCACATGTATCAAGAATAGCAAAGAATATTGCGTGTTGTGTGTGAAAAACATCGCAAGATTGCATAAGTGTATACATGTTATGACGATTTGAGATATGAGAAAATTACTTTAACTCACACACAATCATAACTGCTTGATGGGGACTATCACCTTCGAGGTACATCCTATAACTCCCACGTCTCCTAGAATACACGCTTGCAATCATTTTTAAAACATTTTTGATCTTTTTGCTTTCGATTTTTCTTTTCATATTTTTCTTTTAAGCATATCATGCATGGACATATTAGAGAGAGAAAAGAAATACCCAATGATATTTGACATTCCAATTTTGCTATGCCTAAGCACACAAATGTCATTGACATTGCACTTTTGCTATGCCGAAGCATACAAGTGTCATATTATGATTGGCGGGCAACAGTGGTGAGATGGTTATTAATGCCTTTCTCTTAGGATTTTTTAGTCATTCCCATCAAAAAGAGTGATACGAGTGTTAAGTACAAGAGACAACTTTATCTTACTCATCACAAACAAGAGCCACAAAACTCACTTGCTTAGTTGTGCATAGAGATGCTCATCTAAGTTACAAATGATACAAAGTTTAGAAGACTTTGTTTCAATGGCCATCCAAGGTACACAAGTACCAATGTACACAAAACACATTGTTTTTGTATTTTTCTGATTTTTCAATTTTTATTTTTATTTTTATTTTTATATGAAAAACAAAACAAAGCAAAATTGAAAAAATAACCAACAAAAAACATGTTAAACAACCAAAGCATAAAAGTTAGACTGACTTAAAACTTGAAAGCAAAACACATAAGTAATTCACACACAAAAACAAGAAGAGAGAGAGAAAAGTGACAGAATCACTTGGAGCCCTTTTCCTTCCACACCCTGGAAGAACCTTTCCTTTGATTAAACCCTTGAACCGGCGGTGAAGAGAAAAACCGTTCAAGTTCGAAAGGAACATGAGGGCTTTAAGAAGATCTCCAAGGGGAGCAAGAGAGGATTGAAGCTGATTCTGGTTCCCAGATGCTATCATGCCGTTGCTCTATTGAGTGGCAAGCCACTTGTAGCAATTTGGTCGAGTATGACCGGCAGCTCCACAATGATGACAAAGATGCTACTTCTTTTGTCTAGGCTTTTAAGAGTTAGCCTTCTTAGCCCTAGTGTTTTTAACATCTTTCTTCTCAAGCTTAGGGGGTACTCCTAAGATAGATTTACCCTTGTCTATGTTCTCACTAGCTAATTCAGTTTTAATCTCATTGTTTTCAATTTTAACATTATTAGCAGGAGGAACAAAAACAGTAGTACTAGTAGAAGCAATATTAGAGGAAGAAAGACCATACCCTAAACCTGTTCGATCTGAAGTAGATTTCTGAATGCTGAGCATATCATCAAGCTTTGCACTTGAAGTCCTCTCCAATTGAGCTCTAACTTGAAACAGCTCTGCTTCAAGTTTCTTGGTCTTCTCAGCCAAGAAATTGTTTTTGAACCTCAGTGCTCCAATAGTCTGATTAGCCTCATCAAACTTTGTGGAAAGCTCTTCACGGTCAAGTTCCACATCACTGAGCTTCTTGGTGGTTAGCCTATACAGTTTCTCATACTTCTCAGAAAGCTTGTATAGTTTCTTATAGGCTGTATGTATGTCATCTTGATCATCCATCTTCTCAAATTTGTATTCCACCAATTCCTCCTCTTCAACCACATCTTCAACAATCCCATCAGTAGGATCAACAGTGGCAGTGAATGCATTCAAGATTCCGTCATCCTCATTGTTGGAATCATTCTCAGGCTCGGTGTCGCTCAAGGTAGCAGCAAGTGCCTTGCTCTTCCCAATGCTCTTGAGATATGTAGGACACTCATGTTTCATGTGACAGAAGCCTTGACACCCAAAGCACTTAGGTCCTACGGGAACAGTGTACTGACCATTTTCCTTAGCATCCTTCTTCCCTTTGTCTTGGCCTTTAAACTGAGAAGAACTGAATTGCCTGTGGTCCTTGTCGAAGCCCTTTCCATTTGCATTCTTCATAAACTTCTTGAACTGCCTGGTGATGTAAGGCTTCATCTTGGAATCTTCATCATCTGAAGACTCATCCGTCTCACTGCTCTTGGCCTTCAAAGCCATGCTCTTGCTTTTACCCGACTTGCCTATTCTTGTCAACCCTAGCTCGTAGGTCTGCAAGTTTCCAACCAGCTCAGTCAGAGGAATCTTGTCAATATCCTTCGATTCCTCTATTGCTGTAATCTTGGCATGAAATCTCTCAGGTAGAGATCTGAGCACTTTTCTCACAATCTTGGGTTCAGGAATGGTTTCCCTAAGATTGAAGGCTGAGTTCACTATGTCCTTTAGCTTGGCATAGAACTCATCAAATGACTCATCCTCCTCATCTTTATCTCTTCAAAGCTTGTAGTGAGCCTCTGAAGCTTTGAGTCCTTGATAGCCTTAGTACCCTCATAGGTTGTCTGGAGGATAGTCCATGCTTCCTTAGCAGTTTCAGTAGATGATATCTTCTTGAACTCCTCATTGGTTACTGCACTGAATAAAGCATTCAATGCCCTACTGTTGAAATTTTCCGCCTTGATCTTGGCTTCATCCCAATCGGCCGGCGCTTCCTTTGGCTTAGTCCAGCCAATCTCGACAGCTTGCCACACTTTTTCATCTAAAGACTACAAGAAAGCTCTCATGCGTACTTTCCAGTATGCATAGTTAGTGCCATCAAATAAAGGAGGTATGATTAATGACCGTCCTCTATCCATGACAAACAGGGGTCAATAGATCAACACAGCAAAGATTAAACTCTAATCAGAGTGTGCCTGCTCTGATACCACTTGATAGGCCACAAACTGAATGACCCCTTGTGATAGAAATTAATTAATTAATTAGCCAAGTTATTAATTAATCAATTTATCATGCAAACGCGTGGTAGCACAAACAAATCACCAATAAACTAATAATGCAGTGAAAAATAAATAACACGGTGATTTGTTTACGAATGGGGAAAACTTAATGGCAAAAATCCCACCGGGTGATTTTCAGGTCACCACTCCCGAAACTCCACTATTATCACAACAAGCGGTTACAAGTAAAGGAATCCCAAGTACCTTACCAACCTACAGTTGAACCCTTACCCCAATACCCAATTGGACTTGTTTTGTAGTGACAATTCTCCTTTCTGATGCACGACTCCAAAGTACGTGACTAACCAATTGCGCGGATTCCAGTACGCGACTTCAATCACCAACTAAGAAGGTTGTTGGCTGCAAAATTCTTCAGTTCATCCACACGATGAAGATCAAGAAGATGCTTGGTTACAAAACCCTACTGTGCACATACACAACAACTTCTTCAAGAGAAAGAGATGAACTAGGGCAAGAACTTCGTCTCCGGTCACAATTTCCTTGATCAGAGTTTGCTCAAAGTTTGTGCAACTTGTGAACTATTTGACGGCCCTTAAAACAATCCTTTTATATGTCTGGGGTTAGAAGAAAAGAAAGCCCAAGGACATATTCACGGATCCTAAGAAAATCAGATTAAGATTCTGAATTCCTTAAACCTCGACAGATAGAAGGTGTCAAGAAGCTGTCGAGCAGGTGTCAAGCACACCGGGCTTTGAACAGCTTTCTTATGCTCGATAGATGCGGCTGTCGAGCAAGCTATCGAGCTTTAATGAATTTGCACTTTCAGCTTGTTTTATTGGACAGACTTGAAGGCTTTAACACTTGATCTTGAAACATGGTTTCTTGAAGTATTTAAACACATCATAAATCTACACAAATACAAGTAAAGTGTGTTTTGTCAAATGATAAGCCAATTACATAGAATCATGACATATGTTCTTAACATGTGAAACACATATGTCCTAACAGATGTTTTGTGAAAAACTCCTTTTTTGATTCACTATTTCTAGTGAATCTTGTATTTTCCCTTAGGATTTTTTGTTTGTTTTGAAAATGTACAATGTATGGCTTTTTATAGTAAAAAAATGGGGTTTTGGAATGGCTTCCAAACGATGTGGGATTTGTTCCAAAAACAAACTTTAATGCAAAAAACTTGCCTTTTATAGTTTTGGGAACCCTAGCATGCGTACGCATGCCCGTGTATGCGTACGCATGCCCGTGTATGCGTACACATGCCCCTGTATGCATACGCATGCATGAAGCATTCGTATGCAGAGCTTGAGCATACGTGCTCATATGCGGGTATGCCTACACATGCCCTAGGGTTTTCTTGGTCTTTATTTTCCAAAAATAGGTTATTTAGTTCATAAAAGAGTTATATTTTTCCAAAAATATTTTTCTCAAGTCAATTTCAATTTGATTGGACTCTAAACCAATCTTGGGTTTTAGAATTCCAACATCATTGGGGAACGGGAGTCCAAGTTGTAAGGGGTACAAAATGTGGTGTTTACAGTGCTTAACAATGGACTGATCGTATTGATTAAATTTTCAAATTTAAATCTACCTTTTCTTTCATATTTAAATTCTCTGACATGGCATTTCATGGACATGTCAGCAAAAATGGATGGGGGACTGCTAATGTAAATGGATTGAAATTTTAAGGTATAAAATTCAAATTCAGAAACTTTGAGGTGTAAAACCTAAAGACCCTCAAGTTTTAGAGGTGTACTTTGCAATTTAGCCTAAAAAAATCAACAAATAAAATAAAAATGCTAAAAAATAATGGAATTACTTATGTATGTAAGGAGAGTTATAAATGGATTTGATATAACATGCACCAAAAATAGATTTGATTTTCTTTGTGCCCAATATTCATTATCTGTTGGAAAAATATTAAAACTATTATAAATTGTAAACAAAAACACTAGCAATAAGTGTAATTCGTGTTACACCAGCATTAAAATAAATATAATTTTCAAATACTTTTTCATTCTGTATCTTAGATACAAATACATTACTTTGTCAAATTAATTTAATAAAATTTATAATGATCACAACATCACTCATATTTGTTTATCCCCTAAAAAATCCATGAAAATATTATTCGAACAGTTACAGACCAGGCTACTGCTACTTTGTTCAGGAATAAAGAGATAAAGTTAAAGAAAAAGAGAAAGGTGCTGTAGGTGAAAAGCTAAAGTTGGTAAATGCGATGCTTGCCATTTCGTAATTACGAAATACGTGAAAGTCAAGCATCTGTTAAGCATGTGGTCTAGCCCCAGAGACCACTGGTCAGCTTTTCTGAGATTGCACCATAATTGATTATACTAGTAAGCTTTTTCTACTTTTTATTTCTCTATTAATTTACAGTAGGTTCATCGTACGTAATTGGTTAGAGGGGAGCTCATTGGAGAGAGAAACCTAATATCGAACTCGAATACCTAAACACCGAGTGAGGCAAATTACATTTCTGCCGACAATTTGCTATTGGCTTCTCATCCAAAAAGGTCACTAGCTAAATTTTATATTAACCTATGATTATTTATCAGGAGTACTTTTATTTTATTTTTGAGTACGTGATGTAATTATCTTGGAGCAAGCCTTTGTTTTAGGATCTCTAGTCTTACGGGCCTCTTTTTTTTTTTTCTTTTTTTCTTTTTTGTGTGTGTGGATTAAAACTGTTTCTATAGATTATCAATAATAATAATTAAAAAAAAAGTGAGCAACAAAAGTTTCTACGGGCTTTTCACTTTTTCTAGTGTTTGACTGATATTTTTTTAGTGTTTTTAATGAAGACGTTTAATGTTCAAATCTCTCATCACCAACTACTTAATTATAAAAATAAATAAATAAATTCAGACATATGAGAGAAGACATCATAAATTTCACTAAAAATTTATGGTTTTTAAGGGAGTGTAAGAAATATTATACTTCACACGACACATTCTTTTAAGCGTGGAGCTGCCCTATCTTCTGGTAAATATTATCATAATTTTTGAACGGAAGTTGTGGTGTGTTTTTATGTTATAACCCCTTCTCCTCTCCCTTTAAAAATAAAATATAAAAAGACTTATTGGTTATTTTAATAAAGGAAATGCTAACATCAAAAAGTAAAAGAAAAAAAAGAAGGAAGAAGACTATTAAAGATACTACATATTTTATTAAATAAAGTTATAAATTGACGTGACAGTAAATATGATTCATAAGTTTCAACATCATAACAGATGAATATATGAATTATTAATTTTTGAGTGATGTTAACATTTAACCACAACACAAAGTAATTAAGGAATTTGTTTATTACATGTTATGAATGTGACATCAATAACATTCATTTGAATTTTTTTATATAAATTTTTAAAACATACCTAGTAAAATTTATAACATCCCTACTATTACTCTTTAGAAAAAAAAAATTATTATAAAAAAACTTACAAATTAATGTGGAAGTAGAATGATTGGTACCTCTTAATAACATAATAAATTATAATTTTGAATTTATATTATCTCTAACATGAGCATTAGAGCTGTAAAATAAGAAGTCCTCGATGTGATGTCATGCAAGGACGTAAGGAAAAAGAAAAAGAAAAAGAATTCCACAAAAAGTATGACACATGTCATCAAATTAAAATAATATTATCTTCTGCATCATCCGTCTCCTTTTGGTTCATCACTCTTTTCTTTTACTCGCTATAAGTAAGTATACCTGTGAAAGTATACAATGTGTGTGAAAGAGTTGTGGAGTAAGGTCAAGTAGGAATAGTACTAGCAAGGGAGTGAGATAAAGGAACAGTACTAGTACTGAAATGGAAGTTCAAAAGGGAAAGGGAGGGATATATCCCCTGGCAATATTGTTTGTGATGGTGATGCTCCTTATTTACCCATATTTTTGTGCAGGTGCTGCCGTCATTGTTGAGAGCAACACCACCACTGTCCGCTACAATAATGGCCGCATCGAAGAAAGCCTGATCGAGTACGACTTGGAGTTAGAGTCATTCATGAACCCCGACGTAAGCCGGATTCTTCAGAATGGGGGGTCAGTTACCGGTCCTACCAGCATTCCTGGCAGGCACGTTTGTGCTCCTCCTCCGTGCATCTTCCATTGTCCTCCGTACGATCGCACCAAATGCGCCGGTCGAACGAATTAACCCAGATTGTCAGAAACGCAATAAATACAACCGCGAGTGCCTCAACGAACCCTGATCGATGTCAATGTACACTTGCTGCCTATTCTCTAATCTCTATTTTGTTTTTGTTTTTGTTTTTTTGTTTTTGTTTTGGGTTGAAATGTCTTTTGCTTGTCTGTATAACGGTTTTATCTGCGTGTGTTTTTTTTTTTTTTTTAATAATAAAATGGCAGGTTTGATGTGTTATAATTTAAGTATATGTACGTATGGAGAAAGTCCGTTGTAAGGCTTCCATGAGGGATCAAATACAAACCCTCTCTCGTTTGTACAACGACGACCATTCTAGAATTATATTGTTCCTTCTCTCTCTCTCTCTCTCTCTCTCTCTCTCTCTCTCTTTTTTTTTTTTTTGGTATAAAAATACGCTAAGATAATTAAGTTACCAATTAGTCCGCTAGCTTTAGAATGAAAAATTCTTAAATACTTCTCGAGTACGAAGAAATAATGCTCTATTTTCTCACATTTATAGTGAATTTCATAATGAATTTAATGAGTAGATCTCACTATAAATGTGAAAGGAGAAAGCACTATTCTTTGTACTTGTACTCTGAGAGTAATTAAGAATTACTCCTTTAGACTCCGTTTGGAAGTTCATAAGGGAATGGAATGGAATGATCATAAAGGAATGAAATTGAATGAAATGTATTTAAGTATGGGAAATGAATGGAAAAGAATGGAATGGTATTAAGTAACCTTGATTGGATGTTTTAAAATAAAGGAATGAAAATGAATGAAAATGAATGGAATATAAGTAATCTTATTTGGGAGCAACATGGAGGGAATGGAATGAAATCATTTTATGACAATATTACTATTAGACCCATATTTTAAAATAAAGGGTTGAATATATAAGAGTATTTTGGGAGTTTTAGTAAAAAAAATCATTAAATCTAATTCCATTCCCTCCCATTCCTCCTAATTTCGGGGGAATGAAAATTTGAGGTTTTAAGGGAATAGAGAGGAACGAGTATTCTCTCCTACTCATTCGATTCCCTCCCACTTAAATTCCCAAACAAGGGAGTGGGCTTTCCATTCTCTCCATTAAAACTCCCAAACAAGGAATTGAGAATATTCTAAAATTATTCTTTTCATTCCTTTCATTCCATTCCATTCCCTACTCCCAAACGAGGCCTTAAGATAAGTATCAGAAAACTATTACAATTTAAAAAATGAGTAATGACATAACATTTTTATAATTGTTGATATAATCCTTTGATTCCTTTCTAATTGTAATATCACTTTTCCTTGGATGTATTATTATCAATACCTTTATCATATAAGAGCAACACATTTTTCCCAAAGAGACCAAGCCAAATATCATAAAATTTTTAAGTAAAACAAACTTTTATGATTAGGCTGGGTTTGACTCGATGTAAAACAAACTTTTATGTTTGGTTGCATTCTAGAAAATATGCTGGAAAATGGTTTCTGGTGTTTGGTTTGCACATAAAATTATTACTGGAAAATATGTATATACGTCGAAAAATATGCCATATGGTATCTCAACTGGAGCCTCTCTCTCTCTCTCTCTCTCTCTCTCTCTCTCTCTCTCTCTCTCTCTCTCTCTCTCTCTCTCTCTCTCTCTCTCTCTCTCTCTCTCTCTCTCTCTCTCTCTCTCTCTCTCTCTCTCTCTCTCTCTCTCTCTCAATTTGGGTGGCTAGAGTGTAAAACAATTTACACTCCACCCACCCATATTTTAAGGTCAAACTGAAATTGATTTCAGTTTGACCATATTTTCCGGTCCACTCAAACACCGTGTTTGGTGTAAAATATTTTCTGTATATATTTTTCACCTGAAACAAACACCGCTAAAAAATGCTTTATTTCATAAATCAACTTTATGGATTAAAGTTGTTCTGCACATTCTTTATAGTACTAAAATAATTTATAATTGATTTTTTTGAACTAAATTTGTTTAGTAATATATCTTTATTCACAATAAGTATTCACTCAAAATCTCCTTTTCCATCTTGTACATTGGGATCATTTCATAATGATCATCAAAATCAGAATCACATTTTAAGTAAGGTAACAATATCCATTTGCTTACATCTATTGGTTCAAATTCACATCTTTGAATCTTTAATGGTAGAAGTTCAATATTTAAAGTTTCAGCGTTTAAGACAGAGGACTTAACTGAAACTTTTGAATTTTGAACGTTTTTTCCTCTAAAAATATGAATAAATTATGGATGTTTTTTCTATAAATTACTCACACTTTAGCTAATAAAAATATGCAAGAACAATCAAGTGTAAGTTACTGAATACAATAAGATAAACCCAAACCATTGAGCACATCTCAAAACCAAATATAAATACATTAATGTACAATAAAAAAACACTTTTTATAGCATTCACTTTCAGTAGTGGCTCCAGGAATTTCTTTTAGGGGTTATTAAAAAACTTGAATTATGCAAAATCCAATAAAAAGATAACTTGAATTTATCAACAGTGCAATAAAAAAAAATGCAATTATATGAAGTTTTACAATTGTCTTCAAGGAGGTTTCATATTTTAAAATTGTTGAATAATAGCTTCATTATCAATGCTACCAACCACATATTTTTCAATGTACACAACCTGGTAATTATTCATCCACTGATCTCTCATTCGATTACATAGTTCATTATTTATATATTTTATTGCTGAAAAACTTCTTTTCACTGTAGTAGTTGTGATAAGAATATTTTAATTTATAATTAATTAATTTTTTGTCGTTACTCTTACAATTCTTTTATTGAACTATTCAACTTAACTTTGAAAATTTTATTGGTCTTTGTAATTTATTAAGAATTTTTTTTTGTTTTTTCCATAGCATTACTTAATTAAGAATTTTTGTTGTTGGGCCATTGGCTAATATAAAAATTGGTGTTGAATAGGTTTGTTGTTGGGCTTTCTTTAGGGTGTTCAAAATTTTATTTTTGGATGGTCAAATATAAATAATATTATATAGATAAATAATATTTTTTTAGACTAGGGGGTTCATTTGAAACCCTGGGTTGAATGTGGTGTAGGTGTAGCCACTGTTCAGTTTCAAGTTTTAACTAGGGGTGTGCATGAGTTGGGTTGGAAGATTTTTTCAACCCAACCTTGTCAGGTTGAAAATCTCTCTCTCTCCCTCTCTAAGCACTAATCCCCATCCCTCCCTTCAATTTATAGCCTTATGGCCTCACCATACCCAAATCAGCCCTATAATTAGGCAACTGCGCATCCATATTAAACCCATTAACCCGATCCGATGCCTCAGGTTATTTTTTTATTGGTGGGTTAGTTGACTTGGATTAAAAATTTATTTTAAGCATCAAGTTGAGTTGGTTTTTGTTGATAGGTTTTTCAACCCACCTAACTCAACCCAATATATATAAGTTTATTTTAATTTAATATCCTTATTTTTATTTGTTTAATTGATTTATTTTGGCATTTTGAGAATCAATTTTAATGAATTTGAAAATTTAGAATATAATTTTGCATATTATGTGAATTATAATATAGAGAAATTCAACACAAAGATTTATGTGGTTCGGTAGTGTGAGACCTTTAGACTAGAGACCAATGTTTCTTCCCATTAAGAACCCTAGATTGTAACCCAGTTTAAAAAATTACAATAATTAGATGCATATTAAAATTCTTACTAAAGTTAATTGTGTTAGGACATATGTGTTTCACTTGTTAAGAACATATGTCATTCTTTTATGTAATTGGCTAATCCTTTGACAAAACACACTTTACTTTTTTTTTGGTAGATCTAGGATGTGTTTAATATTTCAAGAAACATGTTGTTCAAGTCTAGTATTAAAGCCATGAAGATTGGACCAAGAAACAAGTGAAGAAAAGCTGTTCATTAAAGTTGGACAGATAGCTCGACACCTCTCGATAGCTGGTGGATCGATCGAGAAAGCTCCTGTTTCCTCGACAGCTTCTCGATAGCTGTATCTATCAAGGTTTAAAGCTCAACACCTCCTCGACACCTCTCGATCGATCGAGGTTACGGGAATTCAGATTTCCAGATCTGATTTTAGGCCCAAGTTTTTGTATTTGTGTAGGGTTTCTTTTCTCACAACCCTAGACCTATATATGGCTTATTTTAGAGGCCGTCACAGAAGAGAATACAAGGAGAACATATGCAAAAGGTGACCGATGCCTTATTCTTTCTAAAAGAAGCTACTGCGTCTTTGCGCCTTAGGGTTTTATAACCAAGTGCTTCTTGATCTTCATTGTTGATGAAGTGAAGAACTTTACGGCCAACATTTTCTTCTAGTTGGTGATTAAGTCGCGTACTGGGATCCGCACAATTGGTTAGTCACGTACTGGGATTTGGGCAACAAAAAGGGTGGCGTTCATATATTGAAGAGTTCAGAGGTTCTGAAGCGGTAGAAGGTTTCTGCTGTGAGTTCATCTACGGGGATTGTAGAGTCTAGGGACAAAGGTTTTGTACTAGATCTGAAACTTCTCTTTACTATAGTGGATTGCTTTTTGGGAAGGTTTCCTCCCAGGTTTTTTACTGTGAAACTAGTTTGTTTCATTGGTTTTCCTGGGTTATCATATCTTGTCTTATTTATTTTTCCGTTGCATGATTTTGACATGATATTGATGTTTGTTTATTTTAACAAGTTTTATTCATAAAAAATTTAATTAACAACTTGGGTTTAAAACTTGTTAATTCTATCAATCGGGGTCTAAATTTCCCAACAAATTGAGTGTTTTTATTTTTTATTTTTTAAAAGTCTAGATTTATGAATATACGTGTAATGACATTTGATACAAAATGAGACATGGAATGACACTTGGCACAAATTAAAACTCATTTAAAATATAGAGACACTTGCATATGGCATCAAATTAGTGGCTGAATAAAAGGACACTTGGTACAAAAGTGGAATTCAATTAAGAACTAATTTGAATTTTTATTGAACTTTCTTACAACTACCACTACTTTGACATAGTATATAGGCGAAACTGCAATATTGGTCCTTAAAACTTTCCTATTGAGTGATTTTGGTCCTTGAAGTTTCAAATGAGGGCTATTGGTCCCTGAAATTTAAAAAATGAACACTGTAGTCTCTTTGTTAATTTCCTTGCCTATGTGTCTAACTAAATAATGACATAGCTCTTTTTAAATAACATAACAAATTTTTTTGTACTAAAAAATCACACGTGTGGTTGGTATAGTGGGCCAAATTTCAATTTGGGTTTTGCCCCAAATTAAAACTTGAACAAATCCTTAATTTGTACAGACCAACCCAAGAGAGAGAGAGAGAGAGGCTAATTTGAGAATACGATAGCTTCGCCCACATGAGGATTGATGCCGTTAGACACAAAGAGAGCGATGCCAACCCATTTCTTTTGCATCCAATCAGCAAGACATCACTTGAGGAAGGCGAATGAGCTCCTATGATTATGTCTGTCACAACCCAAATCTATGGAATATGAATTTAGATGCATGACTAATTTGCTGACCTTGCATATCTCAATAAACGTAATTAATTCCAAAAATTATATAAAACTCCAAATAAACAATGCTAGTTCTTAATAAATCTCTTACAATATCTAAAATAATCCACAATTTAGAAATAATCTCCAAATATTTTAAAATCTTAAGAGAAATAAAAATAACTAAAAAAATCCTATAAGGTTTCAAGCTTAATTGAAGTTGCCTAAAAATTCCCATGCTCTACTTTGCATCTTATGAAGCGATCCAAAGGTTTTATTTCCCAACTAAACTTTAATTTGAAAATTGTAATTGATGGGAGTGAGCCACATATCTAGTAAGCAATTATATACAATACACAACAGAATAGAGTTAAGCAAAGCATGAGTATTTTGATTTCACAAATTCATGCAATGATATCAAATATAGTTTTCCAAAACATATAATGAACCACTTAATACATATCCAATCAAATCTTAAAATCATTCAGAAACACATACAGATAATTGATCAGAGCACAGTGTTATATATACACATATCACATATTCTCACATATAATCCTATGAGTGGATACCAACATCTAACCCCTACTGGTGAGGGTTCAATACTTATTCTTACATACAATCCTATGTCTGATCAATTTTAAAAACATTTGATGAGTCACATATCACATAAGAAAAATTTATACAACGTAGAACAATTTACTTAATAGTAACGATCATTCCAAATATAGAGGCTTATTGAAGATCACAACATCGAATTGAACATAAATCAAAGGATCCTTGACTCTTTTAGGGAATGAATAGGAACTAAGGAGTTTATATAAATATTTTACAATTCTTGAGTAAGTCTAACAATTCAATTTGCTAAAAGAAATGTTTTAAATACCATTTGGAAAATAGGAATATGACTTTGAAATCACTTGGTTTTAAACAAATTTAAAGAATAAGAACCTTTTTAGAAAACTTATCTTAAAACTCAATTCTTTTATGAAAATAGTTTAGTTTAGAAATTGTCTTTTAAATGAGATTCAGACGTTCAAAATGTTATTTAAAATTCGAAGTTTCCCTTTAAAACATTATTTAAAAGTCAAAGTTTCTCTTTCTATGGTGTAAAAATGCTTTTGATAAACTTTAGAAAACATATACTTAAAAACATAACCTTTGAAAACCTTTGACTTCTAGAAAACTAATGAATAAAACTTGTGCATATTATGCATGATTACTTATAGAACTTTGTTAGGACATATGTGGAACTTTTTAGAACACATGTTATTGTAAATTGGCTAATCCTTTGACAAAACGCACTTTACTTGTAATTGGGTAGATTTAGGATGGGTTTAGTACTTCAAGAAACAAGAGTTCAAGTCTAGTATTAAATCCATGCAAGTCTGTTTCAGAAACAAGTGAAGAAGTGCTGTTCATTAAAGCTCGACTGATAATATCTATCGAGGTTTAATGCTGATGCTCGACAGTTGCTCGACAGAAATAGTATTTATCGAGAATTACAAAATTCAGATTTTCAGATCTGTTTTCATGCATATTCAAGTGTATTTGTGTAGGGTTTCTTTTCTCACAACCCTAAATATATATAAGGATTATTTTAAGGGTTGTCAAAGGTGATGCAAAGGTTGTTGCAATTGTTGTTGCACGCATATTGTGACCGGAGACAAAATTGCCCTAGTTCATCATATTCTTTGTAGAAGTTGCTGCGTCTTTGCGCCAAGGGTTTTGTAACCAACGAGTTTCTTGATCTTCATCATTTGGATGAGCTAAAGAACTTTGCAGCCAACATCTTTCTCAAGTTGGTGTGTTAGTCACGTATTTGGATCCATGCATCGATTGGTTAGTTTCGTACTTGGAGCCATGCATTGAAAGGAGAGATTGTCACTACATTGCAAGTCCAATTGGGTATTGGGGTACAAGTTCAATTGTAAGTTAGTATTAGGTACTGGGATTCCTTTTACTTGTAACTGCTTGTTTTGATAATAGTAGATTCTCGGGAGTGGTGACCTTAAATTCACCCGGTGGGGTTTTGCCTTGGTGGTTTTCTCCGTTTGTAAATAAATCACCCATGTCAAATTTAATTTCCGTTGCATTTAGTTATTCGGTGATTTGTTTGTGCTATCACGCTTATTGCATGTAATTGAATCTATTTAATTTCACTTGGCTAAGTTAATTGATTAAGTTACCAAAGGGGTCAATACATTCTTAGCTTATTAGGTGGTATCAGAGCGGGCACACTCTGATTAGGATTAATCTTTATTGTGTGATCCATTGACTCCTGTTTGTCATGGATAAAGGACAATCTTTAATTATACCTCCTTTATTTGATGGCACTAACTATGTATATCAGAAAGTACACATGAGAGCTTTCTTGCTGTCTTTAGATGAGAAGGTGTGGCAAGCTATGGAGATTGGCTGGACTAAGCCAAAGGAAGTGCCGGCTGATTAGGATGATACTAAGATCAAAGCAACAAACTTCAACAGCAGGGCATTGAATGCCTTATTCAATGCAGTCACAAATGAGGAGTTCAAGAAGATATCCTCTACAGAAACTGCTAAGGAAGCATGGATTATTCTCCAGACAACCTATGAAGGGACTAAGGCTATCAAGGATTCAAAGCTTCAAAGGCTTACTATGAGCTCTGAAGAGATTAAGATGGAGGAGGATGAGATGTTTGATGAGTTCTATTGTCACGCCCCAAACCTGATACCCGGATTTGTGACCATGACCGGCATGCTAATATCAAGCCTAAACCTGATATTAACAAGAACCAACTTAACTTTTAGCAAAACTTTTACAAAAGCTTCCCTCTTTCTTTCCATTCTTGTTTCTTTACTTAACTAATATAACTTTCCACTTGATATACATAGCATCTATATTGTACTCTAAAGAATAACATAATTCACCAGTTACTCAAATTCTGAATTTTACATAATACATCTCTTAATACTTTAAGGTACACAACTTTAATTAGATCCTAAAATTAACCATACTACAAATCTAAACATCAAGTTTCTAATTTAGGATCCATACATATAAAACTAAAACCAGCTCCTTCCAAAACTCGACTAAGGCTCCCTCTGCTCCAAAATAAAACCTGCTAACTGAAAGAGTGGAAGGGGTGAGCTACAATGCTCAATAAAGGTAAGATATATGAGAATTCAATAAGGATGCATGTAAATCAAATCATTTCATTCTATGAATATTCGAATAGGAAAACATCTTTTCATGCATAGTATTTTATACTATTCATAATAATAGCTTATACGCTCTTCATAGAAAATAATTATTCTCCTTTTTCTTATCGGTTTAATATTACCAAAACCTTTCGGATTAAACTTCTTTCATTTCCTACAAAGTCGCCATATATATATATATTCTCATTACAAAATAATTATTTTAACTTAAATCAGATAATTGGCAACTTTGTATTAAACTAGAAACATCTTGACTAATAAGAAAACTTTTCTTTATAAACTTCTTCTCATAAAATGCTATATCTTTCATGGTCATAAAACTTAACGTTTCATAAAAATAGATATCTGATAACTTTTAAACGTAAACTTGTACTTTCATCAGAAGCTTTATCTTTATAGTACAATAGAACTTCAGAAACTTTTATCTTTAATGAACAGCTTTTCTTTTTATCAAAAACTTCTTTTCATGAGATCTTTTAACTTTTCATAATGCATTTAAACAAAATCATTTTCTCATGATTAATAACATAATATAGCTGTTCATAAATAACTTATTGGTTAGTCCATATCTGATAAGTCTGTACAGAGAAGGCCTCATCACATTTGGGTGACCTCGTGTGCATGATATTGTCCCCTTTGGGAGGCCTGATGGCACATCCCCTCCAGGTTTTGTTCCTCTCCGCCGTCCGTACACATTGGGGAGAAGGCTTTATTCAGATTAGAGTTACGGGCAACCCCATTTCCTCTACTTTAAATGGCCTAGAGTTACAGGCAGCCCCATTTCCTCTACTTTAAATGGCCAAATAGATAACATTTTTCCATGGAAAGCCAGTAATTAACCCCTACTAGCCGAGTTCAGATCACCAAAGGACATAACCCGAAAATATTTCATACTTTACATCATACTGAAACTTCTTATTTTGCATAACATTTCATAATAATAGCATTTCCATTCTTTTCTTTAAACATCATGTTCGTGGAAATTCGTAATGGCATCAATATGCTTAAATCATATACATAAAGTTTCGAAAGCTCACGAACATATCTTTGTCAGAACAATGATTATATGTCATATCTCTAATAAAAAATCTTTTAATGCATAATATACTTTAAAATAACCTCATGACTTACCAAATGCCCATATAACTTATCCCTTACCTGAAAGCAGAGGAACCGAGAGCCTAAAGTCGAAGGAGCTTAGACTTAGATACCGGTAACACCGAAACCAAATATCAAAGCTTATCACTATCCATTACTCCTTGTTATAAACTTACACATTCATCTCAAAGCCTATCTCTTAAAATCAAGGAAGTCCTAATCCCACCTGAAAGAGGTTCCCACAAATACAAAATACATTCATCAGACAACATGATGTACTGAATCATAGAGAAACCAATTCATAAAATTTATATATGATTCTAACATACCAAAGGATGAGCATATTAAATTATAGCTCAAAACATTCACCCTAACTTGAGAATTAAATCCACAAAGTTAGGCATGTCCCTTACTGTTCACTGTTCTATTCCAGCAGCATATGCCCCATTTGTAAAATACAAACGGGCTGTCCACACACATCCAATTGTCATGAAATTTTACATAACTACTCCCCTTTATGTCCAGTATAAACCATAAAAATTTCGGAGTCAAAGAATAAACCCATGATTTACTAAAAATCACACAAGACAGCATACTCAAATCTTTCCTGACAGAATTTCTTGCAAACTAAAAATTAAACCATTATTTTTATGTTCATCCAAATTCTGTGAGACCACTTCCATAACAACCATGTGTGTCTTGAAATTCATAAAAACTACTCCTAGAATCCTAATTCACAGAATATGATTTAATACATATTTTTCTTGTTGTAAACATCAAATCTGTCACAGAGACAGCTTCGGTACATATTCTTACAAAATCATCAACAAATAGCACTAAGCCTTAATTTCATTTGGGTATTTTTATACCCATAGTAAACATACTAAAATATGTTATTAAACATTCAATAAACCATAATATCATCAAACCTTCAAATCACTAAAACAGAATCATAATTCAGCCTATAAATCAGGATAGAGGTTAAAGAAGTAGAAATAAACAAATGAAGTTTTGATTACTTACCCCCAACAATTTGAAACTGAAATTTTAGTGTTAACCCTTTAATTTCTTCTTTAGAGAGGGATATTTTTTTTTGGTGAGAGAGGGAGGGCTGCATGTAAGAAATGGAGAAGAAAGAAACAAAGAACAAGGAAAAGAGTAGGGAAAGAGGGCTGGACTTTTTGTCTGATGCAGCCAAGAAAAATGGGATAAGGAGAAGACTTTTGGGGCAGCCAAATGAGATAAGAGAAGTAAAAAATTGGGGTGGATACGTGTATGGCTAGGGAAAGAAAAATCACACCCACTTTTCAACTTTCTTGCATTCACACTCAAACTTTCCTACAAAATAATTTCTTGCATTCACACTCATACTTTTCTACAAAAATAATATCACTTTCCATATACATACATATATATATATATATATATATATATATATATATATATATATTTATATCCTTACCTTTATAAAATTATATTCATCACATTAAAAGAGCATATATGTTCTATAATATCACAATATCAAAACTTCATGCACTTAAAAGTAATTAAGATAATGACATGCATATAAACCCATAAAATAATTATGAAATTAGGTTGGGGTGTTACATCTATGCCAAGCTAAAGGACATAGTTAACTCTGCTTTCAATCTTGGGGAAATCATTCTTGAACCCAAGGTTGTGAGAAATGTGCTAAGATCTCTACCGGAGAGATTCCATGCCAAGATCATCGCCATTGAGGAATTAAAAGACATTGACAAAATTCCTTTGACAGAGTTAGTTGGCAACTTGCAAACCTATGAATTGGGTTTAACTAGGATCGGGAAGTCAAGTAAGAGCAAAAGCATGGCACTGAAGGCCAAAAGCAGTGATTCAGATGAGTCCTCTAATGATGAAGATTCCAAAATGAAATCCTACATCACCAGGCAATTCAAGAAATTTATGAAGAATGGCAATGCAAAAGGATTCGACAAGGACCGTAAGTAATCCAGTTCTTCACAGTTCAAGAGCCAAGATAGAGGAAAGAATGATGCTAAGGATGGCGGTCAGTACACTGTTCCCTCCAGACCTAAGTGCTTCGGATGTTAAGGTTTTGGACATATGAAACAAGAATGTCCAACATATCTCAAGACTAATGGAAAAAGCAAGGCCTTTGCTACTACCTTAAGTGACATCGAGCTTGAGGATGATTCAGATGACAATGATGACGAGGGAATCTTGAATGCTTTCACTACTACAGTTGATTCTACTAGTGGGGTTTCAGAAACAGTAGATGATGAAGAGGACTTGGTGGACTCTAAGTTTGAGAAAATGGATGATCAGGATGATATTCATACAGCCTATGAAAAATTGTACTAGGTTTTTGAGAAGCATGAGAAACTATATAGGCTGGCCACCAAGAAGCTGAGTGATGTTGAGCTAGATTGCGAGGAGCTCTCCATGAAGTTTGACAAAGCTAATCAGACCATTGGAGCACTGCGGTTTGAGAACAATTTCTTGGCTGAAAGGACCAAGAAGCTTGAAGTAGAACTATCACAGGTCAGAGCTCAATTGGAGAGGACTTCAGTGCAAAGCTTGATGAGATGCTTAGCTTTCAAAAATCTGCTTTTGATAGAACCGGTTTGAGGTATGATTTCTCTTCTCCTAATATTGCTACTTCTAGTATTACTGTGTTTGTCTCACCTGCTAATAATGTTAATTCTGAGAACAATGAATGTAAAACTGATATAGTTAGTGAGAACGTAGACAAGGAAAAATCAATTTTAGGAGCACCCCCTAAACTTGAACAGAAAGAGACTAGAAACCTTAGGACTAAGAAAGGTAATAACTAAAAGTCCAAACAGAAGAAGCAGTATCTCTGTCATCACTGTAGAGCTTCAGGGCATACTCGTCCAAATTGCTACAAGTGGTTAGCCACTCAACAGAGCAACAGTATGATCTCATCTGGAAATTAGAATCAGTTTCCATCCTCTTTTTCTCCTCTTGGAGATCTTCTTAAGGCCCTCATGTTCCTTTCGAATTTGAACGGTTTCAATTCTTCCCCCTTATCGCTTGATCAAAGGTTCGTTCAACGGAAAATTTCTTCCAAGGTGTGGAAGGTAAATGGCTCAAAGTGATTTAGTCACTTTTTCTCTCTCTTCCTCTTTTTGTTTATGCATTACTTGTGTTTTTTGCTTTCTTGTTTTTGAGTCAGTCTAGTTTTATGCTATGTTTTGTTTAACATGTTTTTGTTTTTGTTTGTTTGTTTTCCAGTTTTGCTTTATTTTTTTTTTTTTATAAAAATAAAAAAATTGAAAAATCAGAAAAATACAAAAACAGTGTGTGTTATGTGTACATTGGTATTTGTGTAATTTGGATGGCCATTGAAACAAAGTTTTCTAAACTTTGCATCTTTTGTAGATTAGATGAGCATCTCAATGCTCGTGTTTGTGATGAGTACGATTAAGTAATCTCTTATACTTAACACTTATATCACTCTTTTTGACGAGAAGGACCAAAAAATCCTAAGAGAAAGGCATAATAACCATCTCACCACTAAAGCCCGCCAATCATGAATAACATCTGTGTGCTTCGGCATAACGAAATAGTGATGTTTAAAGCATAATATAATTGGGTATTTCTTCTCTCTCTTATATGCCCATGCATGATATGCTAAAAGGAAAAAAACATGCAAAGAAAATAAAAGCAAAAAGAATCAAAATGCTTTTAAATATGGTTGCAACCATGTTTCTAGGAGATGTGAGAGTTATATGATGTACCTCGAAGGTGATAGTCCCCATCAAGCAGTTATGATTGTGTATGAGTTAAATTGATTTTCTCATATCTCAAATTGTCATAATATGAGACACTTATGCACTCTTGTGATGTTTTCACACACAACACGCAAATTCTTTGCTACTTTTGATACATGTGAAGGAAAATGTGATTTGGCCATCATAAGGGATACATGTGTTAATGTGTGCTCACTAAACTGTCTTAACTTGTTTTTGAAATATAAAATTGGTTAGACTTGTTTAGTATGTGTGTGTGTTTGGATCTATGAATGCTTTGCATTTTTCTTGTTGAGAGATGTTTTTGAGAGCTTAACATGTTGTTTAGATCTTTGGTTGAGTAGCTTGCTTGATTTCATTCATTTTTGTGTGTTTTTCCTCTCTTTGAAAAACTTTTTTTATCAAGCTTGACAGCTTCTTGACAGATCCTCGACAGATTCCTATCTATCGAGCCCGTCAAACTTTTTTTCTCGACAGATCTTATTGTAATTTTGATCCATCGAGCCATAAGGGATACATGTGTTAATGTGTGCTCACTAAACTGTCTTAACTTGTTTTTGAAATATAAAATTGGTTAGACTTGTTTAGTATGTGTGTGTGTTTGGATCTATGAATGCTTTGCATTTTTCTTGTTGAGAGATGTTTTTGAGAGCTTAACATGTTGTTTAGATCTTTGGTTGAGTAGCTTGCTTGATTTCATTCATTTTTGTGTGTTTTTCCTCTCTTTGAAAAACTTTTTTTATCAAGCTTGACAGCTTCTTGACAGATCCTCGACAGATTCCTATCTATCGAGCCCGTCAAACTTTTTTTCTCGACAGATCTTATCGTAATTTTGATCCATCGAGCTATCTAGAATTTGTGTAGATAGTCTCTCGACAGATTCTTATCGAGAAAGTTTCTGTTTGGCCGATAGCTTCTCGGTAGATTTTCGATAGATTCATATTTGTCGAGATTTAGTGCTCGATAGATCCTAGATCCATTGAGCTACGTTTTGTTTAAATACCTTTAGCGCGAAATCAGATTTCATTTCTCTCTTTCTCTCTTGTCAGAAAAGGTTTTCTCACCCTCTAAACACCATTTTCTCACTCAAAACCTCCTACCCACATGATTTTCGGCCTAATCTTGTCTCAAATCACTTGGTATGTTTCTCTAATCCCTCATTCTTCATGTATTTCACACATTAGACCTAGGTTTTTGGGGTTTTTGAAAACTTTTGAGACTTTTGTGAAATTTTTGGGTTGGGTGTTGCTTATTTGATGCTATATGATTATGCATTGCATTCCATTTGCATTTACACAATGTTTCACGCATTTAGATGTGTGCGTGTATGTTGAATTTATGTGTTTTTAAGTTTGGATTGGGTTGAACCCATGATGCAATTATTTTTTGCACGTCACATGTTCACGCATACGTACCCTCTTCTTTTCTTTTGTTGGTACTCTGTTGTGATTGTGTTTTATGTTTCTCTCCTTCTCTCTCTCTCTCTCTCTCTCTCTCTCTCTCTCTCGGATAGATTGCGCATGGCACCCAAGCACAAATCTACTTCGTCTCAGAACCCTCTTCGTTTCGGGACATCTTCTTCTGATCCTACCCTCACTCTTGTTCGGTTCCGTGATGGGAAGGCCCATCAGGACTTCCTGGAGAACTTCTCCAAATGTGGTATTCATTTGGAACGCCACGTGGTTCTATCAGACTTTTCTGATACTGCTCTACCCACTGTCATTCACAGTCAGGGATGGGAATCTTTATGTGAGATACCCTTGAGATGTCCCATTGTGATCATATAGGAGTTCTACTCCAATATGCACGGTTTTGATACCTCTATACCTTAATTTGCTACGCAAATTCGAGTTACACATATCGTAGTCACTCTAGAGATTGTTTTTGAGATACTACATGTTCTGCAAGTATCGTATCCTAATTACCCCCCTTGTCCACATCTGAGGACTATGTCCAAGGACGAACTTCTGTCTCTTTTCTGTGAGACACCTTCTTCATGGGGTGTGCACCAAAACACCTCATGCTCGGGCTTTGTAAAAGGTCCGAGATTCCTAAACATGGTGATGACTTTCGTTCTCCATCCACTGTCGCACTATAACTCCATTACTGAGCGTCGTGCTCGCCTTTTGCTATCTCTTTTAGAGGACCTCTCTATAGACTTTCATTCTCACTTCATTCTCTTTCTCATTGATGTTTACAGAGATATGACGACCTGTGATAAGCTTATTTTCCATTCCGCTATCACACGGATCATTCGTCATTTTTCTATCTCTATCCCTGATTCTCATCTCTTTACTGTCATGGGTGCCATTAGCGCGGCGTCTGTTCGACGAAGTGAGGCCCAGCTTCGACCGAAGTGGCCACGGACCGATACGACGGATTCTCCAGCCCTTACCACTCCATCCACCTCTGCTCCTCCTTCTTCTTCTGCGGGTGGTGTGACCTTCGAGGTAGTCATGGCGCAGCTTCAGTGCATGGATGCTCACCTTGATACACTCATTACTGAGTTGTATCAGGTGAACACTCGTGTTGGTCGTATTGCACGATGACAAGCTCGCCTTGGTGGTTTCGTCGCTTTTCCCTCTCTTTCTCTAGAGGCCTCTAAGGACGAGGATGCTGATGATGGTATTGGTGATGATGATGATGATGAGGATGAGGATGCTAGCTCTTCCAATGATGAGGAGATGACAACTTTTCAGTGACTTACCCTTTATCATTCGTGACAAGAAGGGAGTAGTTTTGGGATGGGAGTAGTTTTGGGATGAGAGTAGTCATGTATTTAGGGGGAGAGTTAGCATAGGACATTTTTGATAGGGGGAGTGTCTCTTGTTTTTTAGGGATGTAGTGAGGATATATGTACTTTTCTTTTCTTTTCTTGTAGTTACATTATCCTTTTGTACACCGGTCTTATGACCATTTATTGATAACATACATTGTTCTTTTATTTCTCATTTATATATATGATGATGTATGTTGTTATTCACCTATCTCTCCATGTGTTATTTCTTTTCTCTCTTTACACACATGTTTCTTTATTGTATGCAATCCTTTATTTCTATTTCACACTAAGATGCCTTGATGAGTTTTGTTTAAAGTGTTTCAAAAAGACAGGTTGTCAAAATCTATCATGCCATAAACTCTCTTCTTGCAAAGTTTTTAAAGAGTTTGTGTTAGGATTAGATTTTGTTGCATTCAACAAGTGATTATGAGTTTAGTGATTTATGACTTCTCTCATACTTCATTTTTTTATTGTGGTTTTGTCACGGATTGCCAAAGGGGGAGATTGTTAGGACATATGTGGAACTTGTTAGAACATATGTTATTGTAAATTAGCTAATCTTTTGACAAAACATACTTTACTTGTAATTGGATAGATCTAGGATGTGTTTATTACTTCAAGGAACAAGAGTTCAAGTTTAGTATTTAAACCATGCAAGTCTATTCAAGAAACAAGTGAAGAAGTGCTATTCATTAAAGCTTGACAGATTTCTCCATAAATAATATCTATTGAGGTTTAATGCTGATGTTCGACAGAAACAGTATCTATCGAGAATTACGAAATTCAGATTTTCAGATTTGTTTTCATGCATATCCAAGTGTATTTGTGTAGGTTTTATTTATTTATTTTTTTTTAAAACCCTAGACATATATAAAGATTATTTTAAGAGCCGTCAAAGGTGATACAAAGGTTGTTACAATTGTTGTTGCATGCATATTATGACTGGAGACAAAATTGCTCTAGTTCATCATATTCTTTGTAGAAGCTGCTGCGTCTTTGTGCCAAAGGTTTTGTAACCAAGGAGCTTCTTGATCTTTATCGTTTGGATGAATTGAAGAACTTTGTAGCTAACATCTTTCTCAAGTTGGTGTGTTAGTCACGTACTTGGATCCGTGCATCGATTGGTTAGTCATGTACTTAGAACCATGCATTGAAAGGAGAGATTGTCACTACATTGCAAGTCTAATTGGATATTGGAGTAAGGGTTCAACTGTAGGTTGGTATTAGATACTGAGATTCCTTTAACCGCTTGTTTTGATAATAGTGGATTCTCGAGAGTGGTGACCTTAAATTCACCCGGTAGGGTTTTGCCTCGGTGGTTTTCCCCATTCGTAAACAAATCACCCGTGTCAAATTTAATTTCCGTTATATTTAGTTATTTGTTAATTTGTTTGTGCTACCACGCTCATTTCATGTAATTGAATCAAATTAATTTCACTTGACTAAGTTAATTGATTAAGTTACCAAAGGGGTCAATACATTCTTGGCCTATCAAACTTGACTCCCTTTAAAATACAGTTGAAACACCCTCCAAATATTCTCAAAACACTCTTAAATAGGACCTAAAATCAACCATGGAAATCACTTAATATCCAACAGAAATGATAAGCTTATCGAATTATACAATCTGTTTCAAGAGACGTGTACGTACTTTGATGAACCAAAAAAGAAAACTGATGCAAAGCATCTCTACCCAAAAAGATTTTTCCTTGAATTTATCAAATCTCAAAGGCAGTAGCCAATACTCTCTAGACTTAGGATATAATATATGCCCCAAACGAAAAAGTAAGGCCTTATACATGAATTAAACTTTATAACCATGACTTTTCTTCTAGAATACAAATTATAGGCAACTTAACGTAATAGTGTAAACTATTTTCTAGGAAACTTCCGTTCTAAATAATCTAAATATCATTAACGATTCCATGATAAAACTATAACCTTTTTAATTCTTTATTTCTAACAAATGAGAAATCATACCTGGAACAATTGGTTGCCTCTTCAATTGTATTCCTTCTAAACTCCAAGGAAAAAATACACCTTCTAGCCTCTTTAACGATGAATCTCTTCCTATCAATATCTCTCTTTTATCTCTTCTTCTACCTTGTATTTAACGCATCAGAGGTGTGAGCTAGGTGGGGTAGTGAACTGCAGTTACTATCAAAATGCATTTATGATCTATGTATTATTTTTAAAAAAACTTAATTTAATCATTCTTGTTCCCTAAGGTTCAACCTACATAAACTTTTCTAATCATAATCTCACGTGTGTTAAGCCTACAGTACCTCAATCCTATGAAAATAATAATAATAATAATAACAACATCAATGATATGCGGGGTAATTACAATATCAGTGCTGGCAAATCTCTTTGCTAGTAAGTAGTCAAGATGTTGATGAATGGGATTTGAAATCATTGGTCAAATGGGTCTTCATGTTATAGTTCTAACAACTAGAATCTCGAATAATAAAGTTAGAGACTAATCATTTTGGGCCATTTGGGTTTCAATCCTTTGATTCCCTGGGTTTTCTTGGATTTAGATTTTAATAATAGGACACAGTTGAACTGTTTTCCATATTGATAATTGTAAATAGTTTCATGATTCATGCATCTTTATAATATAATCACGGGAATTCTAGCATTTTGTCCTTATTTTTAAAAAAATTTAGCAATATGTCCCTGTTCTGAAATTATTTAGGTTCATGCCCTTGTTTTGGAACTCGATTTTAATAAAATCGAGTTATGCCAAATGAAACTTAAAAAAAAAAAAAAAAAAAAAAAATTGCATGGAACTCGAGTTCATGGAGCTTGAGTTCCATACCTATAGATGCGTTTAGGGAGTTCTATAGTGGCGTTTTAAATTGAACTCGAGTTCCATGCAAGTTTTATTTTTATTTTTTTTATTTAGTTTGATCGTCCCATACCTATAGTTGCGTTCAGGAAGTCTTATAGTGTCGTTTTAAATGGCCGCATCAAAAAAAGCTTGATCGAGTACGACTTGGAGTTAAGAGTTATTCATGAACCCCTACGTAAGCCGGATTCTTGCTGGAGGGAACTCAGTTTCCAATGCTGCCCTCAATAGTGAAAGGAAAGTAAGAGTTTTCTCATTATTAAGAATAAAGCAATAAGTATATTACCTAGATAATACAAATGTCTAATTTTTATTCATATTTTTAGGATAAAGTTAAGTATTTAAAATTCTCAACTTTGTATGACAATCTCCTATTGAGATTTATGCAGTCTTAAAAGTCACAAAGTAAAAAAAAAAAAAAAAAAAAAAAAAAATTAATTATCATAAAAAGAATAATAAAACTGGAAATCTTCATATAGTATTGGTTTACTCATTTCTAAAAAAAGAAAAAACATTATATTTTTCACTAACACACCTTTTAAGCAAACACATATATGTATATGAATATTAAAGCCTCGTTTGGTAACGGTGATTAAACAACGAAAACTGTTGTTTAAACACCACAACACGTATTTCCACACACTTTTTTACCCAAATGTATTTCTACAAAATTTAAACAACGTTACTAGAAATCTCTTACTAAACGGGTCCTAAAATTTTCACTAACATTTAAGCAAATACATTCACATACAAACATATATGTACATGAATCCTGATAGCTTCCATTAAGGCTTTGTACTTGATGGATTAATAAAAACATTATATGTTTATTTATTATGTTTTATTATTTTTTATTTCTCTTACAAAAGTTGTGAAAATACATTTAAGGTTGTTTAAATATCAGATATTATTTTTAATCAATTCTGCTAATTTTTACAAAATTTTCATTTATTCGTATGTTAAATTAATTGTGATGTTATTACATTTTGACCTTTGATTAGAATCTAGTCCAATCTTAAAACCTTGAACACCATTTTTTTAGCTTTTTTTTTTTTTTTTTTTTTTTTTTAATGAACTTCTAGGTTAATTTTTTGTTGCACTACGCAATTAGTTATGCTTTTAAAAGATAATTATTTACAACAAAAACAAAAACTTTTGCTGCTCCAAAATAAAAGCTAACCTCAAGTTCTTTGTATTTTCCGAAAATTGAAAATTAAGACAGTCATCTATTAAGCATCTCTACACTAAATAATTGCTCTATCTTTCACCAAAAAAAATAAGAGCTCGTTTGATACATGTGTTTAAAAACATATTTTCAATTTTTAAACAATATTACATGTATTTCTACCCTCTTTTTTACTAACAAGTATTTCTAAAAAATACAAGTAACATTCCTACCAAACTGTTCTACTTATTCTAAGTTTCTAACACTGCTGTAAAGATTATGAAGAAAAGTAAGCGCAGTATGTCAGAATCCCCAAAAGAAAGAACAGTGAATAAACGTGCATGGCCCACTTACAACTTTAAAGCTGGTTTTGCATTATTGATGGAAGACCAGAATGGACTTGAGCCGAAAAGAGAAGACCCAGAATGCACAAGCAAAGCATACCGGACAAAGAGATAGGGGCGTGGATCATGTGACGCTCAAAGCTACTCTCTTTTTTTTGGTTAAAGGGATAATATATATAAACTAAGAAGCCAAAATAGCTAGGTTCGCGGCTGTAAGCCTACAATAGTTAGTCCCATTTACATCAGAGCAGATTAGATTAGTAACAAAGGATGGGGGAGCATCAAAAACACAGAATTCTACATCAAGATTACATCCATTCTTTGCTAGAGCATCAGCACAATAATTAGCTTCCCGAAACACATGCTTCACCGTGGCTTGAGGCACCCTGTTTAGCAACCACCTGCAGTCCACCAATAGAGAAGAATAAGCTGCATTAGAGGATTTGCTAGAGTTAATCAAGTCAACAACAACTTTTGCATCTAGTTCAATTTCCAGGTGCTGAATATCCAGTTGGCTAGCTAGTATTAGACCATCTCTTAATGCCCAAAATTCTGCTACCATACTCGTTGCTCTTCCAATGGATCTAGAAAATCCTTTAACCCAATTCCCCGAGTTGTCCCTGATCAGTCTGCCTCCCCCAGCTCTCCCTGGGTACGCTCAAAGCTACTCTCGAAATATGAAATATATATATATATATATATATATATATATATATATTTATATATATTTTAACAAGTTGGAATGGGGATGAACCCAAGACATGATATCAAGAGTCTAAATCTTCTATCTCATATTTCCTACTTCACCTTATACTTTACCAATAAAAATTAGTATTTGTTTGTTTAGACCCCTTAAAGTAAATTGTTTAACCTAATATATTAGTCAAGTGATTACTTAGATTAATTATTCAGATCTAAGTTAAACAATAATAAGTCATATCATGCAAAGCAGTAGAAAGTAAATAACACCACGATATGATGACTCAGGAAAACCAATGAAATGAATCGCCTCAGGTAAAGGTAAAAACTTGAGGAGGATTTAACCTAACTATCCTTAAGGTAAAGTAAATCCACTATAAGAAAATCAAAATTTTTACAATCAGATTTAACCTTAAATCTATTGCTATCTCAAGTAGTAACTTACTGACACGACCATGTGCAAGCTCCGAATCCACGGACTCCTTCTCTTCTTGGACTTACTGCAACACAAGCACCCATGCTTGTGACTTTGAGATCCCACTCAAAGGTTTCAAACCACCTTCACTTGTTGATCTTTGTAGCAACTAGGTTCTACCAATACTTGATTGTAGATCTTGCTCCGGTAGACGCTTGTGTAGTTAGAAGGTACGACACCTCTCAAATCTCACAAGGAGTAAAACACAAGTCTTCCAAAGGTCTCCAAAACGTAGCTAGGGTTTCCCTTTTATATGTGGACAAGTTGGATTGAAAACCTAAACGTTTTTGAGGGCTTAGGCCTTGTTTTGAAATTCTATAGAATCTGATTTCTATGATTCTTGATCGGTCGAATCTAATTTTCGATCGATCGAGCTTGGCAGATTTTAACTCTTCTTTTTTGCAGTTAGCTCGAATTTGAACCTTGAAACATACACCTTTGAGCAATGCCTAACACATAGACTAGAGATGTTTTGTTCTCAGTTTGCCAACATATACAAAATAGAATTATAAACATTTAATCCTAAATCTTTAGAACCTAACAATTTGCCATATGTATACCAATTTAATTCAAATATAATTTTCAGTCTTTTATTATTTAGTTTCCTAAAATAAATCAAAAATTAAAAACCCAAACCATCCCCACCAACCACTATCACAGTTCCCCCACCACCAACCTTCGCCACGCCACCAAGAGGAGATTGCCGACGATTTGATAGGCTGTGGTTAAGTGGATTCATGTGTGGAAGGTAGGCCGTGGTCAAGTGGATTCAAGTGTTTTTATCTAATAGCCAGGGGCGGCTTAATGCATTTAGAGGCCTAAGGCGAAAACTGAATTTGAATCATTTTATATATTCAAATCTAATTTTTTTTTATTAAAAATTAATATTACTTAAACTTTATTATCTTGTTTAAAATTACTACTAATAAACTAGATTTTTTTTTTTTTTTTTTACAAAATCTATGGAGAAAATTTGACAACTTTTCACACTTGTTGAAGTGACATATTGATAGTGGTAAGTAAAAAAGTGATATTAGTGTTGGACTTAGATAAAAACTAGTAAAATTTATGAACTCAACTTACGAAAAATGTTGTGAATTTTTGTGTATTGTTTTTTTTTTTTTTTTGAGAAGTGCTATATTCACAATATTTTCACAACAAATTCTAGGTAATAAGTTGTTACTGGTTTTAATTTTAACCCATCAATGAAATTAATTTTTTGTCATCAATAATAGCAGGTAACAACTTACCACTTAGGATTTATTGTGAAAATATTGTGAAAAATATTGTGGATATAACATTTCTCTCTCTCTCTCTCTCTCTCTCTCTCTCTCTCTCTTATTTTTCATTTGATAAAAAATGTTATTTTGTTTATTCATTAATAATTGGGCTTAATTAATACTATTATAATGAAAAAGAATAACCCTATTGGTTAATATTTAGGGGCCTTTTTTTTCCTTGGGGCCTTAAGCGACTGCATCATTTACTTTCACTATTTAGCCGACTCTGCTAATAGCAAACATCAATACGAGCAAAACAATCAATTCATTTGCTGATGATTTGATAAGAGAATTGAACCAATCCTATAGGTATATACACGTTTTCGAACATTGTTTAAATCTATATGTTACCCAGCAGACATTTTTCATTTTACATTTTACATTTTTCCATATTCATTTTCCAAATCAAAGTTTCCATCTCTTAAACGTTAAATTAATTTGTATCATCTAAATTTTATCTTATATATTACTAACCATCTGGTGGTGGTGGGAGGCTGGTTGTTGATGATGTTGGCGATCTCCTCTTGGTGGCACCAGCGAAAGTTGGTGGTAGTGGTGGAGGAACTATGATGATGGCTGGTGGGGATGGCTTGGGTTTTTTGATTTTTGATTTATTTTAGGAAACTAAATAATAAAATGCTAAAAATTAGATTTGAATTAAATTGGTACACATAAGGCAAATTTTTATTGGTGGAGCATGGAGTGGAACAAGAAAAATGAGACAGAAGATTTGGACTCGATATCAAGAGGTGTTGATCGAATCAAATGTCATTAGTTTTGTAATCATTTCCATTTGACAATCTTCACCTATAGCATTGAATATTTGAAGACTTCTTCTCTTCTAGTTCTAATGTTTGATGTCGCAAAAATCTAGAACCATGTAAAAAATCAAAAAATTTTCTATAATTATTTACGTGACATATTGTGAGTAGTGAAGAAAAAGTAGTAGATTCGTGAGAAAGTGACAGGCAGCCAGTTACAATCTGCCTTGCACGAAAGATAATTATGACAAAAATTGTAAATTTTTATGTGGTACTTTTGATATGTGTTGTGAAATTGTTCAGTGTTGTGAAATTTTTTAATGTTATGTAAATATTAGTAAATGTAATTAATGTCATAAATGACTCTGTTGCTTTCTATTTAAAATTAAAAAAAGAAAAAAGAAACATGGGTTGTCATTATGTGACATGGCAAAAACTTCCATCCACTTTGATATAGACACTATCTTATTTGACTTATCACACTTTAATAGCAATAAGAAAAATAAATGCTTTTGAACTTTGGATACACATACTTTGGAACTTAGGGAATTTTTTTTTGTTAAGGTCTAAATATCATTTTCGTCCTTACATTTTTGGCCAATTTCCATTTTGCTCTGTACTTTTCTTTTTTACTTATTTTGGTCCCCAAAATAAAAAAATCGTTTTCATTTTAGTCTCTACCATCATTTCACCAACGAAAATTTACCTAAGTGGCACATGGAGTGCACAACTGGCACGTTAGACGTTGATGTAGCTAATAAAATAGTAATGAAAAATTCCACATCAGCATCCAAATAAAGAAAATTGAAAGTTCAAAAACGTGTATAAACACCTTTGAACGTTTAGACCCCCAAATTACAACTTATCCAATTCAAGCAATATGTCAAACAACTAGTGTGCGGAAACTTAACATATGCTATAATATGGAATAGGTAAAAACTATCTAAGCCAAAACAAAAAAATAATCCACAGCAGATAATAAAAAGGCACAGATAGAGAGGAAGGAAGATGCAAACACAAGGACAACACGCGATGTGTTATCGAAGAGGAAACCGAAGCCCTCGGCGTAAAACCTCTCCGCCGCCCTCCAAGCGGTAAACAATCCACTAGAAAATACAGTTGAGATACGTGGACAGCAATAGACCCTCCAAGCCTAATCTACCCAGTGCACCTAAGCCCTCCAAGCTTCTTGCTCCAACGAGGTTGCGCCGAACCTATTTCTTTTCTAGCTTCCCGGATTCCGCTACTAGACCGTAGCATCAACCAATAAAGATTGGTTCATTCCTAACTGCTTCCCAGAAATCCAAACAGCTGTCTCACAGTGATGATGATGGTGAGAACCAGGTTTGGTATAATGGCCTCTCAAGGATTTGGCTATGGAGAGGAAGAGAGATGAGGAATTTGAAGAGACTCTAATGTATAGATTGTGGGTGAATCAATCTAGTTTTTCTTTAGGGTTTCTCTCTCAAAATTCTCTCTGGAAGCTCTCTCACAATCGTGGGTAAAAGGGGTATTTATACTGGAGTGGGAGAGGAATGTGAAACGTCAGGTTTTACAAAACAGGGGTGGCTCGCGGCTTGACCTCGCGGCTTGACCAAGTCGCGAGATCCAGTAGCGAGATAATCGTATGGCCAGTTGTCCTGTTTTGTCCTGTAGTGCTCCAGCTTGGATGACTGTTCACCTTCCAGCATGCTTGGCACGTGTGCTGCGTCTGGCGGCTTGCAGCCGCGAGTAACCCGCGAGTCCTAGCCGCGAGTCTCTGTTTTCTTGCACACTCTTGAGCAATCTTCACTCTATCTCACTCACTACCCTTACATCAAACCCACCTAAATACAGGGTTACTAAATGCTGAATTACGAGCAAATTTGGCACGGAATAAAGCCAATTAGATGGTTGAATAAATTCAACCTTACAATCTCCCCCTTTGGCTATTCCGTGACAAAACCCTAAAACAGACTCTAGACTTAACATGTGAGTTGGGAACAGTTGAACAAAACTCACTCACACCTAACTCTAGAAGCTGTGAAGCACTTGAATTATATGAACATAATACTCCTGAAACACAACAATACACCATGATCATTGTAGGCAGAAAATCATAACATGCATATGAAACAGGCAATATGTGATCAAGCAAAGATGGAGTTAAGAAACAAACCATGGCTTGATCAACCAAGTGAACACCACAAGGTAGTGAACACAGTGCTCATTCACACTTGGAATGAACACAAGGACATACAAGTTAACAAGTACAAGGCAAGACACTTGTATGTTCAACACTCAACCAATGCATAGTACACAAGGTATATGCATCTAGGAACAATCCTACAAGGGCACAAGAGTGATAGTACATAGATCAAAATGCAAGACATTTAGATTAAAGTACTAATTTCAACAAAACATAAAGGCTGCAATTAAGCAAGGTACATACCATAAAGCCTACAAACTATGCATAAAACAAAAACCCTAAAAATCCTGAATAACATCATCAAAATATATTAAAGTTTAAACCAAGAGTATAGATTAAGAGTTAGAAAACAACTAAACACCAAAAACACAGTGTAACAAACCCATAAAAACACTAAAAGTCCAACAAACAAAAACTAAACCTATAAGTTTAGAGAATAAGACTTAAAACAAAAGTATGAGTGAACTCCCCCTATCACTATGCACACTTATGCACACTTCCCTTTGAACTTTCTCCCCCTTACTGAATGCTCTCCCCCTTTTTGGCACGAATAGCTAAAGGCTCTCGTCCAACCTTTGTTGAATAGCATCTAGCTAATTCTCCATAGTCTCAAGACGCATTTGTACATGATTGTTTGTGGAGTAGAGAAGTGCCACAATCTCATCAATGCGTTTCTGAATATGCTCAAGTACACTGCCCACTCTATCAGTATGAGGAGCAGTCTGTGCTTGCGGAATACTAGCCTGTGAAGCTTCAGGAGTAGCACGCGAAGTAGATGTGGTATGTGCAGGTGTCTCTGATTCAGGGGCAGATGGAGTAACCGGAGAGATGTGAGCACTCCTTGGTGTTTTAGAGGAGTGACTTCTGCTAGCTTGAAGAGTGAACATGGAAATAGGACGCTGACGGGTCAACAGCTTTCCATCTGCAGGGGGAATAATGCCTTCACGAAGAATGAGCTTCATGATGAGACTGCAAAATGGGATGATTCCTCGAGCTGCAGTTCGACAAGCGGTCTTCCTCAAGGTGTAGTAGATGTGAGCACATATATCAATGGAGGCTCCTGTAATAAGATCACAAAGGAATAGAGCTCTCCCAAGATTGATGAATGTAGTGTTGGACAGTGGGTAGAGATTGGTGAACATGATCAACTTCAGAGTGGTCAGCTCTGGTGCAAACTTTGCGGTGCTGATGGATGTTCCTGCACTTGATACTTCATGATCGGATCCTAGGATCTGTAGAATTTCTCCAACCTCTGGAGTTCGTTCATCGTAAGGAGTTATATCCACATTCTGAGGTCTGGTGATGCCGAGAAGATCTGCGATGGAGTTCGGAGTGACGATAAACTCCTTTCCTCTGACCCAGAAAGTTAGTTCAGCTCCAAGATCAGTTGTATTGGAGAAAGCTTCCTTAACCAGTTCATCCATTGGATCGTCAAAGTTCCCAAACAAGTTTGCCCAATCTCGTTTCTCAAAGATTCGAGGGATAAAAGTGGTCCCTAAGGTGTTAAACTCCACCACCCGTTCCACTATAGTAGTTGACTTGTCAAAAATGTTTGAGTAGGCGTGTGAGGTAAGCGGAGTTCTGAACCTATCCTCATTGGGGTCTTGAGATGCCTGTGATGATAGTCGAGTCCTTTTAGCAACTGGTGTTGCTGGATCGTCAGCAACAATGTCCTTTCCCCTGGAAGATCGACGAGACATCTGCAAGAGAACAGGCCCACAGCAAAGAACCAACAACAGTACCACACAAGATAAATGTCAACAAGATTCAGTGCTAATAGAAGAAAAAAAATTCCAACACATGAATACAAACTGAAGATAGTGCAGACCCAACCAAACTTCCAACAATACAAAGGAGCACAAAATGACAGGTGCAGCAAAATGGTGACCGAGCACAAAGGCATAGAGAGACAAAACAAGTAACAAAACTGTCAATGAGACAGCTTACCATGACCATGATATGCAAACAGATACAGCATTCGAACATTAAGAACTGATATCATAAAACACTCCACAAGAGATATGAACATGGGAAAAAATTTCAAAATGAAGTAACAAAGCATCCAAACTAGAGCACATGGATGAGAGACACACATTATGATATCATAAAAACTCAGTAGCCCAAAACCGAAATCCAACATCAACACTCAAGCAAGTGTGATGAGCAAGTCAAATAAGTACCAAACCCATTTACTAAAAGGTTTTCAGTCTAAACAATAGGCAAATATCAGAACAATGAAAAAAGACATTGTGACCACTCAACATGAAAATAGATGAGAACAGTATCAAACATAACAAGCAATACCCATCACACAAAGAGAGAAATATATCGAACACAATATCAATCCAAACAGTAATAAGAATAACCATGAAATAGGGAAAACGAGATTGAGAAAACAAAACCCATACCTTTTCTTGGTGATTTGGACAAGAAATAAAGCACCAATGAAATTTGAAAATGGATTCTCGGAGTGTTTGGGAAGGAGATAGTTTAGAGAGAAGATGAACAGTTCACAAATGTTCGAGGGAAAACTGAAAAACGCTTTTAAAAACTGTCCCTATTTTTGCCAAACACGCGTTTTTCGCGACTGAGGTGAGTCGCCAGCAAGTCGCCAGGTTGAGCCGCCAAGACCCTCAAAGGAAAAATTTTGAAAAAAAAATTTTCTAAGTGTTTTTCGCGACTGGAAGATCTACCCGCGAGGGAGTCGCGAGATGAGCCGCGAAAATCTCTGAATAACCTCGCGACTGGACCTTTCACTCGCGAACAAGTCGCCAAAATGGACCCGCGAACATGCGACTCAGGCTCGCGACTTGACATACCCGCGACTAAGCCGCCAAAACAGGGCAAAACTGGATTTTTGAAATTTTCAGATTTTTCAACAAAATACTTTCCAAAAACACCTAAAACACTCAAAAATCTTTTTGTGCTTGAAACAACAAAGATTGAGCATGTGAAAAACATATTTCATCATGTACAATTACACAAATGATTATGGCATTCTTTGAACATAAACTTGTGTGTTGTGTGTGGATATCAACAATGAGATAGTCCTTAGTCTAATGTGAAGCTTCAATGATCAATTCAACCAAGGCATACACAATTAGCACTAGATCATGTGATCTATCTCACTTATAGAAATATGTATATATGACCTCCCACAAAACTTGATAACATGACTTGGAGCTTTACATTTGACTCCACTTTCAATCATAGCATTTGATCTTTTTGATCCTTTTGAGACAACACCTCTCATTGAGAGAGTGATATTTGATAAATCTCTTTAATGAACAAGCCTTTGGCCTTTTGAATAAACATTTTTCTTTAATTTTTGGTCGCTTTCCCTTTTTCCTAGTCGAATACTAGTATGTGCGACAGGCTTTTGCAGCTCAATATCTCTTTTCATTTGGAGATTTACATTTGGTGAGCTCTTTTTAGCAAAACAAAAATAAAGAGTGGGAAGATATATAGACACAAGTCTATGCATGTCTCAAGATCAACAAAACCATTCACTAATCATTCATGACAAGTTTGAAGATCTATTTACAACAATCACAAAGATTTCAAGATTTCTCCCACAGAGATATGAGTGCAAAGAAACAAGCAATGCTCGAAAATGCACAAAGCCATTTGCACAAAGGTACAAGGCAAAACATGTTTTGAGACAAAAACTCAACAAAGTCAATCAAACTTTTGATTTTCTAATTTTTTTATGTGAATTTTGGATTTTTGACACATAAGAAGAAAAAGATTGATAAAAAAAAAATATGCACAAGTAGACAAGCAAACAACCAGCAGCAAAAACAATAAGCAAACAAACAAACATCGTCGCAAAGCATAGGAAGTATTAATGCATGGACATGTTGTAATGCTTATGCATGAGTACCCTTCTTCACCCACACGTCACTTGCGTTTGGGGTGAATTCCTTATAGGAATGGGTACGGGAGTTAGGGCTTTCAAACCTTCGTGAGAAGCTTTCCAAGCAGTTGGTGAATGCACCAATCATCTTCATCACATTCATCATTCCGGGATCACCATTTTGATCTCTAGATTGTTCATCTGCCCAATTTCTTCTATCAATTCTAGGTCCTCGTGACCTTTAAGGTGTTGCACTATTCTTTGCTCTCAGCTTTTGGCAATTTGGTCGAGTATGCCCTTGAAGTCCACAATGATGACACACATAAGTTGATCTAGGACCTCTTTGTGGTCGTGGACGTGACTTGGCACGAGATTCAGACCTGCCCACAGATTGACTACGGGGATTCAGCATCCGTTGGTTCACCACATTCTTCTTCTCCTCCATCTTGAGCTTCTCATCAGTAAGGTCAGCTACAACTGGATCTTTGGCCTTTACAAACTTCACTTCTTTAGTGACATTTCCAGATGAACTACTTCCTCCGGTATATCCCAATCCGGATTTGTCTGAAAAGCTCTTTTGAGATGAAATAACATCATCTAGCTTCTTGGTGGTGACCCTGTCTATTTTAGCATTTGCTTGCACAACCTCTTGCTCAAGAAATCTCACTTTTGTGTAAGCTTCTGACAGCTCACCATTCAAAGTTTCTATCTCGCATTTGGCCTCCCTATATCGGATTAGGAGACTTTTGTAGTCCTCCTCTGCCTTCTTCATTTTTCTCACAGCAGCCTTGGCCACCCTTGTGTACTCACCAGACTTCTCCAAGAGTGAGTTATAATTCTCTTGAAGATTTGCTGTGCTTTCATCTTGTTCAGCATCTGATTCTTCAACAATTCCTAGTGATTCATCATCACTATGTTCTCCAAGGTCTTGTACAAGTCGGTTCAAATCATCTGAAGACTCAACATGAGCAATAGTCATAAAAGCTTAATAGTTCCCCTCTCCATCACAGCTCTCTTCAGATTCTGAGTCAGACGAATCCGAGTCACTCAATGTCGTGGCATACACTTTAACTTTCGATTTCAAATAATTCGGACATTCCTTCTTAAAGTGTCCATGCCCGTTGCATTCGAAGCAAGTGACACCTTGTGTAGGTTGGGATTCTTTTCCATCTTTCTTTTTGAATTCCCTTTTCTCCCTTCCAGAACTTTGGAATTTTCTTTTATCATCAAATTTGCCATTATTTTTGAATTTCAAGAACTTTCTGAAATTTTTGACAAGGTATGCAACATCTTTGTCAACCACATCGTCTTCCGATGAGTCATGGACTTCAACCTTCTCATTAATGGTCTTAAGAGCAAGAGATTTACTCTTCCGTTGATTTGGCAGCGACATCTCATAAGTCTGAAGAGAACCAACCAGCTCTTGGACTTTGATGTCATCTAGGTCCTTGCTCTCTTCAATCGCTGTCACTTTAGCACGAAAACTTTCCGGCAATGATCGAAGGATCTTCCTTACGATTTTAGAATCCTCCGTTTTCTCCCCCAAGTTGAACTTGCTGACAACCACCTCATTTAGCTTCCCATAGAAAGAGTCAAAAGACTCATCCTCGCTCATTTTAAGCTCCTCAAACCGAGTGGTCAGCATTTGCAACTTGGTGTCTTTCACTTTCATCGTGCCTTAATAGGTGGTTTCCAAAATCTCCCATGCTTCTTTGGCAATGGTGATATGAGAAATCCTGTGAAATTCATCTGGATACACACCACAGAAAATAGCATTTAAAGCTTTACTGTTAGCATTAGATGTAGCGAGTGCTGCCTTATCCCATGTGGATTTGGCTGCCTCAGGTCTAGTCCAACCACTCTCAACTGCATCCCAAACAGATTCATCAATGGAGCACAGAAATGCTCTCATGCGAACCTTCCAAAAAGCATAATTACTACCATCAAAATATGGAGGTGCATTTAGGGATTGAGACCTATCCATCTCAAAAGGGAGTCAAGGATCACACAATGGTATTGAAACCAATAAAAGTGTACCCGCTCTGATACCAATTGAAAGTTCAAAAACGTGTATAAACACCTTTGAACGTTTAGACCCCCAAATTACAACTTATCCAATTCAAGCAATATGTCAAACAACTAGTGTGCGGAAACTTAACATATGCTATAATATGGAATAGGTAAAAACTATCTAAGCCAAAACAAAAAATAATCCACAGCAGATAATAAAAAGGCACAGATAGAGAGGAAGGAAGATGCAAACACAAGGACAACACGCGATGTGTTATCGAAGAGGAAATCGAAGCCCTCGGCGTAAAACCTCTCCGCCGCCCTCCAAGTGGTAAACAATCCACTAGAAAATACAGTTGGGATACATGGACAGCAATAGACCCTCCAAGCCTAATCTACCCAGTGCACCTAAGCCCTCCAAGCTTCTTGCTCCAACGAGGTTGCGCCGAACCTATTTCTTTTCTAGCTTCCCGGATTCCGCTACTAGACCGTAGCATCAACCAATAAAGATTGGTTCCTTCCTAACTGCTTCCCAGAAATCCAAACAGCTGTCTCACAGTGATGATGATGGTGAGAACCAGGTTTGGTATAATGGCCTCTCAAGGATTTGGCTATGGAGAGGAAGAGAGATGAGGAATTTGAAGAGACTCTAATGTATAGATTGTGGGTGAATCAATCTTGTTTTTCTTTAGGGTTTCTCTCTCAAAATTCTCTCTGGAAGCTCTCTCACAATCGTGGGTAAAAGGGGTATTTATACTGGAGTGGGAGAAGAATGTGAAACGTCAGGTTTTACAAAACAGGGGTGGCTCGCGGCTTGACCTCGCGGCTTGACCAAGTCGCGAGATCCAGTCGCGAGATAACCGTATGGCCAGTTGTCCTGTTTTGTCCTGTAGTGCTCCAGCTTGCATGACTGTTCACCTTCCAGCATGCTTGGCACATATGCTGCGTCTGGCGGCTTGCAGCCGCGAGTAACCCACGAATCCCAGCCGCGAGTCTCTGTTTTCTTGCACACTCTTGAGCAATCTTCACTCTATCTCACTCACTACCCTTACATCAAACCCACCTAAATACAGGGTTACTAAATGCTGAATTACAAGCAAATTTGGCATGGAATAAAGCCAATTAGATGGTTGAATAAATTCAACCTTACAAAAATAAAACAAAAACTTTAATTTTCCATTTGTTTTTCTTAGAAACAAACACTAATAAGGCATACACAAACCCAGAAAATCAAAGAAGAACCCAAAAAATCAAACCCACAAGCTGAATTAAATTCCTCCTATGACTTTCTCTCTTGTCTCAAAGTGTCTCTCTTCTCTCCTCTCAAACTCTTTGTCTCTCTTGTCTCAAAGTGTCTGTCTTCTCTCCTCATAAACTCTTTGTCTCTCTCGTCTCAAACTCTCTCTCTCTTTCTATGCCACCATGATCGATCAAGCCTACTACCACCACCACCACCAAGCCCTCTCATCCATTTCCTCTAGAATCTTCTCTCTCTACCTCACCCTTTCTCTTTTCCTCTCTTATTGGCCTGATCTTAGCCATGGATGAAACCCTTAGCTCATCTCATTGCCATTGGGCTGTGGCATCACCCTTAGAGATTTAAGACAACAATAGCGAACCCAAACCCATTTTAGTTGATCGGTTTTGTTCAAATTTGGGTTTTGTTTAGACCTAAACTCAAGGTAAGGGCTTATGGGTTTTTTTCAAATCTAGGTTGGTGAAGAGGACTTAGGGTTTGGTCAAGGGGGTTTATCAAGAGGGAGAGTTTGACGTGTAAAGATGGAGGGACTCTACTGGGTTAATGGGTTTTGTGGTTATTTTGTTCGAATTTGGGTGGGAGTTGGGTTTGTTGTTGTTATGGTTGAGGGATTGAGCTAGGTTTGTTTGTTGTTGTTGTTGTTTTGGTTGAGAAATTGAAGATTTGAGATGGTGGATTGATTGTGCTTGTGGGCAAAACGGGTCGGGGGGAGTACGCCTTGGCCGAGTGGACCAGGGCGGAGAAGGAAAATAGAGTTGCCACTTAAATTAGGTCTAAAAACCATAAATAAAACACCTTTCGTGGAAGGACTGATCTACTACTAGAACGCGTGTCCGGAGTTTAGGTATGGGAATGGGAAGGCGTTAGGCACCTAACCCCGCCTGACTCGTGGGTTGGCTTTTGCTCATTGTGTGTCTTACGTCTTAATCTCATTAAAAATTCATCATTCTAGACTCACACACACACATGAGCATACATTTAGACATTTTCATCCTAAACCCTAACAAACATCTATCCTGCATCTCATCATATTTCAAGTCCTAGCATACATCTATCATGCATCTCATCATATCTCAAACCCTAGCATACATTTATCACACATGGCATTATATCATATCAAGGCAGAAACATAGACATGGCAGTAACCAAACAACACGTTATAGGCATCTAAACATCAAGAACACATCATTCAACCAAGCATGTTCATACTCATCAACAAAAGCATATTCCAAACAAATGCATGTTCATATGAATGCATGACTTACCTCACTGCACCACAATACCTATGCATCAATGCATGGTCATATCATATGCATGTTCACGGCATATCAAATAAAAAGAAGAAACAAAACCCTAATCTAACATGTAAAGGACAAACAACAAACAAACATGGAATCATAGACTCATAAGCATAAAACAAGACAAGGTAGAGGCATATTGTATAAGTAAACGAAAGAAACAGAAGCAAAAAGGTTCGGATTAGGGTTTCTGAGCATGAGTATGCGTGCACATACATAGGCATGTGTGCGCAGCCTAGTTGTATGCGTACACATACTTCGAGTATGCGCGTGCATGTAGAAAGCATGCATACGCATACACGCCCTAAACCCTGACCCAAAAACATAAGAACACAACAGAACAAAAAACTTTAAATCTAGCAACCTAGCATGCTTAAAAATGGAAAAGGAACGTAAACCTAAGCTAAACAAACATGTTATAACACAAACAAACAAGGAAAACAAAGGAAATGAAAATCAAAACAAGAAAACAAAAGGAAAAGGGACTAGAATATTATACCTCAAAAACACAAAGCTCCCTATCTTGATTTTGACCGTTCCCCTTAGTCAATCTATTCACAATCAAACAAGGAAGTGATCAGTAAACTTGAAACTAGAAGATCAAGGCCAGAAAATACCCTAATCAGAAAAATATTGACTTAAGGATGTTTTGTGAAAAACTCCCTCTTTGATTCACTATTTTTAGTGAATCTTGTGTTTTCCTTTAGGATTTTTTGTTTGTTTTGAAAATGTACAATGTATGGCTTTTTATAGTCAGAAAATGAGGTTTTGGAATGGCTCCTAGATAATGTGGGATTCGTTCCAAAAACAAACTTTAATGCAGAAAACTTGCCTTTTATAGTTTTTGGAACCCTAGGATGTGTACGCATGCCCGTGTATGCATACACATGCCCTAGGGTTTTCATGATCTTTATTTTCTAAAAATAGTTTATTTAGTTCATAAAAGAGTTATATGTCTCCAAAAATACTTTCCTCAAGTCAATTTCAATCTGATTTGGCTCTAAACTAACCTTGGGCTTTAGAATTCCAACATCATTAGGGAACAGGGGCCTGAGTCGTAAGGGGTACAAAATGCGGTGTCTACAGTGCTCAACAGTTGATTGATTGTATTGATTAAATTTTCAGATTTAAATCTTCCTTTTCTTTCATATTTAAATTCTTTGACGTGGCATTTCATGGACATGTCAGCAAAAATGGATGGGGGACTGCTAATGTAAATGGATTGAAATTTTAAGGTGTAAAATTAAAATTCTGAAACTTTGAGATATAAAATCTAAAGACTCCCAAGTTTTAGAGGTGTACTTTGCAGTTTAGCCTAAAAAAATCAACAAATAAAATACAAATGCTAAAAAATAATGGAATTACTGATGTATGTAAGGAGAGTTATCAATGGATGTGATATAACATGCACCAAAAATAGATTTGATTTTCTTTGTGCCCAATATTCATTATCTGTTGGAAAAATATTAAAACTATTATAAATTGTAAAAAAAAAACAAAAACACTAGCAATAAGTGTAACTCGTGTTACACCAGCATTAAAATAAATATAATTTTCAAATACTTTTTCATTCTGTATCTTAGATACAAATACATTACTTTGTCAAATTAATTTAATAAAATTTATAATGATCACAACATCACTCATATTTGTTTATCCCCTAAAAAAAGCCATGAAAATATTATATGAACAGTTACAGACTAGGCTACTACTAAAAGAACTTAAATGCTCCGGAAGCAATGCTTTCTCTTCTCATATAAGAGCATCCACTGAAATCGTGTATAATAGAAAAAGATACCACTTTTACACATTTTGCCTCAAAAAAGCTCCACATCAGTTCTTCTAAAAATGTGTAAAGATGTGTATATTTATACACTTGCTACAGTAACCGTGTATATTTACACTGTTACTATAGCTCGTTCATATATTATTTTATTAATTTCACACTCGTACCTTTTTTTTTTTCTCTCTTCTCCGTGCACAACGAACTCAGTAACTTCTCCTCTCCTCATCTTCTTTTTCCTTAGATGCTCACAAACACACCCACACACAAACACATCCACACAGACAAATCAATACAGAGATACACAAACACACCCACCCACAAACAAACCCACACGGACAAACCAGCAAAGAGACAGATTAGCGCTTGATCGGAACGATCGTTGCTTGTGGAATGATCGGTGCTTGACTGGAACGATTGAAGCTTGTGGGTCTTGCTTGATCGGAGTTAGGGAGATCTGACTGAGCTTGATCGGTGCTTGACCGAGTTTGATCAGAGAGTTGATATGTTTTCGAGAGTTTGATCGGTGCTTGATTGGTTTGATCTGTGTTCGAGAGTTTCGCTAGGAATAAAGCATGGCTTGATCGGTGCTTGACCGAGTTTGATCGGTGCTTAACCGAGCTAGGGAGAGTAGATTTGTGTTTAGAAATGGGTATAAAGATGGGTAGAGAGATGGGTATAGAGAGAGAGTAACAAATCAGAAAAATGGGTAGAGAGAGAGCGCACGCTCGTATGTAAAGGGGGTAGTTGAGAGAAATAATAAAAAATTGAGAAAATTAATTATTTAAATAAAAAAGATGATAGAATAGATAAACTGATGTAGGTGTTTTGTAAAAATATATATGTAAAATAAAAAAAATAAATTTTTTATATAAAAATAAATGTGTAAAATATACTAATCAATGTGATTGCTTTAAAGAATGAGCCCCACATAGGTCCGGAGCTCACCTCTCATGTGAAATGAAGGGGCATTGCTCCTGAATTACCCGGCCATTACTACTTTGTTCAGGTATAAAGAGATAAAGTTAAAGAAAAAGAGAAAGGTACTGTCAGTAAAAAGCTAAAGTTGGTAAATGCGATGCTTGCCATTTCGTAATTACCAAATACGTGAAAGTCAAGCATTTGTTAAGCATATGGTCTAGCCCCTGAGACCACTGGTCAGCTTTTCTGAGATTGCACCATAATTTTTTTTTGGTAAACTGATTGCACCATAATTGATTATACTAGTAAGCTTTTTCTACTTTTTATTTCTTTATTAATTTACAGTAGGTTCATCGTACGGAATTGATTAGAGGGGAGCTCATTGGAGAGAAAAACCTAACATCGAACTCGAATACCTAAACACCGAGTGAGACAAATTACATTTCTGCCGACAATTTGCTATTGGTTGGTTTCTCATCCAAAAAGGTCACTAGCTAAATATTATATTAACCTATGATTATTTATCAGGAGTGCTTTTATTTTATTTTTGAGTACGTGATGTAATTATCTTGGAGCAAGCCTTTGTTTTAGGATCTCTAGCCTTACGGGCCTCTTTTTTTTTTTTTTTTTTTTTTTTTTTTTTTTTGTGGATTAAAACTGTTTCGATAGATTATCAATAATAATAATTAAAAAAAAAGTGAGCAACAAAAGTTTCTACGGGCTTTTCACTTTTTCTAGTGTTTAATTGATATTTTTTTAGTGTTTTTAACGAAGACGTCTAATGTTCAAATCTCTCATCACCAATTACTTAATTATAAAAATAAATAAATAAATTCAGACATATGAGAGAAGACACCATAAATTTCACTCAAAATTTATGGTTTTTAAGGGAGTGTAAGACAAATTATACTGCAAACAACACATTCTCTTAAGTATGGAGTTGCCCCATCTTCTGGTAAATATTATCATAATTTTTGAACAGAAGTTGTGGTGTGCTTTTGTGTTATAACCTCTTCTCCTCTCCCTTTAAAAATAAAAAGATAAAAAGACTTATTGGTTATTTTAATAAAGGAAATGCTAACATCAAAAAGTAAAAGAAAAAAGAAGAAGGAAGAAGACTATTAAAGATACTACATATTTTATTAAATAAAGTTTACAAATTGACGTGACAATAAATATGATTCATAAGTTTCAACATCATAACAGATGAATTTATGAATTATTAATTTTTTAGTGATGTTAACATTTAACCACAACGCAAAAAAGTAATTAAGGAATTTGTTTATTACATGTTATGAATGTGACATCAATCACATTCGTTTGAATTTTTTTATATAAAATTTTAAAACATACCTAGTAAAATTTATAACATCCCTACTATCACTCTTTTTAAAAAAAAAAATTTGTTTTAAAAAAACTTACAAATTAATGTGGAAGTAGAATGATTTTTTTTTTTTTTTGAGAAAGTGGAAGTAGAATGATTGGTACCTCTTAATAACATAATAAATTATAATATTGAATTTATATTATCTCTAACATTAGCATTAGAGCTGTAAAATAAGAAGTCCTCGATGTGATGTCATGCAAGGACGTAAGGAAAAAAAAAAAAGAAAAAGAATTCCACAAAAAGTATGACACATGTCATCAAATTAAAATAATATTATCTTGTGCATCATCCGTCTCCTTTTGGTTCATCACTCTTTTCTTTTACTCGCTATAAGTAAGTATACCTGTGAAAGTATACAATGTGTGTGAAAGAGTTGTGGAGTAAAGTCAAGTAGGAATAGTACTAGCAAGGGAGTGAGATAAAGGAACAGTACTAGTACTGAAATGGAAGTTCAAAAGGGAAAGGGAGGGATATATCCCCTGGCAATATTGTTTGTGATGGTGATGCTCCTTATTTACCCATATTGTTGTGCAGGTGCTGCCGTCGTTGTTGAGAGCAACACCACCACTGTCCGCTACAATAATGGCCGCATCGAAGAAAGCCTGATCGAGTACGACTTGGAGTTAGAGTTATTCATGAACCCCTACGTAAGCCGGATTCTTCAGAATGGGGACTCAGCTACCGGTCCTACCGGCAATCCTAACAGGCACGTTTGTGCTCCTCCTCCGTGCATCTTCCATTGTCCTCCGTACGATCGCACCAGATGCGCCGGTCGAACGAATTAACCCAGATTGTCAGAAACGCAATAAATACAACCGCGAGTGCCTCAACGAACACTGATCGATGTCAATGTACACTTGCTGCCTATTCTCTAATCTTTATTTTGTTTTTGTTTTTGTTTTTTTGTTTTTGTTTTGGGTTGAAATGTCTTTTGCTTGTCTGTATAACGGTTTTATCTGCGTGTGTTTTTTTTTTTTAATAATAAAATGGCAGGTTTGATGTGTTATAATTTAAGTATATGGGGAGGATTTAATCTAGCTATCCTCAATCCTCAAGGTAAACCTGAATCCATTATGAAAGAATCGAAGTTTATACAATAGCGACTTAGACCACTAACATTCTATTGCTATCTCATGTAGAAAACTTATTACCACAACCACGTGACAGCTCTGAGACCACAGACTCCTTCTTTCTTGGATTCCCAGCAAGTACAAGCACTTCTGCTTGCGTATCTTTAAGCTTTTTAGTGTAACAACTGAATGATTATCAAGTTCTCAATGAAATCTCCTTCTTGATAATCCTAAGTATGTGTGAAGGCAACCACTTCTCAGATCTCACAAGAAATTCACACACACAGCAAATAGAGCAACCTTAAAAACGTGGTTAGGGTTTTCCTTTTATACCTAGGGCAAAACATAAAACCCTACACGTCATATGGGCTTAGGGCTGAGTTGGAAATTTTGTAGAAAAAACATTCTGCCCGACTTTCGATCGATCGAGTTTAATTCTCGATCTATCGAGCCAGACCGAATTGCACAATGAATTCTGTAGCAGCTCGATTCCAACTTTACGTAAAACACATACTTTGAGCAAGTCTAAAACAAGAATAAAAACCTGTTTTGATCATGGTTTGCCAACAATACAAATTAGAGTTCTAATACATTAATTCCTAAGTACTTAGAACCTAACAAACTCCTCCTTTGGCAATCCGTGACAAAACACAAATACAATGCTCAAAGTTACAAGTAAAAGCCCTTTACAAAAATAATGCCCATTCCAAAATAATCCAACCTAACTACTATCCATCAGTTACAAGTGTAGACAGCAACATGACTGAATCAACCTGTATATTTCCTGAAATACTCAACAAACGCATAAACACATGTGTGGAAAATACAAGTAAAACAAAAATAAATTCTTGACTTCACAAAACACAAAATAAAAACATATATTATGAATAACTCATAAATATAAATCAATGAGCAGTGAAACAAGAAACATAGATAACAATGCATCTCCCCCTAACATGAATAGCCCAAAAACAATACATCAAGAGCCAAAAAGGATACATACATAGTGAAACACCTAGATACAATCTAAACTCCACAAGCTCCAACAAACAAAATCTCTCCCCCTAACTACAAAAAAATTCTCTACAAGTGTCCAAAAGTACTCCCCCTTTTTGTGACGGAATGCTAAAGGGCAATCAGAATCCATCATCAAAAGGAGGTGGCGAAGGCGAACGTCTAGGATGCGCCAAATCTGCTCGCAAAGTACGGAGCTCATCAAGCATGTCCACCAAAATCTGACCATGAGCCGCCTAAATGGTCATGATAGTCTCCAATGTACGATGAATGTCAAAGTCATCCGAAGTAGATGGTGGAGGAACAGCAGCAGCAGCAGCACTAACAGGATTAGCAGGCGCCTCACCAGAAGTAGTACCTATAGAAGAAGGAGGGGGTGCGGTACCAGAAGGTTCAACTCGAGGGCGTTTAGAGCTCTCTCTCATTTGAGTAGCCCTCTGCCTAAGAAAAGTGGCACCAATGAGAGCAATAATGTGTACGGGTTCAGAAACGGGGAAATCATCTAAACCTAAAAACAACAAAATCCTATGAATGAAAACAGGATGAAAAAGAGCATGAGCGGTAGAGGAACTCCTATAAACTTCGTTCAAAGAACGAAGAAACAGATGAGGAAAACTAATAGGAGCATCCGTAACAAGAGCATACAAAAATGCACATCACTCCAAAGGAATGGTGTGTAGATAAGAGATAGGCCACAAGGAATGACATGTTATCCTAAAGAAAAGATAGGAAGTCTCAGTGAGCTCAGCAGAAGTGATTCGAGGATCAGAACCCCACCGGATAGAAGTACCAATGATGTATGACATGATGTCGTCTAGGGGAGGAGACTCATCATAAGGATAAACAGGGTTCAGGACCACGGGTACCCCAAAAGCATCAGCCACTACAATAGGAGTAATGGTGAACTCTATACCTCATATCCAACTCTTTACTAAAGTGTTGGAATCATAGATGTGGATAGAGAGGTTCGAGTAGAACTCTTTAATCAGGGTAGCTGGAGGAGGATAATCTATATCCAAAAGTGGCAACCAGCCCCGACGCTTAAAGTTTGCCTTAATGGCAGGATCTAGCTCATCTAACAAAACCTTACGCTTAGCCCAAATCTTTCTCTTAAGGTTTAGTGTCTCATAAAGCTCTCGGCTTTTCTCACTCAAAAACAAAGTGCCCATAGAGGAAGGAGCAGAAGAAGAGGAGGAAGTCCTATGGGCTCTAGTCTTCCTAAGCATGGTGCTAGGGTAAGGACAAAGACACAAGAGAAAGAACAAAAATAACAACAAAAAACCAAGAGCAGACTACAAGTTAGCACAAAAAAAATATAGAAATAACAATCTATATGATGCATGAACAGATAAATGTCATGATGCATGCTCTAATGCAGTGATAACAAGTTCAATTTAAGTTTAGAATCAAAAAATTGGCTTGAGCATAGAGTTTATAACAAAAACCCCAAATATTTGAAAAACCACTTGTTCAATTTGTACTAAATTGACCAATTGATCATCACACAAGTTAGAAAACAGTTTATAATGATCAAATTAATCAATCCAACAAGCCAATTTCATCAATTAAACTCAATTTGAACAAAATCCCCAAATCGGGTAGTTTCAAGCCCTAGAATTTTCAATTTCTCACAAGACATCAAATTGATCAAATTAAACACCAAAGATCATGTTTATAACGTCCCCCTACAAAAACCCATTGATCAATTATGAAAGAAAAGGCTTAATTCATTAAAAAAAACCCAAAATTTTGTAGGTTTGAAATTTCCTAAATAATGCATGATTTGATGCATGAAAAGTGAAAATAAATGCAAAAGGAAGGGTATAAAGGTCTTACCGGCCTTGGGAGAGAAAAACCTTGCAAAAAGCATGGTGGAAAATGACAAAATATCAGATTGGAGCCTTGACCGAGTCGTATAGAGAGAGAAAAAGTTGAAAAACTTTTGAAAAAGTGAGTTTGAACACATGAAAATCAGTTTTTAAAAAATTCTCTACACGATTTTCGATCGATCAAAAAACAGATTTGATCGGTCGAAAATGCTTCGATTGATCCAACACCAATTGAGCATCGATCGAAATAGACAAAGACTCATAAACATTTTTAATCGCAATTTTGATCGGTCGAAATTCTAGAAAAATCAGTTTTTTGAAAAACAAAGCAAAATAATGCAGAAACTCCTCAAAGCATTGAATTTTATGAATCACATGCATGAGTATGAGATGAAATGCTTTTCAAACACATGTTTTGAACCCAGTTTTCCCAAAATTAAGATTTTCAATCCATTCTCTTAAAATCTCAAACATCAAATATGTTTTGCATAAAACTCAAGGAATTTTCAAACTTGGTTGGTCAAACCAAAAACACACACAATAACATGTACAAAGTTTAGCAAAGAGTAACTTGTGTAATGTGTGCAACTAGCAAAAACTTGAAATACATGTGAGGTGATATGTGAATAGAAATCAAACACAAAGTCTACAAAATTCATCACATAGAGTTTGAAAGAGACTATCACCTAAAGAGTTACATCATATAACTCCCACATCTCCTAGATCATAAGCTTGCAATCATGTAAGTTTCTTGATTTGCCTCATATTGTACACACAAATTTTAATTTAGCAGAAACTTATTAAAATAGTCGGGATAATGTACACACCAATTTTAAGCAATTTAACCGAGGCCATACCTTATTTTCTTTTTGTGCATGTGCTACACTTTCTCGAGCACAAAATCTTACGATATGCACTAAGGTGTTCATGATTGGCTAGTGAACAGTGGTAAGATGGTTATTTATACATTTTTCCAAAGGTTTAAGTCCGACAGTCAAAGACATGTGACTTCAAGATCAAGACAAAGTGATCAAAAGACTATAAACATCTTCCCACACAACATGCACTACAAAACTTCAACTAGTAAAGTGCAATAAATAAGCTTATCCAAGCTAAACAAGGTACAAAGACATGTTATGTGAAAATAAATTGATCAACCTTGTTTTCAATGCCAAGAAAATAAATGCAAAACACAATTTGCTCCCTTTTTTTTGTTTTTGTTTTTTATTTTTATTTTTTTTATAAAAAGAAAACAAAAACAACCTAGAATGAAATGCATGAATGATATGCAGTGCAAATCCTAGAAATAAAGAAAACAAAAACCAAAGAACAATGGTCACAAAAAGTAGAGCAATGAAGCACAAGGACCATGTCAGAAAGACTCAATTTGATTGAGCCTTTTGCATCCAAAACTTTTTAGATGCACCTTGAGCATTGGAGTTCTTATTCACATGAGAATGATTACCAACTCCAGGATTGGAATAAAGGTTTAGAGTTTTTACCAATTCACCAATAAGTACCATAGGATCTTGTGCTTGAGGCACATGTACTTTTGGTTTGTTTGCTCGCTTAGTAGCTTGTAACAGTTTGGACAAATGTGCCCAGACTTTCCACAAAAATGACAAACCCATGTAGGCTTATCGTGTGTCTTGCCCTTAGGAGGGCTAGGAGCCTTAGGTTTAGACTCATGAAGATCAACCCTAATCTTCCTAGGAGGTGTAACTTCTATAGATTTAGCTTCACTCACAGAGGGTTTGACAACCTCACTCATAAGGGGTTCAGAAGAAGAAGAAGGAACAAAGTTTGTGGAATGGGGTGCAGGCACAGAGATGCTTTCTACAAAACCTAAGCCAGTTTTGTCAGAGGGAGACTTTTGAACACTCAGGATGTGATCAAGTTTGGAGCTTGTAGACCTATCAGTTTGTTCTCTAGCAATAGATAGTTCATGTTCTAAATTCTTAACTTTTTCAAGCAAAAGCATGTTCTCAGTCTTCACATTATTCAAAAGTTCAGTAGCATCAAAAAAATTCACAAACAAATTTTTCTTATCAAGCTCAAGAGATGCAATTTTCTTTAAGCCTAATTCAACACTCATAGCATCCTTTGCAGCAACTTTGCAAAGTTTATTGTAAGCTTCTTGAAGATCTGCATCCTCAGAGAGTTCCCCATTAGAAGGGTTCTCCTCAACAACAACACTTTCATCAACTACAGCAGTAGCAGTGAAAGCAATGAAGTTTCCATTCTCATCACTACCAGACTCATTATCAGAAACTTCATCATCATTAAGGGTTACAGCTATAGCCTTACCCTTAGACCTAAAGAATGTTGGACATTCAGATTTCATGTGACCATACCCTTGACATCCAAAACATTGAGGACCCATGGAATTATTAGAAGATTGACCTACTTTTTCTCTAGGTTTTTCAATGTTATTAACCTTAGTGAGATCATTCTTCCTAAAATTTCTAGGTTTAGCAGTCGGGGTAATTACAATATCATTGCTGGCAAATCTCTTTGCTAGTAAGTAGTCAAGATGTTGATGAATGGGATTTGAAATCATTGCTCAAATGGGTCTTCATGTTATAGTTCTAACAACTAGAATCTCGAATAATAAAGTTAGAGACTAATCATTTTGGGCCACTTGGGTTCAATCCTTTGATTCCCTGGGTTTTCTTGGATTTAGATTTTAATAATAGGACACAGTTGAACTGTTTTTCATATTGATAATTGCAAATAGTTTCATGATTCATGCATCTTTATAATATAATCACTACAAAAAAATTGGTCTACAGCCGCGTTTTAAAAACGTGACTATAAATCCATTTGGTCTATAATCGCATTTTCTATAGCCGCGTTTTTAAGCATGGCCTATACACCGTGATAATAGATTGACAGGTCTATAGTTATATTTTTTCAGACGCGGCTATAGGGTGTACGTTAGTCGTGTTTAACAAACGTGGCTATAGGGTGTACGTTAGTCATGTTTAACAAACATGGCTATAGATTTTTTTTTTTTTTTTTTTTTTTTTTTTTTTTTTTTAAATTTTTAAATTTGGCTATAGTCGCATTTATAAAACACAGCTATAGGTTTTTTTTGTTTTTTTTAAATAATAAAAAAACTCATAGCCATGCACATAAACTTTAAAGAACCCATTATTACAAAATCTGTATTATATCAAAACACAAATATCAAAACAAAATTCAATTAGCTTTCTAAATCACTAAATCCTTCATTCTTGAAGTTTATGGAGACACTTTCACATTAATTGATGAGTTATTGGGTTCTTGAATGTTTTATTAGGAAAAAGATCGATTGAATTTGTGTTTTAGAATTCAGCTTAATCTTTATTAAGAATTTAAAAAATTAGGGATTTGTTTGGGTTTTAATTTTGGGCAAAACCCAAATAGAAATGATTTGCCCCACTAACTATACCAAGCAAAACTGTAATTTTTTTTTTGGAAAAGAAAAAGTCTTATCATTTAAAAAAAAGCCATATCATTATTCTGTTAGACATGTGAACATGGAAATTAACTAAGGGGCTAACAATGCTCATTTTTTAAATTTTAAGAACCAATAGTACTCATTTGAAACTTCAGGGACAAAAAAAGCTTAGTAGGTAAACTTTAGGGACCGATAGTATAGTTTTGCCGGGGATTCTAGCATTTTGCCCTTATTTTTTAAAAAACTTAGCAATATGTCCTTGTTCTGAAACTATTTAGGTTCATGTCCCTGTTTTGAAACTTGATTTTCTCAAAATAGAGTATGGGGCGATCAAACTTAAAAAAAAAAAGAAAAAACTTGCATGGAACTCGAGTTCATGGAGTTCGAGTTCCATTTAAAACGCTACTATAGGACTCCCTGAACACAGCTATAGGTATGGGGCGATCAAACTAAAAAAAAAAAAAACTTGCATGGAACTTGAGTTCATGGAGCTCGGGTTCCATTTAAAATACCACTATAGGACTCCCTGAATGCAGCTATAGGTATGGAACTTGAGCTCCATGAACTCGAGTTCCATGCAAGTTTTTTTATTTTATTTATTTTTTAAAAGTTTCATTTTGGCATAACTTGATTTTAAACCAATCGAGTTTTAGATTGATTAAAATCGAGTTTCAAAATAGGGGCATGAACCTAAATAGTTTCAAAATAGGGATATATTGCTAAATTTTTTTAAAAATAAGGGCAAAATGCTAGAATTCCCTAGTTTTGCCTAATATATATATGATATGTGATGAGCCTTTAGCTATAACATACATAGTCTCCATAATCTTATGTGAGCGCCTTCCTTGGATGCCTCATTTTGCAATTGTGAAATCCTAATCTTGATTTGCTCCTCCTGGGCATGCATGCATTTCGTGAAAAACAATTTTCTTTATTCGTGTTTATTTTAATTTTGAAAATAAATTTTTTGAAATGCGATCCAGGTTACAATAGACCTAACCAGGTAAGGGTGTGGGTTGCGGTTGCAGTTGAAAAGCTTGGTTTGTGGGTTACGTTATATATGTGGCAGAGGACGACTTACCCCTTAAGGAGGTTTGGGAAGAGTCGTATTGTCTCACACCACATTTGCGTGGTGTGTATACAACTGAACACTGGGAGGAAAATAACAATTTCCAGCCTGGGGATGTTAGTTATAGTCTAGTGCATTTGTCCTCAACTGAATTAGGTCACATACATTTAAGTTATTGACATGTTTCATCACCAATGGGGCAGTGTATATAACTTATATACTGGTGCAAACACAATAATAATGAAAATAACACAAAAAGAAACTGAATAATATTTTTGAATATATTTAATTTGAAGATAAAAATACACAACATTATTTGGATTGAGACACAACATTCGCTCTCTTTAATGAGATTCAAGCCCTTGGTTGGCTAATTTAAGTCCAACAAATGTTGTATGGCTAGAATGCTTGTAATTGTTGTTGTTGGTTTTTTTTTTTTTGTTTGTTTGTATTTGCTGTATATTGTATTGGGTCTAAATGACTTTATATATAGGCTCAATGGGCCTCGCGAAACTATCAGCCAAATTAATTTGATTACTTAGATCTATTAATCTATTGTAGTGGGTGTTACAATATTAATTGCTAGATATAGTGTTGATGGGCTGGAGTTACATAATAAATGGATCAGATAAGGAATTTCTGAAGAAATAAATAGGCCCAACGGCTAGTCCGTTAAGTGGGTGAATGACTATTTATTTTCCATAATAAAAAAGGTCATTTACTCGCCAATGAATATGGAAATTGTTTTTGAATATATTTAGCCCAATATCTAAATCAATACATATTAGCCAATTAATTACCATAATTAAAAAGAATAAAAAAGTCTCTCTCCATTTCAATGTGGGGTTAAACATTCCACTAACTCCTTATTTTCCATATTAACTCTCATATTATTATATTTATGTTGTCATATTTATTTATTTTAATTAAATAATATTAAAATGCTCCAACAATTCCCCAGTCATTTTAATATTAAATTTTATTAGTTAAAGAGATATTATCAGGTAAAGACGGGTCACTATGCATCATGAAAGTGTGCTTTGCATTGAACCTTCACTTAGTAAAACGACGATCTCAACTCCAGAGTCATAGTGGTCTCCGACTTGAACTATGACTGCTTTGTCGAAATTAAGCGTCACTGCTTACACATAACAACCCAGGGGTTAACATGAGCTTTTATAGCTAGCATTTTACGGCCATGCATTGATCCCATTTTCATGTGTATTTGAGATTAAGTCCAAATCTCATAGAGAACGGCCCCACCTCTACACTCACATAGGTGAAATTTTGTCAAGGGTGCTCTTGCAATTCTGATAACCCACTCATATGAGCTACAAATTTCATTAAGAGTTTTTTTACTCAACCTCTCCAACATTACAACATAAATGCACTTATACCATAGGGATGAACAAGTACAAAATTATTTACAAAATAAATAATTAAAGAAATAAATAGTGCATTTCTGACTACCATCGTATGATTCGTTTTTCCTATTGAACCCAATTCGCATGATCTCTAGTCCTTGGGTTGGGTATCCTCATACATGGCTTATGAATCTATGGGCTTTAGTCCCATCCCCCTTGATGTATTCCAAACCCTATCTTTTGCCAAGGACTTTGTAAATGGATTTGCAAGATTATCATTAGATATAACATAATCCATTGTTATGATGCCACTACTCAAATAAAATAGCATGGTACTCTGTTTTCTTCTTATAGGTTTGGATTTACTACGCGTTGTAATAATGGTTTTTAACTCTATCAATTGTGGCAGTGCTATCACAATGAATTAATATAGGTGGAACTATCTTTTTCCAAAGTGGAATTTGATATAATAAATCTCTAAGCCAATTTGCCTCTTCACTAGCTGAAGGTAATGCTATTAATTCAGTTTCCATTGTTGAATTAGTAATGAATTAGCAATAATTGTTTGCCTTTTAGATTTCCAACAGCACCATTACCTATGGTAAAAATATAATCAGTGGTAGAGAGAGAATCACTTGACAAAGTATTCCAATCGGTATCACTAAAAGCTTCAATTACAGCAGGGTACTTTTTTATAAAATAAACCATAACTTTTGGTACCAATTAAATATCTCATGTCTCGCTCAATAGCTAGCTAGTTATCTCTACTAGGCTTGCTAGTAAATCTACTAAGCACTCCTACTACATATGCAATGTCAGATCTAGTACAATTAAAAGCATAACGCAAATTACTATTGATGCTAGCATAATCCTTTTGATTAAAAAATTCATCATCATTATTCATAGGAAATAAATGAACATTAGAATCAAACGGAGTAGCTACACTTTTGTGATCATGAAAATTATATTTTCTCAAAACTTTCCCAATATAATGTGATTGATCAAGAAATATTCTATCATGTGTTTTTGTAATTTTCATGCCCAAAATAAAATTAGCTTCACTATGATCTTTCATATCAAAATGGCTTTTAATCTTTTTTTTTTTTGTCTCATTTATAACATGCATATTTGAGCAAAAAATCAACATATCATCCACATAAAGGCTAATAATAATATGTAAAATTATTCCATGATTTAGAATAAATACATTTATCACATTCATTTGATTTATAACCATTCTCAATCATGCAGGAATCCAACTTTTCAAGCCACTATTTAGGTTCTAGTTTTAAGGCATATATGGATTTATTTAGCTTACATACCTTGCTTTCTTGTCTAGGCTCTACATTGGCTTCAAGTTGATCCATATAAATCTCTCCCTCTAGGTTCCCATTTAGAAAAACAATTTTTACATCCATTTGATGAATTTTCAAATAAAAAATTGTAGCAATAGTAATTAACAATCTAATAGGTGTAATTCTTGTTACCGGAGAAAATGTATCAAAGAAATCGAGATCAGGTAAGCCTTTTGCAACAAGTCTAGCATTAAACTTATCTATTAATCCATCCAATTTTAACTCTTTTCTAAGGACCCATTTACAACTTATGGTTTTACAATCCGGTGGAAGGTCTATTAAATTCCAAGTTCTATTAGAAATTAGAGATTCCATTTCATTATTTACAGTCTCTTTCCAAAATATAGCATCAGGTGATGTCAAAGCTTCTTTTAAATTTTGGGGATTTTCCTCAATATTAAAAATGTAATAATCAGGTCCAAAATCTTTTTCAACTCTAGCTCTTTTACTTCTTCTAGGTTCTATTTCAAAATTTTCTTGATTTTGTAAATGAGAAGTAGAAGAACTAGGTTGTTACAAAATAGTTTCTTCACTTTTTCAATTTAAAAGGAAATTTTTCTTCATGAAAAATTACATCACTAGATTCAAAAATTATTTTGTTTTCAAGATCAAAAAATCTATAGGTTGTACTATTAATCACATAACTATGAAAAGCACAGGTAGGAGCTCTTATACCTAAATTAGGTATTTTGGGGTCAGTAAGCCTTACATAAGCAAGACAACTCCATACTCTCAAATATCCCAAATTTGGCTTATGTCCCTTCCACATCTCAAAAGGTGTGAAATATGTTATTTTATTTTATGTGGCACCCTATTCAAAACATGACATGCAGTTAAAATAGGTCCACCCTAAAAATGTAAGGGTGCACCAAATTCAATTAACATGGCATTTGTTAACTCAATTAGAGTTCTATTTTTTCTTTTAGTTACACCATTAGAAGCAGGTGAATTAACTCAAGCAATTTGGTATTTCTTACAACAATTTTATGAGACCTTTTTGTAATATTAGCTTGACTGCAAGTTTCACATTTTTCAAAATCTTTTGATAGTTTTGGAATTAATCCTAAACTACTCATGATTCCCACACGTCTACTATTTATATAACATAAACGAGCATGCCAAAAATTAATAGAAGAAAGCATATAAACTGAACTGGTAGATGCTTTATTATTCTCAACATTTAATTTAAACATTCCATCATAAGCATAACTCTTTCCCACAAATAATCCCTATTTAGTGATTACATAATTATCAGATTTCATAATCTGCTTGAAGCTAGCCTTGTTAAGCAAAAAACTTGACAGCAAATTCTTCCCCATGGATGGAGTGTAAAGTACATATTTCAATGTTAGCACACGTCCATGTGTGAATTTCAAATCGACCTCACCACTCCCAAGAACCTTGGTTCTTATTGTTATTTTTATTCAGGTTTCTACTTCCTTGAAGTCTATTATTATTTTTGAAAACTCTTTTTTTAGGCTTCAATTGACCATCTCTAGGAAAATCATTTTTGGGCATATTATCATTGGCAGAAATAAGGTTTACCTTTGCGGTGGAATTACCATTGCTCTCTTGTATCATGAGTACATCTTGTCCTCTAGCTTCCTCCTCCACATGGATGTGTGTGATCAAAGTCTCCAAGGATGTCTCATTTTGTTTGTGTCGCAAAGTATATTGGAACTCCCTCCAAGATTGTGGTAGTTTATGAACTATGCCAGCTACCACCAAATTATCTCAAATCTTTATGCCTTCAGATCTCAGTTCTGCCATAATCATCTGGAAGTCTTGTGCTTGATCCACTACTGATTTCACATCTACCATTTGGTAATGGAAAAATCTACTAGCAGTGTACTTTTTGCACGAATCTCCTCGGTATCGTACTTGCTTTGTAAAGTTTTTCATTTTTTTTGGTAGAATTATAAGTTATATCATAATAATCATAGATATGATCAGCAAGGCAATTCAAAATATAAGAGCGACAATTATATTCATTTTTTTTTATACTTATCTATTTTTACTTGATGGAGACAAAGTTCTTCATCACTCATCTCATTGGTAGAAGCCTGTTCTCAGTAAGGATGTAAGCGACCCTAAGAAGACTCAAGTAGAAGAGGTCTTTCCTTTCCACCTCTTGAAGTGGGCTCCCTTGAAGTGGAATGGTTTGTTGAGATCTCCAACATCTCATTTGGTTTCTCTTGTGTAGGCTCCATGTTTGAATCTTCTTAAAATTATTGGTGCAAACACAATAATAATGGAAATAACACAAAGAGAAACTGAATAATAATTCTGAATATTATTAATTTGAAGATAAAAAAATGCAACACTATTTGGATTGAGGCATGACACTCGCCCTTTTTCAGGAGTTTTAAGCCCTTGGTTTGCTAATCTTTGTAATCGGTGCATTCCTTCTCCGACTTGTCTCCCCAAGGATACAATAGCCCAACAAATGTAGTATGGCTAGAATAACCTCTGCACAAAGTGTTCAAGCCCAAAGCAACAGCCTAACAAATGTCGTATGGCTAGAACAACCTTTGCACAAAGTGTTCAAACCCAAAACTCCACCAGAAAGAACACCCTTTCTTGCCAAGAATCTCTCTCTATATTGTATTGGGTCTTAATGAGTCTATATATAGGCTCAATGAGCCTCACACAATTATTACCCAAATTTATCTGATTAATTAGGTCCATTATTCTAATGTAGTAAGTGTTACAATATTAATTGCTAGATATAATGCTGATGGGGTTGGATTTACACAATAAATGGATCAGATAAGAAGTTTTTGAAGAAATAAATAGGCTCAAAGGCTAGTCCATTAAGTGGGTGAATGACTCTTTTTTTCCCACAATAAAAAGGTCATTTATTCACCAATGAATATAGAAATTATTTCTGAATGTATCTAGCCCAATATCTAAATTAATACATATTGTAGACACTCGATTTTGCACCCATGATTTAATCAAGGAAGATGACTGGAATGACCATCTATGTACCCCAAAAAATCATGATTGCATTACATACATTAATTCATTCATTACATATCATAAAAATGATTTTGAGATTCTAATGGTTACAACAGTGTGTCAGGTTTCCAAATCGAACCATTGGATTGAAAGATATCGCTTGATCAAGGTTGCATGGTCAGCATGCATTGTGTCTAGGTAGAGTCGACCACGCATGATTAATTTAAATTAATTCTGATTGGTTAAACATTTAAGATTAATTAAATAATTTTGTGATTGGTTGACAATTAGTGTCTAAAATAGGATTGCTTGCATAGGAATAAAAAGGATAATTGGATGACAATAAAATTGTGGATAATTTGAAATTTATCAAGATTTATTTTAGGGTATTTATCTACAAGATAATTGTTCCTGAAAAGACCTGAATGATCTAGAAAATATATAAAAATCTTAGAATACGGATTGAAAACACGTCTAAGTATAAGGACCGGCTCAAGAAAACTTAAAAAAAGGAGTCCAAAACGCACCTGAACATGAAGGTGCAATTAGCACCCAGGAGTACCATTCGGCACTTTAAAAGTGCCAAATTGCACTCTTTTGGGCTTTGACCCAATTCTCTTCGGGTGCCGATAAAGCACACCTTTTTCGACTTTTTTGCAGAAAGATGCGTCCCGATTCGCATTCTACCCGTCGTTGCTTATTTTTTAAGCATTCCAGCCTCTATAAATAGGGATTGGATCTCAAAATTCAACACGCCCTTTTACGCTTTCAGTAGACACTTACTCACACTCTTAAATTGCTCATATTTTATAATCCCCTTTCCGATATTTTCCGTTGAGGCTAGGGTTTTTAGGTTTCAAAGATAATTGCATAAATTTCTTTGAACCCTAAAATATCCTCTCAAGTAGAAGAGTGCTCCATGCAAGAGGCTGTTTCTTAACCCTTTTTCTTATGTTTTTCTTATCATGATGATGCATGTTTGTATGTTTCTTTCAATTTAGTTGTCTTAAATATTAATATCATGACTTGTTGATTTATTTTGTTGAAACATGTTCTTGACTCTTTTTATTATTGTCATGATCTATTATTAATTTCAAAAATCTACATGATATCACATCTTTTTCTTTAAATAAAAAACTGATCTGCATCTTCATTAGATGCAGATCTGACTTTTTCTTAAATTAAAAACGGATCTGCATCTTCTTTAGATGCAAATCTGAATTTTTCTCAAATTAAAAACGGACCTGCATCTTCATTAGATGCAGATCTGACTTTTTCTTAAATTGAAAACGGATCTGCATCATCATTAGATGCAGATCTAAATTTTTCTCAAAATAAAAATGGATTTGCATCTTCATTAGATGCTAATCTAAATTTTTCTCAAATCAAAAACTGGTTTGCATCTTCATTAGATGCAAATCTGAATTTTTTTGTCATCAAAAAACTGATTTGTATCTTCCTTAGATACAGATTTGAATTTTTCTTATTTTAATAAAAACTGATTTGTATCTTTCTTAGATACAGATCTCATTTTTTTAACATAGCTGATTTTGAAATAAAAAGGGATCATGAATTGTTGTGTTTGTTTTATTTAATTCATGTAGCATGAATTTATTTCATGAATGAAATCCTCTTCTCAAGAAATATTTTTCATAATTTTGAACAAATAAAAATAGATCTGATTTTTTTTTTTTAAATATACAAATTTGATTTCTTTTTATTATTATAAAACAGATCTGATTTTTTTGTCATCAAAAAACAATTTTTTCTAGTTCTCAAAAACAAGATCTGATTTTTTCTAAACTGAAATCAATTTTTTTTTTTTTTTTTACTTACAACAACAGATTTGAATTTTTTAAACAAAGAAGAGGATACATTGATAAATAAATTTGTGTGATTTAGTTTATTTTACTTGTGCAACATATCATTCATAGCATGCATAAAAGGGGTACATTGGTCATGAGAGTCTAGAAGACCAGACTTTGTCTGGGCGGAATGGGTGCCTAACACCTTTGCATTCCATAACCTAGCCTCCGAATTTAGTGTCTTTGGATAGTAGACCTAGGTCTTATCTTTGTTTTATTTTGGGTAGAATGTAACTAGGACAAAAAGCCATGTAATTATTTGGTAGTTTGTAACTAGGACCCAAAGCCATGTAATTTTCAAATTTTCAAATATGTATTTTTATTCAATCAATGATAAAGGAACAATTCAGTCATGTATTTTTATTTACTTTTTCTTATTTTTTGTATAAAAAATAATAATCGGCGACTCCACACCATTTACCCATAAAGAGAGATGCCCTTAAAAGCGTCCAAATCTCTTTTTTGAGAGGCATTTTCCCGATCTCTCATAGTGGCGACTCCACTGGGGATGCTGAGGGCTAAGCTTCATATTAGACTTGAGTGACCAAATGTGTACCCTTGTTTTGCATGGTCTTGCATGATATTGTTGTTTGTTTGTTTATTTATATTTGTTGGGATGTTGTATGATATTTTGTTGTATGATATGCTATTGTTTGTGTAGGTACTCAAGAATTCTTTGCCTTTGGCTTTGGCTTTTTTGGCTTGATTGCCTTGCCTTGCCTTTGGCTTGAATTCTTTTGTCCAACATTGGCTCATCCCTTATAAGGTAGAAAGAGGAAAGCTATCTTTCCAATGTGGGACAAAAGAATTCAAGCCAAAAAAGCCAAAGGCAAAGGCAAAGATTCTTGAGTACCTACAGTTTGTATTGTTTGTTAAAAGCTTTCCCTAACTATCATAGTGTGTGCCATCCAAACAATATGTATGCACCCCTTTCAACAACTTGTGGTGGTAGTAACCATGGATCACCGGTCTTCATTAGATTCGGGTACCCTATGGTGAACTCACTAACTCATAGCCTAAAGTCACTAGATCATTTCCTATTGACTGTAATGGATAGATCTTGCCGTTTGGACCAACACAATATTCATTACATTACAAGTTGGGAGGTGTAACATCCTAGTTATGGGAAACAATGAAACAACAAACCCACCATACAACGTAATGACTTAGAACCTACCCTTAGGTTGGTCCCGATTAAAATTACATTGCATGTTGTGTGTGTTTGTTTGGTTGATTGATTGATGTGGATGGGGTCTTAACTTTGATTAACCCGACCAAGCCTATCATTAGGGGAGAATTTGGTCAAGATCTGAAGGAAGGTTGGAAAGAGAACCTAAGCTCGACACTCAAGACAATAGCTCCAGTTCCAAACCTGTCACTCCCATTACGGTACTGAAGCCCTTAAGCATAGAAGAAACTTCGCTGCTACAACATCACAATCCCATCTTTGACCTACAAGACAGTTCAAGCCACAAGAAGCCTAAAGCTCCTAGCACTATGGCAGAAGAGGGAGAACACCTAAACTCCAAGGAACCCATGAACACTTAAGTATGGTAGCTAGTCAAATCTAGCTCAGGGAGGACATGAACCATATGGTGCAGCAGTTTCAAAACTTGAAGAGTAATGAAGAGGAGAACAAGGATGATCATGATCCACCAGCCATAGAGAATAAGAAGAAGATCAACGAGAGAATGAATAAAATAGAGGAGGATTAGAAGAGCCCGTAAGATGGAGGACCTTATGGACTATGACTCCCTCTCACTTTTCCCTAATATGAGACTACCTTCCAAGTTAAAGATGCCAACCTTGGACAAGTTTGATAGGACTGGCTACCCAAAGTCCTATCTAAAGATGTATATGAGGGCTATGGCACGACTGAAGAAGTACTTGCTCAAATGTTCCAAAACACACTGACCAGAGCTGCTTTTAGGTGGTTCCTCAATTTGGATGATGCAAGAGCAAGAAGTTGGGAGGACATCTGCCGTGAGTTTCACAAGCAATACAAGTACAATATAGAAGTGGACATAACAAGGAGAGATCTCAAGACCACCAAGCAAGAGCCGAAAGAATCCTTCACTACTTTCATTACCAAGTGGAGAGCCAAGGCAGCACAGATGATGAATATGCCAAGTGAAGAAGAACAATTAGCTATGGTTGTGAAGAATTTATTACCTGTATACCATAAGTACTTGTTTGCACAATACTTTCCTAATTTTAAAGCTTTGATTGCTGCTGGAACCCAAATTGAGGATGCAATAAACAATGGCACTATAAAAAATGATGACCTACCAAGGTTTAAAAAGAATGTTGGATCTAATTCTAAGGCTGCAGAAATTTCTAATATCCATAATATCCTTATCAATTGATTGCACCCATTGCACCTGTGCAAGTACCACAAGGGCCTAGACCTAGGAGGGAATTTCATGGGTTGTATATGCCTATAAGCCAAGTGTTTGACAAGCTAAAAGCAAAAGGGTTACTGAAACCCTTAGCACTAAGACCAATTCCAAACCCTTTGCCCTTAAAGTTTAATGGGAATAAGAGATGTGCTTACCACCAAGGCCCTAGCCTTGATACTGACCGTTGTTTTGGCCTACGTCATGCAATTCAAGATCTAATAGAAAACAAGGTGATTGCGCCACCTACAAGGCCTAGCATCACAAATAATCCCTTGCCCAATCATAATTTTGGGAAAGGACCAAGGATTAATTGCCTGATAACCGAAGAGGGGAGTAAAGGAGACCCATCTAACCTGATCTATGACCTACCCGAATGTTTTATGATGACATGGGAAGAATTAGTGGATAGGACATCTACCACTAGCACAGAATATGATATATGGAATGAAGAAATACCAGAACTCGAGAATTACCAAACACCCACAAATGGGGGGAGACACTTCGAACCCCGACGAAGTTACCCCAACACCCACAAATGGGGGGAGACACTTCAAACCCTAAGTAAATAGCCAAACACCCACAAATGGAGGGGAGACCCTTCAAACCCTAAGACACTGATCCCAATGACCCAACAAAAATTGCCCATATCACGAGGGGGGCGGGGAGACACTTCAAACCCCAAATTTGGAAACCCATAACTTGGTAGAGGCCCTGAATAAATTTACCTAACAAGCACCTTTTGAGGATGAGGCCCTCAAGCAACTATAGAAGACACAAGCCAACATATCCTTATGGGGTTTGCTCATGACTTCATACAAACACCGTCAAAACTTAGTAGACCTTCTCAACCATATCTAAGTCCCTACAACCATAACTTCCCAAGATCTGAATGCTATGATTGGGTCTATAAATAGAGAAATCACCATTTCCTATTCTGACAAGGATCTGACCAAGAAGGGGAAGCACCACAACGACCCTTTGCATATCATTATGGATGCCATGGGGAAGAGGATACCAATGGTTTTGATAGACGATGGAAGTGCTTTGAACGTATGTCCTTTAAAGACCGCAAGTTGCTTGGGTCTAAGCATTGAAGACTTTGTACCTACCGATCAGCATGTGGGGGCATACGACAATAGTAGAGGAGAGAACCTAGGAACTGTGACATTAGAGCGCATTATAGGATCGATGGTCAAGAAGGTGCATTTTCAAGTCCTTAATATAGCCTCATGCTTCAATATGCTCCTTGGGCGACCATGGATCCATGACACAGAAGCCGTGCTTTCTTCCCTATACCAAAATGTTCGGTTTCCACATGAAGGAGCTATTGTGACCATATATGGGGATACTTTGACTATGCCTAAGCCTATTTTTGGTATAGATTCTGAGAAAGAGCCATTGACCTTGGATGGCTTTGAGATTGAGAGGCCTGGCAATAAAAGAAGAGAAGAAGAAGTGGAGAAGATCCCGATGGACTTTGCTCCTTATGGTAACAATGTGGTAGCAATGATGAGGAGAATGAACTACCTTTCGGGGATGAACTTGAGGAGGACTGTGAAGAAGCCTACTGTTCAAGTCCTGATGATTCCTACTGCCACGCCACCTTTGGGGCTAGGCTATAAGCCCACTGATGGTGATTTGTTAGAGACAGAAGTGAGAAAGATGGCCCGAGCCAAAGCCAAAGCAAAAGGACTCTCTTGTCCTCCAGAAACTCTGAAGCCCTATTCTCCTACATTGAACAAAAAGTTTGTCAAAACCGGAGAAAGTCAACGTTATTGGGGATTTCCTGAACCGAGATTTGATCTTGTGACAAAGACAATGGTGCCCGGGTTTGAAATACTACTTGATTGCAACAACAAGGTTCTAGAGCTAAAGAAGGAAGATGCAAGTTGGGTTCCTACTGATTGGGCTGATTACATGGACCTTGATGCCATGACTACACTCCTTGCAGATGCTATTTGCAATATAGAAGAAGAAGAGTATTGGGAGGCTTGCTAGCATGCATTGAAAAGCCCGTATGAACTAAGAGCCAATGGTGAAGACAAGGAAAAGGGAGCAGCCCCAAGTGATGATGAGGATGTCAGTGAGGATAAGAGTGATAGTAGTAGTAATAGCAGAAGCAGTGATAGTGGACATGATGATGATGACAACAGTATCGATAGTGAGAGCAACAACAACAATAATTATGATAGCCCGTATAGTGGCAATGATTGGGGTGAACCCCCTAGTGATAGAGAAGATGAAGATGCAGACATATTCTATGAAGAATATGATGATGATATGGACTATTATGATGAAGACATTGAAGATGATGTCAAAGCTAGTAGGTGGAGTGACACTAATAGTGACCAATACAGGCTGATAAATGTGTTAGAGAATGCAAGAGAGGAGAATCAACAAGCCAGTCAAATGTACTATGATGAATACCCCTATTGACACCTTTCAGATTGGAGCTGTATCACTGACATTAGTTCAAGGTTTGGCCTTTGGTATGACAAGCATGGAAGAGAGATTCTGGAATTGGGGTCATATTATGATTTAGAACCAAGCTCACCTACCCCACATACTGAAGAGGAAAATGACATAGATGCTAGGTTGGTTGCTCTAGAACAAAGGCTGATGGTCTACAGTCTCAGAATTATAACACTTGAGAATGCTAGAGGTAATAATGAGAGGATGGAAGGAGGTGAGTCAGAGCATCTCCCTTAACACACCTACTTGGGCAACAAAGGCAAGCACGACTTGTTTGATGAGTGGATGGATAACATAGAGCGCTTGGATGCCTATGTGACTGATAAGCCCACAAGCATGGGGATTGACGAAGAAGCCATGGATCATATGGATGAGGATCCCATAGTACTGATGCTGAGGGAAGAAGGAACTTACTGGGAGCCACCTGCCATTGTCAAGCTACTACCGAGTTGAAGAACTGGGCATGGGAGGGAGCCACCTACCCCATGAAAGACTTCGTGAAGAAGACCAAGACCGCCAAGTCTGTCACTCTTGCCAAGAAGATCAAGACCATCAAGCCATTCACCCCTGCCAAGAACATTGTTTCTGTCCCTATTGAGTCTATTTCTGCTAGTATTTTTATTTCTGTTAAGTCTGTTCGCAATAGCTTTCCAATTGAGTCTGTTAGGACATATGTGATTCGCTTGTTAGGAACATATGTCACTATTTAATTTAATTGGCTTATCCTTTGACAAAACGCACTTTACTTGTATTTGGGTAGATCTAGGATGTGTTCTTCAAGAAACTGTGTTTCAAGATCAAGTGTTGAAGACATGCAAGTCTGTCCAAGATTCAAGCTGAAGAAGTGTTGTTCATTAAAGCTTGACAGCTAGCTATCCATCGAGCTTAAGAAGCTGTTCCAGCCCCGTGGCTCGACAGCATCTCGACAGACAGGTATCTGTCGAGCTTTATGAACAACAGAATTCCAGTTTTGTTTTAACTCTAATCCATGATTATGTGTTTGGGCTTTCTTTTCTTCTAACCCTAGACATATAAAATGATTATTTTAAGGGTCGTCAAAGGGTACACAAGTTGCACAAGTGTTGAGCAAAGTTTGTTCAAGCAATTTGTAACCGGAGACAAAGTTTTGCCCTAGTTCATCATTCTTGTGAAGAAGTTTCTGTATATATGCATCGTAGGGTTTTGTAACCAAGCATCTTCTTGATCTTCATTGTTGGGATGAACTGAAGAACTTTGCAGCCAACAAGTCGCGTACTGGGATCCGCGCATTGGTTAGTCACATACTTCGGAGCCGTGCATCAAAAGGGGAAATTGTCACTATAGAACAAGTCCAATTGGGTACTGGGGTAAGGGTTCAATTGTAGGTTGGTATAAGGTACTGGGATTTCTTTACTTGTAACCACTTGTTTTGATAATAGTGGAATTTCGGGAGTGGTGACCTGAAAATCACCCGGCGGGGTTTTTGCCGTTAGGTGTTCCCCATTCATAAACAAATCACCGTGTCAAATTTATTTTCTGCTGCATAATTAGTTTATTGGTGATTTGTTTGTGCTATCACTCGTTTGCATGTTAATTTGATTAATTAATAAACTTGGCTAATTAATCAATTAATTAATCACAAGGGGGTAAATTCGTTTTTGGCCTATCAAAGTCTGATTTAGTTAAGTCTATTAAGTTTGTTAAGTCTGTTGAGAACTTTTTTCCCTTTAATATGATTTCTGATTCTACTTATTTGTTGGCTTTGAATGTTTTATTTCTAAAATTGGTAAAGAAACTCTTAATAATAAGGAATTAAAACATGGACACAAAGAACCCATAAAAGAAGAAACCTAACCCATTAACCTAGGAACTGATGATGAACCTAAAATGATACAAGTGGGCAATACCCTAACCACTTCTAAGAAAGATGCGTTAGTGGCACTACTGACAGAGTTTAAGGAGGTTTTTGCTTGGTCATACGAAGACATGCCTGGGATTGATGAAAATATAGTATAACATTGCATTTCAACAGATCCAACCATGAAGCCGGTCAAGCAGAAGTTGAAAAGAATGAAGCCAGAATGGACTGTCAAGATCAAGGAAGAAGTGGAGAAACAGTACAATGTAGGATTCCTGAGGGTGGTCAACTATCTGGAATGGTTATCTAATGTGGTTCCGGTACCAAAGAAGGATGGGAAGGTCAGAATGTGTGTAGATTTTTGAGCTCCGAATAAGGCCAGCCCAAAAGATGATTTCCCTTTGCCTCATATTGACGTCTTGGTTGACAATACAGCAGGTCATGCTTTGCTATCTTTTATGGATGGGTTTTCAGGGTACAATCAGATTAAGATGACTCCAGAAGATATGGAGAAAACCTCCTTTATTACACCACGGGGGACATATTGCTACAAGGTCATGCCATTTTGCCTTAAAAATGTTGGTGCTACTTACCCATTTTGCCATATGATTTGATCCACAAAGAAGTAGAAATTTATGTTGATGATATGATAGTGAAGTCCAAAGACCGCGAAGGACATATATCAGCTTTGAGGAAGTTCTTTGAAAGAATCCGATTCTACAAGTTCCGGTTGAATCCAAAGAAGTGCACTTTTGGTGTAACATTCGGAAAATTGTTAGGGTTTATGGTAAGCCAGAGGGGAATAGAAGTTGATCCTGACAAAATCAAGGCAATTGTAGAGATGAAGCCTCCAAGAACTGAGAAGGAGATCCGAGGATTTCTGGGGAGGATACAGTACATTAGCAGGTTCATAGCTCAACTCACCATGACATGTGAACCAATATTTTGACTGCTTAAGAAGGAAGTCCCTATAGTGTGGAATTAACAATGCCAAGAAGCCTTTGAAAAGATCAAGAATTATTTGATGAAACCACCAATACTGTCCCACCAGTACTTGAAAAGCCATTATTGTTGTATCTCACCACTACAGATATTGCAATGGGGGCTCTGCTCGCTCAATACCTAGAGGAGACTAGAAAGGAGAATGAAATTTACTATATTAGGAAGAAGATGTTGCCTTATGAAGAAAAGTATTCACCATTAGAGAAGACATGTGTAACACTTGTATGGCAACTCGGCAAACTCAGACATTATATGCTTGCCTACAAGGTTTTGTTGATTGCAAGAATGGATCATTTGAAGTACTTAATGGAAAAGCCTGTGCAAGATGGGAATTCAGCTAAATGGTATGTGACTCAAAAATCTGTAAAAGGGAGAGCAATTGCTGATCACTTAGCCCGTTGTTCACCTGAAGAAGCCAAAAAAATCCAAGGAGACTTTTCGGATGAAGACATCATGGGGATTGAGGTAGAATCATGGAAGATGTATTTCGATGGAGCCACAAACCAAAACAAAAGTGGAATTGGAGTTCTCTTAATTTCTCCGAAAGGAACACACATCCCATTTTTTGGTATACTCAACTTTCCTACCACTAATAATGCCATTGATTATGAAGCTTGCATCATGGGGTTGCGAGCAGCCTTAGGCCTTGGAGTGAAAGATTTGGAAGTGTATGGTGACTCAGCTTTGATAATCTCCCAAATTCAGAATAAATGGAGGATCAAAAAAGAAAGACTAATGCCTTATCATGAATGTCTTCAAAAGTGGGCCTCAAAATACAACAAGATTCAATATCAATATGTGCCAAGGATGCAGAATCAGATTGCCGATGCTTTAGCAACCATGGCATCCATGATGGATTAGCCAAAAGAAGATGAAGCTAGACCGATAGTGTTGGAACAAAAAGAAGAGCCAGCCTACTGCATGACAATAGAAGAGGATGAGGAAAAGAATGGAGAAGGTGAATGGTATTTAGACATCCTACAATACCTCAAGGATGGCACATACCCGAAGTCTGCAGACAAGAATGATTAACTAACCATCAAGAGGTTGTCTACTAATTACATCATTTGTGGTGAAAGGCTTTATAGAAGATCATATGATGAAATTCATCTCCTTTGTGTAACCGCCAAGGAAGCACAACAAATAATTGAAGAGGTTTATGAGTCAAGTTATGGGCCACATATGAATGCACACATGCTGTCAAGGAAGATAATGAGACAAGGCTATTACTGGGCTACTATGGAAGCTGACTGTGTGTCTCATGTTGAAAAATGTCATCAATGTCAAGTCCATGGAGATCTGAAACACATGCCACCCATGCCACTACATACAATGACGTCACCCTGGCCATTGTCTACATAGGGAATAGACATTATTCGGAAAATTCACCCAACAGCATCCAATGGCCATGAATTCATACTCGTAGCCATTGATTACTTCACTAAATGGGTAGAAGACGCTTCAAATAAGGTTCTGAATTCAAAGAAAGTGGCTCAATTCATTCAGGCCAATATCATTTGTAGATATGGGGTATCACATGAAATTATCTCTGACAATGGGCAACATTTCAATGGAGATACAGAGAAGTTGTCTTCACCTTACCGTCCTCAAACCAATGGAGCAGTTAAGGCTACTAATAAAAATATAGGGCGAATCCTAAAGAAGAGCATAAAGAACTATAAAGACTGGCACCTACAGTTGCCCTATGCACTGGGGGTATAGAACATCATTTCTATCTTCCACATAAGCCACTCCTTATTCATTGATTTATGGGATGGAAGCAGTTCTTCCCATTGAAGTGAGTGTCCATTCACTAAGGACAGTATTAGAAAGTGAAATTCCTGAAGCAGATTGGTTGCAAAGCAGATATGGCCAGCTGTATATGCTAGATAAGAAAAGTCTCAAGCCCTTGTATCATATTCAAGGTTATCAAAGGAGGCTTAGGAAAGCTTTTGACAAGAAAGTGAGAACTAGAGATTTGAAGTTGGGGGATTTAGTGTTAAAGGAAATCTGAGCCCCGATTCAAGATGCAAATGGGAAGTTCAAACAAAATTGGGCAGGCCCATACATCATCAAACATATATACTCGGGGGAGCAGTGAGGTTGATGGACTTGGATGTAAACCTTTTCATTGAGCCAACCAACATGGATCAATTGAAGAAGTACCACGTCTGAAGTGATAGTCTAAAAAACACCACGTCTGAAGTGGTTGTAAATTATGTTCTTTCCCTTCCTAGGCTTGACAAAAAACAAAAAGGAAAAAAGAAAAAAGAAAAAAAGAAAAAGAAAAGAGCTCGCTAGGCTAAAAACCCGAAAGGGTGATCTAGGCAAAAATTAGAGCAAAAAAAAAAAAAAACAAAAAAAAACAAAAAAAGGGGAAAAAAAGGTAGGTTGAAATCCCAAAAGGGCATTTATGCAAAGGAGAGTAAAAAAAGAGAGATTGAGAGAGCCTACTAGGTTGAAAACCTGAAAGGGAGGCCTAGGAAAAAGTTAAGGCAAATAAAAAATCAATGAACTACGTGATGACCTGATCCTTCTACAAAGGGGGTACATAGGCAACCATGCATTGGTCCAGTCACAATTCCCCAAAACCACCATTTACCCATTAACCCAAGTTTCCAAAAATTCAACCATTCCATTAAACCATGTTATTACACAAACCTCAAAAACCCAAACCCTAAACCAAACCATAAAAAACCAAACCCTAAATGCCTATACCTTAAATAGAATCCCTTACCTGCAAATCCTAAATAATTCCTAAACATAAGAGTTTTTACATCAGCTTTTGAATAAACGTGTTCAAAGCCAAAAAATAAGAAGGTCACTTTGTCTTCAGTCGTTTCTCTTTTTGATACATTGATTTTTCCTTTGTTAGGTACTTCATCATTCTTGTCCTTTCTTTTGAATTCATAGTTGTCTTCATCGTGTCTTTCCCGGTTGTCTTTGAGAAATTGTTTCCTCATAGCAACCATCTCAGCTTCCTTGTCAGCAATCTTGTCCACTAACCAATTAGAGTATTTTGTAGTCATCCTGTGAAAGTGAACCTTGACAAAAGATTGGTCCATTTGGTCAACCATCTCCAATCCCAACAGCATGTTCTTTATGGAAATAGGATTTATGTCCAGAGGAGTGAAAAGTATTCTTCTTTTGCCACCAAGCATTCCTTACTCATACTGAAACTGCCTTAAGAGTCTATCTGCCTTGTAGAAAGTTGCCCTCCGCAACCCAACAATGAAGATGTGATCTGAACCTGGAGATCACAGTAGAGGGGGTGGGCACTTCCACCAATAACATTTCCATTGGATTGAGGTACTGGATTTCTTGTTCAAGAACTTTACCCAGTCACTTTTGGTTTGGCACTCAGTTTTAGTTACAGTCTTGCTAAGAAAACTGCTAGGCCCATAATTACTAGTGTAGGCTTGGCAATTATATCCAGTCGCTCCATCAACCATATCCGCAAAGTTAAGGGACTCCCTAGGAAGTTTTGAGATTCTCCATCATGAAATACAGCATCCAGTCCTAGAAGAGTTTCTGCCAAGATCAAAGAAACAGGATTATCGCCATTCTTAATTTGACTCACAACACTTATGGCTCGAGCATCCACAAAACCGTGCCTTCCAGAGCAAAGCAAAAATTCTCCCACGAAGCATAAGGCCAAGCCAAAGCTTTTCTGCATATTGTCTATCACTCCATAGGTGCGTTTGTTAATCAGCTTGGAAATAATTGCACAGAGATTCACCATATGTCCTTTAATCATACTACCGGTGATGGAAGTAGGAAGACCAAGAGCATTAGACAAATATTCCCTATGCCTGGGATCACAAGAAACCGCTATATATTTTTTGCCTGGATCATAGCCCAGGATGGAGGAAAATTCTTCAATTGTCAGATAAAGTTCGGCAGTTTTAAACCAGAACACGTGATCTTCCGGATCCCAGAATTTCACAGCAGCACGAAGAAAATCCCACCTGATTTTGACATTCCTTAAAGCCTTAACTCCTTCTAGTTTGTAGGCTGTAATATTGGTCTTGGTGTTGAAATCAAAGCTATAAACCCATCTGTCGATATCATGAATTGTTGAATAAGAAAAATTATGATTGCTAGCTATGGATGACTTTTGCTTGTGATTATTGTGTTTTGCTAACCTTGACGCAGAGATTTGTCGCAAGAGAAATCATCAATATAAGCTACATCAATTCCTAAATCAGGTTTAAATACGTTTCAGAGAGTTTGCAGCTGAGTAGGAGAGTGTTTCGTGATCACAAATGAAGGAAATATTTTTCAAAAAACACGAAAACGCGAAACACGCATTGGAAAAGTGTAAGGAGTTGGCTCACCATGGCGTGAGCGTCATGATATGGCCAAGTGCCATTCGACACTCTAAAAGTGCCAAATGGCACTCCTCATGTGCCAAGTGGCATGCATCCCCTCCATCGTACACCCATGCAATTCCCTACAATTTTGCATTCTCAAACATTTTTTTTAGGATCATTTAACACTCAAAAAGATTTTTTTGGTCAAACTGGGGCATTCTGACGTGCCTAACTCATTGGTTTTCAAAAATCATCACTTGCGTCATTGTTTTAAAAAATTGATCAAATCAAAATATTTTTTAAAACTCATGAATTCATGTTCCAAACTAGGGGCATTCACCCATGTCTCATTCATTTTCAAAAAAAAAAAAAAAAAAACCACTATCATCATCTTTTCCAAAAAAGAAAAGAAAAAAGAGAAGCATTGAGATTTCAAAAAAAATCATGCATTCATTTTAAACTAGGGGTATTCGGCCCCGTCTCAATCAAGTAAGTGCAAATTTTATCAGAGCTAATCAAGATAAGTTTAAATTGGTACTACAAGACGTGATCAGGTGAATTCTAAACTTATCTCAGTTAAAGTTTATACATGATCCAAGGCGATTCCAAGGACAAAGAGCTAAACATGAAAGTTAATACAAGTTTGTCTAAAAAACACTTCCCTTTCTTTTGTAGGAAAAAGTAAAAATATAGGTTAAACATCATTGGGACTCCGGGTCCGCCTGCGTGAGGATCTCCTTGGCCCACCTCTAGAGGAGCTGCCTTAAGTATTTCCTTCTTGACTTGTGAAAAATCAAGGATTATACTGACAATTCTCGAGCGTGAGGCTCTTGATCCTTTCCTCTAAAGTTCTTCTCGTAGCATCAACAACTTCCATTCGATGTGCCTGAAAAGTCAGCAAAATCCAGTGTTAATTTCAAGATCAAGAAAAGTCCATGCAAAAGACACTTAAAAAGCATCATTGCATACCCAGCTCGCCTCATTAAGCACATATTGGGAGGACTGAGTACGAGCCAATGATTGCAAGCCTCCAATCATCCGCATGCTTTGTTCCACAAGATCCACATCAAGCTGAAGCACATATCTACCAGATCATGAGCCATTCAATAAGCCAAGAAGAGATAAGGACAAAGAAATAAAAATTCAAGAACATACTGGATCTCGGTGTGTGCACTGGCCTATTCAAAAGCATGGAACTATATGTTCCATCAGGATTCATCACGTCATATTGCCATGTTGGAAAATGGGGATAAGTCTCTATGACGGAGCTAGAAGAGCGACCACCATGGTGAGGGGAGGGAATCTCTTCCTCTTCCTCTCCTTTAGAAGATTGAGGCTCAAGATCCAACATGCAAATTTCATTACCAAGCAAAAATATGGAAAAAGAATTAACAAGATGAAAATTTGACTTTAGAAGGTGTAGATACTTAATTTTGCACCCATGATTTAATCAAGGAGAATGATTTGAATGACCAATCTTGTACCCCAAAAATCATGATTGCATTACATGCATCAATTTGTTCTTGCATTACATGCATCAATGCATTCATTGCATATCATAAAAATGATCTTAAGGTTCTAACAATCGTAATGGTGTGTCCGGTTTCCAAATCGAACCATCGGATCGAAAGATATCGCACGATCAAGTTTGCACGGTTAACATGCATTGTTAGGAACGCACTTTACTTGTATTTGGGTAGATCTAGGATGTGTTTAATACTTCAAGAAACTTTGTTTCAAGATTAAGTGTTGAAGCCATGCAAGTTTGTCCAAGATTCAAGTCAGAAAAGTGCCTGTCATTAAAGCTCAACAGCTAGCCATCTATCGAGCTTGAAGAGCTGTTCCAGCCCCGTGGCTCGACAGCAGCTCAACAGATAGGGTATTTGTCAAGGTTTATGAAAAACAGATTTTCAGTTCTGTTTTGACTCCAATCTGTGATTATGTGTTTGGGCTTTCTTTTCTCACAACCCTAGACATATAAAAGGATTATTTTAAGGGCCGTCAAAGTGTTCACAAGTTGCACAAGTGTTGAGCAAAGTTTGTTCAAGCAAATTGTGACTGAAGACAGAATTTGCCCTAGTTCATCGTTCTTACGAAGAAGTTGCTGTGTTTGTGCACCGTAGGGTTTTGTGACCAAGCATCTTTTTGATCTTCATCGTGGATGAACTGAAGAATTTTGCAGCCAACAACCATTTCTAGTTGGTGTTTGAAGTCGCGTACTAGGATCCGCGCAATTAGTTAGTCACGTACTGGGAGCCGTGCATCAAAAGGAGAAATTGTCACTACAGAACAAGTCCAATTGGGTATTGGGGTAAGGGTTCAACTGTAAGTTGGTATAAGGTACTGAGATTCTTTTACTTGTAACCGCTTGTTGTGATAATAGTAGAATTTCGGGAGTGGTGATCTTAAAATGACTCAGTGGGGTTTTTGCCGTGTTGGTTTTCCCCATTCGTAAACAAATCACTGTGTCATTTATTTTCCGCTACATACTTAGTTTATTGGTGATTTGTTTGTGCTACCATGTGTTTGCATGTTAATTTGATTAATTAATAAACTTAGCTAATTAATCAATTAATCTATCACAAGGGGTCAATTCGTTTTTGGCCTATCAATATATAATGATTATTTTGAGGGCCGTCAAAGGTTACACAAGTTGCACAAGTGTGGAGCAAAGTCTTGTTCATGTAAATTGTGACCGAAGACAGAATTTGCCCTAGTTCATCTTTCTCTTGACAAAGTTGCTGTGTTTGTACACTGTAGGGTTTTGTGACCAAGGAGCTTCTTGATCTTCATTGTCTGGATGAACTGAAGAACTTTGTAGCCAAGATTCTTCTTATGTTGGTTATTAAGTCACGTATTGGGATCCGTGCAATTGGTTAGTCATGTACTGGGAGCCATGCATTGAAAAGGAGAGATTATCACTATAGAACAAGTCCAATTGGGTATTGGGGGTAAGGGTTCAACTGTAGGTTGGTATAAGGTACTGGGATTCCTTTACTTGTAGCTGATTATTTTGGTAATAGTAGATTCTCGGGAGTGGTGACCTTAAAATCACCCGGTGGGGTTTTTTCCGTGTAGGTTTTCCCCATTCGTAAACAAATCAACGTGTCAATTTAATTTCCGATGCACTTTAGTTTATTGATGATTTGTTTGTGTTGCCACACATTTTGCATGTTAATTTGATTAATTAATAAACTTGGCTAATTAATCAATTAAGTCATCACAAGGGGTCAATACGTTTTTGGCCTATCAAGTGGTATCAGAGCAGGCACACTCTGATTAAGTTTTAATCTTTGCTGTGTGATCCATTGACCCCTGTTTGTCATGGATAGAGGATAGTGTCTTATTATACCTCATTTATTTGATGGGACTAACTATGCATACTAGAAAGTATGCATGAGAGCTTTCTTGCAGTCTTTAGATGAGAAAGTACGGCAAGCTGTGGAGATAGGCTAGACTAAGCCTACGGAAGCGCCGGCTGACTGGGATGATGCTAAGATCAAGGCGGCAAACTTCAACAGCAGGGCATTGAATGCCTTATTCAGTGTGGTCATAAATGAGGAGTTCAAAAAGATATCCTCCACTGAAACTGCTAAGGAAGCATGGACCATTCTCTAGACAACCTATGAAGGAACCAAGGCTGTCAAGGATTCAAAGCTTCAGAGGCTCACTACAAGCTTTGAAGAGATCAAGATGGAGGAGGATAAGTCATTTGATGAGTTCTATGCCAAGCTCAAGGACATAGAAAGCTCAGCATTTAATCTTGGGGAAACCATTCTTGAACCCAAGATTGTGAGAAAGGTGCTCAGATCTCTACCTAAGAGATTCCATGCCAACATCACTACCATTGAGGAATCAATGGACATCAAAAAAATTCCTTTGACTGAGTTGGTTCGAAATCTACAGACCTATAAGTTGGGTTTGACGAGGATAGGGAAATCAAACAAGAGCAAGAGCATGGCACTGAAAGCCAAAAGCAGTGACATTGATGAGTCTTCTGACGATGAAGATTCTAAAATGAAGTCCTACATCACCAGGAAATTCAAGAAGTTTATGAAGAATGCCAATGCAAAGGGCTTCGACAAGGACCATAGGCAATCAAGTTCTTCTCAGTCTAAGAGCCAAGATAAAGGGAAGAACGAGTCTAGGGATGGCGGTCAATACACTGTTTCCTCAAGTCCCAAGTGTTTTGGGTGTCAAGGTTTTGGACACATGAAACAGGAGTGCCTTACATATCTCAAGACCATTGGAAAAAGCAAGGCAATTGTTGCTACCTTGGGCAACACCGAGCTTGAGGATGACTCCAATAATGAGGATGATGGAATCCTGAATGCCTTCACTGCCACTGTCAATCCTACTGAGGGGATTGTTGAAGATGTAGATGAAGAGGAGGAATTGTTGGAGTGTAGGTCTGAAAAGATGGATGAGCAAGATGACATCCACACAGCTTATGCAAAGTTATACAAGGTCTCAGAAAAGCATGAGAAGTTGTATAGGTTGGTCACAAGGAAGCTCAGTGATGTGGAGCTTGAGCGAGAAGAAATCTCCACAAAGTTCGATGAAGCTAATTAGAATACTAGAGCACTGAGATTTGAGAATAATTTCTTGGCTGAGAGGACCAAGAAGCTTGAAGCGGAGTTGTTTCAAGTGAGAGCTCAATTGGAGAGAACTTCAATTGCAAAGCTTGATGAGATGCTCAATCTTTAGAAACCTACTTTGGATCGAACCGGTTTAGGGTATGATTTCTCTTCTCCTAGTAGTGCTTCTACTAGTACTACTGTTTTTGTTCCTTTTGCTAATAATGTTGAAACTGAGAACAATAATATTAAGAATGAATTAGCTAGTGAGAACATAGACAAGGGTAAATCTATCTTAGGAGCAACCCCTAAGCTTGATAAGAAAGAGATTAAGAACTCTAAGGCTAAGAAGGGAAATACTCAAAAGTCCAAATAGAAAAAGCAGCATTTCTGTCATCACTGTGGAGCAGCTAAACATACTCGACCTAATTGCTACAAGTGGTTAGCCACTCAAAAGAGCAACAGTATGATTGTGTTGGGAGACCAGAATCAGCTTCCATCCTTTTTTGCTCCTCTTGGAGATCTTCTCAAAGCCCTCATGTTTCTTTCGAACTTGAAAGGTTTTAATTCTTCCCCATTATCGCCGGATCAAGGGTCTGCTAAACAGAAAGGTTGTTCCAAGGTGTGAAAGGAAAAGGGCTCGAAGTGATTTTGTCACTTATTCTCTCTCTCCCCCCTCGTGTTTTTGTTTTTGCATTACTTGTGTGTTTTGCTTTCATATTTTGAGTCAGTCTAGTTTTATGCATTGCTTTGTCTTGTTTAACATGTTTTTGTTTGGTTATTTTTTAGTTTTACTTTATTTTTTTTTCTTTTAAAAATAAAAAAATTGAAAAATCAGAAAAATACAAAAACAGTGTATGTGTACATTGGTACTTGTGTACCTTGGATGGCCATTGAAACAAAGTTTTCTAAGCTTTGTATCTTTTGTAGCTTAGATGAGCATCTCTATGCACAACTAAGCAAGTGAGCTTTATGGCTTGTGTTGGTGATGAGTAAGATTAAGTAATTTCTTGTACTTAACACTCATATCACTCTTTTTGACGGGAATTACTAGAAAATCCTAAGTGAAAGGCATAAATAACCTTATCGCCATTGTTACCTGCCAATCATGAAATGACATTTGTATGCTTCGGCATAACAAAAGTGGAATGTCAAATGCTTAACATAATTGGGTTTTTCTTTTCTATCTCTTATATGCCCATGCATGGTTTGCTTAAAAGAAAAATATGCAAAGAAAAATAAAAGTAAAAAGATCAAAATACTTTATATATGATTGCAAGTGTGTATTCTAGGAGATGTGGGAGTTATAGGATGTACCTTGAAGGTGATAGTCCTTATCAAACAGTTATGATTGTGTGAGAGTTAAAGTGATTTTCTCATATCTCAAATCGTCATAACATGTAGACATTTATGCAATCTTGCGATATTTTTCACACATAACACGTAATATTCTTTGCTACTTTTGATACATGTGCAGGTACAATATGATTTGACCATCACAAGAAATACTTGTGTTGAAATATAAAATTGGTTAGACTTGTTTAGTGTGTGTGTGTATTTTAGGATCTATGTGCTTAATATTTTTCATGTTAGGAGATGTTTTTGAGAGCTTAAAATGTCGTTTGGATCATTGGTTGTATAGCATGCTTGATTGCATTCATATCTTTGTTTTTCTCTTCTTGAAAAACTATTTTTAAGCAATCTTGACAGTTGTTAGACACCTCTCGACAGCTAGGCTATCTATCGAGACTCTTCAGTTGCTTTTTATCACATTCTCAATAGGTAGTTCGATCCATTGAGAAACTTTTTGTCTCCTCGATAGCTTCTCAATAGCTACCTCGATCCATCGAGCTTCCTTCACTGTGGACACCTCTCGATAGATACTAGATAGCTTTTTGACAGCTAAAAAGTGCCTTCTTAATGCTTGAAACCTCTTGACACATCTCAATCTATCGAGATTTATGCTATTTCTATATATACGATCCTCGCAATCTCTGTTCACTTCTCCTCGATCTCTCTTGACAGTATTTGACTTCTCAACTTCCCAAACTTCTCTCTTTCACTCAAATTCATTTTCCCACTCATTTTTCGGTCTCTAGATTTGCTTCTCTCTCTGGTATGTCTCTTTTTCATTCCTTAATCATGCATTTTCATATTTTTTGACCTAAAATTTGGGGTTTTTGGAAAATGTTTGGGATTTTTCAAATTGTTGAGGTTTTTGAAAAATTTTTGGGTTGGGTTTGTGTTCAAGTGATGTAAAATCATCATACATCACATTCCATGAGCATTTTAACTATATTTTCATGCATTTTAGATGTGTGCTATAAATGTTGTCTTGTTATGTGCTGGTAGGTTTGGATTGGGCTGAGCCCATGATGTATTTACATTTGCACGTCATATGCTCTTGCATTTTCATGCATACGTACCTTCATTTTCTTATATTCTTATATACTATTGTGTTGGCACTTTTCTAATTGTCTCTTTCTCTCTCTCTCTCTCCTTCTTGCGTTAGTCTGCTTCTATGGCACCTAAACGCAAATCTGCTCCGTCCCAGAACTCTCTGCGCTCTGGGGCATCTTCTTCCTCTGATCCTAAACCATCTCATGTCTGGTTCTATGATGAGAAGGCAAAATCGGACGAAGAACTTTTGTAGATGAGGCATTTGTTCGGAACACCACGTCATTCTGTCAGACTTTTCTAACACTGACCTACCCACTGTCATTCACAGTAAGGGTTGGGAGTCACTTTGTGGCATCCTGGTCACTTGTCCCTCGGTGATCATACAGGAGTTTTATTCCAATATGCATGGAATTGATACTTCTGTACCTTATTTCTTCTCTTGCATTCGAGGTATGCATATTGTAGTTACTTCGGAGATTGTCTCCAAGGTACTACATGTCCCTAGGGTAGCGCATCCTGACTACCCTGGCTGTGAGCGTCTGAGGACAGTGTCCAAAGACGAACTCTCGTCTCGCTTTTGTGAGACACCTTCATCTTGGGTGATCGTCAAAACACCCTTTGCTCGGGCTTTGCAAAAGGTCCAAGGTTCCTTAAGATGGTGATGACATTCTTTCTTCATCCTTTGTCTCATTAGAACTCTATTACAGAGCCTCGTGCTCGATTTTTGTTATCCCTTTTAGAGCTCTATTGACTTTCCTTCTCACTTCATCCTATCCCTTATAGATGTCTATAGGGATATGGCGACCCGTGATAAGCTCATTTTTCCTACGACTAACACGCAGATTCTTCGCCATTTTTCTATTCCCTTTCCTGTTACTCCTCATTTTTCCGTGATAGGTGCCATAGAGGTTGCTACCGTTCGACGAAGCGATGCACAGCTCAGACCGTGGCGGCCTCAGACACAGACAACAACTCCTCCCACTTCTTCCGCTCCTTCCACATCCGCACCTTCTTCCTCAGCAGGTGGTGTGACCCCTGAGGCGGTCATGGCACCCCTTCTTCATCGTCTGGATGAACTGAAGAACTTTGCAGCCAACATTCTTCTCAAGTTGGTAATTAAGTCATGTACTAGGATCCGCGCAATTGGTTAGTCATGTACTGGGAGCCATGCATTGAAAAGGAGAGTTGTCACTACAGAACAATGCCAATTGGGTTTTGGGGTAAGGGTTCAATTGTAGGTTGGTATAAGATATTTGGATTCCTTTACATGTAACTGCTTGTTTTGATAATAGTGGATTCTAGGAAGTGGTGACCTAAAAATCACCCGGTGGGATTTTTGCCGTGTAGGTTTTACCCATTCGTAAACAAATCACCGTGTCAATTTAATTTCCGTTGCACTGTAGTTTATTGGTGATTTGTTTGTGCTGCCACGCATTTTGCATGTTAATTTGATTAATTAATAAACTTGGCTAATTAATCAATTAATTCATCACAAGGGGTCAATACGTTTTTGGCCTATCAAAAATCGTAGACTAAGGATGAAAACACGTCTAGGTGCAAGGACCGGATCAAAAAACCCTAGAAGGAGAGTCCAAAACGCACATGAACACAAAAGTGTTTTCGGCATCCAAGAGCACCATTCGACACTTTTGGAGTGTAGAACGGCACTTTAAAAGTGCCAAATTGGCCTTTTTTGGGCTTTGGCCCAACGCCCTTCGGGTGACAATAAGGCACACCCTTTTCGATCTTTTTGCAGAAGGATGAGTCCCGATTCACATTCTACACTTCAGGGCTATTTTTTAGAGTTTTCTGGCCTCTATAAATAGAGTTTGGGTCTCATAATTCAGCACCTTTTTTCTACGCTCTAGGAGGCACACATTTTGAGGCTCTCAAATTGCTGATACTTGCTGATCCTCTCTGAGATTTGTTGCTTAAATTAGGGTTTTTAGGTTTCAAAGATAATTGAATAAGTTTATTTGAACTTTAAAACATCCTTTCAAGAACAAGGAGTGCTCATGCAGGATGTTGTTTCCAATCACCCTCTCCTTTTTTATGCTTCTTTTTTTATGTTGATGAATGTTTTTATCCATAACATGAATGGTTCATCATTGTTTTGTTTAAAGCATGATTGTTTTTTAGGCAATTGTTATAATCTCTTTCTTGAATGTCAATAATCTGCATGTGAACATTGATTTTTCTTAAAATAAAAATGGATCTACATCTTTCTTAGATGTAGATCTGAATTTTTCTTAATAAAAAATGGATGTACATCTTTCTTAGATGCAAATCTGAATATTTCTTAATCAAAAATAGATCTGCATCTTTCTTAGATGTAGATCTAAAATTTTCTCAATCAAAAAACCGATTTGTATCTTTCTTAGATACAGATCTGATTTTTCTTTAATATATGCAGATTTTGAAATAAAGAAAAAGATTAAACACAGTGGTCATCAAATAGCCCATGACCCATAACCCGACCTAGAAAACCGACGGCCAACCGGGCTAATGGTTGGACCGGCCTGTTGTTATTGAGGCCTATGGGTAGCCCACTAGCCCAGTGGGTTGGGCCGTGGGTATTTTTTATGCCCATGGGTACCAGGTGGGCTAGCCTAGTACCTTAACCCGTTGCCCAGCCTGTTTTCCTAACCCGTTGGCCCAGCCCAATAACTCATAATTCATAACAAAAATATATAGGAAGTGTGTGAAGGATTGATCTTGAGATGTTATAGAGTAATTTCTTAAGAGAACTCCCTCAACCACTAAGATACTCAAAGTAATTGTGCTAAACTTAGTTTACAAAATATATATTTTTCTAGTAGTCTAGCAAATTTGAATTAACCATTTGACATTTTTTTTATTAAAGATAAAAATAAAAACACTATTTAAAGCCTTAATAAAAAAAATTAAATAGGTTTCCATCAACAAAACAAAAAATTAAATAGATTTGATTGTAAAAAAAATTGTAATTAAGTATTAAATTCTTTAATTCTTTCCTTTAGAAAAATAGATTGATTATTCCCTTATAAAAAATTGATTCTTTCCTTATAAAAATAATAAAATAATATGCTAACACAAGCCCATGGGTAGCCCATTAGGCCTAACTCGATAGCCCAGCTCGCTAAAGACAAAATGGGAATTGCCCATGGGCAGGGTCATAGGCTGAGGTTTTCTCTTTCGACCCAGCCCGACCGAGCTCGTTAACTAGTTAATAGCCCATTATGCCCATGGGCCAAGTAAAAATGGGCCGGGCCGGCCCATTGATGACCCTTAAATTTAAACATGATTGTGTTTGGGCTTGTTTGATTTAATTCATGTTGCACAAATTGAAATTATGAGTGAAACTCTCTTCTTAAAAAAAAAAAAAAAAATCCTTTTCACTTTTTAAAACATATACAAAACAAATCTGATTGTTCTGTTATCAAAAACCTTTTTTTTTTTTTTTTTTTTTGTTATGTACAAAACAAATCTGATTTCTTTTATAAAAAAAAAAAAAAACCATTTTTTTAATTCTTAAAAACAGATTTGATTTTTTTTTTTTTTTTTTTTTTTTTTTTTTTTTTACAAATTCAAAATCAATTTCTTTTAATCATCAAAACAAATCTGAATTTTATCTCCAAAGACAGGTCTGGTATTTTGACAAATTAGATTTGGTATTTTGACAAATCAAAATCTATATTTTTTTTATCACCAAAACAGATTTGATTATTTTCAAAAGAAGAGACTTCATTCATAAATAAATTTGTGTGATTTAATTTTTATTTCATATGTTCAACATATCATTCATGACATGCATAAAAAGGTATATTGGTCACAAAAGTCTAGAAGACCATACTTTATCTGGGCGGAATGGGTGCCTAACACCTTCCCATTTCGTAACCTAGCCTCCGGATTTAGGTCTTTGGATAAGTAGATCTAGCATTGTCTTTATTTTATTTTGGGTAGAATGTAACTAGGACAAAAAGCCATGTAATTATTTGGTCGTTTGTAACTAGGACCCAAAGCCATGTAATTTTTCAAATATTCAAATATGTAATTTTTTATTCAATCAATGAGGAGAACAATTCAGTCATGTATTTATTTTTTCTTATTTTTTTGTATAAAAAGTAAGTGGCGACCCCATACCACTTTCCCAAAAAGAGAGGTTCCCTAAAAAGGTACCCAAAAATCTCTTTTTTGAGGGGCACTTTCGAGGTCTCTCACAGTGGCAGCTTCATTGGGGATATCGAGGGCTAAGCTTTGTATTAGACTTAAGTGACCAAATATGTACCCTTGTTTTGCATGGTCTTGCATGATATAGTTGTTTGTTTGTTTATTTATGTTTGATGGGATGTTGTATGATATCTTGGTGAATGGAATTTGTTGTTTGTGATAGGCCAAGAAAGTATTGACCCATTGTGATGAATTAATTGATTAATTAGCCAAGTTTATTAATTAATCAAATTAACATGCAAAATGCATGGCAGCACAAAAAAAACACCAATAAACTAAAGTGCAGTAGAAATTAAATTGACACGGTGATTTGTTTACGAATGGGGAAAACTTACATGGCAAAAACCCCACCGGGTGATTTTAAGGTCACCACTCTCGAGAATCCACTATTATCAAAACAAGCGGTTACAAGTAAAGGAATCCCAGTACCTTATACCAACCTAAAGTTGAACCCTTACCCCAATACCCAATTGGACTTGTTCTGTAGTGACAATCTCTCCTTTCAATGCACGGCTCCCAGTACGTGACTAACCAATAGATGCGTATATCCCAGTACATGACTTAATCACCAACTTGAGAAGAATGTTGGCTGCAAAGTTCTTCAGTTCATCCAGACGATGAAGATCTAGAAGCTCCTTGGTCACAAAACTCTATGGTGTACAAACACAGCAGCTTCTTCAAGAGAAAGATGAACTAGGGCAAATTCTGTCTCTGATCACAATTTGCATGAACAAGACTTTGCTTCACACTTGTGCAATTTTACGTAACCTTTGATGGACCTTAAAATAATTCTTATATATGTTTAGGGTTGTGAGAAAAAAAAGCCTAAACACATTTTTATGGATTGGATGAAAAACAGCTCTGAAAAACTGAGCTTCATAAATTTCGATAGATGGCCATCTATTTAGTTAGTTATCAAGCCATGGGCTTCAGCAGCTTTTAAATCTCGATAGATACTAGCTATCGAGCTTTAAAATCCAGCACTTTCTCACTTGATTTTTGGTAGACTTGCATGGCTTTAACACTTGAACTTGAACTTGAAACCTTGTTCCTTGAAGTATTAAACACATCCTAGATCTACCCAATTACAAGTAAAGTGTGTTTTGTCAAAGGATTAGCCAATTACATAAAATGTTGATATATGTTCCTAACATTGAATCACATATGTCCTAACAGTTTGTATTGTTTGTTAAGATCTTTCCCTAGTTGTCATAGTGTGTGCCATCCAAACAACAATGTATGCACCCATTTTTAACAATTTTGTGGTGGTAGTAACCATGGATCACTGGTCTTCATTAGATTCAGGTACCCAGTGGCGAACTCACCAACTTATAGCTCAAAGTCACTAGATCATTTCCTGTTAACTATAAAGGACAAATCATGCCGTTCGGACCAACGCAATGTTCATTACATTACAAGTTGGGAGGTGTAACGTCCTAACTATGGGAAACAATGAAATACAAACCCATTTACAACATAATGACTTAGAATCTATCCTTAGGTCGGTCTCGGTTGAAATTGCGTTGCATGTTGTGTGTGTGTTTGTTTTTAGACCCCTTAAAATACAACCAGATTAATCTAGTTAATTAGCCAAGTGATTACTTAGTCAAATTATCAAATCTAGGTCAACACAAATATATCATATCATTGACAAGTGCAGAAAATAAAGAACACAACGTTATGATAACCCAGGAAAACCAAACCGGTAAAAAACCTGTGGAGGGTTTAACTTGGCTATCCTCAAGGTAAACCGAATCCATTATGAAAGAATTGAAGTTTACACAATAGCGACTTAGACCACTAACATCCTATTGCTACCTCGAGTAGGAAACTTACTACCACGACCACGTGATAGCTTCGAGTCCACGGACTACTTCTTTCTTAGATTCCCAACAAGTACAAGCACTCCCGCTTGTGTATCTTTAAGCTCTTGATTCTGCAACTGAATTGATCACCAAACTCTCGACATCAATCTTGAGATTGGAAACCCTAAGTGTATGTGAAGGCAAACACCTTTAGATCTCACAAAAGATTCACACGTACAGCATAAAGAGCAACCATAAAACGTGGCTAGGGTTTTCCCTTTTATACTTAAGACAAAATATAAAACCCTACACGTCAAATGGGCTTGGGCTGAGTTGGAAATTCTATAGAAAAAACAATCTGCACGAATTTCTATCGATCAAGTCTAATTCTCGATTGATCGAGCCAGACAGATTTACACAGTAAATCCTGCAGTAACTCGATTCCAACTTTACATAAAAACACATATTTTGAGCAAGTCTAAACAAGACTGAAACGTTTTGATCATGGTTTGCCAACATTACAAAATGAAGTTCTAATACATTAGTTCCTAATTCCTTAGAACCTAACAAACTCCCCATTTGGCAATCCGTGACAAAACACAAACTAAACAAAGTGCTCAAAGTTACATAAAAATGGCCCATTACAAAAATATTGCCCAACACAACAAATTCAACCTAACTACCATCTATCAGTTGCAAGTGTAGACAGCAACACGACTGAATCAACCTATATATTCCTAAAACACTCAACAAACCCATAAAGACATGTGTGGAAAATACAAGTAACACAAAATAAATTCTTGATTTCACATAACACAAAATAAAGACATATATCATGAATAACCTCATAAATATAAATCAATAAACAATGTGAAACAAGAAACATATATCATCAATGTATCTCCCCCTATCATGGAAAACCCAATCAAAAACACAAAATACATCATGAGCCAAAAATGTAAATACAGAATGAAGCACCTAGATACAATCTAAAAGCTCCACAGCTCTAAAATATCAAAAATCTCCCCCTAACAACAAAATAAATCTCCCTTACAAATATACTCCCCCCTTTTGTGACGAATTGCCAAAGGGCATTCACTCATCACCAAAAGGAGGTGGCGGAGGTGATTGTCTAAAATGCTCTAAATCTATTTGTAAGGCATGAAGCTCATTAAGCATGTCCACCAAAAGCTGACCATGAGCCGCCTGAACGGTCATGACAGTTTCTAACATACGTCGAATGTCTGAATCATCCGAGGTAGAAGGTGGAGGAACAGTAGCAGCAGTAGTAGTAGGATCGACAGACTCCTCAACAGTAGTATCACCTGTAGAAGAGGGAGGAGGAGGTGCAACACCAGAAGACTCAACCCTAGGGCATTTAGAGCTTACTCTCATTTGAGCAGCCCTCTACCTAAGAAAGGTGGCACCTATAGGAGCGATAATATGAACAGGCTCAGATGCCAGAAACTCATCTAAACCTAGATGTAACAAAATCCGGTGAATAAAAACAGGGAAGAAAAGAGCATGAGCAGTAGAATTACTCCTATGAACCTCAATCAAAGAATGAATGAAAAGATGAGGAAAGCTCATAGGAGCATTAGAGACAAGGGCATACAAAAACGCACAACGCTCGATAGGGATGGTGTGCAAATGAGAGATAGGCCAAATGGAAGGCAAGAAATCTGGAAAAAGAGATAATGAGTCTCGGTCAACTCATGGGAGGTGATCCGAGGATCAAAACCCCACTAGATAAAAGTACCAATAATAAATGACATAATGTCATCAAGGAGACTCATCGTACGGATAAACAGGATGCTGGACCAATGGCACCCCAAGAGCAGCAGCCACTACTGAAGGAGTAATGGTGTACTCATCACCCCGTATCCAACTTCTCACAAGAGTGTTGGAATCATAGGAGTGGATTGAGAGGTTTGAGTTGAACTCTCTGATCAAGGTAGCCGGAGGAGGTTGATCAACATCCAGAAAAGGCAACCAGCCCCTACGGGCAAAGTTTCTCCTAATCTCACCATCTAGCTCGTCTAACAAAACCTTTCCCTCATCCAAATGTTCCTACGAAGGTTCAGCTTCTCATATGCTTCCTGATTTTTCTCACTTAGGAACCTTTCACTATCAAAGGTGGGGGAAGAAGAAAAGGTGGAGGTCCTTTGGGCTCTAGTCTTCCTAACCATGATGCTAAGGATCAAAAGGACAGACACAACAAAGATAGAAAAAAAACAAAAAAACCTAGGGTAGATAGCAAGTTAGCACAGAAATATATAGAAATAACAGTTCTATATGATGCATGAACATTATCAACACATGATGCATGAACTAATGCAGTGAGAATAGGTTCAATTGCACTTTAAAATCACAAAATTGGCTTAAGCATAGAGTTTAAATAAAAAAATCTCAAATTTGAAAACCCACTTTCAAAAATCCAACAAATTGACCAAATTGATCATTACAGAAGAGAGATAACATAAAATAATGATCAAAGCAATCAATCTAACAAGCCAATTTCATCAAATTAAGCTCAATTGAACAAAATCCCAAATCGGGTAGATTCAAGCCCTAGAAAAACAAAATTTTCCAAAATCATCAAATTGATCAAATTAAACACCAAGGAATAGTTTAATAACATCCCATAACAAAAACCCATTGATCAATTTTGAAAGAATTGATTGAAATCAACAAAAATCCCAAATTTTCATAGGTTCAACATTCTCCCTAAAATGCATGAAAAAATGCATGAAACATGTAAATAAATGAAAAAGGAGGGGCAAAAAGTTCTCATCGGCCTTAAAGGACAAAAACCCTTGAAGAAATTTTAGGGAAAATGTCAAAAACAGTGATTTGAAGCCTTGACCGATCGAAGAGAGAGAGAAAAGTGTTTTGAAAAAGTTTGAAAGTGATTGAACATGTGAAAACTCAAAGTTTTTAAAAAAACTCTCTAAGTGATTTTCGGTTGATCGAAAATTAGATTCTATCGATCGAAAATGCCTTCGATTGATCTAAAAGCAATCGAGCAGCGATCGAAACGGTTAGATTCAAACCAAAATTTTAATCGCATTTTCGATCGGTCAAGAAACAGATTCGATCGATCGAAAATATGGAAAACACAATTCTTTGAAAAACAGAGAAATTTTATGCAGAAACTTCTCAAAGCATAGTATTTTATGAATAAAATGTATGAGTATGAGATGAAATGCTCTTCAAAAACACTTGTTTTGAATCCAGATTTCTCAAAAAAAGATTTTCAATCAATTATACTTAAATTCTCAAACTTCAAACATATTTTGCATTTCAATCAAGAAATTTTCAATCTTGGATGGCCAAAACAAAATCACACACAATAACATGTACTAAGTTTAGTAAAGAGTAACATGTGTAGTGTGTGCAACTGGCAAAAGCTTGAGATACATGTGAGGTGATATGTGAATAGTAATTAAGCACACTTTCTACAAAATTCATCACATAAATTTGAAAGAGACTATCACTTAAAGAGTTACATCATATAACTCTTACATCTCTTAGAATAAAAGCTTGCAATCATGTAAGTTTCTTGATTTGCCTCATAATATACACACCAATTTTATTTGATCAGAAACTTATTAAGATAGCCAAGATAATGTACACACCAATTTTAGCATTTAAACCGAGGCTACACCTTATGTTCTTTTTGTGTATGTGCTACACTTTCTCGAGCACAATATCTTACAATATGCACTAAGGTGTTCATTATTGGCTAGTAAACAATGGTGAGATGGTTATTTATGCCTTTCTCAATAAGTTCAAGTCTATCAATCAAAAACATGTGACTTCAAGATTAAGATCATGTGATCAAAAACTATAAACATTTTCCCACACAACATGCACTACAAAGCTCAAACTAGTAAAGTGCAGTAAATAAGCTCATCCAAGCTAAACAAGATACAAATACATTTGCAAAACACATTTTGCAAAACACATTTTGCTTCCCTTTTCCTTCCTTCCTTTTTCTTTCTTTCTTTCTTTCTTTTTTTTTGGAAAAGAAATAACAAAAACAACCTAGAATGAAATGCATGAATGTTATGCAATGCAAATCCTAGAAAAGCAAAGAAAACAAAAGCAACACAAATGAATGGTCACAAAGAGTAGAGTGATGAAGTACAAGGACCATGTCAGAAAGACTCAATTAGATTGAGCCTTTTGCATCCAAAACTTTTTGGATGCAACTCGAGCATTGGAGTTCTTATTCACACTTGAATGATTACCAACTCTAGGATTGGAATAAAGGTTTAGAGTCTTTACCAATTCACCAATAAGTACCATAGGATCTGGTGCTTGAGGCACAGGTACTTTTGGCTTGTTTGCTCACTTAGCCGCTTGTAACTTGAAACAGTTTGGACGAATGTGTCCAGACTTTCCACAAAAATGACAAACCCATGCAGGCTTATTATGCAACTTGCCCTTAGGAGGGTTAGGAGTCTTAGGTTTAAATTCTTGAAGATCAACCCTAATTTTCTTAGGAAGTGTAACTTCAGCAGGTTTGAGAATCTCACCCACAGGGGGCTCAAAAGAAGGAACAAAATTTGTGGAGTTGGTTTTAGGCACAGAGATGCTATCTACAAAACCTAAGCCAGTTTTGTTAGAAGGAGACTTTTGAACACTCAGCATGTGATCAAGTTTGGAGCTATTAGTTTGTTCTCTAGCAACAGATAATTCAAGTTCCAAATTCTTAACTTTATCAAGCAAAAGCATGTTCTTAGTCTTCACATTCTTCAACAATTCATTAGCATCAAACAATTTCACAAGCAAATTTTTCTTATCAAATTCAAGAGATGCAATTTTCTTTAAGTCTAGATCAACACTCATAGCATCCTTTATAGCAACTTTGCAAAGTTTATTATTGGCTTCTTGTAAATCAGCATCCTTAGAGAGTTCCCCATCAGAAGGGTTCTCTTCAACAGCAACACTTTCATCAACTACAGCAGTAGCAGTAAAAGCAATGAAGTTTCCATCCTCATTACTACCGGACTCATTATGAAAAAACTTCATCATCACTGAGGGTTACAGCCATAGCCTTACCCTTAGACCTCAAGAATGTTAGACATTCAGATTTCACATGACCATACCCTTGACATCCAAAACATTGTTGACCCATAGAATTATTAGAAGGTTGACCTACTTTCTCTTTAGGTTTTTCAGTGTTGTTCACCTTAGTGGGATCATTCCTCCTAAAATTTCTAGGTTCAGCATTGTTTTTACTACCTCTTGTCCTTCTGGCAAGATAGGCAATCTCTGTAGCAGAGAGCTCATCATCAAATCTGATAGGCCACAAACTGAATGACCCCTTGTGATAGAAATTAATTAATTAATTAGCCAAGTTATTAATTAATCAATTTATCATGCAAATGCGTGGTAGCACAAACAAACCACCAATAAACTAATTATGCAGCGGAAAATAAATAACATGGTGATTTGTTTACGAATGGGGAAAACCTAACGGCAAATACCCCACCGGGTGATTTTTAGGTCACCACTCCCAAAACTCCACTATTATCACAACAAGCGGTTACAAGTAAAGGAATCCTAAGTACCTTGCCAACCTACAGTTGAACCCTTACCCCAATACCCGATTGGACTTGTTCTGTAGTGACAATTCCCTTTTCTGATGCACGACTCCCAAGTACGTGACTAACCAATTGCGCGGATCCCAGTACGCGACTTCAATCACCAACTATGAAGATTATTGGCTACAAAGTTCTTTAGTTCATCCACACGATGAAGATCAAGAAGATACTTGGTCATAAAACCCTACGGTGCACATACACAGCAACTTCTTCAAGAGAAAGAGATGAACTAGGGCAAGAACTTCGTCTCCGGTCACAATTTGCTTGAACAAAGTTTGCTCAAAGATTGTGCAACTTGTGAACTGTTTGACGGCCCTTAGAACAATCCTTTTATATGTCTAGGGTTAGGAGAAAAGAAAGCCCGAAGACAAATTCACGGATCCCAAGAAAATCAGACTTGAATTTTGAAAATCTTAAACCTCGACAGATAGAAGGTGTCGAGAAGCTATCAAGCAGGTGTCAAGCACACCGAACTTAGAACAGCTTTCTTAAGCTCGATAGATACAACTGTCGAGCTTTAATGATTTTGCACTATCTACTTGTTTTCTTGGACAGACTTGAAGGCTTCAACACTTGATCTTGAAACATGGTTTCTTGAAGTATTTAAACACATCCTAAATCTACCCAAATACAAGTAAAGTGCATTTTGTCAAAGGATAAGCCAATCACATAAAATCATGACATGTGTTCTTAACATTGTGAGACACACATGTCCTAACAATCTCCCCCTTTGGCAATCCGTGACAAAACCACAACAAACAAATGAACATATGAGAAAAGTCATAAATCACTCAACTCATATTCACTTGTTAAATACTATAAAATCTATCCTAACACAAACTCTTGAAAAACTTTGCAAGAAGAGAGTTTATGGCAAGTAGACTTTGACAACTTGTATTTCTGAAACACTTTAAAACAAAACTCATCAAGGCATCTTTGTGTGAAACAAAAATAATAGATTGCTTACAAATAATAAGAAACATGTGTATTAAGGAAGAAAAGAAACAACACATGAAGGGGTAGGTGAAAGAAAAACATACATCAACATAAATAAAGAGATAAGTACAATGTATGTCTATAAATGGTCACAAGACCTCATGTACAAGAGTAATGTATCTAAAAGGAAGAAAAGAAAAGATACATACTGTCCTCACTACATCCCTCAAAAATGTATCAACACTCCCCTTAATAAGAAAAGTCCTATACTAACTCTCCCCCTAAGATAGACTACTCTCATATCCAAACCTACTCCCCTTTTTTGTCACGAGTGACAAAGGGCAAGAGTGTCAAGTAGACATCTCATCGGTAGAGCTAGCTTCTCCATTAGCATCATCCGAAGCATCATCGTCATCACCATCATCATCATCCTCATCCTCAGAATCAGAAGCCACGGTAGAAGGTGGTGAAGGAGTAGCCTCATGAGCAAAACCACCCATGGACGCCTATCGCCATGCAATACGACTGACACGAACGTTCACCTGATACAACTCCGTAGAGAGTGTATCTAGGCAAGCATCCATGCGCTGCAGCTGCGTCATGATGTCTCCTAAAGTCACATCGCCTGAAGAAGACGGAGGAGCGGATGTGGATGGAACAGAATGGGATGGAGCTGAACAGGAGGGAGGAGCTACTGGATCCGACTGTCGCGACCGAAGCTGAGCCTCACTATGTTTAACGGTAGTGTAATCTATGGCACACATGTCGGTAAAATGGTCGAAAGAGGGAAAAGGAACGGAAAAATGGTGTAAGATCCTCGTGATAGCGGAAGGAAAGATAAGCTTATCACGGGACGTCGAATCTAGATGAACATCTATAATAGACAGAATGAAATGAGAAGGGAAATATATAGTAAGATGCTTAAGAAGAGATAGCAAAAATCGAGCACGAGACTTTGTAATAAAACAAAAGTCATTACCATGTTCATGAATCTAGGACCTTTAGCAAAAGGTCGACATGGTGTAAACAGACGCTTACCCCAAGCAGAAGGGCGCTTACAAAAAGCAGACATGAGCTCATCCCTGGACACAGTCCTCAGACGCTCACAACCAGGATAGTCAGGAAACTCTATCCTAGGTACCCGAAGCACATCCGCAACAAGTTGCGGTGTGATAGGAATGCGCGTACCTCGAACGCGAGTGAAGAAAAGAGGTACTAAACGATCAATCCCGTGCATGTTGGAGTAAAACTTCTAGATAAGCACGAGAGGACAGGTGACCGGGACGTCACACAGTGACTCCCATCCCCTATTGTGGATGACAGAGGGAAGGTCGGTGTCGGCAAAGTCCGACAGAATGACTTGGCATTCCGAATGAATGCCTCGTCTAGAAAAGTTCTCCGAGAATGCCTTAAAGGCATCATCATCACGGAACCGAATATGAGTTAGTGTCTGATCAGAGGACGAAGAAGCATCGGAATGAAGAGGGTTCCGGGCTGGAGTGGATTTAAGCTTAGGAGCCACAGACACGACTAACGTAAACAGAAAGAGAGAGAGGAACAGAAAAAGACAATCAAAAAAGTCCCAAGCAATGACAAATATATCAAGTATATTGAAAAGAGAGTACGTATGCGTGGGAAATTCATGAACATGTGACATGCAAAAGAAATTGCATCATGGGCTCAGCCCAATCCAAACCTATCAGCACACAAACAGATAACACACATCTAAATGCATGACAATACCATTATAATGCTAATGTGATGCAATGTATGAGGTTTTAAACTCATTTAAGCGAAAACCCATCCCAAAATTTCAATAAAAACTCATCAATTTTGAAAAACCCCAAAATTTTTCAAAAACCCCAAAACCTAGGTTTCAAAACATGAAATGCATGAATGTGAGAGAATTAGAAGCTTACCAAGTGAAGAAAATCTTGAAAAATCTTGAAGAAACCTTGAGGAACAGTTAAGGGAGTGAGATGAGAGAGTTTTGGAGAGAAATGAAAGAAGTATCGAGAGAGATATCGAATGAAATGATTTCCGGATCGCACAAGGAGTTTAAATAGTGCTAGCAGTAAATCTCGACACATGTAGGTATCGAGAGGTATCGAGGTATCTGTCGAGGTGGTGTTGAGGAACAACTCAACAAAACCAAGAATAGAATCTCGATCGATCCACCAAGTATCGAGTAGCTATCGAGGATGCAGACCCATTCTCGATCAATGCACCAGGTGTCGAGGTGCAGGCGAGATTGCAATAAGAAAAAGCTTAGGAAGCTCGACAGATAGTTAGCTATCGAGGAGGTATCGAGGAAGTGTCGAGCCAACTTTTTTTTTTTTTTTTTAAGTTTTTCGAGATGTGAAAAACACAGACATGAATGCAATCCAACATGCAACTCAACCAATGATCCAATCAACATATTAAGCTCTCAAAATCATCTCTCAATAAAAATATTAAGCACATAGATCTTCAAAAACACACACACACGCACATGAATGACCCCTTGTGATAGAAATTAATTAATTAATTAGCTAAGTTATTAATTAATCAATTTATCATGCAAATGCGTGGTAGCACAAACAAATCACCAATAAACTAATTATGCAGCGGAAAATAAATAACTCGGTGATTTGTTTATGAATGGGAAAAACCTAACGGCAAAAAGCCCACCGGGTGATTTTTAGGTCACCACTCTCGAAACTCCACTATTATCATAACAAGCGGTTACAAGTAAAGAAATCCTAAGTACCTTACCAACCTACAATTGAACTTTTACCCCAATACCCAATTGGACTTGTTCTGTAGTGATAGTTCCCCTTTCTGATGCACGACTCCCAAGTACGTGACTAACCAATTGTGCGGATCCCAGTACGCGACTTCAATCACCAACTATGAAGGTTGTTGGTTACAAAGTTCTTCAGTTCATCCACACAATGAAGATCAAGAAGATGCTTGGTCACAAAACCCTACGGTGCACATACACAGCAAATTCTTCAAGAGAAAGAGATGAACTAGGGCAAGAACTTCGTCTCCGGTCACAATTTGCTTGAACAGAGTTTGCTCAAAGCTTGTGCAATTTGTGAACTGTTTGACAGCCCTTAAAAAAATCCTTTTATATGTCTAGGGTTAGGAGAAAAGAAAGCCCAAAGACAAATTCATGGATCCCAAGAAAATCAGACTTGAATTCTGAAAATATTAAACCTCGACAGATAGAAGGTGTCGAGAAGCTGTCGAGCAGGTGTCGAGCACACCGAACTTAGAACAGTTTTCTTAAACTCGATAGATACAGCTGTCGAGCCAGCTGTCGAGTTTTAATGATTTTGCACTATCAACTTGTTTTCTTGGATAGACTTGAAGGCTTCAACAGTTGATCTTGAAACATGGTTTCTTGAAGTATTTAAACACATCCTAAATCTATCCAAATACAAGTAAAGTGCGTTTTGTTAAAGGATAAGCCAATTACATAAAATCATGACATATGTTCTTAACATTGTGAGACACATATGTCCTAACAAAATCCATTCACTTCAACATCATCAATAGACTTAAGAGCCATTGATTTGGATTTGCTAGTCTTAGGTTGGTCCAACTTATAGGACTGAAGAGATCCTACAAGTTCATCAATAGGGATGGAGTCCACATCCTTGTTTTCAGTGTTGACAGTCACTTTGGGTCTAAAATCCTTAGTTAAAGATCTAAGAATCTTCCTAACAATCTTAAGTTGATCAAAGATTTCACCCAGATTATATGCAAAATTAACAATATCATTAAGCTTAGCATAGAATTCATTAAAAGATTCATCATCAGACATCCTAATGCTTTCAAATCTAGTAGTTAATTGCTGCAACTTATTGATTTTAACTGCCTTTGTGCCTTCATGCACCATTTGGAGGATATTCCAAGCAGTATGAGCAATCTCAATATTAGGGATTCTCTTAAATTCCTCCATAGAAACAGCATTAAAGATAGCATTCATAGCTTTGCCATTAAAAGTGGCTGCTTCTTTTTGAGAAGTTTGCCACTCATTAACAGGAGTAGTGGGCTTCTCCTATTCGTATTCAACGGAGTTCCAGACTCTCTCATCGATTGATTTCAGGAATGCTTTCATCCTTACTTTCCAATAAGCATAATTATTTCCATCAACGTAAGGTGGAATGACAAGAGAGTGTCCATGTTCCATGACAACAGGGGTCAAGGATTAGCTCCAAGATCAAAGGATCTTCAACAAAAGAGCTAACCCACTCTGATACCACTTGTTTGGTTTTAGACCCCTTAAAATACAACTAGATTAACCTAGTTAATTAGCCAATTGATTACTTAGTCAAATTATCAAATCTAAGTTAACACAAATATATCATATCATTTACAAATGCAAAAAATAAAGAACACAACGATAAGATAACCCAGGAAAACCAAACCGGTAAAAAACCTGGGGAGGATTTAACCTTGCTATCCTCAAGGTAAACCGAATCCACTATGAAATAATTGAAGTTTACACAATAGCGACTTAGACCACTAACATCCTATTGCTACCTCAAGTAGGAAACTTACTACCACGACCACGTGACAGCTTTGAGTCCAAGGACTACTTCTTTCTTAGATTCCCAACAAGTACAAGCACTCCCGTTTGTGTATCTTTAAGCTCTTGAATCTGCAACTGAATTGATCACCAAACTCTCGACATCAATCTTGAGATTGGAAAACCTAAGTGTATTCAAAGGCAAACACCTCTAGATCTCACAAAAGATTCATACACACAGCATAAAGTGCAACCAGAAAACGTGGCTAGGGTTTTCCCTTTTATACTTAAGACAAAACATAAAACCCTACACGTCAAACGGGCTTGGGCTGAGTTGGAAATTCTGCAGAAAAAACAATCTGCACGACTTTGATCGATCGAGTCTAATTCTCGATCGATTGAGCTTAGCAGATTTACACAGTAAATCATGCAGTAACTTGATTCCAACTTTACATAAAAACACATACTTTGAGCAAGTTTAAACAAGACTAAAATGTTTTGATCATGGTTTGCCAACATTACAAAATGAAGTTCTAATACATTAGTTCCTAATTCCTTAGAACCTAATAGTGTGTGTTTGTTTTGGTTGATTGATGGATGTGGATGGGCTCTTAGCTTTGATTAACTCGACCAAACCTATCATTAGGGGAGAATTTGGTCAAGATCTGAAGGAAGACTACAAAAAGAACCTAAGCTCGACACTTAAGCCAGTATTTCCAGTTCCAAGCCTGTCACTCCTATCACAATACTGAAGCCTTCGAGCATAGAAGAAACTCCGCTGCTGCAACATCACAACCCTATCTTCGACCTCCAAGACAGTTCAAGCCATGAGAAGCCTGAAGCTCCTAGTACTATGGCAGAAGAGGGGGAACACCCAAACACAGAAGAACCCATGAAAACCCAAGAGCTACTCAACATTATGGTAGCTAGTCAAATTCAGCTGAGGGAAGACATGAATCGTATGATGCAACAATTTCAGAATTTGAAGAATAATCAACAGGGGACAAGATTGATCATGATCCACCAACTGAAGATAGTGAGAAGAAGATCAATGAGAGGATGAATAAAATGGAGGAGATGATTAGAACTTTTGGACTATGATACCCTCTCACTTTTCCCTAACGCAAGGCTGCCAACCTTGACAAGTTTGATGGGATTGGCTACCCAAAGTCCTATCTGAAGATGTATATGAGGGCTATGTAGCCCTTTGGCGCGACCGAGGAAGTACTTGCTCAAATGTTCCAAAACACACTGACCAGAGTCGCTTTTTGGTGTTTCCTTAACTTGGATGACACAAGAGCAAGAAGTTGGAATGAGATTTTCCGAGAGTTTCACAAGCAATACGAATACAATATGGAAGTGGACATCACAAGAAGAGACCTTGAGACTACCTAGCAAGAGCCGAAAGAATCCTTCTCTACTTTCATTACCAAGTGGATAGCCAAGGCCGCACAGATGATGAGTAGGCCGAGTGAGGAAGAACAGTCAGCCATGGTTGTAAAGAATTTATTACTTGTATACCACAAGTATTTGTTTGCACAATATTTCCCAATTTTAAAGCTTTAATTGTTGCCAAAACCCAAATTGAGGATGCTATAAACAATGGAACTATAAAGACTGATGACCCACCAAGGTTTAAAAAGAATGTAGTAGCTAATTCTAAGATTGCAGAAATTTCCAACATCCACAAAAATGATCCTTATCAATTGATTGCACCTATTGCACTTGTGCAAGTATCACAAGAGCCTAGGCCTAAAATAGAATTTCATGAGTTATACATGCCCATGAGACAAGTGTATGACAAGCTAAAAGCAAAGGGTTACTAAAACCCTTAGACTCAAGACCAATTCCAAACCCCTTGCCCTCAAGGTTTAAAGTGAATAAAAGATGTGCTTACCACCAAGGCCCTGGTTATGAAATTGACCGTTGTTTCACCCTTCGTCATGCAATCCATGACCTAATAGACAGCAAGGTGATTACACTGCCTACAAGGCCTAGCATCACTAACAATCCCTTGCCCAATCACAATTTTGGGAAAGGACCAAGGATTAATTGCTTGATGACCGAAGAAGAAAATAAGGAAGACCCATCTAACTTGATCTATGACCTACCCGAATGCTTCATGATGACATATGATGAATTAATGGATAGGACATCTACCACTACCACAGGATATGACATATGGAATGAAATACCAGAACCCGAAATAGGGGGAGGCACTTCAAACCCCAAGAAAATAACTAAACATCCACAAATGGGGGGAGACACTTCAAACCCCAAGGGGACAATCAAATATCCACAAATGGGGGGAGACACTTCAAACCACAAGACACTGACCCTAGTAATCCAACTAAAATTGCCCACATCATAAGGGTGGGAGACACTTCAAACCCCCACATTTAGAGATCGACAACCCAGTGGAAGCCCTGAATAGATCTACCCAATGGACACCACTCGAAGAAGATGAAGTTCTCAAGCAACTACAAAAGACACAAGCCAACATATCCTTATGGGGTTTACTCATGGCCTCATACAAACACTGACAAAACTTAGTAGACCTGCTCAACCAAATCCAAGTCCCTACAACCACAACCTCCCAGGATCTGAATGCTATGATTGGGTCCATCAATAAGGAACTCACCATATCCTATTCTGACAAGGATCTGACCAAGAAGGGGAAGCACCACAACAACCCGTTGCATATCACTGTAGATGCCATGGGGAAGAGGATAACGATGGTTTTGGTAGACGATGGAAGTGCTTTGAATGTATGTCCTTTGAAGACTGCAAGCTACCTGGGCCTGAGCATTGATAACTTTGTGCTTACTAATCAACATGTGAAAGCATATGACAACAGTAGAAGAGAGGTTTTGGGAACCATAACATTGGAGCTTACCATAGGACCAATGGTCAAGAAGGTGGACTTTTAGGTCCTTAATATAGCCTCATGCGTTAATATTCTCCTTGGGCGACCATGGATCCATGACACGAAGGCTGTACCTTCTTCTTTATATCAAAAGGTTCGATTTCCATATGAAGGAGCTATTGTGACCATCTATGGGGATACTTTAACCATGCCTAAGCCTGTTTTCGGTATTGATTATAAGAAAGAGCCATTGACCTTGGATGGCTTTGAGATTGAGAGACCTAGTTTTGAGAAGATCCTAATGGACTTTGCTCCTTATGGTAACAACAATGTGGTAGCAATGATGAGAAGAATGAACTACCTTTTGGGGATGAATTTGGGGAGAACTATGAAGAAGCCCACTGTTCAGGACCCGATGATTCGTACTGCTACACCTCCTTTCGGGCTATGCTATAAGCCCACTGATGATGATTTGCTGGAGATGGAAGTGAGAAAGATGGCTCGAGCCAAAGCAAAAGCGAAATGACTTCCTTGTCCTCTTGAAACTCTAAATCCCTACACTCCTACATTGAATGGGAAGTTTGTAAAAGCTGGTGAGAGTCAGCGATATTGGGGATTCGTTGAACCGAGATATGATCCTATGACAAAGGCAATGGTACTGGAATTCAAGATACTACTTGATTGCCACAACAAGGTTCTAGAATTGAAGAAAGAAGATACAACTTGGGTTCCTACAGATTGGGCTGATTACATGGATCCTGATGCCATGACTACACTTCTTGGAGATCCTATTTGCAACATAGAAGAAGCGGAATATTGGGAGGCTTGCCAACATGCATTGAAAAGCCCATATGAACTAAGAGCCAATGAGGAAGGCGGGGAAGGGGGAGCGGCCCCTAGTAATGATGAGGATGAAAGTGATGACAAGAGTGATAGTAGTAGTGACAGCAGCAGCAATAATGGTGGAGATGATGATGACAGCAGCACTGATAGTGATGACAACAGAAGCAGAAGCCCGTACAATGGTGATGATTGGGGTGAACCCCCTATTGATAAAGAAGATGAAGATGCAGACCTGTTTTATAAGGAATACGATAGTGACTTGGACTATTATGATGAAGACATTGAAGATGATGCCGAAGCTAATAGGTGGAGTGACACTGATAGTAACCAATACAGACTGATAAATGTGTTGGAAAATGCAAGAGAAGAGAATGCACAAGCCAATCAAATGTATCATGATGAATATCCCTATGGGCACCTTTCAAATTGGAGTGATATCACTAATGTTAGCTCAAGGTCTAGCCCTAGGTATGACAAGCATGGAAAAGAAGTTCCAAATTGGGGTCGTATTATGATTCAAAACCAAGTTCACCAGCCCCACATATTGAAGAGGAGGATGACAAAGACGCCAGGTTGGCCGCTCTAGACCAAAAGCTGCTGGTCCATAGTCTCAGAATCATGACACTTGAGAATGCCAAATGTAATGATGAGAGGAAAGAGCTAGAGCATCTCCCTCAACCTACCGACTTAGACAACAGAGGCAAGCATGACCTGTTTGATGAATGGATGGACAGCATAGAGTGCCTGGATACTTTTGTAACCGACAAGCCCACAGACATGGAGATTGAAGAAGAAGCTATAGATTATATTGACATAGATTCTGCAATACTGATGCTGAGGGAAGGAGGAGCTTACTGGGAGCCACTTGCCATTGTGGAAGCCAAGATCGAGTTGAAGAACTGGGCATGGGAGGGAGCCACCCCCCCATGGAGGACTCTGTGAGGAAGATCAAGATTGTCAAGGTAGTTACCTTTGCCAAGAGGGTCAAGATCGATGAGCCAGTTGCCCCTGCCAAGGACATTGTTTCTATTCCTATTGAGTTTAGTTCTACTAATATTATTGTTCTTGTTAAGTCTATTTGTGATAGCTTTCCAGTTAAGTTTGTTGAGTTTGTAGAGTTTGTTGAGAACTCTTTTCCTTTTAATATGATTTCTGATTCTGCTTATTTGCTGGCTTCAAATATTTTTATTTCTGAAATTGGTAAAGAAACTCTTAATAATAAGGAATTAAAACATGGATAACTGGAACCCCTAACAGAAGAAAACCAACCTTTAACCTGGGAACTGATGATGTGCCTAAAATGATCCGAGTGGGCAATACCTTGACCACTTCAGAGAAAGATGCATTAGTGGCACTGCTGACAAAGTTCAAAGAGGTCTTTGCCTGGTCATATGAAGACATGCCTGGGATTGATACTGATATAGTACAACTTTGCATTCTAATAGATCCAACCATGAAGCCAGTAAAGCAAAAGTTGAGAAGAATGAAGCCAAAATGGACTCTCAAGATCAAGGAATAAGTGGAGAAACAGTACAATGCAAGATTCCTAAGAGTGGTCAACTATCCAGAGTGGTTAGCTAATGTGGTTTCAGTATCGAAGAAGGATGGGAAGGTCAGAATGTGTGTAGATTTCCGAGATCTGAACAAGGCCAGACCAAAAGATGATTTTCCTTTGCCTCACATTGATGTCCTAGTTGACAACATAGCAGGGCATGCTTTGCTCTCATTTATGGATGGATTTTCAAGATACAACCAGATTAAGATAGCTCCAGAAGATATGGAGAAAACTTCCTTTATCACACCATGGGGGACATACTGCTACAAGATCATGCCATTTGACCTTAAAAATGCTGGTGCTATTTACCAATGTGCAACCACTACTTTGTTGCATGATTTGATCCACAAAGAAGTAAAAGTTTATGTTGATGACATGATAGTGAAGTCCAAAGACCATGAAGGGCATATACCAGCATTAAGAAAGTTCTTTGAGAGAATCTGGTTCTACAAGTTATGATTGAATCTAAAGAAATGTACTTTTGGAGTCACATCCGAAAAAGTATTAGGGTTTATGGTAAGCCAGAAGGAAATAGAAGTTGATCTTGAAAAAATCAAGGCAATTGTAGAGATGAAGCCTCAAAGAACTGAAAAGAAGATCCAAGGATTTCTGGGGAGGATACAGTACATCAACAAGTTCATAGCTTAACTAACCATGACATGTGAACCAATCTTTAGACTGCTAAAGAAAGAAGTCCCTATAGTATGGAATGAACAATGCCAAGAAATCTTTGAGAAGATCAAGAGTTATCTAATGAAACCACCAATACTTGTCCCAACGATACCCGAAAAGCCGTTGTTGTTGTATCTCACCACTACAGATACAGCAATGAGGCTCTACTTGCTCAATACCTAGAGGAGACTAGGAAGGAGAATGCAATTTACTACATCAACAAGAAGTTGTTGCCTTATGAAGAAAAGTACTCACCATTAGAGAAGACATGTGTAGCACTTGTATGAGCAACCCATAAACTCAGACACTATATGCTTGCCTACAAGGTTTTATTAATTGCAAGAAAGGATCATTTGAAGTACTTAATGGAAAAACCTGTGCAAAATGGGAAGACTGCTAAATGGGTTTTGCTTTTGTTAGAATTTGATATTAAATATGTGACTCAGAACTCTGTGAAAAGGAGAGAAATTGCCGATCACTTAGCCCATTGTTCACTAGAGGAAGCCGAAGAAATCCAAGGAGATTTTCTAGATGAAGATATCATGGGAATTGAGGTAGAATCATGGAAGATGTATTTTGATGGAGCAACAAATCAAAATGGAAGTGGAATCAGAGTTCTCTTAATTACTCCAAAAAGGGCACACATTCCATTTTCTAGCAGGCTCAACTTTCCTGCCACCAATAATGCTACAAAATATGAAGCTTGCATTATGGGTCTACAAGCAGCCTTAGGCATTGGAGAGAAGGAGTTAGAGGTATACTGAAACTGCCTCAAGAGTTTATCTACCTTGTAGAAAGTTGCCCTTTGCAACCCAACAAGGAAGATGTGATCTGATCCTGGAGACTGCAGTAAAGGGGGTGGGCACTTCCACCAATAACAGTCCCATTGAATTGAAGTACTGGATTTCTTGTCCAAGAACTTCATCTAGTCACTCTTAGTTTAGCACTCAGTTGTGATTACAGCCCTGCTAAGAAAATTGCTAGGCCCATAATTACCAGTTGTAGGCTTGGAAATCATGTCCAGTCACTCCATCAGCCATACCTACAAAGTCAAAGGACTCCCAAAGAAGCTTTTAGCTTCTCCACCATGGAATACAACATCCAATCCTAGAAGAGTTTCTACCAAGATCATAGAAACAGGATTATCACCATCCTTGATTTGAGTCACAACACTTATGGCTCGGGCATCCACAAAACCACATGTTCTAGAGTAAAGCAAAATATTTCCCACAATGCATAAGGCCAAACTGAAGTTTTTCTGCATATTGGCGGTCACACCATTGGTGCATTTGTCAATCAGCCGAGAAATAATTGCACGGAGATTCACCATATGACCTTCAATCATACTATCAGTAATGGAAGTAGGAAGACCGAGAGCATCAGACAAAGATTCTTTATGCCTGGGGTCAAAAGAACTAGAACAGGTTTTCTGCTTGGATCCTAGCCCAGGATAGCAAAAAATTCTTCAATTGTCGGATAGAGTTCAGCAGTGTTAAACCGAAATACATGATTTTCGGGATCCCAGAATTTCACAGCAGCACAAAAGGAAGTCCCACTTGATTTTGACGTTCCTTAGAGCCTTGATTCCCTCTAGTTTGAAGGCTGTAAAATTGGTTTTGGTACTGAAATCAAAGCTACGAACCCATCTGTTGATATCATGAATTGTTGAATGAGAAAAATTTTGAATGCTAGCCATGGATGACTTTTGCTAACCTTTATGCAGAGAATTGTCGCAGGAGAATTCATTTATATAAGCTACAACAGTTCCTAATTAGGTTTGAAATAGGTTTTTGGGAGTTTGTAGCTGACTAGGAGAGTGTTTCATGATCACAAACGAAGTAAATGTTTTTCAAAAAATGCAAAAACGTGAAACATGCATTGGAAAATTGTAAGGAATCGGCCCACCATGGTGTGAGCGTTGTGGCATGGCCAAGTGCCATTCGGCACTCCAAAAGTGCCTAATGGCACTCCTCATGTGCCAAGTGGCACGCAACCCCTCCATCGGGCACCCATGCAATTCAACGCAATTTCGCGTTCTTGGATAATTTTTTAAGATTGTTTGACACTCAAAAGGATTTTTTTTTTTTTTTTTGGTCAAACTGGGACATTCTGACATGTCTAACTCACTTGTTTTCAAAAATCATCACTTGCATCATTGTTTTCAAAAAATTGATCAAATCAAGTTTTTTTAAGACTCATGGATTTATGTTCCAAACTAGGGGCATTCGCCCATGTCTCATGCATCTTCAAAATAAAAATCGTCATTGAGATTTCCAAAAATCATGCATTCTTTTTAAACTAGGGACATTTGCCCATGGCTTATTTTTCTAAAAAAAAAAAAAGCACCATCATCATTTTTCTTAAGAAATTTTTTTTTTTTTTTGTCACCTAGATTTCCAAAAATCATGCATTCATTTTAAACTAGGGGCATTCGGCTCCACCTCATTCAATTGATTGCAGATTCTAACAGAGCTAATCATGATAAGTTTAAATTGATACTACAAGACCTCATCAGGAAAAATAAACATACAAATCATACATCATTGGGACTTTGAGTCCGCCTGCGTGAGGATCTCCTTGATCCACCTCTAGAGGAACCACCTTCAGTATTTCCTTCTTGACTTGAGAAAAAGCGAGGATTGTACTAACGATTTTCAAGTTCGAGACTCCTGATCCTTTCCTTTAAAGCTCTTCTGGTAGCATCAACAGTTTCCATTCTATGTGCCTGAAAAGTCAGCAGAATCAAGTGTTAATTCCACCATCAAGCAAATCTTAAACAAGAGATACTCAAAAAGTAACATGGCATACCCAATCCGAATTGTTGAGCACATATTGGGAAGATTAATTGCGAGCCAATGATTGCACGCCTCTAATCATCTGCATGTTTTCCTTCACAAGATCCACATTAACCTGATGCACAAATTTGCCAGATTAAGAGTCATCAGATTAAGAGCCACTCATCGAGTTAAGAAAAAATAAGGACAAAGAACTGAACATTCAAGAATATACCGGATCGGGCCAAGGAGCATTTGGTACGTGTTCTGGCCTAGTCAGAGGCATGGAGTTATAAGTTCCATTAGGATTCATCAAATCATACTACCATGCCGGAAAATGGGGATAAGTCTCTATGAAGGAACTAGGAGAACTACTAGCATGGTGAGGGGAGGGAATCTCTTCCTCTTCCTCTCCCCCTTTCTCTCCTTTTGAAGTAGGAGGCTGAAAATCCAACATACAAGTTTTGTTACCAAGTAGAGATATGGAAAAGGAATTTGCAGGATAAAGGTTTGACCTTAGAAGGGAAGAGAATTACCGTCCTGCCAACCAAGCAACCTTGTAGATGAATTTGAAGAATTCAGAATAAGTCCCCAATACTCCTGCAACCGTGTAGGCATCACAGGCCCGAGTAATCTCTTCAACAGTCAGAAGGTTAGCCAATCGGATAATAAGACAAGGGGGAGTTGGAATTGTGGTAGGAGGATACTCATGTTCAACTTGGGGCAACACCCTATCACTAGGATACCAATACCTTCCATGCCCACACTCAAACAATACTTGCCAGCCATTCAGTACTAGAGCCTGCTCACACTCAGCATACCCCTCACATCCAGCCCAAGGATTTAAATTCATCTGATAAACCACAAAAGAGCCCAAAATGAGAAACGACCAGCCAAGTGCCAAAGATTTAAAAGAAGAAGGGAGAAAGAAATCACATCATCGACGGTCAGATTGTCAATCACCAAGCGCCAAATTTCCAAAGAACGCCTAGAAGGTGTAGACAAATGATGTTTGGGCAACCAACAGAGAATCTAGGATAAATGCCAGTAACTTCCTCCCGGATTTCAGGACCAACCCCAAAATACTCATACATCCAGACTTGAAAAAATTCACAACACCATTACCACATAGCCAAAATAATTTTCCAAAACCTTCACATAGAAAAAAATTACAAACCTTACCTGCCATACAAATGGAGCCCCACCCAAGCTTGAAAGACTCCGCTTAGAGAGTTGGGTCATGAAATGCATCAGAGTAGCATAAGCCATGCCACCCCAGTCATAATTCTGAATTTGTTCAATTTTTCTCATGCTCCCCAAGTAGCGCAAATTCACAGTACTGCCTAAGTCTGGACGCAAGAAAGTCCTAATAAAAAGAAGCATGAACATGCAAGCACCCTTTGCTATAGTCTCACAATGGGGAATATTGTTACCTCTCATTCTAGAAGGCATTTGCCCTAGAAGTTTCTTAAGCTCGGATGAAGAAAAGGAATCATTGACAAGGATTCTTTCACCACCCAACCTCAGACCAGTGATAACAGAGAAGTCATAAGGTGTCAACATTACCTCCCCAATGCTTGGAAAGTGGAAACGTATATGTAGTGTCCCAGAAGCGCACTGCCAAGGTGAGAAGTAACTGAAGATCTTTGTATTCATATGTCTCATGACTTAACAAAACTTCGAAGAAAGTACGAAAGCCTGCTTCATTAATGATGTTTTTTATGCTAGGAGACAATGATGCCCATGTGCTTTTCAGCATTTGGAAACTGCCTCGACTCTTGAGACTCTGCAACACAATAGTTTAGCTGATCAAATCCTATGACCAAAAAAAAAAAAAAAAAAAAAATTCCCATGCCAAAAGAATTCCCATAACCAAAAACCATATGACCAAAAAATTTTCCATGTCCAAAATTTCCCATGCCAAAAGAATTCCCACAACCAAAGGCCACATGTCCAAAAATTTTCCATAACAAAAAATCATGCACCTAAAAAAAGGCCAATGCCCCACCACAACAAAAAAAATCAATGCCCCACCAAAATTTCAACACAATCAAAATTTTTCACAAGTCCATACACAACTACCAAATTTTTCCATAACCATGCACAAAAAATTCCTACATGTCCAAGATAGCAAAAATTCCCACAAGTTTATGCCCATGCACAAATAAATTTTCACATAGCCAAAATCATAATAAAAAAAAAAAAAAAAAAAAAGGCCAACATCACATACCCAATAAAATTTTCCCCTATAAAATTTCTCCCATATCCAAAAATTTTACATACCCACAAATTTACCCACAAAATTTTGCCATGTCCATAAAACAAAGTTTACACATGCCAACAAGCTTTTCTCACATACATCATGAATATATTCATTCAAGCCTACAACAAAAAATTTTCACCATGACAATACTCTCAAAATTCAAGCCAAAAATTCATCCAACAACATCATAATTTACCCACATTGTCAAAATTCCATAAGCCACCAACAATGTCCAAATTGCACCATGAAAAAAAAAAAAATCACTTCAAGGATGCTCCAAAGAGAACATTCTCCAACATAACGAATCGTACAATGCCCAAATTTCCAACAACAAAATGACAATATCTCACCATGAAACTTTCAATGAAACATGCAACAACATTTTTTCCAAGCAAAGAAACCAAAGAAAAACTCACCTTGGTGTCTAAATGACAATATGGAGCATGGGTCCTAGGGTCTTGAAGAAGTCCATCATCATCATGCCAATCTAAAAGCTCGAAAAAGTGTTAAAAACACAAGAGCTGTTTAGACCCCCAAATTAAAGTTACGGCTCGATAGATTTTACACTAACTTAATTCTAAGTGCAGAATAGTGTAAATGCGAGCGGATAAGCAAACAAGCTACTCTAACACATATTCATATAATCATAGTAGTAAAATGAAATGTAAAAGAGTAAGGAAGAAGAATGCAAACACAGATAACACACCGATGTGTTATCGAAGAGGAAACCGAAGAACTCGGCGAAAAACCTCTCCGCTGCCCTCCAAGCAGTAATCGATCCACTAGACAATCAGTTGGGATACATGGGTTAGCAAGAGACCCTCCAAGCCTAATCTACCCGCTGTACCTAAGCCCTCCAAGCTCCTACTCCAACAAGGCTTCTCAGAACCGTGTCTTGTTTAGCTCTTCGGATCCCGCAACAAGCTCCATGTTGCATCTGCCATCCTTGGCTTCTTCCAATACTTCCCAGCAACTCCAAAAACACTCACTACACTCTGAAAAGGTGTGGATTGTGTTTGGGTACAAATTTCCTCTCAAGGTATGATAATGGGAGAGGGAAGGAGAAGAGGCTACAATGAATTCTCACTAAGGATGAGTAGCTCTCTCTCTAAAAGATGGGTATGTGTTGTAGAAAACCTATCTAGGGTTTTTCTCTTTGAATTGCCTCATTTACATTTGTGGGTAATGAGGGTATATATAGTATGGGGGAGGTTAAGGAAGTCACACATAAAAATCCTCCAGGCAGAATGTTTTGCGACTATCTCGTGGGAAGGCCTTACCCGCGAGACACTCGCGAAAACGACAGCATGGCACGACTCTTCAACTTCCATTCATGTGCTCCTCACGTGCTCTTTTGCGGCTTAGCTTCTCCTGAGCTTCTTGCGAAATCCACTGATTCTTCATTTAAGCTTGAGTCTTCACCAACTTAATACTAAACCCAATACAATAAAATCCCACAAAATACAAGGAACAAAATTAGAGCAATTACAACACTTTTTGTCATGGAATAAAGCCAACATAAAACATAGTTGTAAATCACAACTTTACACAATCAAATGTTAGATCATATTTCTTACCACGAAAAGAACGAAAAGAAGATCCCTTGGAGGAAGAAGCCATCTTGATGCAAAGAAAAATGGATTTAGAAAATGGGTTTCACCAAAAATGGGTGTGTGGTGAAAATGCTCTAAACACAAGGATCTAAAGAAATATTGATGGAGATGGATGAGGGAAGGTTAAGAAGCTTAGAAAAGTGTTTTTTGTGAGAAGAAATGGTGAGATGAAGAAGAAAAATCAAGGGGAAGAAGAAGGTGAATAGTGTTAATGGAGGAAGAGGAAGAAAAGATGAAGCAAAAAGAAAGAAAAGAGAGAAACAAAGAAGTGGGGGGCCAAAATTTCAATCCCCACACTTAAAACTTAGCCAAAAGCTAAGTCAACTTAGTCAAACAGAGTTGACTGAGTCAAACAGAGTTGACTCAGTCAACCCAAAAAAAAAAAAAACTAAAGTCTTTAATTTTCAAAATTTCCAGAAAAAATTCAAACCCCAGATTTCATGATCAAAATTTCAAGCCTTAATTTTCAAAATCCTAAATTTCAAAATTTCAGATTTCAAGTTCCAAATTTCAATTCAAAATCTTCAAGTTTCAAAGTCTCAACATTTGAAATGTTAATTTCACAACTTCCAAGTTTCAAAAATGAAATGTTTTTCAAAAGTAGAATCTTTTGTCAATCAAACTTTTCTTGATAAAGTTCAAGTCAATAAGGAACAAATGAAGATGACACATCTCAAAAATGGAGGAATCATAATGCTCTCATAATTTAAAGACTTTTTGCAGGCACATCTCAAGAATTGAGGTAGAGAAGCCCTGAACCGACATTTCAACATTTCCAAATCGAGGTAGTGAAGCCCTGGACCGACATTTCAACATCTCCAGATCGAGGTAGAGAAGCCCTAAATCGACATTTCAACATCTCAAGAATTGAGGTAGAGAAGCCCTAGACCGACATTCTAGCAATTCCAGATTTGAGTAGAGAAGACCTTTGACCGCCATTTCAACAATTCAAGAGTGAAGTAGAGAAGACCTTTGACCGCCATTTCAACAAGTCCAGATTGAAGTAGAGAAGACCTTTGATCGCCATCCCAACAACTCTAGATCATGCAATTCTAGATTGGAGTAGAGAAGATCTTTGACTGCCGTTTCCATAAGTCCAGATTGAAATAGAGAAGACCTTTGATCGCCATCCCAACAACTCTAGATCATGCAATTCTAGATTGGAGTAGAGAAGATCTTTGACTGCCGTTTCCATAAGTCCAGATTGAAATAGAGAAGACCTTTGATCGCCATCCCAACAACTCTAGATCATGCAATTCTAGATTGGAGTAGAGAAGATCTTTGACTACCATTTCCATAAGTCCAGATTGAGGTAGAGAAGACCTTTGATCACAATCTCAACAACTCCAGATCAAGCAATACCATATTGGAGTAGAGAGGACCTTTAACCGCCATTCCAATAAGTCCAAATCGAAGTAGAGAAGACCTTGATCGACATTTCAACAACTCTAGTTTGAAGTAGAGAAGACCTTTGATCGACATTTCAGCAGTCTCAATTGAAGTTCGGAAGACCTTTGATCGCCATCTCAACAACTCCAGATCAAGCAATTCCAGATCGAAGTAGAGAAGACCTTGGATCGACATTTCAACAACTCTAGTTTCCAGGTAGAGAAGGCCTTAGGTCGTAGACAACTTCATTTTCAAGATCAGGATTGAAAAATCTCTTGGTCATCCTATTTGTCAAGAACCATTTCCAGAGTCATCAACTATCAACTAAGTCCAGTATTTTCATTTTTTTGTCAAAAGATAAGGCACTAGTTCTATGTTCCAAGGCTTTAGGTTCAAGGGCTAGGTAATCTTTGAAAATTCAACCTCAATTAAATCATGGTTGCTAAAATTAGTGTATTTGTTTTACATTGACATTTGTCTTTTAAGCTCTGTCAATGAGGGGCATTCTGTAGACACTCAATTTTGCACCCACGATTTAATCAAGAAGAATGACTTGAAAGACCAATCTTGTACCCCAAAAATCATGATTGCATTACATGCATCAATTTGTTCTTGCATTACATGGATCAGTTCATTCATTACATATCATAAAAATGATCTTGAGGTTCTAACGATCGTAATGGTGTGTCCGGTTTACAAATCGAACCATCGGATTGAAAGATATAGCACGATCAAGTTTGCACGGTCAACATGCAATGTGTCTTGGTAGAGTCGACCATACATGATTAATTTAAATTAATTTTGATTGGTTAAACAATTAAAATTAATTAAATAATTTTGTGATTGGTTGATAATTAGTGTCTAAAATAGGGATGCATGCATAGTAATAAAAGGGACGATTTGACAACAATAAAATTGTGGATAATCTGAACTTTATCAAGATATTTTTAGGTTATTTATCTACAAGATAATTGTTCTTAAAAAGCCTGAATTATCCAAAAAAGAGATAAAAATCATAGTCAAAGGATGAAAACACGTCTAGGTGCAGGGACCAGATCAAAAAACCCTAGAAGGAGAGTCCAAAACGCACCCGAACACGAAAGTGTATTCGGCATCCAAGAGCACCATTTGACACTTTTGGAGTGCCAAACGGCACTTTAAAAGTGCCGAATTGGCCTTTGGCCCAACGCCCTTCAGGTGACAATAAGGCACACCCTTTTCGATCTTTTCGCAGAAGGATGAGTCCTAATTCGCATTCTACACTTCGGGGCTATTTTTTAGAGTTTTCTAGCCTCTATAAATAGAGACTAGGTCTTATAATTCAGCACATTTTTCTCTACGCTCTAGGAGGCACATGTTTTAAGGCTCTCAAATTGTTGATACTTGTTGATCCTCTCTGAGATTTACTGCTTAAATTAGGGTTTTTAGGTTTCAAAGATAATTGAATAAGTTTCTTTGAACCCTAAAACATCCTTTCAAGAACAAGGAGTGCTCTTGCAAGAGGTTGTTTCCAATCACCCTCTCCTTTTTTATGCTTCTTTTGTATGTTGATGAATGTTTTTATCCATAACATGAATGGTTCATCATTGTTTTGTTTAAAGCATGATTGTTTTTTTAGGTAATTGTTATAATCTCTTTCTTGAATGTCAATAATCTGCATGTGAACAATGATTTTTCTTAAAATAAAAACGCATCTACATCTTTCTTAGATGTAGATCTGAATTTTTCTTAATGCAAAATGGATCTGCATCTTTCTTAGATATAGATCTAAATTTTTCTTAATCAAAAACGGATCTGCATCTGAATTTTTCTCAATCAAAAAAATGATTTGTATCTTTCTTTGATACAAATATGATTTTTCTTCAATTTATGCAGATTTTGAAATAAAGAAAAAGATTAAACATGATCGTGTTTGTGTTTGTTTTATTTAATTCATGTTGCATAAATTTAAATTATGAGTGAAACTCTCTTCTTAAAAAAAAAAAAAAAATTTTTCACTTTTTAAAACATATACAAAACAAGTCTGATTTTTCTGTTATCAAAAACCTTTTTTTTTTTTTTTTTTTTTTGTTATCTACAAAACAGATCTGATTTCTTTTATAAAAAAAATAAAAAATAAAAAAAAAAACCATTTTTTTAGTTCTTAAAAACAGATCTGATTTTTTTTACAAACCCAAAATCAATTTCTTTTAATCATCAATACAGATTTGAATTTTTTCTCTAGAAACCACTTTTTTCTACATACTACAAAACAAATTTGGTATTTTGACAAATCAAAATCAATATTTTTTTATCACCAAAACAAATTTGATTATTTTCAAAAGAAGTGACTTCATTCATAAATAAATTTGTGTGATTTAATTTTTATTTCACATGTTCAACATATCATTCATGACATGCATAAAAAGGTACATTGGTCACAAGAGTCTAGAATACCAGAATGCATAACACCTTCCCATTTCGTAACCTAGCCTCCGGATTTAGGTCTTTGGATAAGTAGATCTAGCCTTGTCTTATTTTATTTTGGGTAGAATGTAACTAGGACAAAAAGCCATGTAATTATTTGGTAGTTTGTAACTAGGAGCCAAAGCCATGTAATTTTTCAAATTTTCAAATATGTAATTTTTTATTCAATCAAAGAAAAGAACAATTCAATCATGTATTTATTTTTTCTTATTTTTTTGTATAAAAAATAAGTGGCGACTCCATACCACTTACCCAAAAAGAGAGGTTCCTTAAAAAGATACCCAAAAATCTCTTTTTTGAGGGGCACCTTTGAGGTCTCTCACAGAAGGAAGAGAAGTACTGTTATGCCGGCTAAGCAACCTTGTAGAAGAAGTAGAATGAATTCAGAATAATCTCCTTCTACTCCTGCAAGGATATAGCCATAACGGGCCGGAGCAATCTCTTCATTAGTCAGAAGGTCAGCCAACCAGACAATGGACAAGGAGGAATAGGAACTGTTGTAGGAGGATACTCATGTTGAACTTGGGGCAACATCTGATCACCAAGATACCAATACCTTCCATGCCCACATTCAAACAATACCTGATGGCCATTCAGCTCCAAAGCCCGCTTACACTCTGCATACCCCTCACATCCAGTCCAAGGATCTAAAGATGTGAGGGATTTCACAATTCGCTCCAATACCAATGGGCTTGGTCTGCGATCGAATGCTATAAAAGATTTGCGCCCCCTCATCCTTCACTAATTGGTCGTTGGATGGATTGGTAAGGCACACGATCCAACAAGTGGTATCAGAGCCCGGTCATAGGTTCGAGTCGTTGGAGCTGCATTGTGAGGGAGGGATTATGAGGGATTTCACAATTCGCTCCAATACCAATGGGCTTGGTCTGCGATCGAATGCTATAAAAGATTTGTGCCCCCTCATCCTTCACCAATTGGTCGTTGGATGGATTGGTAAGGCACACGGTCCGACAAAAGACATCTGAAAAATCACAAAGGAACCCAGAATGAGAAAAGACCAAGCCATAACCGAGTACGAAAGATTCTAAAAAGGGCGGGGGGGGGGGGGGGGGGTGGGGGTGGGGGAAGGACTCACATCATTAGAAGTCAAATTGTCAATCACCAAGCACCAAATTTCCAAAGAACGCTTGGAGGGCGTTGACAAACGATGCTTGGGCAACCAACGGAGAAATCTGGGAAAAATGCCAGTAATGTCCTCCGAGATTTTAGGACCAACTCCAAAGTATTCATACATCTAGACCTGAAAAAATTCACAACACCATTACCACACATAGCCAAGATAACCTTCCATTACAACATAGCCAAAAAATAAATAAAAAAAATTCCAAAACCTACACATAACCAAAAATTTCAAACCTCACTTGCCATACAAATAGAGCCCTACCCAAGCTTGAATGGCTCTTCCTAGAAAGTTGGGTCATGAAATGCAACAGAGTAGCATAAGCCATACCGCCCTAGTCATAACTCCGAATTTGCTCAATTTTCCTCAAGCTCCACAAGTAATGCAGATTCACTGTACTGCCTAAATCCGGACACAAGAAAGTCCCAATAAAAAGAAGCATGAACATGCGAGAACTCTTTGCCACAGTATCACATTGGGGAATATTCTCACATAGCCAAGACAAAGGAATATTGTTACTCTTCATTTTGGAAGGCACTACACGTAGAAGTTTCTTGATTTCAGTTGAAGTAAGGGGGTTATTGACCCGAATTCTTTCACCACCCAACCTTAAACCGGTGATAACAGAGAAGTCATATGGTGTCAACATTACCACACCAATGCCTAGAAAATGGAAGGTACATGTAGTGTCCCAGAAGCGCTCTGATAAGGTAAGGAGTAATTGAAGATCCTTGTATTCATGTGTCTCTTGATTTAACAGAGCTTCAAAGAAAGTACCAAAGCCCACTCCATTGATGATGTTTTTGATGTTAGGAGACAATGCTTCCCACGTGTTTTCCAACATTTGGAGACTACTTCGACTCTTGAGGCTCAGCAACACAAAAGTTTAGCTCATCATTCTCATGCCGACCAAAAAAAAAAAAAAAAACCTCACATGTCCAAAAATTTCCCATGACAACAAAAAGCTCGCATGTTAAAGAAAAATTCCCAAGCCATGACCCATGTGTCCAAAAAATTCCCATGTCCAAAAAAAATTTCCAACAACCAAAACTAACATGACCAAAAATTGTTCATGAGCAAAAATCATGCACTCGAAAAATTCAATGCCCCACCATAACAAAAAATGAATGCCCTACCAAAAATTTCACCACAATCAAAAAATACACAATTACCAAATCTTTTTTCCATAACCATTTACAAAAAATTCCTACATGTCCAAGATAGCCATAAAAAAAAAAAAAAAAAAAATCCCACAATTCCATTTCCATGCACAAATAAATTCTCACATAGCCAAAATCATAACCACAAAAATTTTCCATGAACCAACATCACATACCCAACAAAAGTTTTCCATAAGTCAAAATTTCATGCTCACAAAATTTTTCCATACCCACAAATCTAACCATGCACATACCCACAAAATTTTGCCAAGTTCATAAAACAAAATTTACACATGCCAACAAACTTTTCCACATACATCATGAACATATTCACATAAGCCTACAACACAAAATTTTCACAATGCCAATACTCCCAAAATCCAAACCAAAATTCATTCAACAACATCACAATCTATCGACTTTGTCAAAATCCTATTAGCCACCAACATTGCCCAAATTACACCGTGACCAAAAAGAATGCTCCAAAGCCAACATTACAGCATGATCAATCATACAATGCCCCAAATTGCAACAACTAAATGACAATATCTTGTACGTTTTTAGACATCTTAAAACACAAGTTGTTTAACCTAGCTATTTAGCCAAGTGATTACTTAGATAAATTATTTAGATCTAGGTTAACACATTCAAATCATATCATGTAGGTAATGCGGAAATATAAAGAACACACGATATGATAACCCAAGAAAACCAAACCGGTAAAAATCCTAGGGAGGATTTAACCTAGTTATCCTCAAGGTAAAACAGATCCAATATGAAAGAATTGAAGTTTGTACAATAAGACTTAGACCACTAACATCCTATTGCTACCTCGAGTAGAAAACTTACTACCACGATCACGTGACAGCTCCGAGTCCACGGACTATCTCTTTCCTTGATCCACTACAACCACAAGTACTCCCATTTGTGACTTTAAGACTCCACTCAAAGGTTTCAGATCTTCTTTAAATTCTTTATGCAACAACTGAAGCGATCACCAAGTTCTTGACATGAATCTTGATCTTGATAACCCTAAGAGTGTATGAAGGTAAACACCTCTAGATCTCATAAGAGATTCAACACACGACACATCAAAGACTTCTAAAACGTAGCTAGGGTTTTTCCTTTTATACTTGGAGTAAAACATAAAACCCTACATGTCAAACGGGCTTGGGTTGAGTTGGAAATTCTGCAGAAAAATTAATCTGCACGAGGTTCGATCGGTTGAGTCTAATTTTCGATTGATCGAGCCTTGCAGATTTAGACCAATAAATCCTACAATCACTTGATTCCAACTTTACAAATAAACACACTTTGAGCAAGCCTAAACCTAGACTTTATGTTTTGATCATGGTTTGCCAACATAATACATAATGAAGTTCTAATACATTTAGTTCCTAAAGTCTTAGAACCTAACATATCTCACCATGAAAATTTCAATGAAACATGAAACAACATTTTTCCAAGCAAAGAAACCAAAGAAAAACTCACCTTGATGTCTATATGAGAATATGGAACATGGGTCTTAGGGTCTTGAAGAAGCCCCTTCTCATCATGCCAATCAAATGTTGGATCATATTTCTTGCCATGAAAAGTAAGAAAAGAAGATCCATTGGAAGAAGAGGACATGTTGATGCAAAGAAAAATGGGTTTCACCAAAAATGGGTGTGTGGTAAAAGTGCTCAAAAACACAAGGATCTAAAGAAATATTGAGGGAGATGGATGAGGGAAGGTTGAGAAGCTTAAAAAACTGTTTTTTTTTTTTTTTTAAATTTTTTTTTATAGAATAAATGGTGAGATGAAGAAGAAAAATCAAGTGGAAGAAGAAGGTGAATAGTGTTAATGGAGGAAGAAAAGGTGATAAAGGAGGAAGCAAAAGAAAAGAAAAGAGAGATATTTCGGCCCCCACATTAAAGCATCAGCTGAGTTGCTGAGTCAACTTAGTCAAACTGAGTTGACTCAGTTAACTCCCAAAAAAAAAAAAAATCTTTTTTTTTTCCATTCCTAAAAAAAAAAAAAAAAAAAAAAAAAAAAAAAATCAAAATCACATCATGAAGAGAGAAAAAAAGAATTCAAAAAAAAGAAAGGATTAAATTTTTTTTTTGGAATGGATTAAGGATAAAACTTCAAGTTCAAACTTTCAAGTTTTGTTTCAAACTCCAAATCCCAAATTTTCAATTCAAAATTTTCATTCCCAAGTTTAAAAATTCCATAGTCTGAATGCCCAATTTTTAAATTCAATCCTTCAGTTTCCAAAATTTCAAGTTGCTAAAATTTCAAACCTCAGATTTTATGTTCAAAATTTCAAGTCACACATTTTCAAAATTCCAAGTTTCAATTTTTCAATATTTTAAGTTTCAAAGCCCAAGCCTTAAGTTTCTAAATTTCAGGTCTCAAAATTCCAAAGTTTCAATTTTCAAAGTCTCAAAATTCAAAATTTTCAGTGTCCAATTCCAAGCTTCAAAAAGCAAATCTTTTTGAAAATAAAATCTTTTTCAAAGAACTACCAAAAATCAATCAAAGTTTTCTTGATAAAATTCAAATCAAGAAGGGACAAATGAAAATCACACATCTCAAAAAGTAAGGGAACAACAAAACACTCATCGGTTAAAGACTAATTCCAAAATTTTGGCTTTTGCAGGCAATAACTTGGTTTCAAGGATGAGAAGCCCTTGATTTCATTCGTCAAGATCAGATCCATTGGTTGTAGACATTTACGTAGTCAAGATCATTATCATGGTCGCAGACATTTCCTCAGTCAAGATCAAGTCCTTTGGTCGCAGACACTACCTTTATCAAGATCAAGTCCTTGGGTTGCAGACACTACCTTCGTCAAGATCAAGTCCTTTGGTTGCAGACATTTCCTTCATCAAGATCAAGTCCTTTTGTCACAGACATTTCCTTCGTCAAGATTGAGATCACAGACAGTTCCTTTGTCAAGATTGGGATCGCAAACAGTTCCTATTGTCAAGATCTAGGTTGAAAAGCCCCTTGGTCGCAAACAACTCCATTATCAAGATCAGGATGGAAAAGCCTCTTGGTCACAACAATTGTCAAGAATTATTTCCAAAGTTCATCAACTAACAGTTAGGTCAAGTATTTTCATTTTTGTTAAAAGGTAAAGCAGTAGCTCTATGTTCCAAAGTTTTAGGTTTGAGGGCTAGGTAATCTTTGAAAATTCAAACTCAATTAAATCATGGCCACTAAAATCAGTGTCTTTGTTTTACATTGACATTCGCTTTCCAAGCTTTGTTAATGAGGGGCATTCTGTAGACACTCGATTTTGCAACCATAATTTAATCAAGTAAGATGATTGGAATGTCCATCTATGCACCCCAAAAAATCATGATAGCATTACATACATTAATTCATTCATTGCATATCCTAAAAATGATCTTGAGATTCTAACGGTCACGACAGTGTGTTTGGTTTCCAAATCGGACCATCGGATCGAAAGATATCGCGTGATCAAGTTTGCATAGTCAGCATGCATTATGTCTAGGTAGTGTCGACCACACACGATTAATTTAAATTAATTCTGATTGGTTAAACATTTAAGATTAATGAAATAATTTTGTGATTGGTTGACAATTAGTGTCTAAAATAGCATTGCTTGCATACGAATGAAAGGGATAATTGGATAACAATAAAATTGTGGATAATCTGAACTTTATCAAGATTTATTTTAGGGTATTTATCTACAAGATAATTGTTCATAAAAAGGCCTAAATTATCCAAAAAAGAGATAAAAATCTTAGAATATAGATTGAAAACACATCTAAGTGTAAGGACCGACTCAAGAAAACTTAAAAAAGGAGTCCAAAACGCACCCGAACACGAAAGTGTGATCAGCACCCATGAGTACCATTTGGCACTTTTGGAGTGTCGAACAGCACTTTAAAAGTGCTGAATTTCACACTTTTGGGCTTTGGCCCAATCCTCTTCAAGTGCCGATAAGGCACACCCTTTTCGACTTTTTCGCAGAAAGACGCGTCCCGATTCGCATTCTACTCATCGTTGCTTATTCTTTAAGCATTCCAGCCTCTATAAATAGGGACTAGATCTCAAAATTCAACACACTCTTTTACGCTCTCAGGAGACACTTACTCACACTCTTAAATTGCTCATATTTTCTAATCCCCTCTCTGATATTTTCTGTTGAGGCTAGGGTTTTTAGGTTTCAAAGATAATTGCATAAATTTCTTTGAACCCTAAAATATCCTCTCAAGTAGAAGAGTGCTCCATGCAAGAGGTTGTTTCTTAACCCTTTTTCTTATGTTTCTCTTATCATGATGATGCATGTTTGTTTGTTTGTTTCTTTCAGTTTAGTTGTCATAAATATTCATATCATGACTTGTTGATTTATTTTGTTAAAACATGTTCTTGAAACTTTTTATTATTGTCATGATCGGTTATTAATTTCAAAATTTTGCATGATATCACATCTTTTTCTTTAAATAAAAAACAAATCTGCATCTTCATTAGATGTAGATTTGACTTTTTCTTAATTTAAAAATGGATCTGCATCTTCATTAGATGCAGATCTGAATTTTTCTCAAATTAAAAATGGATCTGCATCTTCATTAGATGCAGATCAGACTTTTTCTTAAATTAAAAATAGATTTGCATCTTCATTAAATGCAGATCGGAATTTTTCTCAAATTAAAAATGGATCTGCATCAACGGATCTACAACTTCATTAGATGCAGATTTAAATTTTTCTCAAAATAAAAATGGATTTGCATCTTCAATAGATGTAGATCTGAATTTTTTGCAAATTAAAAACTGGTTTGCATCTTCATTAGATGCAAATCTGAATTTTTTTGTCATCAAAAAACTGATTTGTATCTTCCTTAGATACAAATCTGAATTTTTCTTATTTTAATAAAAACTAATTTGTATCTTCCTTAGATACAGATCTCAGTTTTTTAACATAGCTGATTTTGAAATAAAAAAGGATCATGAATGGTTATGTTTGATGTGTTTGTTTTATTTAATTCATGTAGCATGAATTTATTTCATGAATGAAATCCTCTTCTCAAGAAATATTTTTCATAATTTTGAACAAATAAAAATAGATCTGATTTTTTTTTTAAATATACAAATTTGATTTCTTTTTATTATTATAAAACAGATCTGATTTTTCTGTCATCAAAAAACAATTTTTTCTAGTTCTCAAAAACAAGATCTGATTTTTTCTAAACTGAAATCATTTTTTTTTTTTTTTTTTACTTACAACAACAGATCTGAATTTTTTAAATAAAGAAGAGGATACATTGATAAATAAATTTGTGTGATTTAGTTTATTTTACTTGTGCAACATATCATTCATAGCATGCATAAAAGGGGTACATTGGTCATGAGAGTCTAGAAAACCAGACTTTGTCTGGGCGGAATGGGTGCCTGACACCTTCCCATTCCGTAACCTAGCCTCCGAATTTAGTGTCTTTGGATAGGTAGACCTATGTCTTATTTATTTATTTATTTTGGGTAGAATGTAACTAGGACAAAAAGCCATGTAATTATTTGGTAGTTTGTAACTAGGACCCAATGCCATGTAATTTTCAAATTTTCAAATATGTATTTTTACTCAATCAATGATAAAGGAACAATTCAGTCATGTATTTTTATTTACTTTTTCATATTTTTTGAATAAAAAAAATAAGTGGCGACTCCAAACCACTTACCCAAAAAGAGAGATGCCCTTAAAAGCGTCCATATCTCTCTTTTTTTTAGGCACTTTCCCGGCCTCTCACACTGTTAGGACATATGTGATTCAATGTTAGGAACATATGTCAATATAGAATTGCTAATCCTTTGACAAAACGCACTTTACTTGTAATTGAGTAGATCTAGAACGTGTTTAATGCTTCAAGGAACAAGGTTTCAAGATCAAGTGTTGAAGTCATGCAAGTTTGTCCAAGAAATAAGTGAAGAAGTGCTGGATTTTAAAGCTCGACAGCTACCTTGACAGCTAGTATCTATCGAGGTTTAAAAGGCTGCTGAAGCTTGATGCTCGACAGCTTCTCGACAGATAAGCTATCTATCGAGGTTTATGAAATTCATTTTTTCAAAGCTAATTTCACTCCAATCTATGAATATATGTTTGGGCTTTCTTTTCTCACAACCCTAAACATATATAAGGATTGTTTTAAGGGCCGTCAAAGGTTGCACAAGTGTGAAGCAAAGTTGTGTTCATGCAAATTGTGACCGGAGATAGAATTTGCCCTAGTTCATCTTTCTCTTGAAGAAGCTACTGTGTTTGTGCACCGTAGGGTTTTGTAACCAAGGAGCTTCGTGATCTTCATCATGTGATGAACTGAAGAACTTTGCTGCCAACATATTTCTCAAGTTGGTGAGTGAGCCGCGTACTGGGATCTGCGCATCGAATTGATTAGTCACGTACTGGGAACAGTGCATTAAAAGGAGAGATTGTCACTACAGAACAAGTCCAATTGGGTATTGGGGAGGTTGGTATAAGGTACTAGGAATCCTTTACTTGTAACCACTTGTTGTGATAATAGTGAATTCTTGGGAGTGGTGACCTTAAAATCACCCGGTAGGGTTTTTGCCATGTAGGTTTTCCCCATTCATAAACAAATCACCGTGTCAATTTATTTTCTGCCGCACTTTAACTTAGTTGGTGATTTGTTTGTGCTACCATGCGTATTGCATGCTAATTGAATTATTTAATTAACTTGGCTAATTAATTTGTTAATTCATTACAAGGGGTCAATACATTCTTGGCCTATCACACACATATCAGCCAATTAATCACCACAATTAAAAAGAATAAAAAAAGTATCTCTCATTTTCAATGTGGGATTAAACATTCCATTAAATCCTTATCTTCCATATTAACTCCCATATTATTATATTTATGTTGTCATATTTATTAATTTTAATTAAATAGTAATAAAATCCTCCAACAATATATATATATATATATATACACATATACTGTTAGGGTCATATTTTATATAATTAGCTAATCCTTTGACAAAATGCACTTTACTTGTAATTGGGTAGATCTAAGATGGGTTTAATACATCAAGGAATATGTTGTTCAAGCATATCAAGTGTTCGTATTAAAATTCATGAAGATTGGTCCAAGAAACAAGTGAAGAATAGTTGTTCATTAATTCTCGATTGATAGTTCGACAAATCCCTGCTATCGAGACTTAATGTGAAGCTCGATAGATAACTTGACAACAACTCGATCTATCGAGAATTACAATTTTTAGTTTTCTAGATCTAAAATTTTGCCTAGGTTTATGTATTTGTGTAGGGTTACTTTTCTCACAATCTTAGACATATATAAGGCTTATTTTAAGAGCCGTCACACACTGGTACAGAGACCAAGAGATTTATTTTCTCTTAGAGAAGCTACTATATTTGTATGCCATAGGGTTTTGTAACCAAGTACTTCTTGATCTTTATTGTTGATGAAGTGAAGAACTTTGCAGCCAACAACATCGTTCAAGTTGCTGAAGTTAGTCACGTACTGTGATCTGTGTAAAGGGTTAGTCACAGATTGAAGATTTATGCATCAAAGGAAAGAAGGATACTACAAGATTAAGTCCAATTGGGTATTGGAGCGAAGGTTCAACTATAGGTTGGTATTTCAGGATAGGCCAGGGTAGTTGGTAAGATTTTTTATACTTGTAACTGCTTGATTGTTGATTAGTGGATTCTTGGGAGTGGTGGCCTTAAAATCACTTGGTAAGGATTTTGCCTTGCAAAAATTTTCCCCATCAATCAAAAAATCACCGTGTCAATTCAATTTCCGTTGCATGTAGTTTAGTTGGTGATTTTCTGGTGTCTTCATGATTTGTATGTAATTAAATCTAATTAATCAACTTGGGTAATTGAATTAATTAACCGGAGTCAAGCTATCTTAACCCAACATATACACTGAGAGCTTCGAATTGCACGGGGGGCAAAGGCCTCCAGTCTAACAATAATTTCGCTTTGCACAAGTGAACACCCAGACTCTTATGGTAAAGGTCTACCCCAGTCTGTAAGAAAAATTCAGCGCCATTAGTGGCGTTTGCGTTTATAAACACCACTATAGGTCCTTGTAAGACCTAGGACTTAGAATGGTTGTTAGGACATATGTGAATCATGTTAGGAACATATGTCATCTAGTATTGGCTAATCCTTTGACAAAATGCACTTTACTTGTAATTGGGTAGATCTAGGATGTGTTTAATACTTCAAGGAACAAGAGTTCAAGTCCAAGTGTTAAAGTCATGCAAGTCTATCCAAGAAACAAGTGAAGAAGTGTTAGATTTTAGAGCTCGATAGTTAGCTCAACAGATAGCATCTCTCGAGGTTTAAAAGACAACTTTTGCCCGATGTATCGAGATTTAAGAAAATCGGATTTTCATATCTGATTTCACTCCAATCCGTGTATGTATGTTTAGGCTTTCTTTTCTCACAACCCTAAACATATATAAGGATTATTTTAAAGGCCATCACAACTGATGTAAGTGAGTGCAACTTGATGCAAAGGTTTTTCACAAGCATATTGTGACTGGAGACAATTTGCCCTATTCATCTTTCTCTTCAAGAAGCTGTTGCATTTGTACGCCATAGGGTTTTGTAACTAAAGAGTTTCATGATCTTCATCGTGTTGATGAATTGAAAAACTTTGCAACCAACATCCTTCTCAAGTTAATGGTTAGTCACATACTTGGATCTGTGCATCGATTGGTTAGTCACGTACTGGAAGTCGTGCATTGAAAGGGAGAGATTGTCACTATAAAACAAGTCCAATTGGGTATTGGGGTAAGGGTTCAACTGTAGGTTGGTATAAGGTACTGGGATTACTTTACTTGTAACCACTTATTGTGATAATAGTGAATTCTCGGGAGTGGTGACCTTAAAATCATCTGATGGGGTTTTCGCCTTGGAGATTTTCCCCATTCGTAAACAAATCATCGTGTCAACTTTATTTTCCGCTGCATATTAACTTAGTTGGTGATTTGTTTGTACTACCACGCGTATTACATGTTAATCGGATTAATTAATTAACTTGGCTAATTAATTGGTTAATTCATCACAAGGGGTCAATACATTCTTGGCCTATCAATGGCGTATACTATAGGTTATTTTTATTATTATTTTTTTTTGGTTTGGCCTCTTTTTTTTTTTTTTTTTTTAAAAGGATCTATAGTGGCGTTTATAAACGCCACTATAGGTCATTTTTATTTATTTTTTGTTTCGGTTGGGTTTTTTTTTGTATTTTTTTTAAAAGAACCTATAGTGGCATTTGTAAACGCTGCTATAGGTATTTGTAAGACCCAGGACCTATAGTGGTGTTTTTAAAACATTGCTATAGGCCCCGTGTTTGAAAATGCCACTATAGATCCTTTAGAACGTGGCTATAGATAAGCATATAGCAGCGTTTTTAGAAAACACCACTATAGGGTACCTATAGTGGCATTCTTATGAATGCCACTAAAAAAATGCCACTATAGGCAGTGTTTTTTGTAGTGATTTTAGGAAAGTTTTTACGGAAAAAAGAAAAAGAAAAAAAGAAGCAATTAAAGTTTTGATAGTTTTTTCAATTTCTCATAAAAGTGCTATAAAAAATTTCCTAAAATAGTTTATTAACAATTGTTCTAAGGACACCTGTTGACATGACCTTTTTAACAATTCTTGATTACATTTTGTTAGGGGCAAATATAAATTTTATGGTGGACCGCTTAGATTGGCATAGGCTGCTTTCGCAAAAGTTGTGATGAGATGATACTACTGCAATGAAATCCGAAGCAACCCTTCTTTTTTTTTTTTTGATAAATAATCCAAAGGAACACAACCAAGACACAAAAAAAACTACAGTAAAGTAACAGTACACATTATTGCTCACATGGTTTGACACAATTACCATATTTATCAATGTTTACATTATATCACCTACACAACTCCAATACTAGTACATAGTGAAAAGAAACTTACTGCATGTCTAAGTTGTGTCAAAGTGTATGAACAAGTGTGTGGTCCTAGATTTTTTGAAAAAGTAAATAAAGACCACACACACATATAGGTTGAGTTCAAGTTATATCTGATGTAATTTTAAGTAATTCATATTTTGAAATTTCTACAGTTGAATAACATGCTCTATATGTTCTTAATATGCATGCCAATTGGATGTTACTTACCATTTGATCCATAAACTGATATTTTATGCATTGTTTTGAACTACAAAAATTGAATTTAAACAATTGTTTGATGACATGACTATTGATCTTTGATCACTTTGAAATTTTGCAAGCATGAAAAATATACGAAGATAATGTAATCCGACATGAATTTTTCAAAATTTGCAATTAATTAAATGATTGAGTGGTGTAACATTGCTTAACTTAAATCCAATTCTCTCTCTCTCTCTCTCTCTCTCTCTCTCTCTCTCTCTCTCTCTCTCTCTCTCTCTCTCTCTCTCTCTCTCTCTCTCTCTCTCTCTCTCTCTCTCTCTCTCTCTCTCTCTCTCTCTCTCTGTGAATTTCAAGTTTAAGTGATAACATAAGAGGCCTATCTTATGTGGTACCTTTCATATGTGTGATTCGAACCCCGCTCCCTTCCCCAACAATATACCTATATATCTATATAATTTGGAATATACTAGTACAAGTAATTATAACAATTCTACTTTAAATGAGTTAGTTTAAAAATTAGCCTATAATGAGCCTATAACATATACCTATTAATGCATCTATATATTGTAATATATTTTCTATATATATATATATATATAACTATAAAAAAAAAAGTGATATATTGATAGGAACTCCAAATTATATCATATGCCTTGTAATCTTCTCATAGTTGTTGTAATTCCTTTAGTTAGTTAGTTAAGATTTGAGCACATGTAGCTCATTTAACATATGGCTTAATTCATAGAGCACATATTGAATTAACTAGCCAATTATCTTGAGTTATATGAGCCAATGATATTAGAGCTAGTCTCCTATAAATAAATAATTGTAATTCAACATTAGATATGTTGAAGAATAAACCAATTGATTGCTTGGTGCATTTCTTCTTTCTCTTAATCTCTTTCTTTTTTTATGAAGGGTGACTATTTCGTATTAAGTCAATTCTCCTAAAAATAATATTAGAAATCACCAGGTTCCTAACATATATACATTCTTTATAGTAAAGATGTGAACGAGAAGCTTTCAATTTAAACAAAAATAATAATAATAGTAGTAAAAATATGAACATTTATGGTCTTCTGTTGTTAACTTCCTGTGAATCAGCATTTCTTCAATGCTGCCTTAATGTTTTCTGTATTCTATTATTTCTAGTTATTATCATAGTTGTATTTATATATTTTGATCCTGTAACCAAAAAAAAAAAAAAAAAGAAGCTTGTGTTACTGCTCTATTTTTATATTAAAATAGAATGAAAGTTATTTATAATAATTTCTACTTATAATCTTAATTAACCCTCTATAGGTTGTTAATTGAGCCAGTCACAAGAAAGTTGGAGGTATGAGTCTGGGTAGTTCACTAGCATGATGGTTAGAAAAAACAATAAGGTTAATTATACACACAACATTTTTACAACTGTTAAAGGTGGTAAATAATCAGTGATAACGTAACCATAAAATTTTCTTTGGCAGATTTACTTAATCTTAATTTTTATAATTGATATATATATATATATATATATATATATATTGTGAACTAAGTGGCCTAATATAAATAATTGACACATGATAAAAACAATTGTGAACTAAGTAGCATAATAAGAATGGAATCAAGTTTCGAGAGAGAGTATTATGCTTTAGACAAAAATGGCTTATGCTAAATTCATAACCTATTTTATGTATGTGTGTATATGGGCATCACTCGACATATATTGTGTAAGAGAAATTATGACTTAATTTGATTGGGTATAATATATAACTATACTTATACTAACAAGAAAATAAACATGAATTCTTTTTTTCGAGGGCCAAGTGGTACTATTCCTCAAGACCATTTGTAAATAAAATTATATTACAACGGGAAATAAAAAAAATTTCAATAGTTTTGGGTGGCCATAGTCTTAATGTGGCCCTGAAACAAAAAGAACTAGGAGGTCTAGACATGGAGTCTTTTGGCTGAATATTGCAAAAAAATTGAGTTTATTTGTGATATGGGTACTGTTGAAAGTTATTTGAGAAAATGAGGAAAGATAGGAAATTTTGACAACACCGTTGCCGAAATTCTAACAAAAAGTATGAGAGAGGAAAGATAAATGATGTGACGGGAGGAGTGAGAAAAAATTTTAATTTTAGTTATGAGGTTACCAAAATTTTTGTTGCCCGAAATTCCTGCCCAAGTGAAGTGCCTGAAGGAGGAGTGGTCGAAAGGGAAAAAACCAATTGTGGCAACCAAGTTGCTGAAATTGTAGGGGAGTGAGGAGAGAGAAAATAGGAATTGTGGCAACCAAGTTGCTAAAAATGGGAGGAAAAAAAAAAAGAATTATGGCAACCAAGTTGCCGAAATTGTAAGGGAGGAGAGAGAAATATTTAATTGGAATTTTGGTATGTTGAAAAAAAAAAATTGTGGCACAGAAAATTGGAGGAGTCAATCACCTCACCTCTTCTTCCTAATTCTAATTCTCTAAAGTACTTGGAATATATTCTTTATTCATTCCCAATAAAACCTAACCTACTGTTATCACACATAGAATCTATGTCATGGATTATTTTTTTATCTTTTCATTTCTCCTCCTCGTTATAAAAGGCAGCATGCATCTTCACTAAAGCATTGCATCTCCTTACAGAAAGTTACATTTTTCATATTGCTTCACTTACCTCCGATTATTCAATGCTATATTACTCTTCTGCTTTGCTTCAGTGTGCATAACTAAGGATTGCAAGTTTTGGGTTAATGTGAGTTTTTTTGCTTTGCTTATTAACTTACAGCTCTAGAAATTAACTAATTTATTATTATTGTATAAATATATGCTTTGTAAATATTAGAAGCTAATACATTGTAAAATATTATGTATTATTGTAGTTAATATTTTTTTTTATGACTATGATTATGATTATTATTATTGTTGTTGTTATTATTCAAATTTTAGATCAATGAATTTTTTATGGTTAGGACTACAAGCATTTTTAGTTATATTTGAAATTTACCATAATAAATTGTAATAGTCACCATATATGAATTTGATTATTTTGTAGTTGATAACATAAAATCAGCCTATAACTTAGGTGCTTCTAAAAAAAAAAAAAAAAAGGTTATGCTTTTATGCTAGGAATACTTTGTTTTCACTCATTGCAGAATATTGCCTTGTATAACAAATATCAAGTATCTTATTGATATCATTATAAATACAATAACTCTTTTAAGGGTCAAACTAATTCACATAAACTTTTTAGTATTATTGTTATTTTGTGTTTATTTATTATTATCTTATTGTTTTTTGTTTGTTTGTTTGTTTGTTGTTGTTGTTGTTGCAAGTATCACTCTATAATTCTCACTTTTTCAGTTGGTATCACAATTGTGGTAAGCATCTTGACTCTCTAATTAAATTTATGTATGTGTTTTGTTAATTTTGAAATTATTTAATGTTATTATTATTATATGACCACAAAAATTGTAATAAATTGTATTATTGAGATCTTTTTATTATTGTAATAAATTGTATTATTATACGGTCCAACCAATCCACTTGAAAGTTCAAATAGTGTAAAAACACCCTTGAACGTTTAGACCCCCAATTTACAAATTAACCAATTCAAGCTTTATGTCAAACAACAAGTGTGCGGAAAATGAACATAAGCTATAATGTAGAATTGGAAAAACTATCTAAGCCAAATTAAAATCACAACTCACAGTAGATAATAAAAGGCAAAGATAAAAGGGAAGGAAGATGCAAACACAAAGACAACACGCGATGTGTTATCGAAGAGGAAACCGAAGCCCTCGGCGTAAAACCTCTCCGCCGCCCTCTAAGCGGTAAACAATCCACTAGAAAATGTAGTTGGGATACATGGACAGCAATAGACCCTCCAAGCCTAATCTATCCAGTGCACCTAAGCCCTCCAAGCTTCTTGCTCCAACGAGGTTGCGCCGAACCTTTTTCTTTTCTAGCTTCCCGGATTCCGCTACTAGACCATAGCATCAACCAATGAAGATTGGTTCCTTCCTAACTGCTTCCCAGAACACCAAACAACCCTCTCACAGTAATGGATATGGTGAGAACAAGGTTTTGGTAAAAAGCCTCTCAAGGGTTTGACAATGGAGAGGAAGAGAGTTGAGGAATTTGAAGAGACACTTATGTAAAGATTTTAGATGAATTAATCTTGTTTTACTCTAGGGCTTCTCTCTCAAAATTCTCTTTGGAAGCTCTCTCTCATTTGTGGGTATAAGGGGTATTTATACTGAGGTGAGAGGAGAATGTGAAACGTCAGGTTTTTCAAAACAGGGCTGGCTCGCGGCTTGGCCTCGCGACTTGACTGAGTCGCGAGATCCAGTCGTGAGATAATCGTATGGCCAGTTGTCCTGTTTTGTCCTGTAGTGCTCCAGCTAGCATGATTGTTCACCTTCTAGCATGCTTGGCACGTGTGCTGCGTCTGGCGGCTTGCAGCCGCGAGTCACCTGCGAGATCAAGCCGCGAGTCTCTGTTTTCTTGCACACTCTTGAGCAATCTTCACTCTATCTCACTCACTACCCTTACAACAAGCCCACCTAAATATAGGGTTACTAAATGCTGAAATACAAGCAAATTTGGCACGGAATAAAGCCAATTAGATGGTTGAATAAATTCAACCTTACAATCTCCCCCTTTGGCTATTCCGTGACAAAACCCTAAAACAGACTCTAGACTTAAGATGTGAGTTGGGAACAGTTGAGCAAAACTCACTCACACCTAACTCTAGAAGCTGTGAAGCACTTGAATCATATGAACATAAGACTCCTGAAACACAACAATACACCATGATCATTGTAAGCAGAAAATCGTGAAATGCATATGAAACAGGCAATATGTGATCAAGCAAAGATGGAGTTAAGAAACAAACCATGGCTTGATCAACCAAGTAATCACTACAAGGTAGTAACCACAATGCTCATTCACACTTGGAATGAACACTAGGACATACAAGCTAACAAGCTCAATGCAAGTCTCTTGCATGCCAAACACTCAACCAATGCATAACACACTAAGTATATGCATCTAGGAACAATCCTACAAAGGCACAAGAGTGACAGTACTTAAAGGAAAATGCAATACATTTAAATAGAAGTACTGATTTAAACAAAGCATAAAAGGCTGCATAAAGCATGGTACAAACCATAAAGCCTACAAAAATGCATAAAACATAACCCTAAAATCTTACATAAGCAACATGGGTACAAGACACAATATAAACTGAATAACATCAACAATATATATAAAAGATTAAACCAAGATTATAAATTATGAGTTAGAAACAAGAATACACCAAAACCACAGTGTATCAAACCCATATAAACACTAAACCTATAAGTTTAGAGGATAAGACTTAAAACAAAAGTATATCAAATGTATGTGTGTACTCCCCCTATCACTATGCACATTTCCCTTTGAACTTTCTCCCCCTTACTGAATGCTCTCCCCCTTTTTGGCACGAATAGCTAAAGGCTGTCGTCCAACTTTCGTTGAATATCGTCTAGCTGATTCTCCATAGTCTCGAGACGCATTTGAACATGGTTGTTTGTGGAGTAGAGAAGTGTCACAATCTCATCAATGCATTTCTGAATATGTTCAAGTAAACTACCCATTCTATCAGTATGAGGATCAGTCTGTGCTTGCGGAATACTAGCTTGTGGAACTTCAGGAATAGCATGCGAAGTAGGTGTGGTATGTGCAGGTGTCTCTGACTCAGGGGCAGATGGAGTAACCGGAGAGATGTGTGCACTCTTTGGAGTGTTAGAGGAGTGACTTCTGCTAGCTTGAAGAGAGTACATGGAAATAGGACGCTGACGGGTCAACATTTTTCCATCTGTAGGAGGAACAATGCCTTCACGAAGAATGAGCTTCATGATGAGACTGCAAAATGGAATAATTCCTCGAGCTGCAGTTCGAACCGCGGTCTTTCTCATGGTGTAAAAGATGTGAGCACAGATATCAATGGGGGCTCTTGTAATAAGATCACAAAGGAATTGAGCTCTCCCAAGATTTATGAATGTAGTGTTGGACAGTGGGTAGAGATTAGTGAACATGATCAACTTCAGTGTGGTCAGCTCTGGTGCAAACTTTGCGGTGCTGATGGATGTGCCTGCATTGGATACTTCATGATTAGAACCTAGGATTTGTAGAATGTCTTGAATTTCTGGAGTTCGATTATCGTACGAAGTTAGATCCACATTCTGAGGTCTAGTGATGCCGAGAACATCGGCGATGGAGTTTGGGGAAACGCCAAATTCCTTTCCTCTGACCCAGAAAATAAGTTCAACTCCAAGATCACTTGCATTGGAGAAGCATTCCTTAACCAGTTCATCCATTGGATCGACAAAGTTCCCAAACAAGTTTGCCCAATCTCGTGGCTCAAAGATTCGAGGGATAAAAGTGGTCCCTAAGGTGTTAAACTCCACCACCCGTTCCACTATAGGAGTTGATTTGTCAAATATGTTTGAGTAGATGTGTGAGGTAAGCGGGGTTCTAAACCTCTCCTCATTGGAGTCTTGAGATGCCTGTGATGAGAGTCGAGTCCTTTTAGCAACTGGGGTTGCTGGATCGTCAGCAACAATGTCTTTACCCTTAGAAGATCGACGAGACATCTGCAAGAGAATAGGCCCACAGCAAAGAATCAAAACAGCACCACACAAGATAAATATCAACATGATTCGATGCAAATAAGAGAGAAAAAAAAACCAGAGATTTTAATACATAACTAGAGACTTAAGACAGGTCAGACCCAAACAAACTTCCATCAATACTAAAGTGCACAATATGATAGGTGCAGCAAAATGGTGATAGTGCAATAGAGCATAGATAAACACAAATTCAAAGATAACTGTCAATGAGACAGTCTACCATCACTACAACAAAATGTATTTTCAGTGACGAAACTCATTTCGTCACTGTAGCCCCGTCACTAAAAGTCCTGGTGACGAAAAATTTCGTCACTAAAAGTCTGATTTGATTTAAAAAAAAAAAAACTTTTAGTGACGAAAATGTTTCGTCACTAAATGTTTTCCTCACTAAAAACACTATTCAATGACGAAAATATTTCGTCACTGAAAACACTTTAGTTTACTAAATCATATTTAGTGACGAATAATTTCGTCACTAAAACTATGTTCGGGTACATATAGTGACGAAAAAATTCGTCACTAAAACTATTTTTAAGAAAATCCAGGCACATATAGTGACGAAAAAACCATTTCTTACAAAATTTTGCTATATTTAGTGACAAAATTTTCGTCACTAAAACAATTTTTTGTTGCTATATTTGTGACGAAAAAATTCGTCACTAAAACTTATTTTCTGTTTTTATTTTTTTCATGGCTTTGATATTAACCCGTAACCTGTCATTACATTATTAAAACATCACATTTGAATAACACATTAAATTCAACAACACATTTATAAAAAAAAATCCATACATTCCATAAGTAAAAAATAAAACAAGTATCCAATTCAAACTCCTTCCATACAAGTATACAATAATTGTTTGCAACACATACAATAATTCAAGATGTTTTATAACAATACAAAAAGTATAGCATAGTATAATTTGAACTAACGGAAGATGTCCTCATGCCTCTTGCTTAGCTTGTGCCTCTTGGTCCCTAGCTCGCTCCTCTTGGTACAGTTGAAGCCTTCTAAAACTTCATGTACTATTGGAATCACTGCTTGATCATAAAGATCTCTTTGTTGAGTTGAGGGACCAAAAACCTACATATTACCACAAACAAAATATTAGCATCTACCATCAAATATGAAACTAGATTCTCAAAACTAACATTGTTTAACATTTCTGACATACACGTTTTTGTTGAGTTGAGGGACCAAAAACCTACATATTACCACAAACAAAATCTTAGCATCTACCATCAAATATGAAACTAGATTCTCAAAACTAACATTGTTTAATATTTCTGACATACACGTTCAAGTTTTTTTTTTTTTTTTTGCTAACATTAAGTGGGGGAGGGAGATTCAAACTCAAGTTCTCCTGCCTCTATAGAGAACTAGGCAATGTGCCAATGCCGCTAAGTACAAGGCTCTTGGTGACGTATACATTCAAATTATAGGACTCCCTTATACTTTCCATTTCAGTGTTCGGATGTAAAGGTGTACATGGTGGCATATCATTTAATATTCTATTCCTACTACACCAAGGAATGAATACTTATTTTAGAGGACAAGACACCATGCACACCATTAAATGGACATTTTCCATTTCAAAGACAAATGAAGAGGACCCTTTTCCTTGAAAAAAAAATTACTTAACAAGAACACGCCTCTTTACCTACTCATTTTACCATTTTCTATCCAAGTTTTATGTATATAGCCCTTACATTAGATCACCTTGAAATAATGTGAAACCAAAGAATCCCCATAAACAACTAATTAATCTTTGAACCTTAATTCTTGAAAGCAACAACCAAACAATTATAAGTAAATATTGAACCACACTTTGAAACAAACACCCAAATGCCAAAACATCAAAATCTAAGTAAAACCCAATACCCCATTTGTGAAAATCTACTCATCACACTTTAACCCTCCTCAAAAAGTTCATACAATTTTCACAAATCTCAAAAATCCACTTCCCATATCATATATTTACAAACTAATTGAAATGAATGGAAGTAGTACCTAATCTACTCATCACACTTTAACCCTCCTCAAAAGGTTGATACAATTTTCACCAATCTCAAAAATGCAACACAACCCACCTTATAACACCATGCAAGCCACCCGCTTGCTCCAACACAATAACCCACCACAAAACCAACCACAAACATCACAAATATAGAGTGTTTACAAGTATTGAAATCAATTAAACTAATATTCATCACATCTAATCAACAAAGTTCATTCACATTTGCAAGAAATTAAAAACACTCCCAATATAAATTTAAACCACCTTATAACATCATGCAAGCCACCCGCTTGCTCCAACACAACATGCCACCACAAATCCAATTTCCAACATCACAAGTATAGAGTTTTATAAGTTTTTAACTAGAATTTACTTAATTTGCTCAAGCTAAGTTTACAACTTTCAGAAAACTTTAATTGATGCGTCGCAGACAATATGTGAATGCTGATGGATTAGTGTACCTATAATAGAACCAGACAATATGATATTCAGCTTTTTTTTATATATATAATTAGAACTCACACAACAATATGGAATGAACATGCCCTACAGGGAAGGAGATGCCATTTACATAATTGAGCGTGTATGTAAATAGTTTAGCATATGATAATTAATTCATCTCCTACCCTTGCCATAGAATATTTTTTCCCTTCTTTTTTTCAAACTCAACTGTTAACAATTAAACACTCAGCATCAATACAAATTAGAGTGCTCTTAAGCAACAAATATTCAATTTGAAGCATTATCAACCAGGTCCCCAGCATTTATGGCAGACCAGAACAGGGAAATTGCCTTGCTTGGATTCTTGTCTATCAATTGCAGTTGGAGAAACAAACATTTAATAATACATAATCAATACAGAATGGAAAATAACAAAAATTCAAACATGAAAACTATCAAATTTTGATAGGAGAAAGGTTTTGATCTCTAAAATCTATATGATCATCACAATTCAGATACAGTTTCTTTGGCTATTCTTAAAATTTTTTGATAAATATTTTTAAGATAAGCTTCCATAACAGAAACATGAAAATTAATTCAAGTCCGTATACATTTGAAAGGATATTTCACACCAATTAGAATAAAAAACCAAATGGGTATAGCTAAGACTACCAAGAAAGGCATTCAAAATTATACAAAATTTAAGAGTCTAGGAAATAAAAATCAATAACATACAAGAACCAGGAAATTCCAAAAAGCCAGAGACCAAAAAGAAAATCCAAAAACAAGTTTTTCATTACAAACAAGAACCAAATCAACAGGAACTTGCAAACAAATCAAGAACTTGTAAACTTTGCTCAAGCTAAGTTTACTTACTTTGCTCAAGCTGATGCGTCGCAGGTTGTGGTGGGAGGCGAAGGGTCGCCGGAAGCGTCGCCAGATGGTGCGAACTGAAGAGTCGCCGGATGGTGCGAACTGAAGCGTCGCGATCGGCGCCAACGGCGAGCTGAAGCGTCGCTATCGGTGCCAACGGCGACGCTTAAGCGTCGCGATAGGCGTCGATCGCCAACGGCGACGCTCAAGCGTCGCGATCGGCGTCGATCGCCAACGGCGACGCTCAAGCATTGGCAATCAACGCCAATCCGTTGGCGATCGACGCCGAGCGTTGGCGATCGGCGTCGATCGCGACGCTTAAGCGCTGGCGATCGGCGCCGATCGCGACGCTTAAGCGCTGGCGATCGACGCCGATCGCAACGCTTGAGCGTCGCGATTGGAGTGGGTTGGAGTCGTCGGCGTCGCCGTTGAGCTTCATTGGCGACGGCTGAGCTCAACGGCGACGGTGGTTTGTGGTTTGTGTTTTTTTTTTTCTTTTTTTTGACCGAAATGGCTCTGGGCTGAAATGTTATGTGGCTCTGGGTTTCTTTTTGGTGTGCTAGGTATTGTAATCAGGCTTATAAGTCTTTAGTGACGAATTCCAGTTTCGTCACTAAAGACCGGGCTTTGTTAAGATTTTTAGTGATGAAAATCATATTCCGTCACTAAATCATACTTTTAGTGACGAATTGTGATTTCGTCACTAAAAACATATAAGTGCAAAACTATTATTATTTTTAGTGACGAATATTTTTTGTCACTAATTCTTCTTTATAGTGACGAAAAGATTTTCGTCACTAATACTATCCATAGTAATACCTATAGTGACGAAATATTTCGTCACTAAAAATTTCAACTTTTAGCGACGAAATATTTCGTCACTATAGATTAATTAAACTTGCGCCAAAGTTTCCCTCTATTGGCGCCCATTTTTCAAATCACAATAGCGACGAAATTTATTTTTCGTCACTAAATGTTATAATTTTTTTCATTATTAGTGACGAAATTCATATTTCGTCACTAAAGCTGTATTTTTAGTGATGAAAAATATTTCCTCACTAATTTTCGTCACTAAAAATACATTTTGTTGTAGTGCATGACCATGATATGCACACAGAAAACCACATACAACCACAATAGAGCAAAAGACAGATCTAAGCCTTACGTACTCACAAACGGAGTAAAAACCCAGAAAAAAAATTACCAAACCCATTTCCCAAATGAGTAAGAAGACCCAACAAACGACAAAGCACAATGTAACCAACAACAGAGTAAATCAGACTCAAACACAACCCACCAAAACCCAGTACATTCAGGGAAAAACAATCGAACACATTAAGATTCTAACAACAATAGCAACTCAAAAACAAAGCAAGAAAATGAAACTCAAAACATAAATATGTAGTGAGGAATAGAAAAACCATACCTTTTCTTGATGATTTTGAGAAGAAATGGAGCAAAAATGGAGTACGAAAATGGAGGCACAGTGTATGGGTAAGAGCAGTTTAGAGAGACAATGAACAGTCACAAAAAGTTCGAGGGAAAAACTGAAAAAGCTTTTAAAAAACTTCCCCTATTTTTGCCAAACATGCGTTTTTCGCGACTTAAGTGAGTCTCCAACAAGTCGCCAGGTTGAGCCGCCAAAACACTTCAAAGACAAAATTTTGAAAAAATTTTCTAAGTGTTTTTCGCGACTGGAAGGTCTACCCGCGAGGGAGTCGCGAGCTGAGCTGCGAAAATCTCTGAGTAACCCACGCGACTGGACCTTTCACTCGCGAACAAGTCGCCAAAATAGACCCGCGAACACGCGACTGAGGCCCGCGACTTGACTTACCCGCGACTGAGTTGCCAAAACAGGGCAAAAATGAATTTTTGAAATCTTCAGTTTTTAAGAGCAAAATACTTTCCAAAAACACCTAAGATACTCAAAAATCTTTTTGTGCTTGAATCAACAAAGATTGAGTATGTGAAAACACATTTCAACAAGTACAATCACACAAATGAATATGGCATTTAATGAACATAAACTTGTATGTTGTGTGTGGATATCAACAATGAGATAGTCCATAGTCTAATGTGAAGCTTCAATGATCAATTCAACCAAGGCATACACAATTAGCACTAGATTATGAAACCCATCTCAATTATAGAAATATGTATATATGACCTCACACACAACTTGATAACATAACTTGGAGCTTTACATTTGACTCCACTCTCAATCACAACAATTGATCTTTTTGATCCTTTTGAGACAATCACCTCTCATTGTGAGAGTGATATTTGATAATTCACTTTAATGAACAAGCCTTTGGCCTTTTGAATAAACATTCACTTTAATTTTTGGTCGCTTTCCCTTTTTCCTAGCCGAATACTAGTATGTGCGATAGGCTTTTGTAGCTCAAAATCTCTTTTCATTTGGAGATTTACATTTGGTGAGCTCTTTTTGGCAAAAACAAAAAATAAAGAGTGGGAAGATATATAAACACAAGTCTATGCATGTCTCAAGATCATCATAACCATTCACTCATCATTCATGACAAGTTTGAAGATCTATTTACAACAATCACATAGATTTCAAGATTTCTCTCACAGTGATAAGGGTGCAAAGAAACAAGGTATGCACGAAAATGCACAAAGCCATTAGCACAAAGGTACAAGGCAAAACAAGTTTTGAGACAAAAACTCAACAATGTCAATCAAACTTTTTGATTTTCTAATTTTTATGTGATTTTTGGATTTTTTTTGACACTAGAAGAAAAAGATTGACCAAAAACAAAAACAAAATCAAAAGTATGCACAAGTAGACAAGCAAACAACCATCAGCAAAAACAACAAGCAAACAATCAAACATCATCACAAAGCATAGGAAGTATTAATGCATGGACATGTTGTAATGCTTATGCATGAGTACCCTTCTTCACCCACACGTCACTTGCGTTTGGGGTGATTTCCTTATAGGATTGGGTACGGGAGTTAGGGCTTTCAAACCTTCGTGAGAAGCTTTCCAAGCAGTTGGTGAATGCTCCAATCATCTTCATCACGTTCATCATTCTCGGATCACCATTTTGATCTCTAGATTGTTCACCTGCCCAATTTCTTCTATCATTTCTAGGTCCTCGTGACCTTTGAGGAGTTGCACTATTCATTGCTCTCAGCTTTTGGAAATTTGGTTGAGTATGCCCTTGAAGTTCGCAATGATGACACACATAAGTTGATCTAGGACCTCTTTGTGGTCGTGGACGAGACTTGGCACGAGATTCTGACCTGCCCACATACTGATTGCGGGGATTCAACAACCGTTGGTTCTCCACATTCTTCTTCTCCTCTATCTTGGGCTTCTCAGCAGTAGGGTCAACTTCAACTGGATCTTTAGCCTTTACAAACTTCACTTCTTTAGTGACAGTTCCAGATGAGCTACTTCCTCCGGTATATCCCAACCCGGATTTGTCTGAAAAGCTCTTTTGAGATGAAATAACATCATCTAGCTTCTTGGTGGAGACCCTCTCTATCTTGGCATTAGCTTGCACAACCTCTTGCTCAAGAAATCTCACTTTTGAGTAAGCTTCTGACAGCTCATCATTCAAAGTTTCTATCTCACATTTGGCCTCCTTATAGCGAATTAGGAGACTTTTATAGTCCTCCTCTGCCTTCTTCATCTTTCTCACAGCTACCTTGGCCACCCTTGTGTACTCACCCGACTTTTCCAGGAGTGAGTTATAATTCTCTTGAAGATTGGCCGTGCTTTCATCTTCTTCAACATCTGATTCCTCGACAACTCCCAATGATTCTTCATCACTATGTTCTCCAAGGTCTCGTACAAGCAGATTCAACTCGTTTGAAGACTTAACATAGGCAATAGTCATAAAAGCTGAATAGTTCCCCTCTCCATCACAGCTTTCTTCTGATTCTGAGTCGGATGAATCCGAGTCACTTAATGTCGTGGCATACACCTTGCCTTTCGATTTCAAATAATTCGGACATTCTTTCTTAAAGTGTCCATGCCCGTTGCATTCAAAACAAGTGACACCTTGTGTAGATTGGGATTCTTTTCCATCTTTCCTTTTGAATTCCCTTTTCTCCCTTCCTGAACTTTGGAATTTTCCTTTATCACCAAATTTTCCATTATTCTTGAATTTCAAGAATTTTCGGAAATTTTTTACAAGGTATGCAACATCTTTATCAACCACATCTTCTTCCGATGAGTCATGGACTTCTACCTTCTCATTAATGGTCTTAAGAGCAAGAGATTTACTCTTCCGTTGATTGGGCAGCGACATCTCATAGGTCTGAAGAGAACCAACTAGCTCTTGGACTTTGATGTCGTCAAGGTCCTTGCTCTCTTCAATCGCTGTCACTTTAGCACGAAAACTTTCCGGCAATGATCGTAGGATCTTCCTTACAATTTTAGAATCTTCCGTTTTCTCCCCCAAATTGAACTTGCTGACAACCACCTCATTCAGCTTCCCATAGAAAGAGTCAAAGGACTCATCCTCACTCATTTTGAGCTCCTCAAACCGAGTGGTCAGCATTTGCAACTTGGTGTCTTTTACTTTCTTCGTGCCTTCGTAGGTGGTTTCCAATATCTTCCATGCTTCTTTGGCAACGGTAATGTGGGAGATCCTGTGAAATTCATTTGGAGACACACCACAGAAAATAGCATTCAGTGCTTTACTATTAGAATTAGATGCAGCGAGTGCTGCCTTATCCCATGTGGATTTGGCTGCCTCAGGTCTGGTCCAACCAATCTCAACAGCATCCCAAACGGATTCATCAATGGAGCATAGAAAAGCTCTCATGTGAACCTTCCAAAAAGCATAATTACTACCATCAAAATATGGAGGTGCATTTAGGGATTAAGACCGATCCATCTTAATAGGGAGTCAAGGATCACACAATGGTATTGAAACCAATAAAAGTGTACCCGCTCTGATACCAAATGAAAGTTCAAATAGTGTAAAAACACCCTTGAACGTTTAGACCCCTAATTTACAAATTAACCAATTCAAGCTTTATGTCAAACAACAAGTGTGCGGAAAATGAACATAAGCTATAATGTAGAATTGGAAAAACTATTTAAGCCAAATTAAAATCACAACTCACAGCAGATAATAAAAGGCAAAGATAAAAGGGAAGGAAGATGCAAACACAAAGACAACACGCGATGTGTTATCGAAGAGGAAACCGAAGCCCTCGGCGTAAAACCTCTCCGCCGCCCTCCAAGCGGTAAACAATCCACTAGAAAATGTAGTTGGGATACATGGACAGCAATAGACCCTCCAAGCCTAATCTACCCAGTGCACCTAAGCCCTCCAAGCTTCTTTCTCCAATGAGGTTGCGCCGAACCTTTTTCTTTTCTAGCTTCCCGGATTCCGCTGCTAGACCATAGCATCAACCAATGAAGATTGGTTCCTTCCTAACTGCTTCCCAGAACACCAAACAACCCTCTCATAGTAATGGATATGGTGAGAACAAGGTTTTGGTAAAAAACCTCTCAAGGGTTTGACAATGGAGAGGAAGAGAGTTGAGGAATTTGAAGAGACACTTATGTAAAGATTGTAGATGAATCAATCTTGTTTTACTCTAGGGTTTCTCTCTCAAAATTCTCTCTGGAAGCTCTCTCTCATTTGTGGGTATAAGGGGTATTTATACTGAGGTGAGAGGAGAATGTGAAACGTCAGGTTTTTCAAAACAGGGTTGGCTCGCGGCTTGGCCTCGCGACTTGACTGAGTCACGAGATCCAGTCGCGAGATAACCGTATGGCCAGTTGTCCTGTTTTGTCCTGTAGTGCTCCAGCTAGCATGACAGTTCACCTTCTAGCATGCTTGGCACGTGTGCTGCGTCTGGCGGCTTGCAGCCGCGAGTCACCCACGAGATCAAGCCGCGAGTCTCTGTTTTCTTGCACACTCTTAAACAATCTTCACTCTATCTCACTCACTACCCTTACAACAAACCCACCTAAATACAGGGTTACTAAATGCTGAAATACAAGCAAATTTGGCACGGAATAAAGCCAATTAGATGGTTGAATAAACTCAACCTTACACCACTGAAGCAGATTGAATACTAATGTTGGGTCATTCAGTTTGACCACTAGTGGAGCCAGCCACAGATTGAGTGGGGCATGTTATTCTATTATGGCCTTTTTGCCTACAGAGGCTGCACAATGGCCTTGGTTAATTCTCTGTCCCTAAATCCATTTCATTTCGAAGCCGAGTTGATCTTCTTCGACCTTTTGCACGGCACAGATTGATATTAGGATACAAGACTGGGAAACCAGGCTCATTACAATGTACACTGTCTGGAACCAAGCGAAATCTAGGTGCATAACAAGCAACTTGTTCTTCCAAATGGAAGCAGTAGTCGATATATCGCATTGCAGAGATGCTTTGATATTTACACACAGCAATGACAAGTGATCACAGAATCTTATAGACTTGCCATTTTTGACAACTACAAGTTCTCTGTCTCATATTTACGTCATGACGATGATTACCCTTATATGCAGAGTTAGGGTTTATTGGTGTTCTGACTTCAAACAGACCATCTTCATGACTGAACACAGTAACTGAATGCTTTGGTGCCTTTTTTTCTCATGTATTGAATTTATTCTTTGCATAGGTTGTAATGAGTTCACTGGTTGTAACCTCTGCGCGTGCCTTAGTATACCGATTGGCAAAGTAGGCTACACAACGGTAGTATGTAAGTTCGACTAAACCCAGTTATGGGCAGATTTCTAGCACTATTTAGAATACCATTGAAGTTTTCAAACAAGTTTGTGGTCATTGCCCCTTAATGATGTCCACCATCGTGTGCTAACGTCCACTTCTGCACCGGTAATCCCCTTAAATACTTATCACCATCTGCATTTAATTGAGTAATTCTATCCTTGGTTATTTGATACTTTTGTAGCTACTTCTCCATGCCTGCCCACATTACCATAGCCTTTAAGTTTTTATTCACAATTTGTTGATTGAAATTGTTAGCCACATGGCGAAGGCAAAAATGATGATACTAATGTGTCGATTGACATATAGTCTGTATCGCTGAAATTATACCAAGGTGACGATCAGATATGACACATAACCCATCCCAATTAGTGAAATTATTCTTAATACAACACAAAAACCAATACTAGCTGTCATCAGTTTCCTCCACAATGGCAAAGGCAAGTGGAAAAAGTCTATTGTCATCATCCCACGTTGATGCAATCAGTAACTTACCTCTATACTTACCATATAGGAAAGTTCCATCTATACTAATCACTGGCCTACAATGTTGAAAACCTTCAGTTGATAGACTAAAAGCCCAGAACACTCTCTCGAATATCACACAGCTTGGCACAGTAGCAGGTAATGTTCTTTAAATAACCTTGTTGACCGGGTTTGAATCAGTCAAAGCTTTCAACCATTTTGGCAATAATTGGTAAGATTTGTCCCAATCACCAAATGCTCTACCAATTGCCTTTTGTTTCACCTCCCACACCTTAAAATAATAAGGCCAGTATTGGTACTTATTGTATAGAGTCTATTGAAGCGAAGAAATCTTTATGGTTGGATCATTTTTGACAATATCCCTTAACTCTTTCTCAATAATATGGTCTAATTGCTCATGATCTTGTGTGAGCGTAGACTCTATACATGTGTGTGGACCATTGTATTTCCTAACCTCAAAGAACCCATGTGTAGCTCGAAAGCATGCTTGAAGACGCCAAGAACAATGTTTGCAACAAACAAACCAACATGCTGGATCTAACACTTTTACACTAATGTTTGGTTCCTCTTGATGTGATATTGTTTAACAGCAACTTGTAGTTCATCCTTATCAGTAAAAAGTAAGCCCATATAAAACTCTTGGGTAGGGTCCCAAGTACTCTGAATGGGCTTTTCAAATGGTCGGGTTGGATCAATCATATTATCCCACGTGTTTTGTAAAAAGCATAGTGATGAAGGTTGATGGAATGCCATTATTGGACTGCTTTCATGATTAGGTTCATTGGGAAGCTCTTGTTCATCTCTAACATCATCAAGGACCTTATCGTTATCAAGTTGGTCATCACTATCCATGGCCCGCATCCTTTCTGATAATGTATGGATAGCATTTTGAGTAGTTGCAGCTATGTAGTGTGTATCATTCGGATCATTAGCAGCTCTCTGAGTGGCGATTTGGTCATATTGAGCTTCAAATTCAAAACAAGTTGTCTCTAGTGCGACATACTCAGTTGGGTTATCATAGGTAGCATCATTAGTGTTTATTGGCCGATAAGGAACATGTTGGTCCTCAGTTGCAACATGGGTATATGGAGCATGATAGTTAGTACCACCAATGTTGATTGGGGAACGAGCCACATCTTTAGAATAATGACCAGTATGAGTGGCATATGGATCATGGAAGTGCTAGCCATGTGAATAACTAAACGATGCACTCGGTCCTTCGTTGGCATATTGAATGGGAAAAATATCTCAGTGGCTTCTTATGGGCTCTACACCCACGCACAACTCTGCACCTACAAATCCATATTTGGTAGCCTAACATATCAAATATTGCACTGACACCATTATCATCTTCTATCAAAACTTGCTGGTAAGTCATAGGATGTGGATGACATTGAAAAAGAAATCTATACTAAATAGTAAGTTTTGAATCTTCTCTGTATATATGAAGCGTGGATGCTACTCCATCACATAGATCTTCAAATGTAACACCTCGGCTTAATGGAAGCATAGAAGGAGGTGACCCTTCGTAATAAACCCCATTTTCACCATGTTTAATTATTCCACCGGAATGGATGAGAAAAATGAACAACTTTTCTACCATTCACACTAAAACATAACAATAGTATTAATATATTAACAATACACAACCATTAAAATGCAATACAAGAAGGTAATCTATTAAAAATATTCAATTTTTAAATAGTTAGAGTAGAGAGAATTCTATTAAAGAGGATTAGTTCACTGATAATTTATTACCATCCATCATAGTAGTTAAAATTATTTTTTGTTTCCCTTTTCTTAAGTAACCTAAGCATAACATTAACATTTAGAAGGATCTGCTATGGTTACGTTAATTATTTTATGTAGCTCTTCATTTTGCTTCTTCTAAAACAAGGCAGATTATATAATGTTCTCGTGCATCCATACGATAATAGATAAATATTTCTAATATCATACAATTTTCGTTATTATTATTATACCTAAAACTTAGATTTTAAGGTTTATGAGCATTTACTAACCTTTTTTTTTTTTTTTTTTTGGTTTTTTTATAGCATATGTGTATATTATAGGCTAACAAAGTAAGTATTTCTTTAAGGAAAATTTATGTCAATTTTGAAATATATTTTTTCTATATAAAATTTTAGGCAAGAATTCATGGACAAATAATTTAAAACATATCATACAAATTAGTTCATGTTGCAAAACAAATAATACAAAAACAAGATTTTCATGCTTAGCGATGCCCCTAAAACATATCAACATGAATATTATAAAAAGAAAAGTGAGATAAAAAATGGATAAATATTTGCAAGTGTTGTTCCTTATAGTTGTTTGTAGAATGTATGGCACGCATGAATTGAAAATGGTTGATAGAATTATGAGGGGAATAAGAGTGGAGAAGAAGGTTGATAGAATTTTTAGGGGAAAAAGAGTAGAAAATAAGAACTGTGGAAACTTCAGTAATATTAGTGCTGTTTAAATAGGATGCAAGTTTCATATAAGTTAAATTCTTAGATTTTAAACTGTATAACTAGATACGCCAATTGATCAAATACAACACAACACAGACCAAGATGGGACACTCTAATACAAACAAATTACTTAACTATAAACATATATTCACTGCAAAGAATCTCTGCAAAAATCTCTATTTCTTTGTTTTTTTGTTTGTTTGTTTGTTTGTTTGTTTGTTTGTTTGTTTACAGTATGCACATCAATCATTTTTTTCTTCCATAATTTTCTCTCTACGGGGCATGCATGGACAGGAATGTAGCACAAAATAAGAATCTATGTACCTTTTTGTTGAGAATAAGAATCAATGTACTTGAATATATAATTATTTGTTTCATAGGGACAATCATACAAAGAATACTTTTACCATACGAAATGAAAGAACATGACATACACACAAACCAAATTGCTTTGGTAAAAAAAAAAACTACTAACACACGGAAAGAATAAGAATATGTGTACTTTTTAGAATAAGAATCCAAAATATTTTTTTTATTCAGACAATTCTCTCTTTCTCTCTCTCTCTCTCCCCTCCAATTTTTGGCAACTCCAATGCCAAAAGTTTTTTTCCCTTCCATTTCGGCCATTCCATTGCCACAATTCTTTTTTTTTTTCCATCCAATTTTTGGCCTAAATCTTATTTTCTACAATTTCAGAACTTGGTTGCCACAAATTTTTTCCCCCCTCATTTTTGGTGTAAGGTTGAATTTAATCAACCATCTTATTGGCTTTATTCTGTGCCAAATTTGCTTGTAATTCAGCAATTAGTAACCCTGTATTTAGGTGGGTTTGTTGTAAGGGTAGTGAGTGAGATAGAATGTTGAATGCTCAAGAGTGTGCAAGAAGACAGAGTCTCGCGGTTGGATCTCGCGGGTGACTCGCGGCTGCAAGCCGCCAGATGCAGCACACGTGCCAAGCATGCCAGAAGTTGAACAGTCATGCTAGCTGGAGCACTACAGGACAAAATAGGACAACTGGCCATTCGGTTATCTCGCGACTGGATTTCCCGACTCAGTCAAGTCGCGAGGCCAAGCCGCGAGCCAGCCCTGTTTTGAAAAACCTGACGTTTCACATTCCTCTCTCACCCAAGTATATATACCCCTTATACCCACAAAAGAAAGAGAGCTTCCAGAGAGAATTTTGAGAGAGAAACCCTAGAGTAAAACAAGATTGATTCATCTACAATCTTTACATAAGAGTCTCTTCAAATTATTCAACTCTCTTCCTCTCCATTGTTAAACCCTTGAGAGGCATTTTACCAAAACCTTGTTCTCACCATATTCATTACTGTGAGAGGGCTGTTTGGTGTTCTGGGAAGCAGTTAGGAAGGAACCAATCTATATTGGTTGATGCTATGGTCAAGTAGCGGAATCCGGGAAGCTAGAAAAGAAAAAGGTTCGGCGCAACCTCGTTGGAGCAAGAAGCTTGGAGGGCTTAGGTACACTGGGTAGATTAGGCTTGGAGGGTCTATTGCTGTCCATGTATCCCAACTACATTTTCTAGTGGATTGTTTACCACTTGGAGGGCGGCGGAGAGGTTTTACGCCGAGGGCTTCGGTTTCCTCTTCGATAACACATCGCGTGTTGTCCTTGTGTTTGCATCTTCCTTCCCTTTTATCTTTGCCTTTTATTATCTGCTGTGGGTTGTGATTTTAATTTGGCTTAGATAGTTTTTCCAATTCTGTTTTATAGCTTTTGTTCATTTTCCGTACACTAGTTGTTTGATATAAAGATTGAATTGGTTAATTTGTAAATTGGGGGTCTAAACGTTCAAGGGTGTTTTTACACTATTTGAACTTTCATTTGGTATCAGAGCGGGTACACTTCTATTGGTTTCATTACCATTGTGCAATCCTTGACTCCCTATTGAGATGGATCGGTCCCAATCCCTAAATGCACCTCCATATTTTGATGGTAGTAATTATGCTTTTTGGATGGTTCGCATGAGAGCATTTCTGTGTTCCATTGATGAATCTGTTTGGGATGCTGTTGAGATTGGTTGGACCAGACCTGAGGCAGCCAAATCCACATGGGATAAGGCAGCACTCGCTGCATCTAATGCTAACAGTAAAGCACTCAATGCTATTTTATGTGGTGTGTCTCCAGATGAATTTCACAGGATCTCTCACATTACCGTTGCCAAAGAAGCATGGGAGATATTGGAGACCACTTACGAAGGCACGAAGAAAGTAAAAGACACCAAGCTGCAGATGCTAACCACTCGGTTTGAGGAGTTAAAAATGAGTGAGGATGAGTCTTTTGACTCTTTCTATAGCAAGCTGAATGAGGTGATTATAAGCAAGTTCAATTTGGGAGAGAAAACGGAGGATTATAAAATTGTAAGGAAGATCCTTCGATCTTTGCCAGAAAGTTTTCGTGCCAATGTAACAGCGATTGAAGAGAGCAAGGACCTTGATGACATCAAAGTCCAGGAGTTGGTTGGTTCTCTTTAGACTTATGAGATGTTGCTGCCCAATCAACGGAAGAGTAAATCTCTTGCTCTTAAGACCATTAATGAGAAGGTAGAAGTCCATGACTCATTGGAAGAAGATGTGGTTGATAAAGATGTTGCATACCTTGTAAAAAAATTTCGAAAATTCTTGAAATTCAAGAATAATGGAAAATTTGGTGATAAAGGGAAATTCCAAAGTTCAGGAAGGGAGAAAAGGGAATTCAAAAAGAAAGATGGAAAAGAATCTCAATCTACACAAGGTGTCACTTGTTTTGAATGCAACGGGCATGGACACTTTAAGAAAGAATGTCCGAATTATTTGAAATCGAAAGGTAAGGTGTATGCCACGACATTAAGTGACTCAGATTCATCCGACTCAGATTTTGAGGAAAGCTGTGATGGAGAAGGGAATTATTCAGCTTTTATGACTATTGCCCATGTTGAGTCCTCAGATGAGTTGAATCTGCTTGTACAACAACTTGGAGTACATAGTGATGAAGAATCACTTGGAGTTGTTGAGGAATCAGATGCAGAAGAAGATGAAAACACAGCCAATCTTCAAGAAAATTATAACTCACTCCTGGAGAGGTCGGGTGAGTACACAAGGGTGGCCAAGGCAGCTGTAAGAAAGATGAAGAAGGCAGAGGAGGACTATAAAAGTCTCCTAATTTGTTATAAGGAGGCCAAATGTGAGATAAAAACACTGAATGGTGAGCTGTCAAAAGCCTACACAAAAGTGAGATTTCTTGAGCAAGAGGTTGTGCAAGCAAATGCCAAGATAGAGAGGGTCTCCACCAAGAAGCTCGATGATGTTATTTCATCTCAAAAGTATTTTTCAGACAAATCCGAGTTGGGATATACCGGAGGGAGTTGCTCATCTGACAATGTCACAAAAGAAGTGAAGTTTATAAAGGCCAAAGATCCAGTTGAAATTGACCCTACTGCTGAGAAGCCCAAGATAGAGGAGAAGAAGAATGTGGAGAACCAACGGTTGTTGAATCCCCGCAATCAGTATGTGGGCAGGTCTGAATCCCGAGCCAAGTCTCGTCCACGACTACAAAGAGGTCCTAGATCAAATTATGTGTGTCATCACTGCGGACTTCAAGGGCATACTCGACCAAATTGTCAAAAGCTGAGAGCAATGAATAGTGCAACTCCTCAAAGGTCACAAGGACCTAGAAATGATAGGAGAAATTGGGCTGGTGAACCATCAAGAGATCAAAATGGTGATCCCGGAATGATGGACGTGATGAAGATGATTGGTGCATTCACCAACTGCTTGGAAAGCTTCACACGAAGGTTTGAAAGCCCTAACTCTCGTAACCAATCCTATAAGGAAATCACCCCAAACGCAAGTGACGTGTGGGTGAAAAAGGGTACTCATGCCTAAGCATTACAACATGTCCATGCATCAATTCTTCCTATTACTTGCGACGGTGTTTGATTGTTTGCTTATTGTTTATGTTGATGGTTATTTGTTTGTCTATTTGTGCATACTTTTGGTCATTTTTGTTTTTGATCAATCTTTTTCTTCTTATGTGTCAAAAATCCAAAAATCACATAAAAAATAGAAAATCAAAAAGTTTGATTGACATTGTTGAGTTTTGTCTCTGTAAAATGTGCTCCCCCCTAGATCGAGGGTTTTACATGGAGTCGCCACTTAATTTAATTTAAAAAGGAAAAATAAGAAAACCTTCAATAAAAAAATGCTTTTGTTGTATTAATGTATATGACAATTTACATGAAATTTTGTAACATAAAAATTGCAATGCTTTTTTGTCCTAGATACAATCTAAGAAAAGTAAATTACATTGCTTTATTTCCTAGTTACATTCTAAAAAAAGTAAAATTGTATATACAAGAGCATAGTCTAGAACCCTTGATCTTGGTTCGGAGGCTAATTTACGAGATGGGAAGGGATTAAGCACCCATCTCGCCCGGTAAAACCGGTCTCCTAGGTTAAGGTGGCCAATGTCATGTCATGTCAAACAAATATAGAGAATATGTCATATAAACATGTAATTTGCAGGAATTGTAAATAAATATGTGTTAGGGGAATTTGACACAAAGAGAAACAAAAAAAATAAAACTTGTTAGATAACAATTTTAATGTAAAAAAAGTGAAGTTCATGGCATGTTCATCCAAGAGATCAATATAAATAAAGAATTCCAAGCCTAGACATGTTCATCTAAGCATGTGAAGGAAAAACAAAATTGTCATGTTATTTGTCATCAACATAATTGCAAAGAGAAACAAATAAAAATAAAACCTTTAAGCACATTTGATCATCCAAGCAATTATGAAGAGAAGTAAAGGAAAAACCCTAGACATGTTTATCTAGACAAAATCAAAATACTTTGACATGTTTGTTTAAGCATTTTAAAAAAGTAAAACAACTACCTAGACATGTTCATCTAAGTATTAAAGAGAAAGTTGTGTTTTAGCCTAGAAGTGCTCATCTAAGCATTCAAAAGAAAATTGTGTATTAGCCTAGAAGTGTTCATTTAAGCATTCAAGAGAAAGTTGAGCTATAACCTAGAAGTGTTCATCTAAGCATTCAAGAGACAATCAATAAGACATATAGGCATGTTCATCCAAGCATAGCATAAAAGAAGTGAATTTATTCTAGCATGTACAAAAAATTAAAGAACACAATTAACTACTTATCAGCATAAATTAAAAAAAAAAAGGGAAGTGATCACTTAAAGGGCTAGGGAGAAAGCAAGGAAGTACTAAACTACAACCAAAGTAAGAACAATGGTTGCTCAACAGCTTTTCTTTTTTGCTTTCTCACCAGCTCTATAGAGGGAATTCGGGGTCCAGAAATTGGAAGAGGTCTTCTCTATTTATAGGGGAAGGGATGGCTTAGCTTTAAAGCTAAGTTATTAGCTTTCTTCTGAAGCTAAGGGAGGGGATAACCTGTTTAAATGAGCTGGAACGGATTTGGTGTTGATCCCCATTCAAATTTTGAAATGATGCTGCACCTGCTTCGTATTTTGGCTCTAATTTTCCGTTCAAAATTCCAGTTGATTCAAGATTGGTGTTTTTTGAAAGGGAATTCAATTATCTACAACTTTTTCAGAAATAGAGAAATCCAAATTTCAACATTATCCATGCCAAAAATGTGTTTCAAATTGCTGCTGAAAATAGTAACGTCTTTTAAGCATTTTTGAATTTTTTCACAGGATGTATCTGTTTCTTTATCCAATTTATTTTCAAAAATTTTTTCTTCTGAAGCAAAGGGAAAGGATAAGTCTATTAGATAGGCTTGAACAGATTTGATGTTGAACCCATTTGAAATTTTGAGAGAAAATTGAAGATAATGTTGAATTTGTGTTATCTTCTGCATCTGTTTCGTATTTTGGCCATAACTTGCTGCTCAAAATTCCAATTGATTCGGAATTGGTGTTTTTTGAAAGAAAATTCAATTTTATATAACTTTTATAGAAATAGAGAAATCCAAATTTCAATGTTTTCCAGGCCAAAAATGCGATTCAAGTTGCTGCTGGAGATAATGACGTTTTCTGAGCATTTTTCTTTTTTCTTTTTTTTTTTGAACTTTTCAGGGATCATATCTCCAAATTTTTTTCAAAAGAGCAGATAAGATGCCATAAAGAAAAACATTTTTTTATTATTTTCTTTAAAAAAATGAAATAAAATGAAATCCAATCAAAAATCACACTTGATTAATTTTAAATTAATTCTTGTAAGAACCAATCAAAATTAAGTGTTTAGAATAGGACGTGATCAGGCCCATCATGTAGATGAGCCATGATCATTGAAAATTGTTTGTATGATAACTTTTGATCAGGTGGTCCGATCAAAACCTATGACATACCATTATGATCGTTAGAGCATCAGGATTTGTTTTGTATCACAAATCTGAAGATCTACCGATTGGTTAAATACAAGTTGTAAAATGGGGTGTCTACAGTCTCAAAACTTGTTTTGCTTGTACCTTTGTGCTAATGGCTTTATGCATTTTCGAACATAGCTTGTTTCTTTGCACTCTTATCACTGTGGGAGAAATCTTAAAATCTATGTGATTGTTGTAAATAGATCTTCAAACTTGTCATGAATGATTAGTGAATGGTTATGTTGATCTTGAGACATGCATAGACTTATGTCTATATATCTTCCCACTCTTTATTTATGTTTATGCTAAAAAGAGCTCACCAAATGTAAATCTCCAAATGGAAAGAGATATTGAGCTGCAAAAGCCTGTCGCACATACTAGTATTCGACTAGGAAAAAGGGAAAGCGACCAAAAATTAAAGTGAATGTTTATTCAAAAAGCCAAAGGCTATCTCATCAAAATGAAATATCAAATATCACTCTCACAATAAGAGGTGATTGTCTCAAAAGGATCAAAAAGATCAAATGTCATGATTGAAAGTAGAGTCAAATGTAAAGCTCCAAGTTATGTTATCAAGTTTTGTGGGAAGTCATATATGCATACTTCTATAATGGAGATGGGTCTCATTATCTAGTGCTAATTGAGTATGTCTTGGTTGAATTGATCATTGAAGCTTCACATTAGACTATGGACTATCTCATTGTTGATATCCACACACAACACACAAGTTTATGTTCAATAAATGCCATATTCATTTGTGTGATTGTACTTGATGAAATGTGTTTTCACATGCTCAATCTTTGTTGATTCAAGCACAAAAAGATTTTTGAGTGTTTTAGGTGTTTTTGGAAAGTATTTTGTTCATAAAAAAAAAAAAAAAAAAAAAAAAAAAAACTGAAAATTTCAAAAATCATTTTTGCCCTGTTTTGGCGACTCAGTCGCGGGTAAGTCAAGTCGCATGCCACAATCGCGAGCTCGTGTGTCTACTTTGGCGACTTGTTTGCGAGTGGAAGGTCCAGTCGTGAGGGTTACACAGAGATTTTCGCGGCTCATCTCGAGACTCCCTCGCGGGTAGACCCTCCAGTCGCGAAAAACACTTAGAAAATTTTTCAAAATTTTGTCTTTGCGTGTTTTGGCGGCTTGTCCTGGCGTCTTGTTGGCGACTCACTTCAGTCGCGAAAAACGCGTGTTTGGCAAAAACAAGGGCATTTTTTAAAATCTTTTTCAGTTTTTCCCTCGAACTTTTTGTGACTGTTCACTTACTCTCTCAACTGTTCTTTTCCAAACACTCCGTGTCCATTTACAAATTCCATTGTTGCACTTGTTCACCTTCAAATCTTCAAAAAACAAGGTATGGGCTCTTATTCTCTCACCTCATATCTCTTATTTTGATCATCATTCTCGTGAATATTTGTGTTGGTGTGTTTGATTTTTGTTATGGGTTTGTTTCGGTGTTTTTGGGACTGTTCTTGTTTGGATTATGTAAGAAAATGTTCCCATTCAAATTTTTGTTCAGTTGTTGGTTTCATATATGTTCTAGTATTCATCATCTTAAGATTATCTGACTGCCTGATCTGTATTTGATGTTCTATCACATGTTGGTTTCTTTTACCCATTCTGCTTGAACCTAATTCGTATGGGTCATTTGTGATCTCTGATCTTTCATTTGTGGTGAATCTGGTTTGTTGTCTCTGTCTGCTTTGAGATTAAAGTAGCTCATGATTAGTTGCATTTAGCACCGTATCATGTCTTTTCATGTGGTGTATGCACTCTTTGTGGGGTTGGTGTGTTTGCATAATATTGTCATTGCATAATAGTATCCTCATTACTCTTTGATTGTGTCCATGCTATGTGGTATTTGTTTTTCCAAATTGCTCATTTTTATTTCCTATGACATAATCCCTAATGTTTATAATTCTATCTATTGTGCTATCTGTTTGTTGTGGCCTCTTCTGCTTGATTACAGATGGCTCCCTCAACTCCGAAGAAGAAAACTCCTGCAAAGAAGGCTGACAAACGATTGAAAATGGATTATGATCTGTTTAGGTCTGTTCAACACTTTGAGAGATACAAAGATTCTTTCATGAAGGGAACCATAATTCAAAAGAGATTTATGGATCTAGTGGACTTAAAAGATACATTTATTCCCACTTGTTTTGAGGGCAGAGGTTGGGAAAAGTTGTTGAGTGGATTACCAGGAGTGTGTGAGCCTCTGATAAGAGAATTTTACTCTAATGTGAAGATTAGGGAAGATGAGCTAGATTGTTGGGTAAGAGGGCATGAATTCACTCTAGATGCTCATGATATTGATGAGGTCCTTGGTCTTGAGGGTTTAGAGGAGCATGAGTTTACCAACTACAAAGACAGGATGTTGTCTTTAGAAACTGTCCAAAACCGCATTGGAGGACAGAAAGAAGGGAAGTGTCTCAATACCACAGCTTTTTCAGTTGACATGAGGTGCCTCACCATCATCATGATGAACAACTTGTATCCTGTGAAGAAGCTCACTACAATCAACAATGCCAGAGCCATTTTTCTTATGGAACTAAAGGAGAAAAATTCATTGATATCAGCTCTCATATATTTGATACAATCATGGATGAGACTAGAACAACTTCCCGAGCTAAGTTGGTTTTTCCTAGCCTTCTCATGCGGATTTTCAGAGCAAAAGGAATTCCAATTCCTCAAGACCTCAGCCTAATGCCAACACCCTCAGCAATCAACAAGTAAACCATCATAAGGATACAAGTACGGCTTCCGGGTGATGTAGATGTAGAAGGGGCTGAACAAGATGAAGGTGATCCAATGGATACTGAAGCAGAGGCTGCAGGACAGTCATCTACACCAAGAGGCAGAGCAAAGAGGAACAGGGCCTCTACCTCAACAGCTGTACCTCCAGATGCATTTCAGGTCATCCTGGAAAGACTTGATGGACTCAGAGATGTTCAGACAGTACAGTCTGAGAGGATGGCAGCCATGCAGGATCAGCTTGATATTCTCTCCGCAAAACTTGACAGCTTCACCACACATCATGGGCAGTGACCCTTTGGCCATTCTGGTCAAAAAGGAGGAGAAATTTTTGAGAAACAGACCTTGAGAGGGAGCACTATGTTGAGGGGGAGCAGTCAAAAACACTTGAAACTCTGTTAATGTTTTTGATAATCTGTTGTTTATGGGTTTGATACATTGTGGTTTTGGTTTATGTTTGTCTCTAACTCATAACACATGGTTGGTTATTGAAACATGGTTGATGTCTTTCAGTTTTTATTGTGTTTTGTACCCATGTTGCTTTTGTAAGCTTTTAGGGTTATCTTGTAGGCTTTATGGTTTGTACCATGCTTTATGCAGCCTTTATGTTTTTGTTAAATCAGTACTTCTATCTAAATGTCATGCATTTTCTTGTTAAGTACTGTCACTCTTGTGCCCTTGTAGGATTGTTCCTATATGCATATACCTAGTGTTTTATGCATTGGTTGAGTGTTGGGCATACAAGTAACTTGCATTGTTCTTGTTTGCTTGTATGTTCAAGTGTTCATTCCAAGTGTGAATGAGCATTGTGTTCACTACCTTGTAGTGATTACTTGGTTGATCAAGCCATGGTTTATCTCTTAACTCCATCTTTGCTTGATCACATATTGCCTGTTTCATATGCATTTCATGCTTTTCTGCATATAATGATCATGGTGTATTGTTGTGTTTCAGGAGTTTCATGTTCATATGATTCAAATGCTTCACAGCTTCTAGAGTTAGGTGCGAGTGAGTTTTGCTCAACTGTTCCTAACTCACATGTTAAGTCTAGAGTCTGTTTTAGGGTTTTGTCACGGAATAGCCAAAGGGGGAGATTGTAAGATTGAATTTAATCAACCATCTTATTGGCTTTATTCAGTGCCAAATTTGCTTGTAATTCAGCAATTAGTAACCCTATATTTAGGTGGGTTTGTTGTAAGGGTAGTGAGTGAGATAGAGTGTTGAATGCTCAAGAGTGTGCAAGAAGACAGAGTCTCACGGCTGGATCTCGCGGGTGACTCACGGCTGCAAGCCGCCAGATGCAGCACAGGTGCCAAGCATGCCAGAAGTTGAACAGTCATGCTAGTTGGAGCACTACAGGACAAAATAGGACAACTGGCCATTCGGTTATCTCACGACTGGATCTCGCGACTCAGTCAAGTCGCGAGGCCAAGCTGCGAGCCAGCCCTGTTTTGAAAAACCTGACGTTTCACATTCCTCTCTCACCCTAGTATATATACCCCTTATACCCTAAAAAAGAAAGAGAGCTTCCAGAGAGAATTTTGAGAGAGAAACCTTAGAGTAAAACAAGATTGATTCATTTACAATCTTTACATAAGAGTCTCTTCAAATTCCTCAACTCTCTTCCTCTCCATTGTCAAACCCTTGAGAGACATTTTACCAAAATCTTGTTCTCACCATATTCATTACTGTGAGAGGGCTGTTTGGTGTTCTGGGAAGCAGTTAGGAAGGAACCAATCTACATTGGTTGATGCTATGGTCAAGTAGCGGAATCCGGGAAGCTAGAAAAGAAAAAGGTTCGGCGCAACCTTGTTGGAGCAAGAAGCTTGGAGGGCTTAGGTACACTGGGTAGATTAGGCTTGGAGGGTCTATTGCTGTCCATGTATCCCAACTACATTTTCTAGTGGATTGTTTACCGCTTGGAGGGCGGCAGAGAGGTTTTACGCCGAGGGCTTCGGTTTCCTCTTCGATAACACATCGCGTGTTGTCCTTATGTTTGCTTCTTCCTTCCCTTTTATCTTTGCCTTTTATTATCTGCTGTGGGTTGTGATTTTAATTTGGCTTAGATAGTTTTTCCAATTCTGTTTTATAGCTTTTGTTCATTTTCCGCACACTAGTTGTTTGATATAAAGCTTGAATTGGTTAATTTGTAAATTGGGGGTCTAAACGTTTAAGGGTGTTTTTACACTATTTGAACTTTCATTCGGCAACTTCATTGCCAAAATTACTATTAAATTCCTCCCCAAGATTTCGTCAACTTGGTTGCCACAATTCTTTTTTTTTTTTTTTTCCTCCCATTTTCGGCAACTTGGTTGCCACAATTGGTTTTTTTCCCTTTCGCCACTCCTCCTTTGGGCACTTCACTTGGGTAGGAATTTCAGGCAGCAAGAATTTCGGTAATCTTATTACTGAAATTCAAATTTTTTCCTCTCTCCTCCCATCACATCATTTATCTTTCCCCTCTCGTACTTTTTGTTAAAATTTTGGCAACGGTGTTGCTGAAATTTCCTTTCTTTCCTCATTTTCCCAACTAACTTTCAACAATACCCATATCACAAATAAACTCAATTTTTTTGCAATATTCAGCCAAAAGACTCCTAGAAATGGGTGGGGGTGGGGAATTTAAAAGAGTTCGAATTTAATAAGTATGTGATGAAAAACTTATAGTGTACACTCTCCAATCATTGCATGCCATAACAAGCTTTCACAAATCAAGGTATAATACATACCACACACAATCACTCCCTTTTAATTCTCAAATTCTTAAAATCAAAACCCAAAAACCCAACCCCCACGATTGATGCCAAAGACGCGGAGAAGCCACCAGAGTTGCCATTGCCCATTTTCACTCCAAACCCCAAATCTGAGAAACAAACACTCCTTGTAGCAAAAGTCAGAAACTTAAAAACAATAGCCTCCTCCAAAAATCCCACAACTGCAAATTAAGAGAAAAGAAACTAGACTTAAAAGTTAAAAAAACACCCAAGATGAAAAATAATACTGCTAGTGGCGCGAAAGGCAACCCAAAAAAACCCAAAACTTAAAAGCAAAACGCAAATTAAGAGACTACTAGCAAAACCTATACCAAAATATTTCACATTTCTACATCCATTTGATGCGGTCGGTGTAGTGGAGACTAAAAGTGTAGATTAACAACAAAAATCATACTAAATCAAGTGAAACACATGAAAAAAGAGTCATATAAAAGGAAGCTTTGGTGTCTTTATACATACTCCGGTAGCATATTTGGTACAACGGCGTCTCTAGCGGCTTCCCAGCTATAGGCCATTCTTCAGTAAAATGATGGGTTTGGGTTTTTTGATTACGTGGATTCGCGAGATTTGATTGTGTGTGGTAGCCTCTATTCAATACTTTGTCTTTGGCTTGTGACTTTGTCTAGCCTGACCCAAATATAATAATTTTCAATTTTCATTTTTTGGTGAATTTAATTCATATATATATATATATATGCTTATAGTAGATATACTATTATCTCTTTTATATGTCAAAATTCATAAAAGGAGAAGGGTAAATTATATTTAAAGTCCATAGTTTATGAGGTGTAACAAATTAAATCATCAACATGTCTCTCTCTTTTTTTCTTTTTCTTTTTTTAATTTTATTTTTATAGATGAAAACTGTAAATTTTATTAAGTAATTGAGGCTAAGTTGGCTTGAATTACAACTAAGAGATGTGTAAGGTTGAATTTATTCAACCATCTAATTGGCTTTATTCCGTGCCAAATTTGCTTGTAATTCAGCATTTAGTAACCCTGTATTTAGGTGGGTTTGATGTAAGGGTAGTGAGTGAGATAGAGTGAAGATTGCTCAAGAGTGTGCAAGAAAACAGAGACTCGCGGCTGGGACTCGCGGGTGACTCGCGGCTTCAAACCGCCAGACGCAGCACACGTGCCAAGCATGCTGGAAGGTGAACAGTCATGCCAGCTGGAGCACTACAGGACAAAACAGGACAACTGGCCATACGGTTATCTCGCGACTGGATCTCGCGACTTGGTCAAGCCGCGAGGTCAAGCCGCGAGCCACCCCTGTTTTGTAAAACCTGACGTTTCACATTCCTCTCCCACTCCAGTATAAATACCCCTTTTACCCACGATTGAAAGAGAGCTTCCAGAGAGAATTTTGAGAGAGAAACCCTAAAGAAAAACAAGATTGATTCACCCACAATCTATACCTTAGAGTCTCTCCAAATTCCCCAACTCTCTTCCTCTCCATTGTCAAATCCTTGAGAGGCATTATACCAGACCTGGTTCTCACCATCATCATCACTGTGAGACAGTTGTTTGGATTTCTGGGAAGCAGTTAGGAAGGAACCAATCTTCATTGGTTGATGCTATGGTCTAGTAGCGGAATCCGGGAAGCTAGAAAAGAAAAAGGTTCGGCGCAACCTCGTTGGAGCAAGAAGCTTGGAGGGCTTAGGTGCACTGGGTAGATTAGGCTTGGAGGGTCTATTGCTGTCCTTGTATCCCAACTACATTTTCTAGTGGATTATTGACCGCTTGGAGGGCGGCGGAGAGGTTTTACGCCGAGGGCTTCGGTTTCCTCTTCGATAACACATCGCGTGTTGTCTTTGTGTTTGCATCTTCCTTCCTCTCTATCTTTGCCTTTTTATTATCTGCTGTGGATTTTATTTTGTTATGGCTTAGATAGTTTTTAACCAATTTCATATTATAGCATATGTTAAGTTTCCGCACACTTGTTGTTTGACATATTGCTTGAATTGGTTAAGTTGTAAGTTGGGGGTCTAAACGTTCAAAGGTGTTTTTACATGTTTTTGAACTTTCATTTGGTATCAGAGCGGGTACACTTGTTGTGGTTTTATTACCTAAGTGTGATCCTAGACCCCTGTGTTATGGAAAATACCATGCTGAATTATAGCTTAAGTGTTTGTGATAATGACTCTATGCATATGTCTGAAAGGTGTTTTACTAATGATCTCATAGAGTTGTTAAAAACTAAGAAATATGCTAGAGTATTTGTTCACATGCTGGAATATCTTGAAAATCAGAATCATGTCTTAAACAGTAGCATATCTGAATCTAAATCATTGATTAAGAAGTATAAAAGAAAGAATAGAATGTTGTGTGAGATGATTGAGAATCTGAAAATGAAAAATCAATATGAAAGAAGCATGAAAACTGATAATGAGTTTGTGTTTGAAGGTCAAGAATGTTTGTCACATGTGAACCTATTTGTGCATACCTCGTTGAAGGTGTTTAATGCATGTTTGTGGTATCTTGACAGTGGATGTTCTCGCCATATGACAGGGGATAAGTCACTGTTTAAGACAATCAAAGAAAAGGTTGGTGACTATGTGACTTTTGGTGATGGAAGTCATGCTCAAGTCCTAGGCAAAGAAACCATTGAGATACCTGGTTTGCCGCTGTTGAAAGATGTGCTGTATATAAAAGGGCTGAAGGCGAATTTGCTGAGCATCACTCAAATTTGTGATGATGATTTCCTGGTACAATTCTCCAAGAAGGGATGCTTGATCATCAATGAAGAGGGGATTCAGGTTTTGGAAGGAAGTCGGACTACAGATAACTGTTATGGAATAGTTCCCACGGCACCCCTATCGTGTAGAAGTGCTCGTGTGGATATGTTGGAGCTGTGGCATCACAGATTTGGGCATGCCAACTTCAAACAAGTAGCAAAAGTCTCCAAACTTGAAGCAGTCGAGGGACTCCCTAAGTTTGGAAAAGTGAAGAATACCGTTTGTGGTGCATGTCAAATGGGGAAGCAAACTAAGGCAAGTCATCACAAGGTGAATGTGATCGCCACTTCTCGGTGCTTGGAGTTACTTCATGTTGATCTAATGGGGCCTACCAGAACTGAAAGCCTAGGGGGGAAGAGATACATTATGGTGATTGTGGACGACTACTCAAGATACACTTGGGTTGAATTCCTTAGAGAAAAATCAGAAGCATGTGAGAGGTTGGAGATTCTGTGCAAGAAACTACAAAACGAAAAGGGGATTCCGATTGCCAAAATTAGAAGTGATCATGGAAGGGAATTTGAGAATGCAAGATTCGAGTCCTTCTGTGAGAAGAATGGAATTAAGAGAGAATTTTCAGCTCCCAAAACTCCACAACAAAATGGAGTGGTAGAGAGAAAAAATCGTGTGATTCAGGAGATGGCAAGAGTCATGTTGCTTAACAAGCAAATACCTCAAAAATTTTGGGGAGAAGCTGTCAACACCTCGTGTCACATTGGCAATAGGATTTTCTTTCGAGCTGGTACAAAGAAGACTGCCTATGAGATATTTCCGGGTGTTTGGAAGTAAATGCTATATCCTAAATGATCGGGAAAATCTTGGGAAGTTTGATGCGAGAAGTGATGAGGGTATTTTTCTTGGGTACTCTACTACAAGTCGAGCGTATAGAGTGTTTAACAAGAGAACAAAGACTGTGATGGAGTCCATAAATGTCAAGATTGATGATGCCCTATCTAAGGTGGAAATGATTGATGATGTAGAAGGGCCGAGCACCAAAGAGCCCGATGTTGAGGTAGAAGCTTTGGATATAGAAGGTGAAGAACCTATACCAGAAGCAGAATTGACTCCCATCAACCCAAGAATGGAAACGAGATTGATGTCTAGAACATCAAGTCCTCTTACTCCTCCGGAAGTTCATCCTTCTATCTCTCGAAGTGATGAAGTTTCCACTTCAAAAAGGCCATCTTCAAGAGTCATCAAGAATCATCCGGAAAGTAACATCATAGGATCTCTTGATGAAGGTCTTCGCCTCAGGAAAGGAAACATTCTGCTAGCCAATCATGTAACTTATCACTGCTATCTCGCACAGTTTGAACCAAAAAGGGTTGAAGAGGCTCTTCGAGATGAGAATTGGGTTGAGTCAATGCATGAAGAGCTGAATCAGTTTGTGAGGAATGATGTGTGGGAACTTGCTCCAAGGCCTGAGAACGTTCATGTTATAGGCACAAAATGGATTTTTAAAAACAAAACTGATGAAGAGGGAGAGATAATTCAAAACAAATCTCGATTAGTAGCTCAAGGATACACTCAAGTAGAAGGAGTAGATTTTGATGAATCTTTCGCTCCGGTGGCAAGACTCGAATCCATTCGAATCCTAATGTACTTTGAATTTCAAACTTTATCAAATGGATGTAAAGTGCGCGTTTCTGAATGGATATCTAACTGAAAAAGTATTTGTTGAGCAACCAAAAGGATTTGAGGATCCTCATTTTCCAGATCATGTATTAAGATTGAAGAAAGCCCTTTATGGCTTAAAACAAGCGCCTAGAGCCTGGTACGATCGTCTTACACATTATCTTCTAGATAGAGGTTTCAAAAGAGGGTATGCCGACCGAACTCTGTTTGTCAAAAATGATGAAGATTATCTCCTTGTGGCACAAGTCTATGTTGATGACATAGTGTTTGGGGCAACCATCGAAGATCGTGCTACTGAATTTTCTGAGGAGATGAAGAAGGAGTTTGAGATGAGTATGGTGGGGGAACTCACATTTTTCTTGGGCCTTCAAGTCAAACAACAGAAGGAGGGTATATTTGTATCTCAGGAGAAGTATGCCAGAAACATTGTCAAGAAGTTTGGACTAGACTCCAAAAAACATGCCTCCACTCCCATGAGCTCATCCACTAAACTGAATGTTGATTTGTCTGGAGTCGAAGTAAGTCCTACATTGTATAGGAGCATCATAGGGAGTTTGCTCTATCTTACAGCCAGTAGACCAGACATTGCTTTCAGTGTTGGCGTTTGTGCCAGGTACCAAGCTAATCCAAAGGAATCTCATCTGACTGCTGCTAAACGAATCATTCGATATGTGAATGGTACTGCAAACTATGGTCTGTGGTATTCAAAAGACTCAAATGCTTGTCTTGCTGGGTATTCAGATGCTGACTGGGCTGGCAATGTAGACGATCGGAAAAGTACTTCAGGCGGCTGTTTCTACCTTGGTAACAATCTTGTCTCATGGATGAGCAAGAAGCAGAATTCAGTGTCTCTATCTACTGCAGAAGCTGAATACATCGCTGCTGGAAGTTGCTGCACTCAGCTTCTTTGGATGAAGAAATTACTTCATGACTATGGAATTCCTCAAGAAACGATGTGTGTCTTCTGTGACAACACCAGTGCCATCAATCTTTCCAAGAATCCTGTCCAGCATTCAAAATCTAAGCACATGGAGATACGTTACCATTTCATTCGGGATTTGGTAGAGGAAAGAGTTGTGTGTCTTGAGTTCATACACACCGATAATCAAAAGGCGGACATCTTCACCAAGCCTCTTGATGGTCCACGGTTTGAATCACTCCGTAAGACCATTGGTGTTGGTACAATTCCTTGACTCTCTTGTGTGTTGTGTGCTTCACATATTTATAATATGATAAGTTTGTTTGTGTTGGGGCACACACTTCTCTGTTAACTCTTTGTGCAACATGTTTATCGTTTGTTTGTCCATTTGTGAATACGGTTGCTTCTTTCTTTGTTTGTTCAATCATTTTCTTCTTTTATGTCAAAAATCCAAAAATCACATAAAAATTAGAAAATCAAAACGCTTGTTTGACATTGTTGAGTTTTTATCTCAAAACTTGTTTTGCCTTGTACCTTTGTGCTAATGGCTTTGTGCATTTTCGAGCATTGCTTGTCTTCATGCACTCATATCTATGTGGGAGAAATTTTGAAATCTTTGTGATTGTTGTAAATAGATCTTCAAACTTGTCATGAATGATTAGTGAATGGTTTTGTTGATCTTGAGTCTTGCATAGACTTGTGTCTATATATCTTCCCACTCTTTATTTTTGTTTTTGCTAAAAATAGCTCACCAAATGTAAATCTCCAAATGAAAAGAGATGTTGAGCTACAAAAGCCTGTCGCACATACTAGTATTCGACTAGGAAAAAGGGAAAGCGACCAAAAATTAAAGAGAAATGTTTATTCAAAAAGCCAAAGGCTTGTTCATCAAAAAGAAATGTCAACTATCACTCTCACAATGAGAGGTGATTGCCTCAAAAGATCAAAAAGATCAAATGTTGATTGAAAGTGGAGTCAAATGTAAAGCTCCAAGTCATGTTATCAAGTTTTGTGGGAGGTCATATATACATACTTCTATAATTGAGATGGGTCACATGATCTAGTGCTAATTGTGTATGTCTTGGTTGAATTGATCATTGAAGCTTCACATTAGACTAAGAACTATCTCATTGTTGATATCCACACACAACACACAAGTTTATGTTCAATAAATGACATATTCATTTGTGTGATTGTACTTGATAAAATGTGTTTTCACATGCTCAATCTTTGTTAAATCAAGCACAAAAAGATTTTTGAGTGTTTTAGGTGTTTTTGGAAAGTATTTTGTTTGAAAAATCTGAAAATTTCAAAAATCCAGTTTTGCCCTGTTTTGGCGGCTCAGTCGCGGGTATGTCAAGTCGCGAGCCTCAGTCGCATCTTCGCTGGTCATTTTTGGCGACTTGTTCGCGAGTGAAAGGTCCAGTCGCGAGGTTATTCAGAGATTTTCGCGGCTCAGCTCGCGACTCATTCGCGGGTAGACCTTCCAGTCGCGAAAAACACTTAGAAAAAATTTTCAAATTTTTTTTCCTTAAGTGTTTTGGCGGCTCAATCTGGCGACTTGATGGCGACTCACCTAAGTCGCGAAAATCGCGTGTTTTGGAAAAACAGGGACAGTTTTGTTTAAACTTTTTGTTTTCCCCTCGATCTTTTTGTGAACTGTTCATTGTCTTTCTCATCTGCTCTTACCCATTCACACCGTACCTCCATTTTCGATCTCCATTGTTTGCCTCTCTTCAGCTCAAAATCATCAAGTAACAGGTATGGATTTTCTGTCTTGAACTCTGTTCTACTTGTTGTTATGGTTTTCCCTCTGGTTTATTCGTATTTCATTCTGATTTTGAGATGGGTGTTTAGCTCAGCTATTACTCTTTGTCCATGCTTAGTTTATGGAAATTTTCGTTTCTGTTTTGAGCTATTTTATACTGTTGGTCTTGTTCGTCATCTTGTTCTTAGCTAGGGTTAGCTATTTTTGTCTGATCTGCTGTTGATGTGGTGTTTCTAATTGATCCTGTGTAGTATCCTGTTGATGTGTTGTTAAATGTGGGTCCTGTTTCAGATGATTGTGTGGTTTTATTTTGACTCCCTCTACTGTGTAGTTCAATTTGGGCCATTCGTGTCCCTCATTGATATTTTCTGGCCATTTTCATCCAGCTATTAGGGTTTCTTCATTGTCCCTAAATTTCAGCTAACCCACTGCTAATGAAGTTTGTTGGATTGGTTTGTGTCATTCCTCTTATTCATAATGCAGACTAGTTATGTCTCCATTCAAGAAAGCTGCTGTGAAAGGAGGTAGTTCCAAAGGGAAGGAACCAGTAATTGATGTTGATGATTACCCTCCTCAATCAAAAGGGACTCGCTCTTCATCAAAGAGCTTCGATCCCAACAAGTTCAGATCATATGCAGCCTATCAGTCTTATGCGAATTGCTTTCTACATGCCACACCATTACTAGAAAGAGCTGTGGATCAGCCCTCACTTCATGACACTGACATTCCGATATGGTTTGCTCACAAGGATTGGAATTACCTTCTCTCTGATCTGGATGACGCGTATGAAGATTTGGTAAAAGAATTTTATGCCAACGCAATTGTGGAAGGAGATGAACTTAAGTGCTGGGTTCGGAAAAAGAGCTTTTCTGTCTCTCCTGCATATCTGGCAGAAATACTTCACATCAACAGACCAATTATCCGACATTCACTGGTTTATGATGATGTATGTCCTGATGAGGAGCTTCTCAAAGAAAGCCTTGGTCAAGATTTGGAATTCTCACCCAATAGGAAATCCATCAGTGTTTCCTCTCTGTCTCCAAAACTGAGAGTGCTTACAATTGTGATGTTTCACAATTTGTACCCCTTATCAAGCACTGGGTATATGAACCTCGGACGTGCTTTGTTTCTTCATGATCTAATCTCTGATGTGGAAATAGACATCTGTGCACATATCTTTCATGTTCTGCGCAAAACGGTTCTTCGAACTGAGTCTCGGATATGCGTTCCCTTCTGCAGTCTCATTTCACGGATCTTGAAGCTCAAGGGAATTTATCCAACGGCAGAAGAATCTCCTATCTCAAAACCAAGTCCAATTAACATGCGTACATTCAATGCAAGCATTGGACATAGTCGGAAGAGAGCCAAACCAGAAACTTCTGCTTCTCACAGTGGATCTCATTTCAGCACTCTCTCCATAGATGAGAAACTTGATCACATTGTATCCTCTGTCCACGAGTTGAATACAAAGATGTCTGGACTCACAGCTTCTCTACACCATCAAAGCACTCGGTGGGATATGAAGTTTACTTCTCTTCAAACTCAATTGGATCAAATTCAGAGAAAGCTGGAAGAGGATGAATAGCCTATTCCATGACAAAAAGGGGGAGTGATAGGTATGATCAGAGGGGGAGGATATTACCTAAGGGGGAGTGTCTACCTAAGGGGGAGTGTCTTTACATTCTTCTTCAGTTTAAGTTTTCACTTTAAGTTGATATATTGTGTTTTGTAAACTGTTATTCAGGATGTTTTAGGTTTGTACCCATGTGCTTTTGTAAGCTTTTAGGGTTTTTGTTTTATGCATAGTTTGTAGGCTTTATGGTATGTACCTTGCTAATTGCAGCCTTTATGCTATGTTGAAATCAGTACTTTGATCTAAATGTTCTGCATTTTGGTTTATGTACTGTCACTCTTGTGCCCTTGTAGGATTGTTCCTAGATGCATATACCTTGTGTGTTATGCATTGGTTGAGTGTTGAACATACAAGTGTCTTGCCTTGTGCTTGTTAACTTGTATGTCCTTGTGTTCATTCCAAGTGTGAATGAGCACTGTGATCACTACCTTGTGGTGTTCACTTGGTTGATCAAGCCATGGTTTGTTTCTTAACTCCATCTTTGCTTGATCACATATTGCCTGTTTCATATGCATCTTATAATTTTCTGCTTACAATGATCATGGTGTATTGTTGTGTTTCAGGAGTATTATGTTCATATGATTCAAGTGCTTCACAGTTTCTAGAGTTAGGTGTGAGTGAGTTTTGTTCAACTGTTCCCAACTCACATGTTAAGTCTAGAGTCTGTTTTAGGGTTTTGTCACGGAATAGCCAAAGGGGGAGATTGTAAGGTTGAATTTATTCAACCATCTAATTGGCTTTATTCCGTGCCAAATTTGCTTGTAATTTAGCATTTAGTAACCCTGTATTTAGGTGGGTTTGATGTAAGGGTAGTGAGTGAGATAGAGTGAAGATTGCTCAAGAGTGTGCAAGAAAACAGAGACTCGCGGCTGGGACTCGCGGGTGACTCGTGGCTTCAAGCCGCCAGACGCAGCACACGTGCCAAGCATGCTGGAAGGTGAACAGTCATGCCAGCTGGAGCACTACAGGACAAAACAGGACAACTGGCCATACGGTTATCTCGCGACTGGATCTCGCGACTTGGTCAAGCCGCGAGGTCAAGCCGCGAGCCACCCCTGTTTTGTAAAACCTGACGTTTCACATTCCTCTCCCACTCCAGTATAAATACCCCTTTTACCCACGATTGAAAGAGAGCTTCCAGAGAGAATTTTGAGAGAGAAACCCTAAAGAAAAACAAGATTGATTCACCCACAATCTATACCTTAGAGTCTCTCCAAATTCCCCAACTCTCTTCCTCTCCATTGTCAAATCCTTGAGAGGCATTATACCAGACCTGGTTCTCACCATCATCATCACTGTGAGACAGTTGTTTGGATTTCTGGGAAGCAGTTAGGAAGGAACCAATCTTCATTGGTTGATGCTATGGTCTAGTAGCGGAATCCGGGAAGCTAGAAAAGAAAAAGGTTCGGCGCAACCTCGTTGGAGCAAGAAGCTTGGAGGGCTTAGGTGCACTGGGTAGATTAGGCTTGGAGGGTCTATTGCTGCCCTTGTATCCCAACTACATTTTCTAGTGGATTATTGACCGCTTGGAGGGCGGCGGAGAGGTTTTACGCCGAGGGCTTCGGTTTCCTCTTCGATAACACATCGCGTGTTGTCTTTGTGTTTGCATCTTCCTTCCTCTCTATCTTTGCCTTTTTATTATCTGCTGTGGATTTTATTTTGTTATGGCTTAGATAGTTTTTAACCAATTTCATATTATAGCATATGTTAAGTTTCCGCACACTTGTTGTTTGACATATTGCTTGAATTGGTTAAGTTGTAAGTTGGGGGTTTAAACGTTCAAAGGTGTTTTTACACGTTTTTGAACTTTCAAGATGTGATTGGACATCTTCCATCCATACCATAAAACTTGTGATATGTAAAGCATGTTTAGGTGGTGAGATATAGAGTTACCCTCACGCCTAACATGAGAAAAAAAATATTCCTAAAAGCCTCTGCAGTAAACTTAGCGTCTTGAATCAAATGACTAAAAGATAACATAGAAGTAGACTTCTCTCTTAAAGAATTGATGACAATCTCCGAATCACCCTCAAGGATGACCAAGTCAATACCAATCTCTAAAGCAAAATCCAAAGCTCTTGTAGGTGCTAGGAGTCCAGGTTGAGCTTTGACAAACTCGTGTAACACATCAAAAGCTCGCTTGTTAATCTGCTCACTGGGGAAGGTTTGTTGATAGTCAAGATTGGTTCCTTCTAAACCAAATAGTCCACGAAATCATGGAGAAAAGCTCAAAATTCTTACTCGATTCCATGACATGTTGGACCAGAGATGAGAAGCAAGGGAAACTCCAAGAAGTTTTAATTAAATCCCACTGTGGATCATCACTCCAAACTTAAGATAGTTTCGAATAGAGCCATAAGGAATGTAGAACATTTTCTACTCTCTATCTGCACAGGTCACAGGTCGGATCCTCAATCATAGTTCTGTGTACAAGGTTCAACTTAGTTGGGATGGCGTTTTTGCAGGCTCTCCACAAGAAATCCTGACCTTTCTTGGTACCAATAGGCCTCAAATTTTCTTGCGACACAGAATCTTCATTCTTTAGACCTTTAACCCATAATAAATTCAAAATACAATATAATTTAACTTAAATAGGTGACCTTTAATTTGTCACTTAGGGTTTAATTTGTTATTTTTAAAAAATATAAAATTTAATTTGTTACTTTTTGAAACTTTAAGGTAATTATAGGGTTTCTAAAAGAAGAAGAAGGTAATTATAAGGTTTAATTTGTGAAGCCTCTTTGTGGGTTCTAGTTAGTACAACTTTTTTTTTTTTTTTTTTTGAGAGTCAAAACTGTGTATTAGTATTACGATACTGGAAAGTCAGAAATAACAACATGACTAATGTCTGCTGGAACATGCTCCATCCAGACCAATAAAGGAAAAGAAACAATTGCTCTCTTGGCTAAAGCATGAGTTGCACAATTGCCTTGCCGCCTAGTATGAGAGAAAGAAAAATTTTGTAGCGAACCCAAAATAGACATCGTGTCTTTGATAATCTCACCCATGGATGAATGAGCCCCATCTGCTGTCGTCAACGCCCTCCAAACCACCTCCGAATCACCTTCAAATTCAGAAGCTGTTAATCCCACTTCTACTACAAATCTTGCTGCTCTTCTTGCAGCTAGTGCTTCCAGAACCTCCACAGAACCCGGGTAAGGAATTTCCTCAGCTAAAGTCGCAATAACAAGCCCCTAAAAGTCTCTAATTATGACCCCTATCCCTGCTTCCTCCGATTCGGCAAAGACCGCACCATCATAATTAGTTTTATACGTTCCATCCACTGGGGGTCGCCATTTTATGCTTCCTTTTTGTTGCTGCACTTTTGTAATCTCTTATCGTCAAATAAGATATCTAGGGCATGCTTACACCAAAAACCAACTGGTTTCCTGAAGATAAGATAGCAATTATCAAGAGCGGATGCCCTTCATAGGTTGAAACTATTTCTTAAAAAAAAAAAAAAATGCTAAACCCCTAAATTATAGGATTTACAGTATAACTTTCTCAATAGAAAATCTTTCTTATTTCATTGATGTCTTTTTAAGATTCAAAATTTTTAAAAAGGAAATGAAGGTAAGTCAAAAATAAAAAGGAAAATAAGGAAACTATAGTTTTAATACAAATAAAAAAAATTATTGTTATCTTTCAAATGTAACGCGACTCATGCAAAGATATCTTTAAAGATAATTTATATGTTAATATATGGGTAACTACATTTTTAGTCTTTATCCTATATACTATATTTCAATTTGATCTCTAATATTTCAATTCTGTCAATTTGGTTCCTAACATTTCAGGTACTATGTCAATTTAGTTCCTGCTATTATCTTTTGGATAAAAATTGATGACTTGTTTAATGGCCAAAATAAAAAATTTACTTTTGTTGATGTGAGAATAAACTAAAATTTTAGTTTAGCCGTTTGTCATATCAACAATTTTCATCTAAGAAATAAAGGCAGGGACTAAATTGACATGATACTGAAAGGTTAGAGACCAAATTGACATAATTGAAAGGTTATGAACCAAATTGAAATATAGTGTAAAGGATAAGGACCAAATATATACTTTACCTATTTCTTAATAATATTCAAAGTTTTCCTTCTCAAAAAAAAGAAAAAAAGAAAAGAAAAGTAGTTTACCCTAAATATATTTAATCTTTGAGTGCACAAAGGTATGTGTATAAATTTTAGCGCCCTTAATTAGAGTCAAATTCTAATTTTGATATTGCCCGCCAATGATGTTACTAATATCAATGGTGAGCTGATCATGTGGAAAAAAGTTGTGCCGGTACTTAGCATTACTCTAATTTTATGTTAACTAGTCTCTAACCTGTGCGATGCACGGAAAAACTATTGACTCTAAAAAAAAATCCAACAATGTGTAAATAGACATTCTAGAAAAAAAAATAATCAATTGAAATTAATTCAAACAAATAATTAATCAACCAAAAATATAGCTTTTAATAAGAAAACAAAAAATCACATGAACTTAAATAAAAAGCATTTAAGGAGAAGAATTAAGATCAACCTACTGAGACGCAAATACCAAAAACCCCAAGACTTAATACTTCAAAATTTATAGAATCTCCAAATTCTACTTCAAAACCAAACCAAATTCAACAAATTTATATATAACATACCAAATAAAAATTTATCATTCCCTAGGCTGGGAGATATAGGTTGCATCTTTGATTTTTCTCCAAAAAAATAGATATGCTTTACTGCCACAATTATTAACATGAGCCTTTTTTTTTTTTTTTTTTCTTTTGAGTCCTATCATAATTTTTGTTTTTACATAGGTTATCAATGTTTGAGTTTGAGTTTAAGTTGGACTTATTAAAGAGATAGAGTTTCACTTCTAGTTAAGTTTAGACTAAAAAAAATAATTTTATTTAAATAAAATGATAATTTTATTTAAATGTTGTGCTGACGTAGAAAATTGTGAGTTTTAGAGGTTTCAGTTTTATATATACTAGCTTGTAGCCCGTGCGTTGCACGGGATATAAGCAAACCAAATGTAAAACTTAAAGCAATGGGAAACAAACTGTTTTCCCTAAGTTAATTTTTTCAATCCCCATAAATATTTAGATTCATGATTTTTTAAAATTTGTACTTTCATCAAGCCACTAAATCGCATGATGAAAAAGAAACAGGAATAATAATGAAGACTATACTGTCATCAATCAAATACAATTAGTTCATATTAATCTTCTCCAAAAATTGCTAAATCCATCAACTCCTTTGGCTTTGGAACTGAACAATGTAGTTAGTGAACCATCCAAAACCCCATAAACCATGGCTACCCCTTCCCTTTTTCTTGTAGCAAACTCAAAGCAGAGTCTCTAGCAAATGCAAAACTTAATCTTTGGCTATATCTTATGCCCTTCTTGCAGGAACCCCATATACCATCCGAAAATCTATGTTTCCATCAGTAGGAGCACAAAGGGAGTCATCTTAAGCATATTCAAAGGGATTTTGAAGTGAAACTTGAATTAAAATATCCTAAACTAATTATCATAGTACAATAACATGATATAGAGATTCTATATTAATTTGAAGAAGGCAATAAGACTAATAGCAAAACAATGACTTTTCTATCACTAAGACCCTATCCCATCTTTATTGCAGCAACTACTACTACATCAGATGAAATCCCTACCTGAAACAAACATGCTCTCACATTCACCACAGAATTTGAAAACCAAAAAGTCCAGCAAGTAGCTACTAAGAACTTTAGAAATTATGTGTTTAACCAATAAAATGAGCTATGAATTCTTTTAGTTGAGGATTGGAAAAACGGGCAACTATGGCTACCAAAACTTTTGAAATAAAACCTGAACATAATTAAATCAATGAGTTTAGCATAAAACTCCTAAAAAGCAAAGAAAATAATACTACTGATAATTCAATTCTAACTCTGTTTATTTAATATCATGGTGTTACCAGATGTGGTTGGTGTATTGGAATCTATTGGAGTCATTGAAATATTCACCTCCAACACACAGCAAGTTTTTGCACAGTTGCATCATCAAATCTTGTACCTTGAAAAATTACTAAATCCATTACTAAATCTCTTTCATATCATGTTCTATTTTTTATGCATTTTATTAGAAGTAGAGAGAGACTCGCCAAATTTTGTCATAAGCAGAAGAATTGTTAGTGTATATTGCTGTAAGATAGATTGGTAAATAGCCTATTAGGAAGATTTCTATGACAACTACTTGGGTATCACCATAACCAATGACCCTATGGAACAATAATGGAGAATTAGGAATCAATAATCATAACAATTCATTTTGCTTGCTAATAAAAAGGAATTTTTTTTATTTAATTTTTGCTAATAATAATTACTGTAACAATATCTATTTCATTCCCTCCAATTTCTCCAATCATGAATATGGCTAAATTAAGTTTCTCAACACAATCTATCAAACATTAAAGAAACAATAAAGAAAGAAAGAGAAAATGTAAATAATAAATTTAACTTTGTATTAAAAGATTAATTCAAATGATAGGCTAACCATCAACGTTGTGATAGATCCCATTGAAATATGTGGACATCCAATCCAGTTGAACATTGAGAGAGCTTCTAGTAGCTAGCTATGAAATATTCTTTTTTGCAAGAAATATGTTAGTTATATTTGTTGTTTATGCAATACAATTTATATTCTGATAATAATTGTTGATAGATCAATTAGGTATTTGTCAGTTATATATAGGCATGTAGTTTATACAATAAAATTAAATTTTAGTAATGGCATATTACAAACCTTAATGAAACTAACAACATCTTAAATCTGCCAGGTTTAAAATGGTCTAAAGGAATGTATATGACACTGATAGAGTTGTAGGTTAATAAGAGAAAGCATCGCTGATAGCTCAAATGAAATTTTATCTACTTATAAGTGGAATATTTTTATATACTTAGCAGTGATCAGCAGAATCACTAACACACTTGCTAGGGAAGCCCTTAAATTGGATGTGGATGCCCAAGATTGATGTACTAATCTAAATAGATAAAAATTACATAGAATGTTGTTAACAATTGAAATTGCCAATTAGTTATACGTAATAGAACTTTTTAAAAACACTGGTAACAAACACGCATAACAGAATGAACAACACATATTCATTACAAAACAAACAATATCAAAACTAAATTGCTGAGAACAAAAACTTAAATATCAGCACAATGTTCAATATTATAATGATTTGATCCCAACATCATCTTTAAGATTAGTTACATATAACTGTTTTTAATTTCGTTGATTTATAGTGAATACCCAAAACTGTAAACAATCTTTTTGTAATTTTCATAATCTATAAAAATGTCTAAGTCTAGTGAGGGAACGGACGGTGGTCTATATCTGTGTCGTAAGGTTTTTTTTTTCTCCTTCTCTATCTCTGTATCACAAGTTTTTTTTTTTTTCCTCCTCTGTCTCTGTATCGTAATTTTTTTTTTTTTTTTTTTAGTATTGCAAGCGTTTGCTGTGTATTTCAAGCGTTTAGTTTTCTTTTTATTGAAAGAACTATAAAACAAAAAGGTGTTTTAAAATTGTGAAACTATATAATTTATTACTTTTTAATATAAGCCTATGCACCATAGAACTATGTTAACCACAATATCAAATTACAATAGTTACAATACAACTTAAGAGATGAAATGCAACAGAAAGTAAAGTACACCAAATCAAGATTAAAGCATAATTTTAACAATTATAGTAGAAATATCAACTACAAATCAAGAATATATATGTACATCTCAAAGTGGCTAGGATCAAAACATGTGCATATCTCTAATTTAAGCTTCTTTTAAGGTTACCTCAATTGGTAAAACTGTGGAAAAAAATATATAGTTTCTTCCAAACTTAAGATTGTCACCATTCATCTCTTAAGAAAAAGGAAAAGAAAGGCATGATTGTGTTTCTTTTTATCTATTTTAAAAATATCATTGACAAATACCCAAAACCAATTAACCCAAATACTCTAAACAAAAGCAAACCAAATGCGACACAAATATCCCAAACAACGCAGTGATAAATCTACAATAGCACATGAGAATAAAAATATCATTGAAAACACAAAACATGGCAGGTATATTTGAAGTGAACAGCAAGAAATCTGAATGTCTAATAAAACCAAACTGAAGTTTAATAACACTAAAATAATTCTGTCCTATTTTGTATATAAGTACTCAATAGGGGATAGTAAAAATAGGGGAATAGTGTAAGAGAGACTACAGGAAAAAGTCAGAAATAGTCATTGAAAGGAAGTTGATAACAGTTTCTAATTACGACAGCAAGAATCAAGATTAATTATACAAAGGTTCCTCAAATTTATTAGGCTTTACTTCAAAATTACAGAAAGAGATATATTAGATTATACACACACCCAAGTTATGGAATTCATGAAACTTTCCACTCATTATTATGTAATCATCCATTCATAAAATAAATAAATAAAAGTAATCATCTATAGGTACTCAATAAACTGAGCCTAATAGTCTGATCAATACAAGAATTAACAGAAACCAAGTCTAATAGAACTCGGGCAATTACTGAATATTTGATTTAACCAATGTCTGCATTAGGAATTTAGAACAATAATACAGTGTTTCTACCGATTATTTAGAACAATAATGTAGTTTTTGGGTTTTACTGATTTAACCGATTATTTTTAGTTTATATACGGAGAGCCTCTCTCAAACAGTGTTTTAATGTGAAATAATATAATTTATTGCTTTTTAATAGTGCATGTGGCTGAATTTTAGATGGACATTTTTCCTACATGGCAGCACCTCCTTAATTGTAGGAAAAAGCTTCTGCTATTATACATACTAGCTTATAACCCGCATAATGTGCGGGATACTTTTATTTATTACAAAAGACATGATAATTGAAAATATAAACATTTTTTCATTAAGATAATACCAAAAAAATAAAATCAAATAATTACTTGCAAGAAAAAGACATGAATCCAAATAGTCTTTCATAGAGACTTCTAAATTTAATCTTGAAATTTCGTGGTCAGTCAACAAAATTTTAGATAGACCTTTTAGAAATAGATTTAGAAAATTTGTATTCTTTTACCACCCATGCACTCAAGCAAAAAGAAAGTGCTTTTTCTTCTTTTTTTTACTCTAATAATTTATTATTCAAAACATGTTCCAAAGGTCCAAAAGATTATCAAAATAAAATTATGGTGGTCCAAGAGAGATTATAGTTGCCTTTGTTTTTTGTAGAAGAAAATATAGATGACTTTGACAAACAATAATTAATAATTAAAATATTATGATACTCAAATCCTGTAGTATTAATCCATGAAATGCATCAAACTACAGTAGTAAATAGTCTCACAAAATTCTACACCAAAGGAAAAGGTAGAGCAACAAACAAAGAAATACAAAATAAAAATAATCATTGAGTTTCGCCTAAATGCAGACCATTGATCCAGGAAATTTAAGAATGTTGTCAGATTGTCTAAGAAAAACTTTCCCTGTAATGTAATAAAGAAACAAATTAGAGCACAATTAGTTATAATCAGGGATAAAAATTAAAACTAATATTGAGGATATATATTCTAAATACAATGAAATTCTAACAATAGCATAATACAATTTAATTGAGTGTCGAAATCAACCAACTTCAGACTTTAATTGTAAAAACATTATATCATAACAATTCTAAAAAATATTTTATAAAAAACTTTCAGAGGTTTGTGTCATTTGTATTTTCTAAATGTGGAAGGACTTTTTTGTTTCCTGCAATGATTAATGCTTTAATTAATTGGTGCCTCAAGAAATAGCATAATATATGCATATTGGCCATTCCATTGGAGCAACTAAATCAAACATAAGTATAAATGAAACTCCAGTAGAAGATAGTTCCAATTGTTCCCATGACCATTCTCCTATTTTTCCTAGCTAATGTAAGACCATTTCTAATACACACAGTTTGGAAATTATTTCATCTTCCATGCCATTTTCTTTTGGTTCTCTTCTCAAACATTATCATCCACCTTCTTTGTCATTCTACCATTGCATTATATATAATCTTTGACATGCTACTATTGCATTATATATATATATATATATATATTCTTTTTTCTATGATAACATTGTAAAGGATCAAAAGTAATTTAATAGTTTTTTTTTTTTTTTTTTTGGTTACAAAGAGTACATATGTGAAAATCTACATATACTGTTTTTTTTTTTTTTTTTTTTAATAATTATCAATCATTAACAAATGAGAAGATATTCATTTAAAAATAAAAGCAACAAAGGGAAAATTATGCTATCCTGACCTCTCAATTTAATTTAGTAACTCTTCTTGAACAACAACCAATGATCTTATCTGCTTTTGTGCTACCACAAAACACAAGAAAAAATAAAAAAGAAAAAAAAGATATTGAAAATATATAAATCCTAATAAACATCAATGTAAAACAGGTTCTACAAAATACAAACTGAGTTCCTATACACATTCCATCCACAAAAAATCTAGAAGTAAATTTGGTCACATATGCAAAATGATGTAGAGAATAATTAAGATGGTAGTGACCTGCGTCATGGAGAATAGGCAACCTATGGTACTAAGGTGGTACTAAAATCACTCGGAGTACAAATATAATAGGAAGACTATTAACCACTATTCAATTGGCAAAACTAATCCACATATCTTAAGAAACAGGATTGGATGATTTGCAAGTTTTGGCAAGTAATAAAAATTTGTTTTGGTCCTTTGGGAATTTTAATCAAACAATCTGGACTCAAAAGAGAGTCTACCAATTAGGAACAGCTACCATGTCAAATTCAGATCCAAATCCCATTGACTAAATGTTACCCATTTACTGACACACAAAAAAAATAAAAATAAATACATGCATATTAATTTCTTCTTCATCAACTGCTTTCGTTATATATTTTTTGTAACTTATACTTTTATCTATAATAAAAACATATAAACTTTTAAAATACCAAGACAGAGGAAAAGGTACAATGGAATTAAAAAGTGAAGTTCCAGACTTTAAGAAAAATAAGACAGACAATACTTTTACAGGTCAATTTACTGAAGAAAAAAAAATTTAATTGAAACCAAATACGTCAAAAACAATTTTGACTATATTGTGCAGGGAAAAGACTAATTCAAACCCAAAGACATCAAATGAAAAAAATGTAACCCAAAAAAAAAGGAGATAAACAAAAGGAAAATCAAGCTAACCTAAACCTTTCAATATGATTCAGTATCTCTTCTTTTCTTAACAGATTAGTGAAAGACATAATAGCTTACACTCATGATTCTTGTATTTGAATTCAGCCAGCTGTTCAACTCAAAGCTCTGTTGAACTGGGTAAAAGTGACAGACTATTAATAATACATACAATTCCTCTACTACATATAGTTAATTTGTCTTCAACGTGGGCATGCTTAAATATGTAAAGCATTTAAAGAAATGTAGATGTTGGTGGTACTGAACTCTTAACTTCCAAGGATTTGTTCACAAATAATGGAAATATTAAACTTGAGCACTTATATCTCTAACTAATGTATAAATCATTTGAAATTTGTAATTCTCATGCCTATGGTGGTTCCTTTTTAAGAGAACCATCCATGGCTTGCAATATCAATGGAATAGGAATAGAAAATTCTAAAAAATATAATGCAGTTAACAAAGATAGCACCAGATTACCAATCAAATTGAGTATTGGCTTTGCCATGCCTCGATTTGTACTATCCCCTTTGCCCTACTCTTCCTCATTTATTGGCCAACATTTTTTTTTTTTTTTTTTCTGTATCAATTAACATATGTTAGAACAAATAAAAAACAAAAAAAAAAAAAAATTGAACTTTATGTGATATCCCAGAACATTAATAATGAAACTAAAACAAATTCAAATATTTCATTAGACTGTATAAAGGGGAAACTTAATACCGATCAAACCAAACAAAGAATCAAACAAAACCCCTCAAAAAAATCCATCTGGGTTTCTCATAAAAGACCCTAAAACACAACAAATTTTTCCTGAGTAATATACATATTAATCAAGTTATATATATATAAGGAACCCAAAATTGAAAGAATTGAACTAAAGGGTTGCAATAGAATTTGAAGGAGTGTTGGAACGGCAATAGCAGTTGACAGGGGTGATGAAAAGGCTAAATTGAGGGAAAGGGAAAGGGGAGATAATACTCATTGGGCATTCATGCCTTCGTTTTCATTTATGTGAGCATTGAATGGGACGTAGATTTCCGAATAGTTAAATAATAACCCAGAACAAATGTCACGATTTTTTTATGTAGAAAGACAAATATAAAGGTGGGTAGAAATAGACCTTTGATTGAGTTCTGGGGTGCCCTGTTCTTGTCCATATGAGACAGATAGAAAAACAAAAGAATACAATTGTACATCCCAAACAACAATCATAATAGAAAAAGACAATACAAATCAAACAATTGGCGTGCAACACTCAACCCAATTTGGAATATTCATCAACCTAGAAAGTTAACATTGACACCCAAGGACTTTGGTTCCATCCATCTGAGTTTTAACTGGACACCATAAATAGATACACACATCAATTTAACTAAATACCCAAAACAAAACCAAATCTAACTCAAATACCTTAATAAAAAATATAACACAGAAAGTTAAATAAAAAAAGATTCCAGCCAAATTATAAAAACCCAATCATAATTAATGCACAAATTGAAAAGCAAAGAGAAAACCTAACCGGTAGAGGAATTGAAAGACGTTCTCTGATTGCAAACTATGGATACATGGGCAATGGAAGATTTTTATCTTTTTTTTCCCTTTTAATCGGGTTGATTGGGATTAAGGCTTTACTTAAAACCACTTGATGTTTTAAGTGGGGTTTTTCCCGGCGGTATATGGGTGGAGGATGGGCTGATGGAAAGAGAACTCAATGGTTAGGGTTTTTGCTTTTAAGAAAGACAGAGAGAACGGCTGAATTTGTCGAAGGAGAAGGGGAATTGAATATAATTTAGGTTTTTTTCTCTTCATCGTTGCAGATTTTTCTCTCTCCCCAATCCCCACTCCGAGCCCTTCTCTGTTTACCGTTCTCCCTAGGTTTTGGGTCTGCAAAATCTTTTTTTGAAACTTTTTGATTTCATCGCCTCTCTCTTTCTCTGTTACTCTCCGTGTCCTCGTCGCCTGCGTCTCTCTATTTCTATCTTGGTGCACGTCTAATTTTAAGTTTTTAACCAGTTAATTTTTTTATTTATAATTAGAGGCTTTTAAATGGTGTTAAGCAATGCCAAACAATGTAATGTATCTTTTTTTAAGTTATACGTGTCAAAATTTTAGATAAGCATTTTTCCTAACATGACAGCACCTCCTTAAAGGCTTCTACTATTATATATACTAGCCGCTAACCTGTGCGATGCACGGGAACGCTATCAATTTTTAAAAATCAAAATAATTAAAAATTATATCCATAATAAAAGGACATGAAATATTATTATTGTCCAAAAAACAGCATCAACTATAGTAGAAACATTAACTCATATTATTCATTCCAGCCATCATGTTTATTTTTTTATTTTTTTATTTTTTTGTAAAACTACTTACTCAAAAAATTAACTAAATATAAAACCAAGCTTGAGATAACCCAGAAAGTTAAATTAAATCTAAATACAAACTAAAAAAAAAACCAAACTGTGCATATCATGAAGACAAGCATGTAGAATCGTAGATAAGAAGGGGTTGCCATGTCATAGTCCACAGAATAAGAAGGCTTATGCACCCTATAAGCATTACCTCAGCTGCTTGTAACCATCTTAATATCCTTTGCTTTATAAAAAAACTTTGAAATAAAGTTGTATCCTTTGATAACTAAATATAAGAGTTTAATTCCTCTCTGTTTCAATTTAAAACCAAATTGTGCATAAAAGCAGAAAATTTTCCTTTATTCCAATATGTCTTTAGTACCAAAATCACAAATCCATTAAAACCAAATTGTGCATAGAAAATTTTAGAGATTGAAAGACAATTTTAAAGTGTTTTTTGTATCTTCTTCCTTTATTGTTTCACAATAGTCCCTGAATATGTCCTTTTGTTTTCCTTGAGCACAGATGTTGGTGTGAGTTGCACATTGCTTTGAACATCAACTTTTTGAGATTTTGTACAATCACCACCTTGTTCAGTTGATAAGTTGATGCTACATTCATTTGAAGTATCACTGATGTAAGCCTGGTAATAGAACATGTTGAGGAATGTATTAGAACATATACATTTTAAATAACAAATTTGTAATTTTGCTATATTAAAAAATACGTACTTCTGTCATTTTATTAAGCTAAATTGCTTTGTCAGTTCCTTCAAAAGATTCAAAAACTTTCTTGACGGTGTAGAATTCTCATCCATACTTGAGATTATAGTCATTTGGTTGTATTTGGAAAACAAATTATTTTCCTTTTAGATTTTCTATTTGCACATAAAGGACAACTTCTTCTGGCACCTAACAAAAGTAACATTTTTCAAATTGTACACTCAAGTAAAGTTTAGTAAATATTAAAAACTAATTTTATCTTCCATATTCTCACCTCTAAACATTTGTTCAAAAGGTCCTTCACTGATATGTTGAGTAATTTTTCTGCTTCTAAATCAAATAAAATGAATATGATAAGAGAAATGACATATAGAATGTTAATATCATATTAGGTATTGTGTATGACCTTTAATTGAATTTTATACTTGATAAGAGAAATGACATATATAATGTTAATATCATATTAGTTATTGTGTATTTAATATAAAAAGTAAACATTTTCATTTTGTGTACCTTGGGATTGGGAAGCTTGCCTTTTTGTTGCAATTGTCGCACCATAAAAATTCATCTCTTGACTTTACCTTTTTACGACATACTTTGCAAGAGATAAAGTACCAACCGGAATTATCTATCTCAATGTTTATAATCTTTCCTTGATAGGTAAAGATAGTTTTCTAGAAATTGAATTTAATATCAATCAATTCATAATTTTATAATTAAATTTTGTAAAAGTAGGTCTATGGTACATAAAGTACTGTTAAGGACACAAGATTATTGTTCAAGGTTTTTTTTTTCTTGCCTCACTATTAGAGTCCCACATAATTTTTGTTATTTCACTTATGGTTCTTATGTTTATGTTCATCTCTTCTTGAATTGTCACTTGCAGTTTGAATTGCTTTGGCATTTGTACTATTGGTTGATTATTTTCCACCAGCCTGTTATATTATGTAAGGTTGAATTTAATCAACCATCTAATTGGCTTTATTCCGTGCCAAATTTGCTTGTAATTCAGCAATTAGTAACCCTGTATTTAGGTGGGTTTGTTGTAAGGGTAGTGAGTGAGATAGAGTGTTGAATGCTCAAGAGTGTGCAAGAAGACAGAGTCTCGCGGCTAGATCTCGTGGGTGACTCGCGGCTGCAAGCCGCCAGATGCAGCACAAGTGCCAAGCATGCCAGAAGATGAACAGTCATGCTAGCTGGAGCACTACAGGACAAAATAGGACAACTGGCCATTCGGTTATCTCGCGACTGGATCTCGCGACTCAGTTAAGTCGCGAGGCCAAGCCGCGAGCCAGCCCTGTTTTGAAAAACCTGACGTTTCACATTCCTCTCTCACCTTAGTATATATACCCCTTATACCCACTGAAGAAAGAGAGCTTCCAGAGAGAATTTTGAGAGAGAAACCCTAGAGTAAAACAAGATTGATTCATCTACAATCTTTACATAAGAGTCTCTTCAAATTCCTCAACTCTCTTCCTCTCCATTGTCAAACCCTTGAGAGGCATTTTACCAAAACCTTATTCTCACCATAGCCATTACTGTGAGAGGGCTGTTTGGTGTTCTGGGAAGCAGTTAGGAAGGAACCAATCTTCATTGGTTGATGCTATGGTCAAGTAGCGGAATCCGGGAAGCTAGAAAAGAAAAAGATTCGGTGCAACCTCGTTGGAGCAAGAAGCTTGGAGGGCTTAGGTACACTGGGTAGATTAGGCTTGGAGGGTCTATTGCTGTCCATGTATCCCAACTACATTTTCTAGTGGATTGTTTACCGCTTGGAGGGCGGCGGAGAGGTTTTACGCCGAGGGCTTCGGTTTCCTCTTCGATAACACATCGCGTGTTGTCTTTGTGTTTGCATCTTCCTTCCCTTTTATCTTTGCCTTTTATTATCTGCTGTGGGTTGTGATTTTAATTTGGCTTAGATAGTTTTTCCAATTCTGGTTTATAGCTTTTGTTCGTTTTCCGCACACTAGTTGTTTGATATAAAGCTTGAATTGGTTAATTTGTAAATTGGGGGTCTAAACGTTCAAGGGTGTTTTTACACTATTTGAACTTTCATATTACATAAAGATATTACACATAGTGTTGTAGAGACTGTAAATGCATTAAAAATATGAATCGTGTAAAAAAAAGTAACAAATTATACTCTCCTGCAATGCACGGATTTCATTAGAAAAAAAAAAGTACAATTATCTATATATAAGCTTATATTTGTGGTAAAAAGGCCATTCCATTCAAGCCCATTAGCTACCTAAAAAGAGAAAGTACCCACTCCAAGTGGATTCCCAACTAGGCAGTTACTTCAAACCATCCCACTTGAGCTTAGAGAAGTTTAGGAGAAAATTGTCTTAGAAGTTAACGACATCTGTCAGCTACTCAATTATAAATTTTGAGGCTCTGTTTATGTACCATGAGTGGACCCTCCTATCACATGTAATTGTTGGACACTTCTTAAGCAAGGAGGGTATAGACAATGCACAGAACACATGACAATGTTGTGATACAAATTGCTTATGCATTAAAACCATTGCATTTTAAGTGATAAGTTTACACACATAGTGAGTATTGAACCCACAATCTTATTCACCACCCTTTATTTATGAGTCTCTAACTAATTACAAAAAAAAAAAAAAAAAAAAAAAAAAAAAAAAAAAAAAAATCATCAACCCAAAATAAGAAAAAATGAAAGACAATTTAACTGACAAAATGTGGAATCAAAGTTTCATTAATTTATATTTTTTGGAATGCTGAATACTTGCTGATATGATCATTTGAAAGTACTATGCACAAATATTCATCATAACAAAAGCATATCACTGACTCCAACCAAATGTACAACAACCAATTATGCATAATACAAAATACAAAACCAAGCAAAACGCATCATAAAAAGGTGAAAAAATTATTACTCAGAAAGGCTATTTTGTGGATGGCCTACTCATATGTCTCGTAAGTCCCTGCTTCATTGACTTCCACACTAAACTAACATTTTTTAAAATCATCAAATCAAATAAAGTGTTATATCTTCCAGAGTAACAGGGGAACCTTTCATTTCTACATGAGCAATAAATTTGAAGGAAGCTGTAATATCAGTCTATAATGGAAGTGGCACATTGCCTCATAATCATCATCTATTACATAGTGTGCATACCCACACTGTTTTTCTAATACCCACAGTACGTTGACTACTTGTTGTTGGATACATTATCAGAAAATTTTAAATTGGGGATCAAGCACTTCATACAGCTTTACTTTTGAGTTTTTAGGAAAAAAAAGAAGAAGAAGAAATAATTAGTAAAAATTATGATATGTACAGAAAAGTAGGTGAAGCTTTTTGGCCAATCTTCTTGTGATATGGTCCACCTTTGGAAGGCAGAGAAGTACCACATTGGCTGTAAAGGCCATTGAATTGGACGTTGGAGTTGTAATTGTTAAAGATAGTGCTTGGGCTGGTGCTCATGTCAGTGGAATTTTCATTCCTTCTCTCTTTGTTTTGGGATTGGAGAATTTCAAAGCAAGTGTAAATTTGATGAACATAGATGCAAAATGAGCAGTACAAATAACATATGAATCCAACAGGAGCTACAATCAGAAATGAAGTCCTACTTGTTGTGAAAATCATTTATGATTCAAGACTTAGCTTGTTAGATAAACCCCTAAACCCTTTAATTTACAAAAGTAAAGCAAGCTGAAGAGTAAAAATTAAATTTAAAGCATAAGTTTGAGCAGTACATGCAGTTTTTGGATTTTATATAGCAAATACTTCTGGTATAATACTTCAAAATCCAAATAGAGCCATGGTATTGCATATATAGTTTAGATTAATCTTAAATAAACCAATAATGATATAAAAAAGACTACCACAGATACACATAGTCTACTCCAACCCTACCCCAAACAAAAAATCTACAGGGCATTCAATAATCAAATAAAAAATAACAAACTATATCTGAGTTTCCAGCTAGTTATACAACTTCTTAATCGGATGCTTACATAATAATTCAGCCAATATGTTTAAAACAGGGCATTCCCAGCACAATTAGAAACCTAAAATAAACTTAAAAGCTCAAGTAACCAACACCCAATCGTGCATAAATTGCAATAAGAATTCAAAGATTGGCAGCTATACATGAACCAAGATAAGAATTCACAAAATTAAATCCAAAATAGACTGAATAGAAAATCAGAATTATAAAGAGAGCAATAAAAATTCAGAATTATAAAGCGACGCTAATGTCAAATTGGTGAATGAATCATAAGCAGATTGTATACACAAACATCTAATGCCTTCTAATGGCAATATCTAGATTTAACCTAGTCAAACACAAAGTGCAAAGACACTTAGTTGAAGGAACCAAAGGCTTGACAGGAAATATTCGGCAAACACATCATGGGGCAACAATGAAGTTTTATAGGTCAAACCTCATACTCAACTACTTTAAATTTCAAACTGACAAATAATTATAAAAATTTCCAACCAAATTCAAAATTATAAAATCTACAGAGAAATTATAATCAACATTAACATTCAAACTCTCTCATGTTCCTTCAATCAAACAATAAAAAACAGAATTTCGTACAGAGGCAAACAAATATCATACCTTTAACCTTGATTCGAATGGAGGAAAAGACTGAAGAGAAAGGCAATAAAAAAGCAGAAATTAACATAGACAAATAGTTAACCCTATACTAAAAAAAAATTCAGAAATTTAGAATAGAGGCAATCGAATACTATAACCTTATACTAAAAAAAATTCAGAAATTTAGTATAGAGGCAAATGAATACCATACCTTTGAACTTGATTTGAATGGAGGAAAAGACTGAAGAGAAAGGCAATAAAAAAGCAGAAATTAATCAGGAAAATTAGATCTAAATAAAAGTGAATGGAAGAACAAAAATTAAGAATGAAACCTATAAATTGAACAGCCATGAAAAAAAGAAAAAGAAAAAAAAGACTAATAAGAATAAACTATTTATAAGATAATAGTTATAGAGTCCTAATTAAATTTGTATATTAGTTACCTTTGGGCCAGTTTCGACGGGCTGGGTTGGGTGTGATGGTGTATCGCCGACTGGGCTGGGCTGGGTGTGATGGTGTATCACCAACCGACATAGTTGAGGTTGCATGTGGTGGTTTGTTGGTGGGTCTGCATTTTGGAGGAAGGAGAAGTGGTCTTTGCCGTGGGTCTGAGGAAGAAGATCTCTATTGGTTTGTGGGTATGGCCGTATGGTGTGTATGGTGGGTATGGTGGGTTTTGATTGAGGAATCTGTGGGTATGGTGTCTTTGGATGCTTTGCTATGGGTCTGAGGAAGGAGATCTCCATTGGTTTGCCGTGGGTTTGAGCGTTGGGGGAGCTGGTAGAGGAGGAGCGTTGGGGGAGCTAGCAGAAGGAGCTTAAGGTCTGCATTTTAGAGAAAGCTAGAGAAGGCAAGGCGTTTATCGGGTTCGGGTTTTAGAAAAGTTTTATTTTGCATTTATGTTTTATTTTTAGTTTTAGAAAAAGAAAATTTATTTTAATATTTTGCTGACATGAAAATTTGTGAAGTTTCAAAAGCTTCGATTTTATATATATATATATTAATAATAATAATAATATATGATATATAGACTAGTGGGTCTCTTATCTCTTTTAAAATCTGAAATTTGTGTGTATTCTTTCTAAAATTTCGAAATACGTAGAGAATAACTGAGAATATCCCAATTCTGTGGTAACGCCTGGTCTGATTAGAATAAAGTATAATAAACTAACAAATCTCTTTACGACTGAATCTAAAAAGCAAGCACGAAGTCTCCCACTAGGAGCACGATGCGAATTAAAGCTATGAAATGGATTCGTAGACTAATGTATTCCTATTCCTCCTAAAACATATAGCTGGCTTAGAGCAATAGCAATGGGATGTAAAAAAATATCTATTTTAGGTTCTCACATGCTACTTTATGTATTTTACCAACTTATCTAATAAGAGCATCCACAGCAGCTGTGGTATAATTTATGCCATTTTGCCACACTAAAGACCTACTTTATTATTTTACCACATCATTTTACAACATCTCATTTATCATATGTTTTATCATTCAATTCTATACATAAAAATAATATTTACTACACATTAAAATAATATAAACAACACAATAAATAACAACCACAACATTGCTGCCGCTGCCGCCACCACCACCACCACCGTGGCAGCCACAATCCATTGCAAAACAAAAAACTGAAAACAAAACCACCACCACAACCACCGTCATCAACAACCCTCCACAAAACCCATTAAAACACACTTAACCAAACCCAGAAAACACAGCAACTCAAACCCAGAAAACACAACCAAAACCCACGAAACTACAAGCACCGCCAACCCAAAGCCACGAATCCACTTGCACCGGCAACCAAAACCCACTAGCACCGGCAACCCACGATTCCGATCTCACCTCAACGTCGATGCCCACGTCAATTCCGATCCCATGATCATGACGAACACTCTGGCGGCAGACCTCGCCCTCACGAACCTCGCTTACTACTCGCACGCCGATCTTCATGGCTTCGCCGTCCCTGGCACCAAGCTCTACCTCGCCTCCATCACCAATTCCTTTGTTCTTTATGGGTTTGTGATGATTCCATTTCTGGGTTTTGTTTTGAATTGGGAATTGGAGTTTGATTTGAGGTGCAAAGAGAGAAGAAAGAAGATTTTCGGGTTTGATTTGAGGAAAGAACATCGATTGGGAGAGAGAGACAGATTGTGAGGAGAGAGAAAAAATCAATTAAAGAAGTGAGAGGAGAGAGAAAAGCCAAATAAAAAAATAGTAAACCATATGCCACATTTCGTCCGTACCGTGGCAAATTTGTGAGGATACTATTCAGTGTTACATAATTTATGAGATTTGGAACATCTGATAAATGAAGTTTTTTGGTGTTTGATGTGCCAAATGTGCCAAATATTTGGCATTTGGTACATTTACCACATCTAGTGTGGGTGCTCTATACCCAATATTTTAATTTTTATTTTTACATACAACCTAATAAAATAATATAAATTATCTAATAAAAAAATAAAAAGTAAGAAAAGAGAGAGTGTGAGAGGAAGAAAGAGTGCGTGAGAGATTAAAAAAAAAAGTAGTTTTTTCATTACAACCTTATGAAAGAAAATTATTAGGTACTCCCGAAGTACTATAAATGCATACTTTCCCTCTCTCACATGAATGGTGAGTCTCACCATGAATTTAATTAGTGGGACTCACCATTTATGTGAGAAAAGAGAGTACACATTTATAATATTCTGGGAGTACACAATAATTTCCTCCTTATGAATAGTAAGGTTGCAAATACTTCAATAATGGATGAAAAAACTACTCTGGGAGTACGCAACCTTACTACTTCAATAATGGATTTACTTACCCGAATGGAGCAAGCTGGTCTAGTTGTTAAAATAACAACAGGGTAGTGCTCTTATCGTGGAAAAAAAAAATAGATAGGTTGATCAAATACTTCAATAATGGTGTTATTTACCTTTATATAGTAGGAATAAAAGGAGCTTTTCATACTCTTTACTTCTTTTTTCCCCTTAATTGGTTGCACACTTCAACTTGCGGTGAATGATCTCTTGCTCCCATGAGGAATCTCTCAATAATGCTCACACCTACCATTTCCTTCTTCTACATATTCTTTCTTCTTTATCATATCACAGTAGATTCTTCGACACCATATCCTTACATAGCGGCTGATAATATTCTCGTCGACTGTGGCAGTTCAAGCAAATCGACGGGTAATGATAACCGCGACTGGATTGGAGACATTGGCTCCAAGTTCTTTCCCTCAGAAGAAGATAATCTCAAATCTAATACCATTCAAGTTCCAAAAGAAGGGGTCGTCAACAAAGCCCCATTCACGACTGCACGTATATCTTATTCTGAATTCACATACGTGTTCCCAGTCACCGATGGCCCGAAATTCGTTCGGTTGCACTTTCACCCTGCCTCTTACTCAGGTTTTGATGGGTCAAAGGACTGTTTCACTGTCAAATCAGGTTCATTCACCTTACTGGGAAACTTCAGTGCTTCCGTTCTTGCTGATTCTTTGCAGGAAAAAAGTGTTTTCAAAGAGTTCTGCATCAGCGTCGAAAAAAAATTGAACTTAACCTTCATCCCTTTTTCAACTGCTTTCTATGCTTTCATTAATGGAATTGAGATTGTTTCCATGCCTAAAAACTTGTACTACTCTAGTCAAGAAGGTCAAAGTGAAAAGAAAGTCCCTGTTTATGTCGGCCAATTTACTCCGTTCTACATAAACTACACCAGGGCACTCGAGATGGTTTGTCGATTGAACGTGGGTGGGAGCTTGATACGACCGACCGAAGACACTGGCTTCTTCAGAGAATGGTCCCCAGATACCAAGTATTACAAGTCTCATGGCCTAGTACCTACTAATGCGTCTTTTACACCCAATTACTCAAAAATAATGAATTATACTGCACCAGATACAATCTATTGGTCTTCAATGTCACTGGGTAAAAACAGGGACAAGAACTTGCAGTCTAATTTGACGTGGGTATTACCTGTTGATTTGGGATTCTACTACCTGGTGAGGCTCCATTTCTGTGAAACAGAACCAGGAATAAGCTACATTGGCGAAAGGCGGTTTGAAATCTATATTGACTATCAGATGGCTGAAGAAGATGCTGATGTAATGTCCTGGACTGACGAGAAAAGAAATACGCCTATTTACAAAGACTACGTAGTAATGATGAAAAACAAGGGAGTTGATGGGGAGAAGCAGCATACTCTCTCCATCGATCTACACCCTAGATCAGACTCTTACACCCAAGATGCTTTTTTAAACGGTGTGGAAGTGTTCAAGCTGAGCGACTCAGATGGAAACCTTGCAGGACTAAGTGAAATCCCGCCCTCTCTACCTGCTGCCCCGACAGCCAAGGAGTCCAAAACAAAGAAAACTATATTCATTGCCATTGGAAGTGGTGTGGGCTTCTTAGTGGTACTCACTTCAGTGTGCTGCATGGTTCTATGGAAACTAAGCAAGTCCAGGCGCTATGGTTCATACCATCCACTATCAAAGTACTGGTGCTGGGGTGATCCATACAAAGGAAAGTCAGCAAGGACAAAGGCCTCATCATTACCCGACGAAGTATGCCGCAATTTCTCACTAGACGATATCAGAATAGCAACCAACAACTTCAATGAAGAGCTAATTATCGGTCGAGGTGGTTTTGGCAACGTATATAAGGGTTTGATTGACGATGGCACCATGGCTGTGGCAATCAAGCGCTTGAACCCCGAATCCCGACAAGGTGCTCAAGAGTTCAAGACTGAGATCGAGATGCTTTCTCAACTTCGCCATGGCCACCTCGTCTCTCTAATTGGATACAGCAACGATGGGGGTGAGATGATCCTCATCTACGAATACATGCCAAATGGGACCCTTAGTGAGCATCTCTTCAACACCAAAAACGATCCTCTCACGTGGAAACAAAGGCTCGATATATGCGTAGGTGCGGCAAGTGGTTTGCACTACCTCCATACGTGTATGAAGAACCCTGTCATCCATCGTGATGTGAAGGCCACCAATATTCTATTGGATGACAAAATGGGGGCTAAGGTTTCGGATTTTGGGTTGTCCAAAATGGGTTTGAATCAAACCGCTGTTAGTACCGTAGTTAAAGGTACATTGGGATATTTGGATCCAGATTATGCAAGGCGTAATCAAGTGACCGATAAATCTGATGTGTACTCATTTGGTGTGGTATTGTTCGAAGTGCTATGTGGCCGAAAGGCACTCGATCAAAAATTCGGTCAAGAGCAATTGCATCTAGCCAACTGGGCTCGGAAATGCATTGAAAAAGGGACCATTTATGAGATCATTGATCCATATCTAAAGGGGAAGATTGCTCCAGAGTGTTTCAAGGTCTTCGTGGAGGTCGCAGAGAATTGTGTTCGTGATCAGGGGATCGAACGGCCTACGATGAACGATGTGATGGAAAGGCTCGAGTTTGCATTGGAGTTGCAACAGAATGCGGACGCAGCACAGGAGGAAATCAATCCTAGTGGTGATTTTACCTATCAAGAGGTGTTATCATTTCGTGTTTCTGGTCGTACTACTGGTGCTGGTGCTCCTCAACATAACAACAACGTTTACAATATTGGACCCGTGTTGGAATCGGATACTAGCTATCCAAGTCTTGATTCTGAAAGTGTCACTGTCACAAGTCGAGATGTCTTCACAGAGAACTCGAACATCACAAGTTAAGTTTCTTATACGTATTTCTAGAGTGTGGAAAAGACCTAGGACAAAGCTATGCTAAGCAAAAATAATCTCATAGGAATTACTTTCTCAGGTGCGTTGTAAGATGTGCATGATCCAAGTCGTTTGTCTATCAGTTTTTGCCTTTTCAGGCTATGTTTGAGTATTGCATTTTTGCTTTTTACGCATGACAATGTATTTAGTGATAATCTAATGCATTATGTGGGTTGTGGAATGTGGAGTACATCTATTCTGCATATTTTATGCTGTTAGTGGTACTCCTTAATTATATTCTTGGCCTTAGACAAGAACTTTGTTGCTGAGTATGACATACGGCACAACTGCAATATTACTTGTGTAAAAGCACTAAAACATGGAAGAAAACACGAGACACGTATGTGGTAGTTCCAAAGGCAATTATTATTCAATATAATTGTGCATAGAACGAAGATAAGTGACATCGAAATAGTTTGAAGAAATAATTTGGTATATTCTAAAGTGGGAGATGAAGATCACTTAACTAAGGTAAATTAATAATTCACGAATTAATTCTTATAAGGGGTTTAAAGTAGAACTCTCAGTTGGTATCAAAACAATCACAATATATAGGGTCCGTTTGGATACAACTTATTTTTGTTAAAATTGAAAACGGAAAACATTGTATTAAAATAATTTTTAAATGTGTGAATAGTACCGTGGGATCTATTTTAATATTTTTTTTCTGATAAACAGTGCACAAACAGTACATGAACAGTACCTTTGATGCGCACTGTTGGATCCAGAATGGTCAACAACTACGGCTGGGAAAAAAGAAGAAAAAAAAGAAGAAGAGGAAAACGCGCAAATAAGAATACGCAAACGCGCGTGGATCCAAACACACAAATAGGGGTCTAAAGTAGATTCTTCACAAAAAAAAAAAAAAAAAAAAAAAAAAAAAAAAAATCCATTTGTTGTGCGAGTAACTCTTTTATGGGTAGTGTGTGTATGTCATGGATTTAGTTGCTTCTTTACTTGTGTAACATTGTGTTAAATAACTTAGGACAAAGTTTTGTTATAAAATTGTTTGTATTCTAAGGTTACAACTTTACTCAATAAAATAAATATTATTACATATTTTGAAATTTTAACCGTTAAAATGCATGTTCTTTACACTCTTAATGCACATGTCTAATATTGTGTCAATCGGATATTATTTCTTATATAATCTATAAACTTATATTTTATGTATAATTTTAAACTACAAAAATTTGCTAATTTAAAAAATTTATTTATGCATAACTATTGATTTTTAATTTTTTAGAAATTTTGCAAACATAAAGAATATAAGAGGATGATGAAATCCAATGGTGGATTTGTCAAATTTTACCTCTAATAAAAAGATATTGAGTAAGGTTATAACCTAAGGTTACAACTAATTTTGTAACTAAATTTTGTCCAATAACTTATATGCATCAAGTTTAACCCTTTTTTTTTTTTTTTGGCTAAATTGTTAAAATCTGTTTCTATAATTTCAAAATTTTGATTTTACTTCTTGAAGTCTTATTCTATTTTATGAGTAGTCTCTTTGTTCTTATTTTTTATTATATGCCACATAAACTTGCCACACATGTTTAGTTCATCAAATAAAATGATGTCACGTAATTTTTATTATGTCATGTTATTTTTAATTATTTAATTTTTTTAGGCTACAAGAATAATGCAACATTATTTTATTGGACAAAAACTAAGCACGCATGTTAAGCTTATGTGTCATTTAATAGAAATATAGACCATTTGGGCTACTAATGCAACTAAATAGAACTTCATAGAATAAAATTCAAATTCGAAAATTTCAAATTTGAACTTCAGTTTTTTTCTACTTCATTTTTTTTTTTCAAATACTTAAAATTTTTATTTTTACAGGCTTGCAGAGTACAATGGACTATCCTCTCTCCTCTCCAGGAAGGCGACGAAAACAATAATTTGCTCCTATTTCTATGATGCGCTCATAATTCAGATTCTCAGCACATCATGATGGTGGGATGATAAAGCAAAAGTGATAGGCACTAGTTAATGGCCAGGCCCGCCCATGTGATGCCCTCTGTTTGCTTTTTTATCTCTTGTCTCATCTGTAACCCTTTTGGTTTTGCTTATCCAAGTTTATTTTCCCAGTCTTCATTTCCCATTCACTTACCCTTTTGGTTTTGCTTATTCAAGTTTATTTTTCTAGTCTTCATTTCTCATTCACTTTTCCATTATTTTACATTTCATTGTACATCATGTCGCTTTAGTTTTGGCTAATCACTCAGTCAGTAGAGGGGACAGCAAAGTTCCTATCATTCAACCCAAAGATGGCGACCTGGACTACGTGAATCATGCGCTAACAACCTTCGACATTGTTGCATAAAAAATAAAGTAAAATTCACTTCATATATCCTCAACTGATATAAGAGAATTGTATAACAATTATCGACCTTTTTTTTTTTTTTAATCGTTCTTCATTAACAGAACATCTTGCGTGACGCGTAAGTAAGGCCAAAATTCAATGGCGAGATATAACAAATAGAAATTGAAACATGATGGCATGGAGTTTTCCTTAAAAAGAATGGGGCGGACCTTTAATTTCATTTTCATGTAAAGCCTGATTAAAAAGAAAAAGAATTTTCTTTTGAAGAAAGACATTAATTTCATTTTTAATAAAAAAGGACGAGTAGCAATTTTAGGAATTTTTTTGAGGATAGTCATTAAAAAACTTATTCAAAATCTAAATAAAAAGAGAACTTCACATATTAACGAAAAAACACACACGCAAACACATAAAATCTTACAATTTTTTTCTACGAATTTTCTTATTTTGAAATCATTATATGATAATTTCATTATTGACATTGCAACCTACATATCTTTCAAAATTTTAGTTAAATAAATTTTCTTTATGGACTTTTTCTTTTTGTTTGTAAGGAACTAATATATTGTTAAGAGGACCAAAGTTTAAGAACAAAATTTGGCTACAAACTTAGTTGTAGCCTAAGGCTACAAATCTCACTAAACAAATTAATATTGCTACATATTTTGAAAATCTAATCGTTGAATTGCATGTTCTCCATGTTCTTAAAACACGACATATTTCATGCCAATCAGATGTTATTTACTATTCGATCCATAAACTTATTTTATATGTATAATTTTAGACTACAAAAACTTGAAATTTAAGCATTTGATTGATAACATAGCTATTGAACTTTAATTTTCTTGAAATTTTGTAAGTATGAAAGATAAAAAAAGAAAATGTAATTAAATGGTGGATTTGTTAAAATTCACATCCAATAAAAAAATATTTAATGAAGTTGTAGCATTAGTTTACAACTAAGTTTATTGCCAAAGTTTAATTACGTTGGGCCTAAAAAAATTTAGGGTGGTCACAATTTTTTTAGGATAAAAAGTTAATAAATTTTTAAAATTTATACATAATAAATTTTTTTCTTGGGTCAGGGTGGTCCTGTGACCACCCTAGACTCTATGTGAAGCTGCCCCTAAAGAGGACATATCAGCTTGAACAACATAAAGAATGTTTGGTGGTACATCATTCATCCAAACAAGTAAATTGGGTGAAATAATTGCCCTTCTAGCAAAAGATGCGCTACAACGTTCCCTTGACGGCAAACATGGGAAAAACTAATACCAGAAAAGTGAGAAGCTAGAAGTTTTATATCATGAATTAAACCCTAGTTCTGGCTCGGTTTAATGATGTCTCGTCCGTTTTGCCTGTGATTGGGAAACACACTGTTAGATCTGAAGGTTATGGGAAGATAATTCATGTGGGTGAAAAATCATTGAAATCCGATGGTTGGATATATCTTGCAATCAAGGTAGTCAAAGTTATTTGAGTTACAAGTGTAGAGATTAATGTTTATTGCTAATGATTTTCAGGCAGTCTTCGATTCATGAACCGACCATTTGATTGAAATAATGTGGTCAAATATTGATATTGACAAAAAATAGTGGTGCAATTGAACGGTCGGATTTTGAGAATGAAGCAGTCAAAGTAAGTAAAACTTGGTCAAAGGTCAAACTTCAGATCATGCTCCCAAATTTCCGGATTTGACTTGGTCTAAGTGGGGAGGTTTGAGTTTTTTCTTGGCATTATTTTGCATGTCGGGTGAAATTAGGATTTTTCTTAATTTTCGTGTTTTCTTGATTTTTGATTTCAGAATGTCAAAACAGGGTAATAACTTGTTACAAGCTTTCTAATATAATAATAAGAAAAAGCAAGTTTTGATTTTACATTTGTCTTTTGTGGGGATAGAAAATTATCTTTAATATAATATATTAGTATATTTATGACGTTTTGACTCGTTTGGTGTATTTTTGTGTTAGAACTTTATTCTCTCACCCTTATGTGTGTGTTTCTAAAAAAAAAAAAAAAAAAAAAAAAAAAAAAAAAACCTAGCTCAAGAAAAATGCTTATTAATATTAATTTGTTTAGCAAACAAGTCAAACTTAGCCCAAGTCCAAGTTTAGGCTTGACAATTTAAACATCTAAACTCAAACATAATAATGTGTTTGTGAATATAATTTTGCGAACATGAAGCTCAATTTAGCTATATATTATATTTATATTTGTTTAAAAATATACTTATATAGACTTGAGATTTAATTGTATACGCTTATAAATAGGTTTATATGACATTAAATTATTATTTGAAGTTCATTGATAATATAAATAGCCCATTCGTGGTAAAAATTAATTCATAGATTTGTGAAGGGAAATTTTATTTCATATTTATTTTTGTCATGCTCTTATTCTATATGAAAAAAAAAAAAGGAAAAAAAAAAAGAATAAGTTAATCTTGTTTAGTAATCTTGTTTAGTAATGACTTCAAGCTTGACTTATGTTCAAAATAAAATAAAATAAACAAATCTAAAAATTTAAAACTTAGCTCGACTTGACTCATTCAAAACCTTAGGTTAGAGTCTCTCTCGGGGAGAGATAACAGATTGGACATCTACTTCTATGAAAAGCTTGTGGATATTGGATTCCATTGCCATGTTGAGGCCATCACATAACTTTCACAATTTTGCTATAATGCTTAACATGGTGCTTTATTTCTAGAAAAACCATTAAGCCATCTTTCTTTAGTATCTGTGATGATGGCTCTGCCATCCTGCTTATTGGTTGCCAAAAACTGATTGGTCCGTTTTAAGTTTTGAAAAATCCTCCCAAAGTGGCATACATCCAATTGTGAAGGTAGACCCCTTTGAATTGAGAACAATTGTCCATTTTTCTACGAGAAGTTTATAACTTAAGCCGTTTTGATTTCATGTACAAACTAAGATTAGCTCAAATTTTGTAATTTCCCAAATTATCCAAATTTTGAACCTAATTGGTTATTTATTAGGTAGATTTGGAATACAATTATACAAATCTTCTATCTTATTTTTAGTGTTTCGCCAATCACAATTTGTCATGTATTTATTTGAATTTTCTTATAGAATTGAGAAAAAGAATCAAATACATAACATATCATGATTAATGGAGCACAAAATAGAACAAAAGCAGTAAGATATGAGATTTGTATCAATAGATTTATACTATATAAGGATTGCGAGTACACCTAATTGTAATTCCTCAAATTATGTTAAAATTTGCACCTTTTTTTATGGGATGTTAATTTGCACCTTGAATATTTATTAGGTGTATTTAAAGTATATAAGTGATTACGATTTACAAGTATACTTTATAATTGTAACTTGACTTAGTCAATGGTATCATTTAAAATTTAATGTTAAAAGTTAAAACTTCTGACCGGGCTTTCAAGCTGTGTTAAAGCAACCTCAATAATTGTTTATAAATGTAAATTAATTTAAAAAAAATTTGTACATGTAACCATGCCGAGATACAAATTCTTGATATTCAATATATATTAAAGGAAAATGATAGAGATGTAAACTTTTTTACAATTTTTTTTTTACAAATTGTTGATATGGTGAGTGATTATTGGTAAATAAAAAAGTGATGTTATTGATGGGCCTAGATAAGAATCAATAAAAATTTGGCCGTAACAACAGTTTGTAAAAATATTATAAAATAATTTATGATTGTAGTATTACTCAATATAAAAACTATTGAAAAAATAATAAATACTATAAGTTTTATGATAATATGGGCATGAAACGAAATAGTTAAATATTTCCTAATACATATCATACAACCCAATTCTAAATTCTATGAATTTGGCTTGAGAAGAATGTAATAGAACATGTAAGGACACAATTCCTTTGCGGCCCAATAATGATGTTGGGCTCGCATATGAAAAGATCTCTCACAATATGATTTGTAGAGAGTGGGCTTGAAAGGCTAGCCGTTGGTCACGGGGCGATGCCCGGTCTTGGTTTTAGAGGAATTTATGTAGAAAAAAAGAGTTGGGCTTGAACATTTAAGCCCTAAGGCGTCGCACCCTATGGGATGGGACTCCTCGGAGTTGATCCGAGGACCATTGAGGTCTTACCCCGGTTACCCAATGATGGACTTTTTCAGTGAAGTCCGGTGTTGTTGAGAGGTTCTGCCCCATGTAGTCTTTCTCTTTTTTTAGGTGGGAAGCCCTTTCTCCTTTAGATTTACTTACTTTCTTCTTTTATACTTGTCTGCGTTAACTGTCCTTCGTCCACGTGTAGGGTCAATCTTTACAAAACTGATATTTGTCCCATCAGTCTAATCCCAGAATTGTTGGGGATGGTTGATAAGGCTGCAGAGTACGGCTCTGTCAGGTGCAGAGTCTTATCTGGAAGGGTAGTAAGGATAACTTCCCCCAAGATATTTTAGATCTCCTTACAAATTTGTTCCTATACCAGTTTTACCCCTTTATTCCGATGGGATTTTGGATCTGCCGAGGACTGAACTGTCCTCGGCTGTATTCCAAAAACAGTCTTGTGCTCTATGTTATCGGGCTTGGGCCATAGCTCTCCTCGGCCTGGGCCTTCGGACTCTCCACGAGCAAATGGGCCTGGCCTATAGATTATTGGGTCCCACAATAGCCCCTCAAAACCCGGCTGTCCAACCTCCCAGTTGGAAAGGGGGGTTTTGGCAATGCTGAGCCTTTATTACTGCTCCTTTAATTTAGCCCTCCATTAATGCTGACGGTTCTCCAACTGCCCAGGAAACGCACCGGTCTGCGAGACAGTTTTTTGATTTTATCCCTGATGCGTTCTTGACGTTTGGTTATCCAAAGCGCGTTTTTAATGACCTCTATTTACGAGACTACTTTAATTCGACGGTTTTTGATGAGGTGGAGAAGTGGAACCGGCACATCTGTGTTTGCAGATTCCTTTGGAGATCTGATCCTATTAAATGCCCCCCGTTCCACCCTCCGTATAAGAGGGAAGGTAGGAGGTTATTGTTTTTGTAGAGAGTCCCTTTTCATCCTTCTAAGATTTGAAATACTTGGCTTCCCCTAGAGTTTATTTTACCCACTAGTTTATACACTAAATCGTGATACGCTTACCCTAACGAGTGATGAAGGAGTCATACCCTCCTCAAAGCACCGTGTTCTAATAAAGCTCGAAATGGCTCGGTCAGGGCAAGGGTGGCGGAGACTTAAGATTCATCTCACCTTCCCTTCAGCCAAAATCCGAAGCAGGGATTCATCACGTCTAACTTTCGGCGTGACTGAGTCGAGAATTCCCATCATCATAACCAACCGCTCTCTTATGAGCTCACCTAATATGGCCCCAGCGTGTTAGGAGTCAGGACCGAGGCAGGGACTAAGTGTCTCTGCTTCTTCCTCTCTTCGTTCACTGGTGGCCCTCTCCGCCTCCCTCTCTTAGTCTTCCCAGCACCAGATCCATTCTGGTGCTTTCTCTTCTCCCTCTTTTGCTCCTTTTCTTTCTTTTCATCTCTTCTCTCTTCTTCTCCTCCTTCTTTACTCATGTCCTCCATCTTCCTCATTCATCTCCTCCATCTTCTTCATTGATTTCTTCCTTACTATTTCCTTCTCCTTCATCTCTTTCCAAAGAAGGTTCTTATCGTAATATGAGCAGTATTGAGGCAGGGGTTGGAGAGACTTTGAAGACGAGTTTAAAAGACGCCTGACTGTTTACATGTCTGTATTGCGGATGTTATCGTTGCTTAGGCAGTTCACATTTTGTATAGGCTTGTTTGAGCCCCTCTTTGTACGCTGTAATAACTTTTCGTATTAATAAAAATTGTTGTTACTTTATTTCGCATGTTCTGTCTTTATGCTTTTTTTTTTTATTTGCAAACGCTGCTCGGCACAATAATACAGCATTTGAATCAATGATAACTAAAGCCAAAATACTGGCTAATAAAAAGATGTCACCATAACTTTAATAGAATTGTTTGACATAGCAATGCGTACCTGTAAATAGCGATACTTGCCCGAAACAAAGCCGAGATTAGAACTGGATGTTCTCCGTGGTGTAGGAGGTAATTATTCGAAGGCATATCACCCGCAAAAATGAACAGCCCCCGTAGGCTGCCGAGTAGCGGAGCGTCCCGCCATCATCCTAACACTCTTATTGGCCTTAACATTTTACAGTATCTGGGCCGAGGACTTTCCCTATCCGAGCAGTTGGTTTCCCCATAGGATTGAGTCCGAGGACCATGCAAGGCCTTGGTTCTGTCCGAAACTTGTAATTTTTATTTTTTGTACTTGGTTTCCCCATAGGCTTGAGTCCGAGGACCATGCAAGGCCTTGGTTCTGTCCGAAACTTGTAATTTTTATTTTTTGTACTTGGTTTCCCCATAGGCTTGAGTCCGAGGACCATGCAAGGCCTTGGTTCTGTCCTTAGGCCCCTATGCTGAACGGGCCTGGGCCGCGAATTTACTGGGCCCATAAATTAGGGGGTATTTCCGTAGTCTTAGGTCACGCGGTACTTTTTGGCGTCCCAGTGTTTGAGGTGCGCCTTCACGAGGCTCCTTTAATCTCAGGGTTGCAGACGGCATTGGAAATCGAGCCGGAGACATTTTGTCTGTAGCGTTCCTTGGGACGCTGCGTGAATTAAATGCCACCACCTTATCTTTTAAATAAATAGGAGAGAAAGTTGCTTTACCTTCACACAAATCCTTCGGTCTCCTCTCCTAGTACATCATGTTTGAGGCGTGGGTTGGGGCAAAGGAACTCTCTCCGCCACAAAGGCGCCGTGTCCTCCTGAGACTCCAGATAGTGAGGTACGGGCAAAGGCGGCATAAATTCAAGAGAATATTCCAGTTCGACAGAGGGGAAAGGGTGTTTCTCCCTCTTTTAGTCAAAATCCGAAGCAGGTTCTGTTCACGCCAGGATTTTGGTGTGTCAGAAGAAAGATTCTCCGCCATCAGCGCCTCTGCCTTGTTGCAGACAAATTTTTGGTGAAGGCTCCTCAACTTCCGGCTCCCTGCACCTTTCCTTCCGCGGTGCAGGCCCCAAGCTGGGTTCTTTTGCTGCCTGAGTTATGGGCATGCAAAAGCATTGAGGAAGAACAAAGTCCTGAAGGAGTAGCCACCCTCTCATCTGTGCTTCTTCTTCGGCTTTACCTTCATTCTCTTGTATTTTTCTTTTCACTCATGTAGTTAGCTTCAGCATAAGCTTCTCTCAGCTTTTCATTGTACACTGTACTATTTCTTTGTCTTAGTAAAAGATGAGTTTGTCTCTTTCTAAATATTTTTCTTTTCTGCAACAACTACGTAGTGCATGGACATTAAATATACGCTCGTCTCTAATAATACTTGGAGCAGAACAATGCCTTAAAATCAATTCCTACTAGTTTAAACTTATCGATGTTATCAAGTATCACAATGGCAATTCTCAATAAATTAAACTCTTGAAACTAACCGGAGTAATGGCTGAGCACTGAGCGATGCATGCAAAATAAATGTCCGAGAACGATGATCTCTGAATAATTCGTCCGAGAGGGTAGCCGAGTAGAGAGGGATTTCGATTGTGTTTTTGGGTAATATATTGCACTATATTACATCAATCCCTTTGGTATCGGGGATCCGAGGGTAGACTGGGAAATCCGTGCAGTTTAGGGATTAACCCAACTGTTAACGGGGAGTCCTCCTCGGATGGATTTTAAGGTTCATGCAATCAGTTTTCCTTTTAAGTAGTTGGTTTCCCCATAGGCTTGAGTCCGAGGACCATGCAAGGCCTTGGTTCTGTCCAAAACTTGTGAGATTTCTTTCTTTTGTACTTGGTTTCCCCATAGGCTTGAGTCCGAGGACCATGCAAGGCCTTGGTTCTGTCCAAAACTTGTAGGATTTCCCTTTTGTACTTGGTTTCCCCATAGGCTTGAGTCCGAGGACCATGCAAGGCCTTGGTTCTGTCCAAAACTTGTAGGATTTCCCTTTTGTACTTGGTTTCCCCATAGGCTTGAGTCCGAGGACCATGCAAGGCCTTGGTTCTGTCCAAAACTTGTAGGATTTCCCTTTTGTACTTGGTTTCCCCATAGGCTTGAGTCCGAGGACCATGCAAGGCCTTGGTTCTGTCCAAAACTTGTGAGATTTCTTTCTTTTGTACTTGGTTTCCCCATAGGCTTGAGTCCGAGGACCATGCAAGGCCTTGGTTCTGTCCAAAACTTGTAGGATTTCCCTTTTGTACTTGGTTTCCCCATAGGCTTGAGTCCGAGGACCATGCAAGGCCTTGGTTCTGTCCAAAACTTGTAGGATTTCCCTTTTGTACTTGGTTTCCCCATAGGCTTGAGTCCGAGGACCATGCAAGGCCTTGGTTCTGTCCAAAACTTGTAGGATTTCCCTTTTGTACTTGGTTTCCCCATAGGCTTGAGTCCGAGGACCATGCAAGGCCTTGGTTCTGTCCAAAACTTGTAGGATTTCCCTTTTGTACTTGGTTTCCCCATAGGCTTGAGTCCGAGGACCATGCAAGGCCTTGGTTCTGTCCAAAACTTGTGAGATTTCCCTTTTGTACTTGGTTTCCCATAGGCTTGAGTCCGAGGACCATGCAAGGCCTTGGTTCTGTCCAAAACTTGTAGGATTTCCCTTTTGTACTTGGTTTCCCCATAGGCTTGAGTCCGAGGACCATGCAAGGCCTTGGTTCTGTCCAAAACTTGTGAGATTTCCCTTTTGTACTTGGTTTCCCCATAGGCTTGAGTCCGAGGACCATGCAAGGCCTTGGTTCTGTCCAAAACTTGTAGAATTTCCCTTTTGTACTTGGTTTCCCCATAGGCTTGAGTTCGAGGACCATGCAAGGCCTTGGTTCTGTCCAAAACTTGTGAGATTTCCCTTTTGTACTTGGTTTCCCCATAGGCTTGAGTCCGAGGACCATGCAAGGCCTTGGTTCTGTCCAAAACTTGTGAGATTTCCCTTTTGTACTTGGTTTCCCCATAGGCTTGAGTCCGAGGACCATGCAAGGCCTTGGTTCTGTCCAAAACTTGTGAGATTTCCCTTTTGTACTTGGTTTCCCCATAGGCTTGAGTCCGAGGACCATGCAAGGCCTTGGTTCTGTCCAAAACTTGTAGGATTTCCCTTTTGTACTTGGTTTCCCCATAGGCTTGAGTCCGAGGACCATGCAAGGCCTTGGTTCTGTCCAAAACTTGTAGGATTTTTTTTTATTTGGTTTATTTTTCGACCATAAGCCCCTATACCAGGGCGGGAAAAGTTGACTTGAGGCCGGAAGCCCCTAGAGATGCCCACGCCCTTGGCACCGCAAGGCGTAGCCCCTAGCAGAAGTTTATGCTGGAGCAGCAACTGTATGTCGCCGGAAACGGAGGAGCTTTCGCAGATTCCCATTTGACAGAGGCTTGACTCTGCCATCCCCTGTGCCAACGCGCGAGCCTTTCCCACAGACGGCGCCAATTGTAAGGACACAATTCCTTTGCGGCCCAATAATGATGTTGGGCTCGCATATGAAAAGATCTCTCACAATATGATTTGTAGAGAGTGGGCTTGAAAGGCTAGCCGTTGGTCACGGGGCGATGCCCGGTCTTGGTTTTAGAGGAATTTATGTAGAAAAAAGGAGTTGGGCTTGAACATTTAAGCCCTAAGGCGTCGCACCCTATGGGATGGGACTCCTCGGAGTTGATCCGAGGATCATTGAGGTCTTACCCCGGTTACCCAATGATGGACTTTTTCAGTGAAGTCCGGTGTTGTTGAGAGGTTCTGCCCCATGTAGTCTTTCTCTTTTTTTAGGTGGGAAGCCCTTTCTCCTTTAGATTTACTTACTTTCTTCTTTTATACTTGTCTGCGTTAACTGTCCTTCGTCCACGTGTAGGGTCAATCTTTACAAAACTGATATTTGTCCCATCAGTCTAATCCCAGAATTGTTGGGGATGGTTGATAAGGCTGCAGAGTACGGCTCTGTCAGGTGCAGAGTCTTATCTGGAAGGGTAGTAAGGATAACTTCCCCCAAGATATTTTAGATCTCCTTACAAATTTGTTCCTATACTAGTTTTACCCCTTTATTCCGATGGGATTTTGGATCTGCCGAGGACTGAACTGTCCTCGGCTGTATTCCAAAAACAGTCTTGTGCTCTATGTTATCGGGCTTGGGCCATAGCTCTCCTCGGCCTGGGCCTTCGGACTCTCCACGAGCAAATGGGCCTGGCCCATAGATTATTGGGCCCCACAGAACACTTGACATAACCATATATTTTCACATAATAATAATAATAATAATTAATATACTTAATATATAATCCAACATATTAATATTTTTTTTTTTTTTGTAAAAATTTGATGTGGCATATTGGTATTGGAAGGTGTAAATTGGGATACATATGATCATTATTGAAATTACGTTGCACATATATAGCGTCACATGTCCTTTAAAATCACTTACCATCATTTTTCAACACTTATTTTATTTTATCAATTATCAACCCTTATTTATTGGTGGAATGTGCCAATGTGGTCTTAGAATGTTACATCATGTACACATAATCAAATGTTATCTATCTTTTACTTAAAAAAAAAATTACATAATCAAATGTAATTTTTTTAAAAAAAATTTCAAAGTAAAGTAGAAAAGGTTTTAATCCACTTAATTGTATACTTTATTCTTTTATGGAAAAAGTTTGTGTAATGCTCCAATAATTTGTTTCCAGTTTGGAGGAATCTTTCTCTCATCTCTATGTAACGGTTGAAAATACCATCTATGTATACTTTTAAACTTTTAGTTGCATAAATTTTTTAATGAGTTATGTGAGTTATTTAAATAATATACGTGAATAATGTTATAAATTATAAATTGACACATAGTCGGTTGAGGGATATTCTTTCAAACTGGTTAAGAGGTAAACTCTGTTGTAATTTTTGTATTACTTTATAAGTTTTTTTTTTTTTTTTTTTCCTTTAAAAGACGTAACATCTTTAAAAATGCAATATGGATTATATGTTAGCCTTTCTCCTCTCCATCACAGGGAATGATGATGAAAGGAAAATGTTTGACTCCAAATAGGATTAGAATTATCTTTTTTTAACTCATTATGTGACCATTTATAAAATTATCTATATACATGTGTACTATATATGTATTACTTAAATAAATTATATGTCTCATTTAAAAAATTATGTGACTAAAACTACACATAAATATAATATTTTTAATCGTCACATAGTAAATTGTAGCCAGATAACTCCAAGCCGGTGTGGAGTAAACTTTTTTGCCTTGAAAACAATAATTTGCTCTTATCATCTTTGATGACTTCAGATTCTATATTAAAAAAAGACTTTAGAAGTTTAACTTTTTTGACTTGAAAAGTGAAAACAATAATTTGCCCTTATCATCTTTGATGATTTCAGATTCTATCTTAAAAAAAGACTTTTGATTCTCGATATGGCAATAGTGGGATAAAGCAAAGGTGGTAGGCAATAACCAATAGGCAATGGCCAAGCCCACGTGATCACCTCTGTTTTTTGTTTGTATAATTCTATCTCTTCTCTCATCTGAAACACTTTGGCATAAATATCACGTTTCTTTTTCTCCTCTTCAATCAATTGTCTTCATTTTCCCATTCACTACCATTATTACCTTGCATTCATTTCCCATCAAATCAATCATGTTGCTTTTAGTTTGGCCAATCACTCAATAAAGAGGACTGCAAAGTTCCTAATCATTCAACCCAAAGAATGGAGACCGACTGGACTACGTGAATCATGCTAAACAACCTTCGAAGCTGTTGCGTTTAAAAATAGAGTAAAAATAAGAACTTATACCATCAATTGACAAGGGAATTAAATAGCAATTCTCGAATTTTCTTACAAAGTTTTTTTCTCGTGTTTCTCCTTTCCATACTGTTTTTCATTGACAAAACGTCAACCTTATTTATTTTAGAATGATATTAATAAGGTTTTTTTTTTTTTTTTTTGGAGTATCTAGCTATTCTTTAGATGTGTATAGTCTCCTCTCCAATACACATCAAGTATTAAAATGAAAAATCCTTTAAAAATGGCCTATGTTTTTGTTTAGAGATTTCGAATGCAAAATCTTATAACCAATTTGCATGATGTATGTATAATGAAAAATCATATGCTAAAAAGGTTTATATATATATTTTTTTTATATTAATCGCTAATAAATGAAGAATAATTAAGTATTTGTCTTTACACAATCAAACGCACTAACAAATTGTTGTAAAGTATCCCTGGGGTGCCCGCTCTTAAAGACAATTATAATCCAACACTATGGATGTTGGAAGTCACTTCAAATTCTCTGTTGAATCTGAATTTTGTGTAGGTTTAATGAGATTACATGAAAGCAAAAGGATCCTTATAATTGTCATCCACCATAATATGTCCACATGTGTATACAATTTATGCCACACTCTTTGCAAAGTATATAAATCATGATCAATGGACACTTCATATTGTGGTTTTTTTTTTTTTTTTTTTTTTTTTTTTTTAATTATTATCTACATCATTTTTTAGTTGTTAGCAAATTTAGGTCTCCAAGGGTTTTTAAATTCTTTAGCCTAATTTTCCCTTTTGTCGTTTTTATTTTTATATGAATCTCCTCTTCATTTGTTAATGCTTGATAATAATTAAAAAAAAAAAAAAAAAAAAAAAAAAAAACACAGAAGAAAAACAATATAAGAAGATTTTTAAATGCGTTCTCTTTATGTAAAAATGAAAATCGTTAAAATTATTTTTGGTACTTCACTATGTTATAATATATATATATATATATATATATTTGGATAATGCAAGAGGAGCCTTATCATTATAGCCTTTTTTTTTTTTTTTGGATAATCCTATTGGTCATGGCTCAATACGATTCTAACGACACCACATTTCTTATTCAATCATAAAAAATTTTACTAGTTAAGTTAATTGGAATCTACTACGTCATTATAGCTTTTAGAGGGGGATAAAGCAAAAGTGGTAGGCAAGGGCCAAACACTTTTGATTATTTATTTACGTTTCTTTTTCTCATTTTAGCAATTTTGTCTTCATTTTTTAGCAATCATTTTTCCATTATTGACTTTCATTTTCATCCTACTTTAGTTTTGGCCAATCACTCGGTTGAGGTGGGGAACGGAAGGTTCCTATCATTCAATTCAATGATTGTGACCTCCGAATATCTTGCATAAAAAAATAAAGTAAAATTCATATCTTTTATATCCTCAATTGATAAAGGGATTGCATAACAATTCTCGAATTTTCTTATATTGTATTTTCTCGAGTTTCCATATCGTTGTTCAAAACACGAGGACATCAACTTCTTTGTTTATTTAAAGAACCATGATGTACAAAGTTGTTTGACTACTTAGGAAAATTATTAAATACTCTGAGAGTATTATAAATGCGTATTCTCTTCTCTTACATGAATTGTAAGTCTCATTATAAATTTAATTAGTGAGACATACAGTTATGGGAGAGAGGGAAGTACGCATTTATGGTACTCCAAAAATACTCAATAATTACTCGACTACCTAAGCTTTTCCGTACAAGCACAATCCCCAATTACCTGCTAAAGCTTGGATTGTGGAAAGAAATATTAATAGATAAAGACTATTTTGAATGATTGCATATTATTGAGAGACAATTTTTTCTACGTCACACATTTTAATCTTATTATATTTCAGCTACTCGGTGTCCGTTTGGGAATGGTTTATTTAGCTGAATCTGAAAACTTTTTATTGAAAGTGTAGAAAATAGGTTAAAAAATAAGCTGAATAATATAGTAGCAAAAATAAACTAAAAGTCTAAATAAGCTAAATTTTTCAGCTGCTCAGTCAGCGAAAGAAATACGGGCAATAATAGATATCCTTTACAAATTATTTTTGGCCTACCTCACTTCACTAAAAAATTGGGCCAAAAACTCACCATTACATCGCCAAAGCAAAAGCCCAAGATCTATCCCAATCTAAATAGTTGGTTTGAATCCTTTTGTTGGTTGGCCAGATTTCTCAAAGTCGGGTTATTGATGGACAATCCTAAGCATAGGCTAACCTAAGTGGTCCACCATAAAAGTTATATTTGCCTCTAAAGAAAATGTAATCAAATTAGGTTTTTTTTTATTTTATTTTATTTTATTTTTTATTTTTTATTTTTTTTTATTTCAAAGGTGAAAGTAATCAAATAAGAAGTCCTAACATGGTTGGTAGGCTACCTAGGTTAGACCCTTCATAAAGAACACACAAATTACAAAAAAGAGAGACTTATTATGAAAGTTAAAAGTAATTTAAAACCTTGAAACAATAAATTCCTATTATAATGTTACATACACAACAATTTTCAGAACTCTTGAGATGACAACATTTTTTTTTTTTTTTTTTTTTTTTCACATTAGCCTACCACTAAAATCATATTATCTACTATTGAAAACTTATCACTCACAATTGGGGGGGAAAAAAAAAGAACTGAAAAATAAAATTGTGTATGTAAATTTTTTTTCTTTGTAATTAATTTTTTTAGAAGAAAACTATAATCTTATTAAGGAAAAACAGTCAAATGAGCTAGGATTATAGGAGAAAGGTGTGGAAGAACATCTTCCATCTACAATGAGAACTCGCTGTCTAACATGTATTTTTGTTTTGTATTTTGTGTGCTTGTTTGCTTGTTTTATGGCTTCTAACTATAACCTAACTAAACTACTGACACTCTTAAGTTTGGCTCAATCAACCTCTTATAATAATGAGTTAATTAAGTTTATGATTAGAAAAGACTAAACATAACTCTAATTTTATTTTGAAATAAAAAATTATGAGAAATAATACAAGCAATTTAGGACAACAAAAAAGCTAATGGTCATACGTTACTACTCCTATAAAATTATATATGTTACTATGATTGAATTAATGAATATATGCTAATTTTGTTTTAGATACATTTTATGTAGGGGAGTGGGAGAGGAGTTCAAATCCTAAACATCTTAATTTATATATATATATATATATATATATATATATAGGTTGGGTTCAAGTTACACCTAGTGTAACTCTAAACAATATTACACCACTTAATAACTTGTTAATGGATTAATATTTTAAAAATTTCACCGTTAGATTATATGTTCTAAACATGCATTGCTTAGAGTTACACTAGGTGTAACTTGAACATATGTATCCAGAGGTTATTGGTGGGCATAAACTAATATTAAAGTAACTGATGAGTTAAAGCAGTATGGTTATAACTTATATCCATAAAAAAATATTATAGTTATATATGCTTTTTTTTTTTTTTTTGTTGAGTGGGGTATAGTTATATATACTTATAATTGCTTGTACTGTTAGATTCTAGTTATAAAAAGTTTATGTACCGGTTTTTTTGTTATTACTGTTCAATTTTATTTTTTGAGAAGGATGTCCCACTTATATCTTTATTTTTTATTTTTTATTTATTTATGGTAAGACTGAGAGTTTTATTAAGAAACACCAAGAAAAGATACATCGAAGTCGAAAAATCAACAATGCCTGACACATGTTTTGCTAATAGATGTGTTGGTCTATTAGCTTACCTCTTAACATGAGAAAATTCAATCCGGCCAAAAGACCCACAAGCCATTACCATACCCCTAACAATAGAAGCTATTAAGGATGGTGGTGTAGAGAAACCACAGAAAGCGTTAAAAATCACCACTGAGTCACCCTCAAGGATGAACTCTTGAACACCAACGTCCCGAGCAAACTCTAGACTAGCTTCAAATGCCTTGGCTTCCACTTCCGTTGCACCCAAAAGAGCATTGATTTTCTTGCTCAAAGCAGCAATGACCTGTCCATAAGAATCCCGAATCAGCACCCCAACACCAGTAGATTTTTGAGCTGAGAAAACCGCTTAATCCACATTAACCTTGTATCTCGGCATTGGAGGAGGAGACCACCTAACCACCCAAGGCATTGCAGGTATAAAATCCACATTATTTGCCTCCTGATATTCCTGCAAATAGTACTGCGCCTACTGAACAAGAGCCATGACACTTTTCATGTTACCCCATGTCACGCCCCAAACCTCAAAGGGTCCAAAGCATGAGAAAGACGTTTCAAAGTACCTGTAGATTTTTCCTTTTTGACAATCCAATCCACATAAATCATATCAAGTACCAATATCAAGAATTATCATAATAATTCCATTGATTATACTCTCAAAGTAAGTCAGAGTTCTAAGCAATAATTACAAGGACCATTGGCCACAAAAGAATAGAGGTCTGAATAAATAATTACATATCATCAGCTTGTCCCATCAGTGGGAATAACGTCACAACCACTATAATATACAAAAGAACGAGTCAAGCCTATTCTAAGATGTACATCATCTAATATCTCCATCACAAAAATTCAGCCTCCATCAGTAGTTAGTCTAACTACTATTAGCCACCAAAAAACTGTCTCAAAAGATTGTTGCCTACTCTGAAAAGTTTATAAAATAATGGGATGAGACAGAGCCCAGTAAGTAGCATAATTAATGGGGGTGGGGGAACTGCAACTTTCATGATGATAACAATTTACAAATCATGTTTTAATTTGGGAATTTCCAAATAATTTCTACAAAACCATTTCCAAAAAGAATATGACAAGAATGAATAAAATGACATGGCACAAAACTTCTCAAAATGCTCTCATGAAACTACATACTATAATTTGTGAGCAATAACAATACAATTCCATACCCAAGGCCACATGATAATGCCGTCACAAAGATGGAACTAATCTGCTGTCACAAAGACGGAACTCATCGCCGACACACAGCTGGAACTAAATATGCCGTCACAAATACGTAACTAATATGCCGTCACAAAGACGGAACTCAATAACCATCAAAAAGACGGGTGCTAAGATACCAATGTCACACAGACTATAGTATCTAGCTAGTTAATCACCGGGTAATCACATGTTGTTGGGAAATTTAGACCCCGATTGATAGAATTAACAAGTTTTTAAACCCAAGTTGTTAATTAAATTTATTATGAATAAAACTTGTTAAAACAAACAAACATCAATATCATGTCAAAATCATGCAGCGGAAAAATAAATAAGACAAGATATGATAACCCAGGAAAACCAATGAAACAAACTAGTTTCACAGTAAAAAACCTGAGGGGAAACCTTCCCGAAAAGCAATCCACTATAGAAAGAGAAATTTCAGATCTAGTACAAAACCTTTGTCCCAAGACTCTACAATCCCCGTAGATGAACTCACAGTAGAAACCGTCTACCGCTTTAGAACCTCTAAACTCTTCAATATATGAACGCCACCCTTTTGATGCATGAATCCCAGTACGTGACTAACCAATTGCGCGGATCCCAGTACGCGATTTAATCACCAACTAGAAGAAGATTGTTGGCTGCAAAGTTCTTCACTTCATTAATAATGAAAATCAAGAAGCACTTGGTTACAAAACCCTAAGGCGCAAAAACGCAGTAGCTTCTTTCTGAGAGAATAAGGCATCGGTCACCTTTTGCATTCGTTCTCCTTGTATTCTCTTATGTGACGGCCTCTAAAATAAGTCTTATATAGGTCTAGGGTTGTGAGAAAAGAAACCCTACACAAATACATAAGTATGGGCTGAAAAATTGAAATTTGAATTTTCGTAACCTCGACAGATAGCAGGTGTCGAGCAGGTGTCGAGCTTTAAACTTCAACAGATACAGCTATCGAGGAGGTGTCGAGAAGGTGTCGAGGGGACAGAAGCTTTCTCAATCGATCGACCAGCTGCCGAGAAGCTATCGAGATTGCGATAAGAATCAGCTGAAGAGCTCGACAGATAGCCAGGTGTCGAGGAGGTGTCGAGCAGCTATCGAGCTTTAACACTTGAAATTGAAACAAAGTTTCTTGAAGTATTAAACACATCCTAGATCTACCCAAATACAAGTAAAGTGCATTTTGTCAAAGGATTAGCTAATTACATAAAATATGTCCTTAACACATGTCACAGCACATGGATAGAACATAAAGAGCTCACAAATTACCTTTAATTCAAAATATATAATTCACTTCCAAGTAGTTTCATAAAATATTTGAATGCCCAAGATATTCACAAGGTTCTCAAACCCTTCAACTCATTTCTTGTCAAAAAGATTTTGTATTAACTTCCCAAATAACATAGGTCAAGATAAAGCATCTTTATATTTTTACAAATAATACAATAATTCCATAAAACGCATTCTCAAGAATTTAATCAAAGATGCTAGTCTTTTCCATGCTAACAAATCATGCAATTCCCCATATGCAATAAGAATATGCACTTTCATATATAATCATATATAGTAGGGTCACAACATAACACTTTTTAGAAAAATATAGTTCCACCATTAATTTTCCAAAATGTGTTTGACCCAAAACAATGTTTATACAACATAGTTATTTTCCAAAAATCCCATTAAAAGCTACTTACCTTGCAACTTGCAAAAGCCTAATTTTCTAAGCTCCAAATGAAATTTGCTAGAACCTAAACAATACCAAGCAAACCTATCATAATAAGCATAAAGCTTGAAATTGTATCTAGCTACCTATTAGAAATTGCTAACTAAGAAATTAATTAGGCAAGCCTAGCATTTAACCTCAAAAATAATGTATTCCACTTCCAAAGTTTCTCAACAATTTCATTTCAAGGCATAGACTCCAACTTATAATCATGTCATTCCAAGCTTCACATTTACCATAAGAGATCCTAACACTTTATGAATTTCTTCCTCAATATACATGCCATTTTCAAGAGACCCACAAAACAACAACATATATAACAATATCCACCATTACAAACCCCAAATGTAAATCCTCCACTAGCTCCAAATAGACAATAAAAATTAAATTCATCAATTGTTTCACATTAGAAAGTCAACCCCCAAATCTTTACTATTGGTAAATCTCAAATGGCTACCATTGTACAAAATCCACAACCATTCACCCAAATAGGTCCACCAAAGAAAAACCCATAAACATTATCACAAGAATATCACTCCCAAAACTTAGATTACAAAAACCTCTAGCAAAATATGAAAACTCACAAAACGTATAAAAGCACTTACCTTAAATAAGATGAGATGTAGGAGCTTAAGCGGTTTTATGGAGCTTTTTCACTGGAAGATAATGGTGGAGTGATGCATTGGTGGGAGAGTGAGAGAGGATTGTGGGTGTTTGAGACAAAATGAAAAAGAAAAAGAGAGCAAAGTGAGAAGAGAGGAGAGCTAGCCAGCCAAAGGGGAGATATTTTGAGAGAAAAGGAGTGGTGGGGAATTAAGGGATAGGTGGGTGGGGCTCACGTGAGTCAAAAATCTGACCACCCCCTTTTTTTTTTTTTTTTTTTTTTTTACTTGACTTGGGCTGGGGCGTTACACCCAATGCCGAACCTCATTGCGATTAAACCATATTGACCACACCAGAGTTACCACTAGTGCTGCATCCCCTTCATCATAAGAGTCAGACATTAACAATAGCCATAACAGGTCATAGAAGGACTTAACCTGAGCTTGATCAAAATTGAACTTGAGCTTGGTGCACTGCCAGGCTTCCCTTGCCCACTGACATGTCCAGAAGAGATGTCTTGAGGTCTCAACTTTCTCCCTGCATTCATTGTAACAAGCATCCAATTGAACACCCCTCCGCGATAGGTTCTCCTTTGTTGCCAAGATACCTCAACAAGCTCTCCAGGAAAAATGGTGAACCTTGTGAGGAATCTACAAGCTCCATAGTAGCTTCCAAAATCTATGATTTTTGCTGTTATCTGAGTTGGCCCCTCTATTGTTAGGCCGAGAATCCTCCACTGCCAACCTGTAAACGCTGCGGACACTAAATAAACCATTAGGAGTGGCAGCCCACACTAGCTTATCTTCAGGCAAGCGTATGCTTAGAGGTATGCTTTTGATCAATTCAGCTTCATGAGGAAGGAAAATGGCTTCAATGATCTGGGTTTTCCAAGCCACCTCTTCATATGAAATTAATTCACTGACCCGAGTCTCAGCATGTAGGAATTGCCTTGGAGAGGTGACTTTGAAAGTTGAGGGAGATGGGAGCCATTTGTCCTCCCACACCCGAATAGATTCACCATTGCCCACATTCCAATGAATCCCTTTTTGCACTAGATGTTGGGCAGCCATTATGCTTCTCCAAGTCTAGGAGGGATTAGTGCCGAGTGATGCATGAATAAAATCAGTGAGGGGGAAATATTTCGCCTTATATACTTGATATACCAGTGACTCGTGTTGTGTCTGAAGTCTCTAACCTTGTTTAGCTAGTAATGCAAGATTGAACTGCTTTAATTGGCAGAAGCCCATACCACCTTCTGCCTTAGGCTCACACAATTTATCCCAACTAAGCCATGCCATCTTCCTCATCCATTTTTTGACCCCACCAAAAATGAATCATACTAGTCATATCATCACATAGAGAGTCTAGTATTTTAAAGCATCCCATTGTGTAGGTAGGTATGGCTTGAGCTACAGCCTTTATTAGCACCTCCTTCCCTGCCTTAGAGAGTAATTTCTCTTTCCATCTCGCTAATTTTTTACTGAGCTTCTCCTTTATGGCATTGAACTTGTTCCTCTTATTTCTTACTACGATGGAAGGCCCAGGTACTTCTCATACTGTGTAATCACTTGTGTCCCAAACTTGCTTTTTATCTTCTGTTGAATGCCATCAGGTGTATTGCTGCTAAAAAAGAGTGAAGTTTTTGCTCAGTTCAGCTGTTGACCAGAAGCTTGTTCATAAACTGTGAGGATTCTTTGCAGGGAGTTACATTCTTCAAGTGATGCTTTGCAGAAAATGAGACTATTATCTGCAAAGAATAAATGTGATAGTCTAGGGCCACCACGACAAACTACTAAACCTTCCATAACACCATCATCCACCGCCTTCTTAATCAGAGATGAAAGACCTTTCGTACATAATGGAAATAGGTATGGTGATAATGAATCTCCCTGTTGTATACCCCTAGTTGGGGTAATATGCCCCCTAGGCTTCCCATTGACCCTCACTGAATATGTAATCGATGTAACACACTGCATGAGAAGCTTCTTCCACTTCTCATCAAAACCCAACTTGCTCATTATTTTCTCTAGCCAAACCCATTCCTCTCTGTTATAGGCCTTGCTCATATCTAATTTCAATGCCATATTACCCATTCCCCCCCCCCCCCCTCCCCCATTTCTTTTGGATGATATGGTGCATTGCTTCAAAAGTGACTAAAACATTATCAGCAATTAACCTTCCATGCACAAAAGCACTTTGGGTATCACTAATAATGGATGGTAGAAATTTCTTCAATCTATTTGCAATTGCTTTCGATGCAATTTTAAATACCACATTACACAAGCTAATAGGCCTATAATCAGCCACCCTATTTGGCTCCTTAACCTTTGGAATAAGAACAATATGGGTCTCATTGAAATTGAGTGGAGATAGACCAAGATTAAGAAAATCTAGTATAGTTTGTGTAACCACATCTCCTATGTTTGGCCAAAAATGCTAATAAAATAAAGGGGGCATACCGTCTGGCCTCGGCGCCTTGAAGGGGTACATCTACTTCAAAGCCATTCTAACTTCATCTGCAGTAAAATCCATTATGAGTTTCTGATTCATGATGGGAGTTACCTTTGGTTGCACTGCTTCTAATATCTCCGAAAACTCTGTCGGGTTGCTAGAAGTGAAGAGATCTTTATAATAATCCACCACCATCTCACCCATTACTTCATCATCCTGCCACACCCCATTTACATCCAGCAGCCCCTCCATTTGGTTTTTATTCTATCTTGATGAAGCTTTGGCATGAAAGCAACTTGTGTTCCTATCTCCAGATTGGTACCAATTAATTTTAGATCGTTGGTGCCACATTGCGTCTTCTTTCTCATGCCAACAATTTAATTCAACACGAGTGTTTCTCATGTCCTGGATAATGCTTGGAGAGCTAGGTTGCAGTTCTACCCATTCCAAATGCTTTTGTAATTCGACAATCTTCTTCCCTACATGACTAAACTCTGCTTTGTTCCAAGCATCCAGTTGAGACCTGCAAACATTTGGACAAGCAATCAATAGGAAATTTGTTTGAGAAGCCAAACCTTTGGTCCAAGCATCCAAAACCACCTCCTCACACCGAGAGTCCTTGAGCCACATCAACTTAAATCTGAACAGCTTCTTTGTTTTCTTAGCATTGATTTTCCTCACAAACTGCAAAGCCAAAGGAGGATGATTCGAGGCCGAAGAAGTTAGGTGGTGCAGACGTGCCATAGGGAATAAATTTACCCAATTTGTTGTAGCAAGAGCTCTATCCAGTCGTTCTCTTATTTGAAACCCATCACTCCTTTCATACAACCAAGTAAATTTTGGACCAATAAATCCAATATCCCTAAGACCAAACCAATTAACTACATCAACAAAATTTGCCATTTGCTACCTGGGTCTATCGCTGCCACCATCCTTCTCAGACATCCTCATAAGCTCATTAAAATCCCCAATGACCAACCATGGAAGCGAAGAAGTAGTACGCAAATGCTTAAGCTTTGCCCATGATTCCGGTCTCCTCGCAGTTTCTGGATTACCATAAAAGCCAAATAAGTACCACCAACCAACCTTAGATCCACCATCCACCCAAGCATTTATATAAGACATAGAAAATGTCTGCACGTTCAATTGAACCTCTTCCTTCCATAACATTGCCAGTCCACCACTAGAGCCGTTGCTCGAAACAAATAAACCATGTTTAAATCTGCATTTATCACGAACCATAACAATCCAGTCTTCATTTGATTTTGTCTCCATTAAAAAGACAATGTTGGGATCTTCTCTTTTAACTACCTCTTTCAAGGCATTGACTGATCGGAGGTTCCTAAGCCCCCGGTAGTTCCAGCTTAAGAGACTCATTGGTCATAGCGGGGTTGCCTAGCAACCTCTGCCAATCTAAAATCTTATGCCAAAAGCAAACTAAAATGTTTAGCTTCGTCATTAACTTTAATCCTTCTTTCATTCTCTTTGGACTTCTCTTCCACCCTTGCTTTACTTATATGTTTTTTGGTCCTTCTTTCTCAATAAGATCCTCCTCAATGAACATTGTGTGAGGTCTACTGACTTGGACCCATGTTCCTTTCTTTTGAGTGCCAATTATCTCAGACTTATGTGTTGGGCTTCTTGAGATCTGGTGGGCTTTTGCTTTACTCCCTGAGGCCTCACCTTTCCTAGACTTCTCACTCGTGGGCTTGTTAATCCATCCCGGACTGAACTAGTTATCGGATCCCACGTGTACACCAATCTGTTGCGAGAGACTATCCTCTTCCCTACTCAAATTTTGAGACCCCGAATACTCAGCGAGCACATCTAATCCCATTAAACACACCATTCTGCCATCCTGATTCAAAGGCAACACACCATTTTGCCATCCTGATTCAAAGACAACTCCATATCCGAAGCATTTGATTTTTGAAAAATATTATCCTCGTAGATTGCCTCATCTATCTCCTGAAGTACCGCCTGAAAATCTGAATGTGGTTGGACTTGCCTCAAAAATTCCGTAACCTCTAAAACAGCACCGCTCCCCATCTTTCCATTGGAATCCTTCGTCATTGCAAACTCGTGTGGCGTGAATTGTCTCATAATGACCTTCCTTGTATTCTACACCATATTCTTCATTGGCCTTGAATTCAGTTTATTGTAACCTTGGACTTCGACGACAGTTTTCCTCGACTGATTGAACTGATTCGCTCGAAGCCACGACCCAAATTGCTGATCGTTACTAGACACAGAGTGCCTCTACTTCTGAGCCAAAGCCCACAGTCGTTGTCATCATGAGTTAAGTGCCCACACCAATAACAGAGATTGGGTAGTCTCTCATACATGAACGACACCCATCCTTTATTATCATCATCAAAATCAACTCTTCTTCCACGGCAGAGCAGTTCAGATACATCAATGGCAACTCTTACACGTAGGAAATTCCCACCTTTCATCTCCGATGTGTCCCTTGGCTTAGAGATTGTACCAAGGGACTCCCCTAAGCTAAGTGCAACCTCTGTTGATAAGTGGGAATAAGGAAGGTTATGAATTTGAATCCAAAAAGAAACTTTATCGAATTTAAGCTCTTCAATGGGAGTAGAAGTTTTGTAGCATTGAAACACTACAATATGTCTATCAAAAGACCACGATTCCCCCATAAGTCTATCAAAATACCACGATTCCCCCATAAGGACTTTCTCAATATTCTCATCCGATTGAAAAGCAAAGAGTAAACCTCTGGTCTGTCTTTCTTATTCTTTTTCAAGTCGAGTTTATCTACTTCTTTCTCTGATAGAGAAAGTTTCGTCCAACTGTTCGCTAGGTCCTCCATACCAGCCTAGAGACTGTATCCCTTGCCTCACTAGAATAAGAAACCAACCCTACTAGTAACCTATTTACTATAGGGACTCAACGTCCTCCTTGGAAAGGAGGGCAACACAATGCTACAATAGGGAGAGAAGGCGTTACCAACCCTAACCCTACCGAGAACTCCAGTTATATCTTGTTGCTCTTGTTTACTGAATTTTAGTTAAAAAAAAACAAAACGAAAAAGTCAAGTCAAGTCAAGACAGCCTTTTGTTTACTACTTTGTTTTCCTTGCCTCGCACTTCATTTCAGTTAAAATCAGTACTCAGAAGCCCCATCACTTTTGGTAAAAGCAGCGAAGACCAATCTAATCTAAGCGGTCCACCATAATAGTTGTTTTCCTCTAATGAAATTGAAATCAACTAAGATTTCCTAAAGCGGTCCTTCCAAAAAATAAAAAACAAAACAAAGCAAAGCAAAAGAATTCCTTACACGGTAGGTAGCACCGTAGCATAGTTACTACAAATACAAGATGAAAAAGGAGTAAAGAAATAAAAAGGTAGTCTTTACCTCTATACTTTTAAATTTGGACTATACTTTTTTTTTTCCCCCCTCAGGGAAGGATTTTGGACAAATATTTTACACATTCATTTATTTGTAAATCCTTTAATCAAGGAGCTTTAGGTGATCAAATGTCTCTACATTTTACAATATCTCATATGATTCTCAAATGGATTGGATATCAAATTAGATTAGATAAGTGTGTATTGCACAGAAGTTTGTTAGATCTCACATTGAAAAGTTTAGTAGGTATGCGTAGTATGGGCTATATAAACAATTATGAAAACAGATTGAAAATTGTTCATCTTGGATTGCTCTGTTTTAAAAGCCTTAAAACCCAAATCTCCATACTCCTTAGCGCAAAATTTCAAATATGACATAGCTACAATATAAGCACTGTGCAAATTAAAATTGGTCTATGGATCTCGGGAGACACGTTAAATAACCATATCACCCATACTTTTAAAATTCTCTTTACATCCAGGGTGTCTCATCCGCGATCAACTGCCAACCTAGGTCAAACGCGGCTGCCCAATAGCCCCATTCTGAGACTAGACCACTTGCTCTTAAGTATCCCTCAACCTGAAGAAATCACTAGGAATGTCCTATTGAAAGTTCAATTAGTGTATAAAACACTATGAACGTTTAGACCCCCAATTTACAAATTACCAATTCAAACTTAATATCAAACAATTAATGTGCGGAATATGAACATAAGCTAAGTACAGAATTGATAAACAATCTAAACCAAATAAAATCACATCCACAGCAGAAATTAAATGGCAAAGATTAAGGGAAGAGAGATGCAAACACAAGGACAACACAACGATGTGTTATCGAAGAGGAAACCGAAACCCTCGGTGTAAAACCTCTCCGCCGCCCTCCAAGCGGTAAATAATCTACTGAAGAATGTAGTTGGGATACATGAACAGCAGAAGACCCTCCAAGCCTAATCTACCCAATGTACCTAAGCCCTCTAAGCTCTTACTCCAACGAGGTTACGCCGAACCTATTTCTTCTTTAGCTTGCCGGATTCCGCTACTTGACCATAGCATCAACCAATATGAAATTGGTCTCTTCTTAACTGCTTCCCAAACACCAAATGGCCTTCTCACGGATATGGGTATGGTGAGAAAAGGTTTTGGTAATGTACCTTTCAAGGATTTGACAATGGAGAGGAAGAGAGTAGACAAATTTGAAGAGTCTCTATGTGAAGATTGGGGATGAATCAATCTTGTTTTTCTCTAGGTTTCTCTCTCAAAATTCTCTCTGGAAGCTCTCATATTTCATGGGTATAAGGGTCTATATATAGTGGGGTGAGAAAGGAATGCGAAGAGTCAGTTTTTCCCAAACAGGGTGGTTTGGCGACTTGGCCTTGCGACTGGACTGAGTTGCGAGTTCAAGTCGCCAGCTAACGACCTGGCCAGCCTGGGACTTTTGTCCTATAGTGCAATAGCTGGCATGACTCTTCAGCTCCCCTGCATGCTTCACACGTGTGCCAAATTCGGCGGCTTGCCAGTCGCGAGTCAACCACGAGTCCCAGCCGTAAGTCTCTACATCTTTGCACAATCTTGAGCATTTCTTCACACTCTTTCACTCACTACCCTTACATGATTCCCACCTAAATACAGGGTTACTAATTGCTAAAATACAAGCAAATTTGGCACAGAATAAAGCCAACAAGATAGTTGATAAAATTCAACCTTACACCTATCTCTCCCTCCGTTGAAGGCACTTGGATTGGATGGTTACCATGCCATTTTCTTTCAAAAGAATTGGCACATTATCGATCCCAGTGAGATTTAGGTTATTCAAGAGATTTTCGAGAATCAAGTTATCTCGCTAGATTGGGGTGTTACCAACCTTGTTTTGATACCAAAAGTGGCTTCTCCAGAAATGATCACTCAGTTTCAACCGATTAGTTTATGCAATTCTCTCTATTAAGTAGTCTCACGTATTATCCTACAACGTCTAAAACCATTTATTGCTACGGTTACTAATCCGTGCCAAGCAGGATTTGTGCCAGGCTGCCGCACTAGTGACAATATTATTCTAGCCCAAGAAATTATACGAACACTGGTGCGTAAAAGAGGACAAGTTAGGTACGTAGCACTCAAATTAGATCTTGATCTGAAAGCGTATGATAAGTTAGAGTGGTCTTTTATCCAGGAGTCTCACGATTTTTTTCAAGTTCCATCGGGTTTGATTAAATTAATCATGAGCATTGATAGGCCAAGAATGTATTGACCCCTTGTGATGAATTAACCAATTAATTAGTCAAGTTAATTAATTAATTCAATTAGCATGCAATAAGCGTGGTAGCACAAACAAATCACCAACTAAGTTAAAATATAGCGGAAAATAAATTGACATGGTAATTTGTTTACGAATGGGGAAAACCTACACAGCAAAAACCCCATCAGGTGATTTTAAGGTCACCACTCCCGAGAATTCACTATTATCACAACAAGCGGTTACAAGTAAAGGAATCCCAGTACCTTATACCAACCTACTGTTGAACCCTTACCCCAATACCCAATTGGACTTGTTCTGTAGTGACAATCTCTCATTTTAATGCATGGCTCCCAGTACGTAACTAACCAATTCGATGCACGGATCCTAGTACGCGGCTTACTCACTAACTTGAGAAAGATGTTGGCTGCAAAGTTCTTCAATTCATCAACACAATGAAGATCACAAAGCTCCTTAGTTACAAAACCTTACGGTGTACAAACACAGCAGCTTCTTAAAGAGATATGAACTAGGGCATATGTCTCCAGTTCACAATATGCTTGTGAAAAACTTTTGCATTGAGTTGCATCAGTTGTGACGGCCCTTAAAACAATCCTTATATATGTTTAGGGTTGTGAGAACAGAAAGCTCAAACATCTATTCACGGATTGAAGTGAAATCAGCTCTGAAAAACTGAATTTCATAAACCTCAACAGATACCCTATCTATTGAGCAGCTGTCGAGCATCGGGCTGAAACAACTTTTTAAACCTCGATAGATACTAGCTATTGAGCTTTAAAATCCAGCACTTCTTCACTTGATTCTTAGACAGACTTGCATGGTTTTAATACTTGAACTTGAAACCTTGTTCCTTGAAGTATTAAACACATCCTAGATCTACCAAATTACAAGTAAAGTGCGTTTTGTCAAAGGATTAGTCAATTCTATATTGACATATGTTCCTAACATGATTCACATATGTCCTAACAATCTCCCCCTTTGGCAATCCGTGACAAAACCACAACAAACAAATGAACATATGAGAGAAGTCATAAATCACTCAACACGTACTCACTTGTTGAATACAATAAAATCTATCCTAACACAAACTCTTGAAAAACTTTGCAAGAAGAGAGTTTATGGCAAGAAGACTTTGACAACCTGTATTTCTGAAATACTTTAAACAAAACTCATCATGGCATCTTAGTGTGAAATAGAAATAAAAGATTGCATACAATATATAAAAGGCGTGTGCATAAAGAGAGAAAAGAAACAACACATGTAAAGATAGGTGAAAGAACTATAATAACAACCTCATCATATATATAAAACATCATAAGTACATGGTTTGCTATCACAATGTAAGAACAATGTATCTCTAAAAGAAGAAAAAAAAAAATACATAAGTCCTCACTACATCCCTCAAAAAATATAGACACTCCCCTTAACAAAAATCTCCTATGCTAACTCTCCCCCTATGTATATGACTACTCTCATACCAAAACTACTCCCTCCTTTTTGTTACGAATGACAAAGGGTAAGTAAATCAAGTAGACATCTCATCATCACTAGGCGAGCTAGCACCATCGTCCTCATCAGCATCATCACTGTCGGAGCCATCATCACTCTCATCCTCTGAAGCCGGTGGAGATGGAGAAGTATAAGCAATGAAACCACCCATGGCAGCTTATCGTCGTGCAATACGACCAACACTCATGTTCACCTGACACAACTTATCATTGAGTGTGTCAAGGCGAGCATCCATGTGCACAAGCTGTGCTATGATGGCCTCGAGAGTCACTCCACCTGCAGAAGATGAAGAAGCTGAGGTGGAAGGAGCGAAAGAAGCTGGAGGAGTTGTTGTCTCTGTTTGTGGCCGCCTCGGTCGAAGTTGGGCCTCGCTCCGTCGAACGATAGCAGTTTCTATGGCACACATAATAGAAAAGTGTGTGGACTTTGGATAGGAGACGGAAAAATGGCGAAGGATCCGCATGATAGTCGAAGGAAAAGTAAGCTTATCACGGGTCGCCATATCCCTATAGACAACTATAAGGGATAGAATGAAGTGAGAAGGGAAGTCAATAGAAATGTCCTCTAAGAGGGATAACAAAAATAGAGAACGAGGCTCTGTGATAGAGTTATAGTGAGACAATGGATGAAGAATGAATATCATCACCATGTTAAGGAATCTCAGACCTTTTGTAAAGCTCAAGCAAGGGGTGTTTTAATGGTCACCCCAAGAAGAAGGTGTCTCATAAAATAGAGACGAGAGTTTGTATTTGGACACAGTTCTCAAACGATCACAACCAGGGTAGTCAGGATACGCTACCTTAGGAACGTGTAGTACCTCTGATATAAGATCCGAAGTAACTACAATGCACGTACCTCGAACGCGAGTGACAAACTGAGGTATTGAAGTATCAAATCTGTGCATGTTGGAGTAAAACTCCAGTATGATCACGGAAGGACAAGTGACTGGGATGCCACACAGTGACTCCTAACCCCGACTGTAGATGATAGTGGGAAGGTCAGTATCGAAAAAGTCCGATAGAATGACTTGGCATTCCGAATGAATGCCTCGTCGAGAGAAGTTCTCCGGAAAGTCCTTTCGGGCTTTATCATCACGGAACCGAACAGAAGAAGGAGTAGAATCAACGAGGGAAGAAGAAGATGCCCTAGAACAAAGAGGGTTCTAGGACGGAGTAGATTTTCGTTTAGGTGCCATAGAGTAACTAACCGAAAGAAAGAGAGGGAGGGAAAGAAACATGCAAAAAAGCACCAACACAGATCAATATCAACATAAAGATAAATGAAGGTACGTATGCATGAACATGTGACATGCAAACTTAAAAACATCATAGGCTTAGCCCAATCCAAACCTACCAGCACACATCATTGCAACAAAGTAATCACACATCTAAAATGCATGAAACATTGTTATAATGCAGATGTGATGCAATGCATGAACATTTTGGATCATTTAAAAAAAAAACCATCCCAAAAATTTCACATAAACTTCATCAATTTTGAAAAACCCCAAAAATTTTCAAAAACCCCAAAAGTTAGGTCAGAATGCATGAAATGTATGATAAAAAGATAGAAAGAAAATCATACTAGAGTAAAAATGCAAGGATAAGACCGAAGAATGAGTGGGGAAGATGAAGAGAGTGATAGAGAAGTGTTTGGGAGAGAGTGATGTGATTTTTTGTCGAGAGAGAAAATCGCGCTGAAGCATATATATAGAAAATCATAAATCTCGATGGATTGAGAGGTGTTGAGATATAAAACGAGAGAATTAACTATCGAGCAGCTATTGAGGATCTATTGAGAGGTGTCCACAACAAAGGAGCTTGATGGATCGAGAAGCTATCTAGCATCTATCGAGCATCCAGAAAGTTCCTCGATGGATTGAGTAGTTGTTGAGATGCTATCGAGAGGTGTCGAACAGCTATCGAGATTGCTTAAAAACAATTTTTCAAGAAGAGAAAAACATAGATATGAATGTAATCAAGCATGCTACACAACCAAGGATCCAAACAACATTTTAAGCTCTCAAAATCATCTCTCAACAAGAAAAATTTCAAGCACATAGATCCAAAACACACACACACACACTAAACAAGTTTAACAAATTTTATATTTTAAAATCAAGTTAAGATAGTTTAGTGAGCATACATTAACACATGTATTCATTGTGATAGCTAAATCACAATGTACCTGCACATGTATCAAGAGTAGCAAAGAATATTGCGTGTTGTGTGTGAAAAACATCGCAAGATTGCATAAGTGTGTACATATTATGACAATTTGAGATATGAGAAAATCACTTTAACTCACACACAATCATAACTGTTTGATGGAGACTATCACCTTCGAGATACATCCTATAACTTCCACATCTCCTAAAAGACACGCTTGCAATCATATATAAAGCATTTTAATATTTTTACTTTAAATTTTCTTTGCATATTTTTCTTTTAATAAGCATATCATGCATGGGCATATAAGAGAGAGAAAAGAGATACCCAATGATGTTACGCTTTTGACATTGCACTTTTGCTATGCCAAAGCATACAGATGTCATTTCATGATTGGTGGGCAATAGTGGTGAGATGGTTATTTATGCTTTCTCTTAGGATTTTCTAGTCCTTCCCAGCAAAAAGAGTGATACGAGTGTTAAGTACAAGAGATTATTTAATCTTACTCATCACAAACACGAGCCACAAAGCTCACTTGCTTAGTTGTGCATAGAGATGCTCATCTAAGTTATAAAAAATACAAAGTTTAGAAAATTTTGTTTCAATGGCCATCCAAAGTACACAAGTACCAATGTACACAAACACACACTGTTTTTATATTTTTATAATTTTTCAATTTTTTTTAATGAAAAAAAAAATAAAGAAAAACTGAAAAATAAACAAACAAAAACATGTTAGATAAAGCAATGCATAAAAATAGACTGACTCAAAACAAGAAAGCAATACACACAAGTAATGCAATATCAAAAACAAGAAGGGGAGAGAGAGAGAAAGTGACTAAATCACTTGGAGCCTTTTTCCTTCCACACTTTGGAAGAACCTATCCGTTTCGCAAACCCTTGATTCGACAGTGAGGGGGAAGAATAGAAATCGTTCAAGTTCGAAAGGAACATGAGGGTTTTGAGTGGATCTCCAAGAGGAGCAAAGGAGGATGGAAGCTAATTATGGTTTCCCGATGAGATCATACTGTTGCTTTGTTAAGTGGCTAACCACTTATAGCAATTAGGTCAAGTATGTCCAGCTGCTCCACAGTGATGACAGAGATGCTGCTTCTTTTGTTTAGGCTTTTGAGAGTTTCCTTTCTTAGCCCTAGGGTTTTTAATCTCTTTCTTATCAAGCTTAGTGGGTGCTCTTAAGATAGATTTATCCTTGTCTATGTGCTCACTAGCTAACACATTTTTCACATCATTGTTCTCAGATTAACATTATTAGTAGGAGAAACAAAAACAATAGTACTAGCAGAAGCAATACTAGGAAAAGAGAAATCATACCCTAAACCGGTTTGATCGGAAGGAAGTTTCTAAAGACTAAGCATCTCATCAAGCTTTGCACTTGAAGTACTTTCCAACTGAGCCTTGACTTGGAACAATTCTGCCTCAAGCTTCTTGGTATTTTCAGCCAAGAAATTTTTCTCAAATCTTAGTGCTCCAATGGTCTGATTGGCTTCATCAAACTTCGTGGAAAGCTTTTCTCGATCAAGTTCCAAATCACTCAGCTTCTCAGTGGCCAGCCTATATAGTTTCTCATGCTTCTTAGAAACCTTATACAACTTTTCATAGGTTGTATGGATATCATCTTGATCGTCCATTTTCTCAAAATTAGAGTCCACAAAGTCCTCTTCATCATCAACATCTTCAACAATCCCCTTAGTAGGATTTACATTGGCAGTGAAGGCATTTAAGATTCCATCATCCTCATTGTCAGAATCATCTTCAGGCTCGGTGTCGCTTAACGTAGCAGCTAGTGCCTTGCTCTTCCCAACGATCTTGAGATACGTAGGGCACTCTTGTTTCATGTGACCGAAGCCTTGACACCCAAAGTATTTTGGTCCTAAGGGAATAGTGTAATCACTGCCATCCCTAGCATCCTTCTTCCCTTTGTCCTAGTTCTTGAACTGAGACGAGTTGGACTGCTTGCGGTCTTTGTCAAATCCTTTAGCATTGGCATTCTTCATAAACTTTTTGAATTGCTGAGTGATATAGGATTTCATCTTAGAATCTTCATCATCTGAAGACTCATTTGTGCCACTGCTCTTGGCCTTCAGTGCCATGCTCTTTCTCTTACTAGATTTCCCTATCCTTGTCAAACCCAACTCATAGATCTGCAGATTGCCAACCAACTCTGTCAAAGGAATTTTGTCAATATCCTTCAATTCCTCAATCGCGGTGATCTTGGCATGAAATCTCTCGGGTAGAGATCTAAGCACTTTTCTAACAATCTTGGGTTCGAGAATGGTTTCCCCAAGATTAAAGGCCGAGTTCACTATATCCATGAGCTTGGCATAGAACTCATCAAATGAGTCATCCTCCTCCATCTTAATCTCTTCAGAGCTCGTGGTAAGCCTCTGAAGTTTTGAATCCTTGACAGCCTTGGTTCCTTCATAGGTTGTCTGGAGAATGGTCCATGCTTCCTTTGCAGTTTCAGTAGAGGATATCTTCTTGAACTCCTCATTCATGACCGCACTGAATAAAGCATTCAATGCCCTACTGTTGAAGTTTGACGCCTTGATCTTAGCATCATCCCAATCGGCTGGCACTTCCTTTGGCTTGGTCCAGCCTATCTCCACAACTTGCCACACCTTTTCATCTAATGACTGTAAGAAAGCTCTCATGCGTACTTTCCAGTATGCATAGTTAGTGCCATCAAATAAATGAGGTATAATAAGACATTGTCCTCTCAATGGATCACATAGCAAAGATTAACCCTAATCAGAGTGTGCGATTAACCCTAATCAGAGTGTGCTTGCTCTAATACCACTTGATAGGCCAAGAAAGTATTGACCCCTTGTGATGAATTAACCAATTAATTAGTCAAGTTAATTAATTAATTCAATTAGCATGCAATAAGCGTGGTAGTACAAACAAATCACCAACTAAGTTAAAATGCAGCGGAAAGTAAATTGACATGGTGATTTGTTTACAAATGGGGAAAACCTACACGGCAAAAACCCGACAGGGTGATTTTAAGGTCACCACTCCCGAGACTTCACTATTATCACAACAAGCGGTTGCAAGTAAAGGAATCCTAGTACCTTATACCAACCTACAGTTGAACCCTTACCCCAATACCCAATTGGACTTGTTCTATAGTGACAATCTCTCCTTTTAATGTACGGCTCCCAGTACGTGACTAACCAATTCGATGCACATATCCCAATACGCGGCTTACTCGCTAACTTGAGAAAGATGTTGGCTGCAAAGTTCTTCAGTTCATCAACATGATGAAGATCACAAAGCTCATTGGTTACAAAACCCTACGGGGTTAAAACACAGCAGCTTTTTGAAGAGAAAGATGAACTAGGGCATATGTCTTTGGTTCACAATATGCTTATGAAAAACTTTTGCATTAAGTTGCATGAGCTGTGACGGCCCTTAAAACAATCCTTATATATGTTTAGGGTTGTGAGAAAAGAAAGCCCAAACATCTATTCACGGATTGGAGTGACATCAGCTCTGAAAAACTTAATTTCATGAACCTCGACAGATACCCTATCTATCGAGCAACTGTTAAGTATCGAGTTGAAATAGCTTTTTAAACCTAGATAGATACTAGCTATCGATCTTTAAAATCCAGAACTTCTTTACTTAATTCTTGGACAAACTTGTATGGTTTTAACACTTGAACTTGAAACCTTGTTCCTTGAAGTATTAAACACATCGTAGATCTACCAAATTACAAGTAAAGTGCATTTTGTCAAAGGATTAACCAATTCTATATTGACATATGTTCCTAACATGATTCACATATGTCCTAACAAACTTGATAACATCAACGAGATACCATATTCAATGGAATGGCATGCCTCTACCGAAACTGAGACCAAGTAAGGGAGTGCGTCAAGGGGACCCGTTATCCCCATATATCTTTATTCTATGTTTGGAGCGCCTTTCTAGGCTTTTGGAAGAGGCGGTTCGAGATAGGAAAGTCCACCCTATAGGATTTTGGGGGCAAATTTGTATATCCCATTTATTTTTTGCCGACAATATTTTCCTGTTCACCAAAGCTAAAATAAATGATTGTCAGAACCTTCAGTGTCTGTTTTAGAAATTCTGCAATGCCACGGGCCAAATTGTCAGCACCCATAAATCTCGTATTTGGTTTTCACCCATAACCCTTCGGAGAACGAAAACCCTTCTTGCTAGCATCTTTGATATAACTACTACGACGCAGATCGATACTTATCTAACGACCCCTATATTTACAACAAGACGTACAACCACTGCATACCAATTTTTAGTAGATAATATCTAGAAGCGAATTGCAGGATGGCAGGCAAAGTACCTCACCATGGCTGGTAGGGCCACATTAATTAAATCCTCGGTGGCTTTAGTACCTCTTTATGCCATGAGAATAACATTGCTCCCATAGAAAGTGAGTTGGACTCTTGATAGACTCAGTTGTAGGTTCTTATGGGGAGATACGAATCAGCAGCGAAAATGTCACATGGTGAATTGGGAAGATATTATGACACCTAAGGAAGTAAGGGGGTTGGGGCTATGAACAACTCGTCATATGAATGTGGCAATTCTTATGAACCAAGCCTGGCGTCTTCAATAGAATCCTCATATGCTATGGGCACAAGTTCTAAAAGCCAAATATTTCCCAACCATGAATTTTTTTGATAGCGTTGACGATCCCTGAAGCTCACATATTTGGACTACCTTGCATGAAGGCATGCAGTGGATTGTAGGTAATGGACAGACCATTCGTGTTTGGTAGGATAATTGGCTTCTTGGGGGCACCCTCCGAAGTCGCATTGCTAGGCCATTTTAGCCGAATGAAGAACAATGTCTAGTTACATCTCTGGGCAACAATGATAACTGGACGTTCGATTGTCTACAAGTACCTCTCCCAAAACATATAGAGCAACTCCTTCAAGGTATACTTGTGACACAGGTCACTAGCATTCTTGATGCTTTTGTGTGGTCCCATAATAATGGTATTTGTATGGTCAAGTCAGCCTCGAAATATCTTTTCCAAACAAAGAGGGTGTCCAACGACAAAACTCTGTGGAACTGGATATGGAAGCTTTTATGCCCAAAAAAGATTCAATTCTTCATTTGGAAAGCCATGCAGAATAGGGTTCCTACAAGGCAGTATCTTTCTTTCTCTCGACCATACATAAGTGACCGATGTTCTCGATGTAATTCTCTTGAAACAACAATACACATCTTAAGAGATTACCCATAGGCTAAGGAGGTCTGGTGTCATTCACCAAGTATCCTGTCCCTTATATTTTTCCAAGTACCATTACAAACATGGTTGAAGACCATGTTTTCCATTTTTACCTTGAACCTGAAACTTCCCTGGAAAATATATTTCCTATTTTTATGTTGGCATCTATGGCTAGCCCGCATGAGCGTATATTCCATAATCAATCGAGTTCCCAGAATAGACGTATTTATAAAACAGTCCAGGCAACTATTGAATTTTATTATTTGGTTGGCCCTAATAAACCTGTCCAACGTAAAGTATATCAACCTGTTATACGGACTGCTCCAGCTAATCCATTTATTAAGCTCAATACAGATGGTAGTTCATTAGGTAATCCAGGAAGGGCAGGGGCAAGAGGCCTTTTACGAGATAATTCTGGGAAATAGATAACGGGTTTTCCTTTAAATCAGGGCATTATGTCAAACAATGTCGCAGAACTGGGAGTAGTTCATCAAGGACATTAGTTGGCTTGGGATTTGGGATTTAAATCTATCCACCTTGAAGTCGATTCTATGATAGTGTTAGCCTGGTTAACTAATAAGAATTCTACTTTCCTCCTAATGTGTTTCCTTTATTATGTGATTGCAAGAGCCTCACGGCGTAGGCTTGGGAGGTTTGGGTGCACCACATCTACCATGAAGCAAATGAATGTGCTGATGGACTCGCGAAATGAGAAAACCACCAACAACAAGTTTTGACTATATATGACACCTGCCCTACTTTTGTGTATCCATGTTATATAAAGGACATGCTCGGCCTAGGGAGTAATAGACTATGTGCCCGACAGCCGGCTGTAGCTGTTGTTGTATGAACAATGTTTATTAGTAAATAAAGTCTCTGTTTCTACCCAAAAAAAAAAAAAAAATTAATTGGCGTACATGTATTAAACCAATATACTTCCTAATTAAAGATAGTTTGTTTGGGACCATTCTATTTGTCATAACTTATTGAAGTGGTCAATTATGAGTGATAGACAATGATCACTTTTATAATGATCCATTAATTTTTTTTCACCATCACTCACATTCGATTGTATCAAATTTGTGTAAAAAATTGTGATATAAAAGATAGATGTTTTTAAACTTTCTTAATTAAAGAGATGTATGAAAATAATAGTTAAGTTATTTTTGTTGCTATTCACAAAAAAAATCTAATACAAGAAACAAACAAACCCAACCCCCCTTACTTGTTGCAGTTCTCAAGCAATCCTTTATTCCCACATAATCCTCACTTCCTCTACATTGATGGTCACGTACAAGGCTTGAAGCAAGGGAAGAAGATTGAAATCTAAGATTAAGGGTCTGTTTGGATACCGCTTATTGCTGAAAACAGAAAACAGAAAACACTATAGCAAAATAATTTTTAAATGGGTAAACAGTGCTGTGGGACCCAGTTTTAATGAAAATTTTGCTAAATTCCGTACTTGTGAGTCCCATAAACAGTGCATAAGACCCACTAACAGAGACGCAAACACACTGAAAAACATTTTCAGCGCAGTCCAAACTAACACTAAAACGGTTGTTTCAATAGTACTGGGTCAAAGCAATATGAAGATTTCTCAGTCAAGGGTGGCGGCTCCAATGGCTTATCCAAGTAGGGTTCAGCTTCTGTCTAGTGGCCAGTGGCCACTGGACCCGTCAGGATACGTACACGTGTCCAGTCTTGGACATGTGTCCATAATCCAATGTGTCCAGTGGCACTAGCCACTAGATAGAAGCTGGATCCATCCAAGTATTGGTTAGCGTATAAAAATTTTATGGTCTAACACTTCTTTTAAGAGGGCACAACAATTTAATTTTTTTTTATAAATTTTCTAGAGAGTTTCAACCGCTTTTAATGATAACTCTTTATCATCAGACCAAGATATCAATCAGTTTTTGATCTAGGGATGGATTGAACTCCAAATCTCTTATTCAACCATTAAAAACTTTATCAATTGAGTTAACTAGAATCCACTTTGTTTTTGTTTTTAATATTTGATAATTACTCATTGAATATGATTTAATAAGAATATGATGGTGTGTATTACTATTGGTTTTTTAATTTATAAAAATTGGAATGGTATAGGAAGGTGTAAATTGTGACTTTTACATTAGATCATTATTGAAATTAGGTGCACATATATAATGTTACATGTCCTTTAAAATCACTTACCATCGATTTTTAACACTTATTTTATTTGATCTATTATTGACCCTTATTTATTAGTGGAATGTCCCAATGTGGTCTTAGAATGTTACATCATGTACACTATCAAATGTTTTCTATCTTTTACTTAAAAAAAAAAAGAAAAAAAAAAAGAAAAGAAAAAGAAAGTAAAGCAAAAAAGATTTTAATCCACTTAATTGTATGCTTTATTCTTTTATGGAAAATGTTTATTTCCGAACTAGTTTGGAGGAATCTTTCTCCAACCTCTATGTGACGGTTGAAAAGACAATCCATGTGTAGTTATTTAAATAAGTCATGTGAGTTATTTAAATAATATACATGGATAATGATATAAATTGACACATAGTCGGTTGTGGAATATTCTTTCAAACTGGTTAAGAGGTAAACTTTTTCATAGTTTTTTTTTTTATTACCTTATAAACTTTTTTTTTCCCTTTAAAAAACGTAACATTTTAAAAATGCAATATGGATTATCGTTAGCCTCTCTCCTCTTGGTCATAGGGGATGATGATGAAAGAAAATTTTTTGACTCCAAACTAGTTTGGAAATATCTTTTTCAATTCATTATGTGATGATTTATAAAACCATCTATTTGTATTATTTAAATAAGTTACACCATTCATTTAAAAAGTAATATAACTAAAATTATACATGAATATAATATTTTTAATCATCATATAATAAGTTATAACAACATAACTCCAAACCAGTTTGGAGTCAAACTTTTTGGACTTAAAAACAATAATTTGCCCTTATCATCTTTGATGCCTTCAGATTTTATCTTAAAAAAAAGACTTTAGAAGTTAAACTTTTTGGACTTGAAAACAATAATTCGCTCAGATTCTATCATAAAAAAAGACTTTAGATTGTCGCCATGGCAATAGTGGGACAAAGCAAAAGTGGTAGGCAATAAGCCAATAACCAATAGAAAATGGTCAAGCCCACGTGATCACCTCTGTTTTGCTTTCTATAATTATGTCTCCTCTTCACAAAATAGTGGGATAAAACAATACTTATGCATATTCACGCTTCTTTTTCTCTTCACATAAAATACTCTCCATTTTACCTTTCACTTTTCCACTATTTTTCATTGGCCATCAATCATGTTGCTTTAGTTTTGGCCAATCAATCGATAGAGGGGACTGCAAAGTTACTACCATTCAACCCAAGAATAGCGATCTGCTGGACAACGTGAATCATGCTAATAAACAAACTTCGAAGCTGTTGCGTTTAATAGCAATTCTGAATAGCGATCTTTCTCCAACCTCAATAGCTGTTGCGTTTATTAGGCATGCCTATAACATCAATTGACAAGGGAATTTAATAGCAATTCTCGAATTTTCTTACAAAGTATTTTTCTCGTGTTTGCACGTACCAGACCGTTTCTCATTGACAGAAGTCAAACTTAATTTTTTTAAGAACGATATCAATAAAATTCTTTGAGTATGGACTATTCTTTAGGTGCACATAGTCTTCTCGTTCCATGCACATTAGGTGTACAATACTTTATTATTATATATATATATATATAAAACCGAAACTTCTGCTGGCACCACAATTTTCCATGTCAGCAGAATATTTAAAAAATAAAAAATAAAAATAAAAATAAAAACATTATAACTCCTCAAAACCCTAGCAACCTTACCCCTCTCTCAAATTTTCCATGTCAGCACAATATTTAAAAATAAAAAATAAAAAAAAAACAACATTTGGGGTTGTTGCCATCAAGTTTTCCCCATTTGTAAACAAATCACCGTGTTATTTATTTTCTGCTGCATAATTAGTTTGTTTGGTGATTTGTTTGTGCTATCACGCGTCTGCATGATAAATTGATTAATTAATAACTTGACTAATTAATTAATTTATTTCTATCACAAGGGGTCATTCAGTTTGTGGCCTATCAAATGGTATCAGAGCAGGCACACTCTAATTAGGGTTTAATCTTTACTGTGTTGATCCATTGACCTCTGTTTGTCATGGATAGAGGACAGTCATTAATCATACCTCCTTTATTTGATGGCACTAACTATGCATACTGGAAAGTACGAATGAGAGCTTTCTTGCAGTCTTTAGATGAAAAGGTGTGGCAAGCTATCGAGATTGGCTGGACTAAGCCAAAGGAAGTGCCAGCCGATTGGGATGAAGCCAAGATCAAGGCGGCAAATTTCAACAGCAGGGCATTGAATGCTTTATTCAGTGCAGTCACCAATGAGGAGTTCAAGAAGATATCCTCTACTGAAACTGCTAAGGAAGCATGGACCATCCTCCAGATAACCTATGAGGGTACTAAGGCTGTCAAGGACTCAAAGTTTCAGAGGCTCACTACAAGCTTTGAAGAGATAAAGATGGAGGAGGATGAGTCATTCGATGAGTTCTATGCCAAGCTAAAGGACATAGTGAACTCAACCTTCAACCTTGGGGAAACCATTCCTGAACCCAAGATTGTGAGGAAAGTGCTTAGATCTCTACCCGAGAGATTCCATGCCAAGATCACGGCAATAGAGGAATCAAAGGATATTGATAAGATTCCTTTGACTGAGCTGGTTGGAAACTTGCAGACCTACGAGCTAGGGTTGACAAGGATTGGTAAGACGGGTAAAGGCAAGAGCATGGCACTGAAGGCCAAGAGCAGTGAGACAGATGAGTCTTCAGATGATGAAGATTCCAAGATGAAGTCCTACATCACCAGGCAATTCAAGAAGTTTATGAAGAACGCAAATGGAAAGGGCTTCGACAAGGACCACAGGCAATCCAGTTTTTCTCAGTTTAAAGGCCAAGACAAAGGGAAGAAGGATGCTAAGGAATGTAGTCAGTACACTGTTCTCGCGGGACCTAAGTGCTTTGGGTGTCAAGGCTTCGGTCACATGAAACATGAGTGTCCTACATATCTCAAGAGCATTGGGAAGAGCAAGGCACTTGCTGCTACCTTGAGCGACACTGAGCCTGAGGATGATTCCGACAATGAGGATGACGGAATCTTGAATGCCTTCACTGCCACTGTTGATCCTACTGATGGGATTGTTGAAGATGTGGTTGAAGGGGAGGAATTGGTGGAATCCAAATTTGAGAAGATGGATGATCAAGATAACATCCATACAGCCTATGAGAAACTGTACAAGCTTTCTGAGAAGCATGAGAAACTGTATAGGCTAACCACCAAGAAGCTCAGTGATGTGGAACTTGACCGTGAGGAGCTTTCCACAAAGTTTGATGAGGCTAATCAGACTATTGGAGCACTGAGGTTTGAGAACAATTTCTTGGCTGAGAAGACCAAGAAGCTTGAAGCAGAGTTGTGTCAAGTCAGAGCTCAACTGGAAAGGACTTCAAGCGCAAAGCTGGATGAGATGCTAAGCATTCAGAAATCTGCTTCAGATCGAACAGGCTTAGGGTATGGTCTCTCTTCCTCTAATACTGCTTCTACTAGTACTACTGTTTTTGTTCCTCCTGCTAATAATGTTAAATTTGAGAACAATGAGATTAAAACTAAATTAGCTAGTGAGAACATAGACAATGGTAAATCTATCTTAGGAGCATCCCTTAAGCTTGAGAAGAAAGATGTTAAAAACCCTAGGGCTAAGAAGGCTAACTCTCAAAAGCCTAAACAAAAGAAGCAGCATCTCTGTCATCATTATGGAGCTACCGGTCATACTTGACCAAATTGCTACAAGTGGCTTGCCACTCAACAGAGCAACGGCATGATAGCATCTGGGAACCAGAATCAGCTTCAATCCTCTTTTGCTCCCCTTGGAGATCTTTTTAAAGCTCTCATGTTCTTTTCAAACTTGAACGGTTTTTCCCCCTCATCGCCGGTTCAAGGGTTTAATCAAACGAAAGGTTCTTCCAGAGTGTGGAAGGAAAAGGGCTCCAAGTGATTCTGCCATTTTTTTTTCTCTTTCTTCTTGTTTTTGTGTGTGCATTACTTATGTGTTTTGCTTTCAAGTTTTGAGTCAATCTAGTTTTTATGCTTTGGTTGTTTAACATGTTTTTGTTTGGTTATTTTTCTGTTTTGCTTTGTTTTGTTTTTCATATAAAAATAAATAAAAAATAAAAAATTGAAAAATCAGAAAAATACAAAAACAGTGTGTGTTATGTGTACATTGGTACTTGTGTACCTTGGATGGCCATTGAAACAAAGTCTTCTAAACTTTGTATCATTTGTAGCTTAGATGAGAATCTCTATGCACAACTAAGCAAGTGAGCTTTGTGGCTCTTGTTTGTGATGAGTAAGATTAAGTTATCTCTTGTACTTAACACTCGTATCACTCTTTTTGACGGGAAGGACTAAAAAATCCTAAGAGAAAGGTATTAATAACCATCTCATCACTGTTGCCCACCAATCATAATATGACACCTGTATGCTTTGGCATAGCAAAAGTGCAGTGTCAATGACATTTGTATGCTTAGGCATAGCAAAATTGGAATGTCAAATATCATTGGGTATTTCTTTTCTCTCTCTAATATGCCCATGCATGATATGCTTAAAAGAAAAATATGCAAAGAAAAATCAAAAGAAAAAAGATCAAAAATGCTTTAAAAATGATTGCAAGCGTGTATTCTAGGAGATATGGGAGTTATAAGATGTACCTTGAAGGTGATAGTCCCCATCAAGCAGTTATGATTGTGTGTAAGTTAAAGTGATTTTCTTATATCTCAAATCGTCATAACATGTATACACTTATGCAATCTTGCGATGTTTTTCACACACAACACGCAATATTCTTTGCTATTCTTGATACATGTGCAGGTACAATGTGATTTGGCCGTCACAAGGTTTTACATGTGTTAATGTATGCTTACTAAACTGTCTTGACTTGTTTTTAAAATATAAAATTGGTTAGACTTGTTTAGTGTATGTGTGTGTTTTTGAAGATCCATATGCTTAAAATTTTTATTGAGAGATGATTTTGAGAGCTTAATATGTTGATTGGATCATTGGTTGAGTTGCATGTTGGATTACATTCATGTCTGTGTTTTTCACATCTCGAAAAACTGGTTTTAAAAGCTAGCTTGACACCTCCTCGATACCTTGCTGTCTGTCGAGCTTCTTTAGCTTTTTCTTATCGCAATCCCGACAGCTTCTCGATACCTGGTGGATCAATCGAAAATGGGTCTGCATCCTCGATAGCTTCTCGACACCTGGTGGATCGATCGAGCTTCTGTTCTTGGTTTTGTTGGGTTGTTCCTCGACACCTCCTCAATACCTCAGCTGTTGACGACCATTTTCTCGACACCTTCCTCGATAGATGTCTCGATACCTCTCAACACTTGCATCTATCGAGATTTACTGCTGGCACTATTTAAGCTCCCTATGCGATCCGGAACTCATTTCACTCAATCTCTCTCTCGATACTTCTCTCTTTTTCTCTCCCAAACGTTCTCATCTCACTCCAATCTTTGTTCCTCAAAGATTCTTCAAGCTTTTTCAAGAATTTCTTCACTTGGTAAGCTTCTAATCCTTTCACATTCATGCATTTCATGTTTTGAAACCTAGGTTTTGGGGTTTTTGAAAAATTTTGGGGTTTTTCAAAATTGATAAGTTTTTATTGAAATTTTGGGATGGGTTTTCACTTAAATGAGTTTAAAATCTCATACATTGCATCACATTAGCATTATAATAGTATTGTCATGCATTTAGATGTGTGCTATCTGTTTGTGTGCTGATAGGTTTGGATTGGGCTGAGCCCATGATGCAATTTCTTTTGCAAGTCACATGTTCATGCATTTCCCATGCATACGTACCATCTATTCAATATACTTGTTTTATTTGAAATTGCTTGGGACTTTTCTGATTGTCTATTTCTTTTTCTCTCTCTCTTTCTGTTTACGTTAGTTGTGTCTATGGCACCTAAGCGTAAATCCACTCTAGCCCGGAACCCTCTTCATTCCGGAGCTTCTTCATCCTCTGATCCTACACTATCTCATATTCGGTTCCGTGATGATGATGCCTTTAAGGCATTCTCGGAGAACTTTTCTAGACGAGGCATTCATTCGGAACGTCGAGTCATTTTGTCAGACTTTGCCGACACCGACCTTCCCTCTGTCATTCACAGTAGGGGATGAGAGTCATTGTGTGACATCCCGGTCACCTGTCCTCTCGTGTTTATCCAGGAGTTTTACTCCAACATGCACGGGATTGATCGTTCAGTACCTCTTTCGCGTTTGAGGTATGTGCATTCCTATCACACCGCAACTTGTTGCGGATGTGCTTCGGGTCCCCAGGATAGAGTTTCCTGACTATCCTAGTTGTGAGCATCTGAGGACTGTGTCCAGGGATGAGCTCATGTCTGCTTTCTGTGAGTGCCCTTCTGTTTGGGGTGAGCGTCTGTTTACACCATGTCGACCTTTTGCTAAAGGTCCTAGATTCATGAACATGGTGATGACCTTTGTTTTGCATCCACTCTCTCACTATAACTCCATTACAGAGCCTCGTGCTCGATTTTTGTTATCTCCTCTTAAGCATCTTATTATAGATTTTCCTTCTCATTTTATTCTTTCTATTATAGATGTTCATCTGGATTCGGCGTCCCGTGATAAGCTCGTCTTTCCTTCCGCTATCACAAGGATCTTACGCCATTTTTCCGTTCCTTTTCCCTCTTCTAACCATTTCTCCGTTATATGTGCCATAGATTACGCTACCGTTAAATGTAGCGAGGCCCAGTTTTAGTCGCGGCAGTCGGATTCAGCAGCTCCTCCCTCCTGTTCAGCTCCATCCCATTCTGCTCCATCCACGTCCGCTCCTCCCTCTTCTTCGGGCGATGTGACTTTAGGAGACATCATGGCACAACTGCAGCTCATGGATGCTCACCTAGATACACTCTCTACGGAGTTGTATCAAGTGAATGTTCGTGTCGGTCGTATTGCATGGCGACAGGCGTCCATGGATGGTTTTGCTCCTGAGGCTATTCCTTCACCACCTTCTCCCGTGGCTTCTGATTCTGAGGATGAGGATGATGATGATGGTGATGACGATGATGCGTCAGATGATGCTGATGGAGATGCTAGCTCTACCGATGAGATATCTACTTGACACTTTTACCCTTTGTCACTCGTGACAAAAAGGAGGAGTAGTTTTGGATATGAGAGTAGTCACTCTTAGGGGGAGAGTTAGTATAGGACCATTTTGTTAGGGGGAGTGTTCTTATGTTCATTTGAGGGATGTAGTGAGGATATCGTGTATCTTCTTTTCTTTCTTTTTAGATACATTATTCTTGTACATGAGGTCTTGTGACCATTTATTGACATACATTGTACTTATCTCCTTATTTATATTGATGTATGTTTTTTCTTTCACCTACCCCTTCATGTGTTGTTTCTTTTCTCCCTTAATACACATGTTTCTTATATTTGTATGCAATCTATTATTTCCGTTTCACACAAAGATGCCTTGATGAGTTTTGTTTAAAGTGTTTTAGAAATACAGGTTGTCAAAGTCTACTTGCCATAAACTCTCTTCTTGCAAAGTTTTTCAAGAGTTTGTGTTAGGATAGATTTTATTGTATTCAACAAGTGAATATGAGTTGAGTGATTTATGACTTCTCTCATATGTTCATTTGTTTGTTGTGGTTTTGTCACGGATTGCCAAAGGGGGAGATTGTTAGGACATATGTGTTTCACATGTTAAGAACATATGTCATGATTTTATGTAATTAGCTTATCCTTTGACAAAACGCACTTTACTTGTATTTGGGTAGATTTAGGATGTGTTTAAATACTTCAAGAAACCTTGTTTCAAGATCAAGTGTTGAAGCCTTCAAGTCTCATTCTCTTGTGTTCGGATTCGGAGCTCAAACGTTTTTACCGTAAAGGTCGTCCCTTTCGCTTTGAGGCTATGTGGTTGAAAGATAGTACTTGTGATGGTGTGGTAAAAGATGCATGGGGAGATGACTTAATGGGGGGCTCGGCTTGGAGCTTTAATAGGAAGATTTATACTTGTCAAGACAACCTTAAAGAGTGGAAACGAAAATCCTTTGGCCATGTTCGTAATTTGCTGCAAAGAAAATTGGCTGACTTAAAAACCTTGGAGGAATCCGATGGGTACAGGCAGTACCCCACTCGACTTCAAGCTCTTAGAGAGAAAATCCAACAATTAAAATCTAAAGAGGAAGTGATATGTAAGCAAAGGTCTAGGAATGCTTGGCTAAAAGAGGGTGATTGTAACACTAAATACTTCCATTGCTAAGCCAACCAAAGGAATAGGCGAAATCATATCTTGGGCTTAGAAGATGAGAATGGGGTTTGGATTGAAGAGGAGGCCGCAATGGGCAAGATGATTGAGAGGTATTTTGAGGGCATTTTTACATCTTCAAATCCTTCGGGTTTTGAGGAAATTCTTGATGGTGTTCTTCACACTGTCATGGCAAAAGATAATGTGGGAGTTGCCAGTGATTTTCATGTAGATGAGGTGTATCAAGCTCTCAAACAAATGGCCCTACTCACGGCTCCGGGTCCCGATGCTATGTCACCCATTTTTTACAAATCTTTTTGGCATATTGTGGGTAAAGATGTCACAGAGGTTGTTCTTAATGCTTTGAATTCAGGTATCATTCCCGAATCTCTTAATACCACATATATTGTTTTTATCCCAAAAATTAAATATTTGAAAAAGGTGGCTGACTTTAGACCCATAAGTCTTTGTAATGTTATTTATAAACTTATTGCTAAAGTGGTTGCTAAGTGTTAGAAGAAGTTTTAATCCAAACTGTTCCAGATTCTCAAAGTGCTTTCTTGTCGGGGCGTCTTATCTCTGACAATGTCTTGGCAGCATTTGAAACCTTGCATTACCTCAAAAGAAAGACCATTAGTAAAATGGGGTTCATGGCTCTCAAGCTTGACATGAGTAAAGCCTATGATCGAGTTGAATGGGAATTCTTGGAGAAAATTATGCACCACCTGGGGCTTGATGAAAAATTGATCTGAATTATAATGTCATGCATGAAATCGGTCTCCTATTCGGTTCTCCTAAATGGGCAGCCAGTGGGTAGAATCAAACCTTCAAGAGGTTTATGACAAGGTGACCCGTTATCCCCTACTTATTCTTATTATGTGCCTTGGGTTTACAGAGTTTAATTCAAAAAGCTGAAGTAAATGATGATATTAGAGGTGTGACTATATGTAGAAATGGTCCTCGGGTTTCCCATTTATTTTTTGCAGATGACAATGTGCTTTTTTACCATGATACGGAAGCTGAATGCTAAAGAATATTGGTTGTATTGGCTTTCTATGAGAGGGGTTCGGGGCAAAAAATTAATTGAGAGAAGACCAATATTTTTTTCAACTGAAACACTCAAGCCCAAGTGAAGGTTCGGATCTAAGCTCTATTGGGGGTTCCTGTTATTCGTCAGTATGAGAAATACTTGGGTTGCCAACTCTTGTTGGTCGGGCTAAGAAACAAAGCTTTGTCTACATCAAGGAAAGGGTTTGGAAGAAATTACAGGGTTGGAAGGAAAAACTTCTCTCACAAGCCAAAAGGGAAGTTCTTATAAAGGCAATGATTCAGGCCATCCCTATTTATACCATGAGTTGTTTCAAGCTTCCTAAAGGTTTGATAAAAGATTTGGAGGTTTTAACTCGTAAGTTTTGGTGGGGATATGGGGATGGTAGTAGGAAGGTTCATTGGATCCATTGGAAGAAACTTTGTCAAGATAAAGAGATGGATGGCATGGGGTTCAAGGAGATAGAAAAATTCAATGACGCGGTGTTGGCCAAGCAAGTATGGAGGATGATAAATAATCCTAATTCCCTTTGTCATCAGGTTTTCAAAGCAAGATTTTTCCCAACGTGCTCAATCTTGGAGGCAAAGGATTCAAACATGGGGTCATATGCTTGGAAGAGTATCCTTAGTGCAAGAGATGTTATTTGGAAGGGGATGGTGTGGCATATAGGGAATGGGCAGAATGTACGGATCAAGGAGGATAAATGGTTGTCAGGTAGCCCTAATAGCCCTATCATCTCACCTTTGCCCATTGTTGCAGCCGAGACAAAGATTCAAACTTTGATTAATCAGGAGTTGGGAGTGTGGAGAGCAAACCGTGTTAACCAACTATTTTTGCCTTAAGAATCTTCTGCCATATTGGGAATTCCTCAGAGTCGCCAATGCCCTCTAGAAAGAATAGCGTGGGCCTACACTCCTTCAAGTGTTTTTAGTACAAGTAGTGCTTATAAGCTCCTGGCTGCTAGGGTGGATGATAGTCAAACAGAAACTTCAAACCGGACAACTCAAAAACAATTTTGGAAGGCAGTTTGGGGGCTTCAAGTCCCTAATGAATTCAAGCATTTCATTTGGCGAGCGTGTAATAATGCTCTGCCAACTATGAGCAGTCTATTTTAGAGACAAATCACACCATCCAACAAGTGTGAACTCTGCAACCTCTACCCCGAAGACCCATTACATGCCATTTGGTTGTGTAGAGAAGTGGAGACAACTTGGAGCTCGTCTCACTGCTTCAACCAAGCAAATCTCCCCCACCCCTAGAGTTTTAGTGACTTACTATCTCTTTTTTTACAGGTTAAGGATGACTATAGAAAGGAAGTTTTCTCTATTGCAGCTTGGCTGTTGTGGAACCGGAGAAATGCCATCCACTTTGGCAGACCTGTGCAACCTACGGCCCAAATCCTACCAACGGTAGGAAATTTGCTGCAAGACTTCCTAGCAGTCTAGCAGATAGACACAGCCCTGCCTCCTCCCCCTACCATGCAGCACTGGAGCACACCTGACTTAAACTACCACAAAGTCAACTTCAATGCTGCAATGTTTAGGGACTCTCATTTGGCTGGAATTGGAGTCATTGTTCAAGATTGGAGAGGTGAATTTGTTGGTGCATTATCTTCCCTAATGCCATTGACTCACTCAGTTGCTGATATGGAAGCTCTAGCATGCCAGAAAGCTGTCGAATTTGCTACATAAATTGGATTACAGAGAGTGATTTTTGAAGGGGATTCAACAATGGTTATCAATGCTTTAAATCAAAACAATGCTGGTCTTTCTTCTTATGGTGTCGTCATTGAAGAAATCTATAGTCAAGCTTTGGTTTTTCAGTCTTGTGCATTTACCCATACTAGTCAAGCATGTAATTGTGTGGCTGATGCTCATGCAAAAAAAGCAAAAGCTTGTAGGAGTGCTCAGGTTTGGTTTAATTCCCCTCCCAAGGACATAGTTTCCTTACTGTTGTTTGATGTTCACTGAACACTTGTTTTTTTCTATTCAATAATAGCCCAGACTTGTAGTCTGGTTTCTCAAAAAAAAAAAAAAAAAAAAAATTGAACCCTTGGTTGATTATAAGTGGAATTTAATGAACTTTGACAAATTAAACAATTATGCAATTTCAATTATTATTGGACATACCACTGCACACCATTGGTGCGATGGTCACTCCATAAGTATAAGTGCTTGTGGGGTGTGGGGAGCAAGGGCCAAGATTTAAGTCTCCAAGAGGGAGTTTCATACACATATACACTTAAATTAGGCTAGAGTATAAATTTTATCTTGTATAAAAAAAAAAAAATTATTATTGGACATACAAGTTAATTACCACATATTATAAACCTCACTAAACAAAAAGCTCAAAGTAGTAAAGTAAAGAACACAAACAATTAATGATGAAGTGGAAAACCTATGAATGCATTAAAGGAAAAAGTACAACTAGGTTAGTCCTAACTCCAAAAAGGAATTTCACTAGTCTCTACTAGACATGGCAAAACGGGTCAGAACTTTCTGACCCGATCCGACTCGACTCGAAAAATACTCGACCCGAACCTAATTTTTTTTACCCGAAGCAAAAACGGGTTGACTCATAACCCGACCCGTATTTTTTGTGGGTCAACCTGAACCCGAACCCAAACTATTTTTTTAAAATTTTTTGTTTTGGTAAAAAAAATAATAAAAGTAAGACAATATTGGTTTAATTGTTTGTTGTGAGTTTTAAGGAAACAATTGAGATATTTACATAATCGCATGCAAATTGAAAGATGAATGGTTGAGCATTCTGTAATGAGTAAAGATTTTTAGATATCAAATAGCAAAATACATGCCAAGATAATCTGGTTACAGTAGAGTTAAAAACATAGATTTAAAATTGTAGACATGTATGAGAAACATTCACAAGCATGAAAATAGTGAAGCCAAAGTATCAAATTAGCATAAATTATGAATGCTTAGACCTATTTTTTAACAATTTATGTCCAAAATAAATGGCTTTTCAAAATAAATTATGATATTTCCTAGAGTGTGTGTTGCTTAACAATGATATAATATTCATAAAAGAGAGCATGTATAAATAAGTAAACAATCAAACTTTAATATATATCTCAAATTGAAATAAAGTGCCAACCACAATTTATAATAGATTATAAAATTAATTTTCAAGATTATAAATTTCTTATATGTTTTTATTCTTTGTCAAATGAGTTATCCAATAAGTCATTTGTAATTTTGTTTTTAATTTTTGGATGTTGATATTGTGTATAAATTAAACTTGTGTATTTGTTTTACTTATCTTTGTGTTATTTTGTTTTAGATAGCAATGTTAGGATTTGTATAATTTTAAAATTATTGAATAAGTATTAATAAGTTTAACTAAGTTCATTCTTGATATAAGTGGTGAATTCAAAGTAATGCATTTTATATTAAGTAATTTGTTACATGACTTTCCAAATGGAAAATACATGTTTTCTTCATATAAAAAAAAAAAAATCATGTGAAAAATACGGGTCAACCCGATCCGACCCGCCCCGTCCGTTTTGCCATGTCTAGTCTTTAACCCATATAATCAAAATTGTACAAACTTAATCCAACCCTTGATCCTAGTCTCTACCCCATAAAAAAACATAAAAAATGTGACCCCAATATCAACAACAAGCCACTTTAACTGTTCTAATTAAAAACCCTTCCACGAATTGCTTACCTAACTCCAAGAACCACCTTGAAGATTTGATCTTTGTACAACATATTGGAAAGAGGTTCGTGGCTTTAGCTTTGATAATCAATTGGAAAACAATCTTAATATTTACTTTTTGAACAACGGTTTATCGTGAAATGGAGGGGTTTTTTTATTTTATTATTATTATTTTTTTATTTTAATAACAAAATAATAGCACAAGCCATTACTTTTGAAAACCTCTCTTCTGAATTGAGTTTAGTGTGCCTTCAAATAGTTATGCATGTAGCTCATATTTATCAAGGTAATTAATAGCCAACTAAATTAAATAAGGGTCATGCTGACGGATGTTCTTAGGACAATGATTAACAATTTATTCTAGGAAAGTTTTGATACCATTTTTATGGGAAATGGACAAAACTGTTAAAACATTAATTGCATTTTTTTTTCTTTTCTCATAAAAACTTTCTTTAAATGGATTACTAATCGTTGTCTTAAGGGCATTCGTTAGCATTTCCCATTAAATAAATAAAAAAATAATTCTTGTGTCTTGATTCAACGACCCTAAGTTGTGAGTGTGTTGAGAGACATATCTCAGTCAATCAAAACACAATCAAAAGAAAGTTGAAATTCTAGAAACTGCCTTCTCTTAAGTTTCATCTTGGGCACTTGATCTTGTTGTGAATGCAGGTTATCAAGTCAAACTACATTAATTCCCACTTCTACTTTGTCTCTCTTTTCTCTCTTTAACTCAAATTCTCCTAACACTAATCTCTCTCTCTCTCTCTCTCATACACACACATTTACAATAAATAGGGAGATATGCATTGTGCACTTTAGGAGATTTGAATATTTACCCTTATTTAAAGGAGGGATAGAGCCATATAAATACCACTCGAACTAATTTAGAAAGGTATTGATAGATGACTATATGCATGTGTAAGGATAAAATCTATGTACGGTTCCTTAACTACCATGTTTTAGATTTCCTAATTAAATTTAATCATTTAGTTGCATTAATCAAGGAGACCCTTTGTCCCCTTATCTCTTCCTCTTGTGTGCAGAATGCTTGTCTGCTTTGATTCAATCAGTAGTGGATAGGGGTCAAATGGAGGGTGTGAAAATTTGTAGGGGTGGTCCGAGATTGTCTCATTTGTTTTTTGCAGATGATAGTTTGATTTTTTGCAAGGCAACATTAAAGGAGTGTGATGAACTACAACGATTGCTTGCTGTGTATGAGAAAGCTTCCAGTCAAAATTTAAACCGTGCAAAAACATCTTTGTTCTTCAAGAGTAACACTTCAAGGGAAGTTCAAGAGGAGATAAAAAATCGGTTTGGTGCCCAAATAATTTAGCAACATGAGAAGTATCTTGGCTTACCTTCTTTAGTGGGGAAAAATGAAAGACTTACCTTCAATGCCATAAAGGAGAAGTTGGGAAAAGTGTTGGTGGGTTGGAAAGAAAAATTGTTGTCCAAGGCGGGAAAAGAAGTTTTAATAAAAGCTGTGGCTCAAGCAATTCCGAATTACACTATGAGTTATTTCAAACTTCCAGGTTCGCTTTGTGATGAAATGATGGGGATGATTAGGAATTTTTGGTGGGGTCAAAAAAAGGAGGAAAGGAAAATTGCATGGCTTAGTTGGCAAAAAATGTGTGAGCCTAAGTGTGATGGAGGATTGGGTTTCAAGAATTTAAAATGGTTTAATAAGGCTTTGCTTGTGAAGCAGGGATGGCATCTTCAAATGGGAGGTGATTCTCTTGTTTATAGGGTCCTTAAGGCAAATTATTTCCCAACATGTGATTTTGTTCATGCTTCGATAGGACACAACCCTTCTTATACATGGAGGAGTTTAATCTCTACCCAAAGCTTAGTCATTAAAGGGATGCGATGAAGAGTTGGTAATGGAGCAAATATCAAGATTTGGCAAGATAAGTGGCTGCTGGAGGTTTCATCTCATAGAGTACTTTCTCCAAGGTTGTTTTTGAGTGCTGATATGAATGTTGCTGACTTGATTGACTCAGGAACAACAAGGTGGAAAACTGAAGTGATTGACAATCTCTTTATTCCTCATGAAGGTGAATTAATCAAGAGTATTCCTTTGAGTGTTACTCTACCAGTAGATAAAATGGTTTGGGCTGAAACTGCCAATGGAAATTTCACTGTTATAAATTAGTTGTTAGTTTGTTTACATCTGCAACCTATGGAACTACTTCTAATGGTAGTTTATTGAGGAAGTTTTGGAAGAAATTTTGGTCTTTGCCCATTCCTTATAAGGTGCGACACTTTTGTTGGCGTGCTTGTTGTGACACTTTACTGACCAAAGTCAAGTTAAGGAGGCGTAATGTAATTGCTAAAGACATGTGTGTTTGCTGTCATGATAAGGCTGAGACGAATGGTCACATTTTTTTGGGCTGCTTCAAAATTACAACTATTGCCTTTGGATGTTCGTCTTGATTTTTTTCAGGACCTGTTATGGTTTTTTTGTGATGACTAATGCAGTTGGAGAGGAGAAATGTTCACAACTTGTAACAACTGCTTGGGCACTCTGGAGTAACAAGAACGAAATTCATTATGGAGGTGAAGGCAAAACAGGTCCGGCCTTGGCTCTTTGGGCAACCAATTACCTTCAGGAGTACTGGTCTGCAATGGATTCATGTATTGATGTTGCATCAGATTTGGTTTTGCACTTACCTAACACACAACAAGAGCCTTTGCACTTAGCCTGGTTACCTCCTTCAGCGGGTTTATTCAAGATCAATGTAGATGGGGCTCTTTTTACATCAAAGAAGCAAGCTGGTATTGGTGTTGTAATAAGAGCTGTTGAAGGCAGATTAATGGCAGCTTTGTGCAGAAAAATTAATGCTCCATTGGGGGCACTTTAAGTTGAAACTAAAGCCTATGAAGCTGGTCTGTTGCTAGCAAGACATTTGGGGCTGCAAGATAGGGTGTTGGAAGGTGATTCCTTGACAATCTCTAATGCTCTCAAGTGATTTACACTGTCACCCACTTCTTTTGCCGCTATTGTGGAAGGCATTCATGAGTTAGGCGCTGAAATTGGTGTTGTTAATTTTTCTCATGTACGCAGGACTGGCAATAAGCAAGCTTACATTCTAGCAAGACAAACTCAAAACCTTGTCAATGATGTAATTTGGATTGAAGAGATTCCTTGCTATATTCAGCAAGCTCTTATCCAGGATGTATCTGTATTGTGATGTTGTTATAATAATAGTTTCAGTGTGTTTTTATCAAAAAATAAAAATAAAATTCAATGCAACACAAATAGCATTGTCTTTCCACAATGTCAATTAGATCTAACTATGTAGTTTATTGACCAATGTAATCACATGGCTAAATTTAATTATAAAACCAAAGGTATTACATCCAAGCAAATGTATCTACGTTTTACCTGCTATGTATAATGCCTGTTCGGGAAAAGTTTCACAAGCCATATACTATTTTGAGTGCCATGCTTTATTTGATGTTTAGGATGGTTCGATTTTGCAAATGGAAAACCTTAGAGGATTGGTTGGTTGTCTTCTATGTGGGACACATATGCTCCGAATATGTCAATCAAAATCACATTATGATGTAGGATAAAATCTACAATTTAATTATTGTAATTTATTAATTTTGGTGTTTAATTTGTAATTTTTCGTTATTTTAGGTTTAGGGTTATTATTTCCTTGTTTTTAGGTGCTTTTTAATACTTTTTAGGTCAAATTCGATTCCTGTTATGGTTAGATATCAATTATGAGTTATTTTATATTATATTTTCTTGTCTGTCAAGTTTTACAGAGTCTTTAAATAGGCCCTTAAGTCTATACACATTTTTTAAACAATTATTCAATCAATAAAATTCAAACTTTTATTTTTCTATTCTTTGGTGGATTCTAGACCCTTCTCCTTGTGGATTTAAGGGCCCTTGTGGATTCAAGGAACCCTCGTGGATTCGAGATTATTTTCAGACGCAAACGTGTTTTGTTTCTTGTTTTCTAGAGGTAGAAGTGTTCCGCTTCATGACACTTCCGCATCCCGCATCATATTAAAATTGATTCTACACTCTTTTCAAATATATTACTAAATTCATGTAAGAATAATTTTTCTGATCTTCATAAACTAATCAATAGATATAATTAAAAAAAAAATTCGTAATTATTTTAGGTTAAACTATTAATTTGGTACTATAGGGTAACGTTCAATTGGATCCTCAACTATTGATTATGTCAAAGTAGTCCCCCAATCTTTAATTGTGCCAAGTCAATCTCTTAACCTTGTAAAATGAAGTGAATTTTATTCTTAAATCTACTCCCCGTTTTAAGTTAAACGAACTTAGTTAATATGGCAAATATGACGTTAGTTAGAAGGTTATTATAAAAGTTTAAAAATTTCAAACTCAAATCAATTTTAACTATCATTTCATTAAAAATTAGGCCAAAATTGGCTTTTACCCATTTCTCACAAACTTTTCAGCAAAATGCCCCATGTCTGAAACTAATTATTGAATCTCGATTTTCTACAAATCGAGTTTCAAATGTAAAACTCGATTTTTAGAACATCGAGTTATAACGAACGTGGACGTAGAGTATTTTTTTTTTTTTTTTTGGAACTCGAGTTCCATGTAAAGTACTCAAGTTCATGGAACTAGAGTTCCACTTGAAATTTTTCAAGGAACTCAAGTTCCATGAACTCGAGTACTTCACATGGAACTTGAGTTCCATTTTTTTTAATTTTTTTTTTAATTTTCAATTCGCTATAACTCGATTGTCCAAAAATTGAGTTTTAAATTGAAACTCGATTTTTAGAAAATCGAGTTTCAAAACAAGAGCATTTCCCTAAATAGTCTCAGATATGGGACATTTTGTTGAAAAGTTTTGGCGAAAAGAGCAAATGCCCATTTTCTCCTTAAAAATTAAATGGATAAGTGATCCAAGTATGAAATTGACTTGATTTTGTAATTCAATAGACTAAATTGAAACAATTAATAGTTAAGGGGTCTAATTGTACTTTATCCAATAATTTATAGACAACATTAATAATTTTTTTTTTTTTTTGTTCACACTAATAATCTCAAGTGAAAGTGATTTTATACTGGTTGAAGTAATAGTTCAACGATAATTGTATCATTTATGGTATCCCATATACGTGGTTGGAGCCTACCTTCTCTTCCCCCTAAAAGAGAAATTATATGATGAACACTTTTCATTAGAGCATTCAGATTGAATTCTCTAAAATAGCACAAGAGTCCAATTAAGAACATGACTTCCCTACGCATTAGTCAAAGTAAAATTTTGCTAAGGTGCTTCCCAAAAATAAAGAACATTGTATCTTATCCAAATGAATAATTTGTTCATTTTTGGAAAAGTGGGTGTGGGTGTCTTGAAAATGATGTCATGGAACTCTGTAGAAAGCACAAATGATGTTAGCTCTCTTTGATGGAACAAAATTAAACTGTTAGTTTCTAGTAGTAAACCTTAAATCTACAAGGGGTTCCTTTGAATCCATAAAGTAATAGGTTTGAAATCCACTAGAGAAAACAATAAACAAAGTCTATATTTTATTAATCTCATGAAAAATTGAATTGCCTTTGGAGGCTACAATGCATTTAAATAGTAAAAAGAAAACTTAAGTCGGCTAGAAAACCTAAGATGCCTAGTGTTAGGTTCTAAAAGTTTAGAACAATTGGCAAATCGTGAACATACAAGAACATACAAGCTACAGGAAGAAGATTTCATAATCTGCCTAGTTCGATCGATCGAAGAACAGGCTTAATCGATCGAAAGTCGTATCTGCAGAATTTTAATTAAACCCAAACAGCAGTTCAAGCCTATTAAGGATTAGGGTTTCAGATCTACTTCTCCCAGTATATAAAGGAAACCCTAAGCACGTTTTTATACAGCTTTTTAGAGAGAGAAGAGTGTGCCTCTTTTGTATTTAGGGTTTTGTTCCTAAAAAGCTCTTTCATATCTTCTACCTGTGTTATTACTTGAAGAATCTCAAGATCCGGTATTGTAAAAGTTGCTGCATTCTCTAGTCATCAAAGGTGCTGATGATCTAAACCTTCAAGGGTGGTCTTGGAGTCACAAACAGGAGAGTTTGTGTTGCTAAACCTTTGAGTGGGATCTCAAAGTCACAAACGTGGGTGTTTGTGTTTTGCAAAGGCCAAAGAAAGAAGGAGTCCGTGGTCTCGGAGCTTGCACGTGATCGTGTCAGTAAGTTTCTACTGGTGGGTAACAATAGGATGTTAGTGGTCTAAGTCGCTATTGTAAAACTTCGATTCTTTCTAGTGGATTTGCTTTTTACCTTGAGGATAGCTAGGTTAAATCCTCCCCAGGGTTTTTATCGGTTTGGTTTTCCTGGGTTATCATATCGTTGTGTTTTTTATTTTCCGTTGCTATACATTGATATGATATATTTGTGTTAACCTAGATTTGAAATTTGGACTAAGTAATCACTTGGCTAATTACCTAGGTTAATCTGATTGTGGTTTTAAGGGGTCTAAAAATAAACACCTAGGAAACCCTAAGGCAATTAGGAAAGTGTATAAAACCCTAATTTACTAAACAGCATTAAAAATAAGAAAATAAATACCCTAAACCTAAAATTACATAAAAATACCAAAATTAATAAATTCCAAAAGTTAAATAGTAAATTTTGTCCTACATTAGAAAAGTGAAGAAAAGGTTGGTGTTTTGAAAAGTGGAGGAAATAATAATAACAATTGATTAAAAAAAATGAAAAAAAATAATATTTAACTTAAATGGATTTTAAGATAAAGAATTGGATGTGTGTTTAAATAAGTAGTTAGCTAAAATAAAATAGATATTTTGCACAACTCAATCTAAATGCTCTTGTTCCTTTATTCACTTGGCGGATCTCAAAAGCAAGCATAGCTTTTCCGACAGCGCTCCTATTGGATTTATTTTTTGGTAACTGCTGACATTTAAATTTTTTTTTTTTTTGAGAAACAATACTGGAATTTCATTAAGAAAATCAACCATGGTCGGTTAATAATACAGAATAGAGGTATGGAGGAACATCCTCCATCCACATCTTTAAACCCGCAACATGTCATGCATGTTTTGCAAGGTTGTGAGCAACAGAATTGCCAAGTCTACGAATATGGGAAAATGAAATACAACTGACATCTGTTGAGGTTTTGGCTGTAGCTAAGATGTGACCAAAGGGTGCAAGTGAGTCTTCCTCATTCTTTAGTGCCTTAATTATCAATTCTGAGTCACCTTCCAACACGTAACTAGAGAAGCCAAGTTCGGCAGCAAAATAGATGGCATTAAATTTGGATAGGGAACGGAGCATCAAATTTAATAAAATCAGTCAAATGACAATAGCCAAAGTATCATTTATTAGCCAAGAGTTTATATCTCAATTTGCCCCCTCTACGTAGAGATATCAAAAATTTAAATTTGTCAATCCTCAATTATAAATGTATCTCAAAGGATTTTATATTAAATTATTGATCAATGGTGCTAAAATGGTGACCAAGATAGTCTTCTAAATGTGGGTTCCAGTTAGCTCAACTGGTAAAGTTTCTGATGGTTGAATAAGAGATCTGCAGTGGCGACTTCAGGATTTTTTTTAGGGGTTCAACAATGATAGAGCAAGAAATTTGTCATGAGAGTAAATATAAAATAAAATGATTTTTTTTTTTCTGTACATACAACTTCCATATTATATACAATAATCTAAGATAGTATTCTAAATACAATTCAGTATATAATACAACTATATTGTACAATAATATAAAAAAAAAAGAAGCTATTAATAGTTTAAAGATCAGTAAGACAACAAATATAATTAAATAATTAATCATAAATTTTTGTCAAATTAATAATAGCTAATTATATTTATATGTATTGTCAATTAAATAAAAATATATGATAAAGAAGAATACTAACACACCTAAGAGTAGAACTAGGAGTAATGTGAAATAAAGAAAAAAAAAAAAAACTAATATAAGTTTTTGCTTTTGAAGTGTATGGCTTTTTTTTTTAGAATCATGTATGGCTTTTTAATCATACATGTGATCGCTCTCTTGGAATTTGAGCAAGCACTAAAAAACTTCTTAGACTTGAAAATCTATAGAGTATTTATCAAACAATTTGATCAAATAAAGAGAAAACTAAGAAAATACAGAAGAGAGAAAGAGAGATAAAGAGAATGGGAAAGAATCACAAATGTAAAGTAAGTCAGAGTCCTGCAAAAAATATACATATATATTTTTAACAAAGGAGCAAAAATGAAACTTTTTTTTTTTAATAATATTCAATACACAATACTTTCACAAAAATTTTATAACAAAATCTAGGTAGTAAGTTGTTAATGGTAGGTAAAAAGTGATATTAATTATGAGTCGAAATAAAAACCAGTTATAACTTGCCATATAACATTTATTGTGAAAATATTGTGCAAGTAGCATTAAGATGATCATATTTAAATTTATTTTAGTTGGGTTTAAATAAAATTTAGGGTCAAAGTGTTCAAATTATTATTTTAGAGGGGTCAAAACAAAAGTTAAAAAAAAATTATATATATATATATAAAAAATTGACAAGTCAGGGGGTTCATTTGAACCCCCTAGCTTGAACACAACGTCGCCCCTGGAGATTTGGGGTTCAATCCCCGCCTATACCAAAAATTGAATGGTGTCTTGGTTTGATGACAAAGAGCTATCATCAGGAGTGGAAGTCATAGGTTGAAACTCTCTCTCAAAAAAAAAAAAAAAAAAAAAAGATAATCTTCTAAGTGCTTTTGGTCCGTGATAAGTTTAGAAAAATCCTCCTTTTGGTGTCCATCCAATTGTGAAGGTAGACACCTTTTAATTGAGAACAGTTGACCATTTTCATGAGAAATTAAGAACTTGAGCCATTATGATTTCATATTCAAACTGAGATTACCTCAAAGTTTGTAATACTCCACTAATTTGCTCATTGGTGTTTATTAGATAGATTTATGGAGATTCTAGCCTTTTGCCCTTAATTTTTAAAAAATTTAGCAATATGCCCCTATTTCGAAACTATATAGAGATATGTCCCTGTTTCGACACTCGATTACCTTAAAATCGAGTTTCAATGAAATACACGATTCGTAGAAAATCGAGTTATGCCCAATAAAACTATAAAAAAAAAAAATGCATGGAACTCGATTTTAGGGAAGTCGAGTTCCAAAACGCCACTATAAGTTTTTAAAACGTCACTATAGGGCTTAAAAATGCCACTATAGGGCACCCTGAATATGGGCAATTACAATTATAAAAAAATTTGCATAAAAACGCCACTATAGGGTTTTAAAACGTCACTATAGGGCTTAAAAACGCCACTATAGGGCTTAAAAACGCCACTATAGGGCTCTTTGAATATGGGGCATGACACTTATAAAAAAATTTTTGCATGGAACTCGATTTCCTAAAACTCGAGTTCCATGCAATTTTTTTTTTTTTTTTTTTTATATGTTTGATCGGGCATAACTTGATTTTCTACGAATCGAGTATTTAATTGAACTCGATTTTAGGGTAATCGAGTATTGAAACAGAGGCATATCCCTATATAGTTTTGAAATAGGGGCATATTGCCATTTTTTTAAAAAAAAATTAAGGGTAAAATGCCAGAATCTCCTTAGATTTGTACTATATATAAGTGATCATGAGTATATCTAATTGTAATACTAAAATTACGCTAATTTGCACATTGAATGTTTATTAGAAAAATTTGAGCTTACAAAATGCTTACGAGCATAGTTATTAAACTTGGATTGGACATTAATTCAGTCTATGAGCTAGGTCACTGGGTCATTGGTTCAACCAGTAGGTCATTGGTTGAACCGCAAGGTCAAATAAAAAAATTTAAAAATAAATATATATAAAAAAAAGTTTATGAAATCATAACATTAATATGTAATGTAAGGGCAGGTTTTGGATCCTTGGCCCAAATGGTCAATGGATCAAGGCCCAAAGAGACCAATGCAATGAATTTGTAGAGAATGGACTGAAAACTAGACTTTGATATTTAAGACCAGGTCCATGATGGATTAGAGATGATAATGACACAAAGATAGCAAGTTTTACATAAAGAAATTCTTCCTCGGCAAAATCCGAGGAGAGTAGTTATTGAATAGGATTCTCTTAGACTTGATTACCATTACAGTTCTTTATGCTACGGTTCTTTTTCCACAGATTCTCCGCCCTCCTCACGTAATGGGATTTTTCTTCTTTATATTACCCTCCTCTACTCCATCTCAACCCTCCACATGTAAATCAGATGGCTAACTTCTTTCCTTGTCCCCTCAACACCTTCATGAAATCCTTGGAGATAGCTGTAAGGCTGAATCCCACTGTTCATGTATCACCTCCACATAAATGCAGCTAGAGAGTTAGATACAGAGCATTTAATGTGGTGATAGCAGCTTTCCCTTAGATATTTCTTACTTTCCTCTTACCTTATCCCTTCCTGATACTTATCCCTACCAGCAGAATTGCCCAAAACGTTGCCCCTGATGGCAAGCTAACCCTTCTGACCTCTGCCTTGTTACGTCGAGGTGAAATTTATCCTCGGACACACTTCCTAGAACCTCAAGACTGGACCCCTTTGCCCATGTAATATCTTGTAGTCCCACACTTACGTCTACTTGTCCTCGGACTATTGAATGTCCTTGAATAGGGCCCATGACCCAATATACCATTCTGAGCCTGCCATTCCTACATGTAAAAAAAAAAAAAAAAAAGGCATATGCCTAAAATAAACTCCCCATTATAATTCAAAATTAAGGTTTTACAAATAATAGAATTACAAATTCTTTAAACTCAAAAGCAAAATAAAAAAAATGTCATAAAATTGTGACAAAGTTTTTGCTAAATAAAATCTTGTTATATGTCATAAAATTTTGGATATTAAAAAAAGGCAAATCTCAAACTACTTAAACAAAAGAAGAGGAAAAAAAAAAGAAGAAAAAAGAAGAAGAGAGAGTTAAAGACTTAAACCTAAAGCAATAAACAAATAAAGCACAAAAACGCAAACAAAAGAAGAGAAAAGAAGATTTAAGCAATAAACTATGTAACATATATTGATATATTCATACCTACATGCTAACTGGTTATGTGAAACTGAAAAGTGAATGTTATTAAATTACCATATTATAATGCATTAAACAGTAAAGAAGTGAGGGAACAATACATTTATTTTTTCTTTAGGTTTTATCTTATTTAAATTACCATATTATCATAAATTAAACAATAAAGAAGTCAATGGGGTGAACCTATTAATATAATTTTACACAATTCACAAACCTAGCTGGGTTATTAAAACCTAGCCAGGTTACACGGTTTGCTTAAAACCCCCCGGGTTTTACCGGTTTGACCGAGTCTTATGTACATCCGATCCTATTGATGACTCGGATCAGTCACTATATTGGGTCACCTGGTTACCGGTCCGACCGGCCGGGCTGGACCGGGTTTAATAACACTGCTTAAGAGTATACTCAATTGTAATTTGACTTAGGTGATGATATCAATTAAAATTCAACTTTGCTATGGGGGCGAATTGAAATTCTCAATATTTTTTTTCAGATGTAAATTGAAATTTTTTGTTCAAATGTAACCATGCCGAGATACAAATTCTTAACTTTTTGTTACAACAATACACTATTCTTGTAGTATTTACCCACTATTTGGCGAGTGAAAATTTTGACTCAATAGACATAAAAACTAGCTGAAGAGAATAATAAATGCTACAAGTTTTACAATAATATGGGCATGAATTGAAAGTCATTAAATTTTCCTATAATACTTATCACACAACTCCTTTTTTAATTGTCAATTCAATGAGTTTGGATTATGAAGTGTGTTCTTGAACAATTGACACCACCTTATATTTTCACAAGATTTCATAACATAATTGTAATAATTAATCTGCTTAATAGTACAACCTATATTGAGAACTTTATTTATGAATCTAAAAGAAAAGAAAAGAAAAGAAAAAACTCATTTCCTAAACTTTACTGGTGTTTATGAAAATGTCTTGTGAGACGTGATACTATCTATCTCAAAACTTGAACATGTTAACCCTGTCCCAGTCCCAGTACCATCCGATGTCATCCCGTGTTCATTGTGAACATTAGTAGCCCAAAGGCCATCATTTGTAACATCAATACAAAATGATAATGTATCCAAGTAAATATGCTCACCACCAGTATTGATACTCTCTTTCTCAGCATCTGCGTTCTCTTGCAGCTTCAATGCCAACTTGAGCTTTTCCACCACATCACCCATTGTGGGCCGTTGGATGCCTTGATCACGTGTGCAACTCTCTGAAATCTGTATGAACACTTTGAAACACAGTGGAGCTATCTTCCCCTTCAAATATGGATCAATGATTTCATTGATTGTCCCTCTCTCAATGCACTTCCGAGCCCAATGGGCTAGGTTCCATTCTTCTTCTTCTAGTTTTTGATTTAGTGCCTTTCAGGCACATAATACCTCCAACAACACCACACCAAATGAGTACACATCAGACTTGTTTGAAAGCTTTTGACAAGGTGCGTATTCCAGATCCAAATAGCCCCAAATACCTTTAACTATGGTACTAACTGCAGAATTATTTTGATCCATTTTGGACAATCCGAAATCTGAAACCTTAGCAACCCATTTCTCGTCCAATAAAATGTTGGTGGTCTTCACGTCTTGGTGGATAATAGTATGCTTCACACCCCTGTGAAGGTAGTGTAATCCCTGTGCTGCTCCAATGCATATATTGAGCCTCTTTTTCCATGGGAGTGGATCATTGTTGATGTCATAGAGGTGTTCACGAAGTGTCCCGTTGGTCATGTTGTCATAGACAAGGATCATCTCACCCTTCTCGTTGCAGTATCCAATAAGAGAGACGAGGTGAATGTATTGAAGCTGAGAGAGCATCTCAATCTCAGTTCGAAACTCATGGGCACCTTGTAGTGACTCGGGGTTCAAGCGCTTGATTGCCATAGTCATGGTTTCCTCATCATCAATTTGACCCTTATATACATTGCCAAAGCCACCTGCTCCTATAATTAGATCTTCATGGAAGTTGTTGGTTGCAATTATGATCTCGGCAAGTGAAAAGTGATGGCACTGTTCTTTCCTCATTGAGGAAGTCATTTTTAGGGATGGCAATTTCTACTCGACCTGCGGGTACCCGGCCCAACCCTAATAGGTCAGGTTTTACCTGGCTCGATAAGGAATAGGGTCGGGTTTGGGTTTTTTTTTAAAAAAAAAATCTGAACTGGGTCCGGGTTTTTGTAAAAACCTGGCCTGAATTCGGACCCGACCCAACCCGACCCGGTTATATATATAATTTATAATTACTAAAATATCCTCCTCTCTCTCTATATATATATTGTTATAAACCCTAAAATTTCTATTCCTCATCCTCATTTCATTTCAGCTCACACAGGCCATAGCTCGCCTCTCTCATCTCTATTCTCTTCAGTCTCACTCACACAATCTCACTCTCTCACTCACAAATCACAATCTCACTCACTCTCAATCTCACCTTCGGCCAACTACCCAACCTCTCACTGCCGGTCCAACTCCCACCGTCGTCCCAAGCCTTCGTCGCCGTCCTAAGCTCTGTCAGTGTCACCACTCTCCCTCAAGCAACCTTGCCAACAAGCACCTCAAGAGATCAAGCACCTCTCTTCACGGACCTCACCTCGCCGAACCCTCCTCCACCTCACAAGGCCACAACTCTCTCATCTTTCTCACCTCGTTGTGAACTCAAGCTTTTGCACTGAAAATCGTTCATTTTGTTCAAAGAATCAAATTTGTATTTTCTAGTTTAAGTGTTATTTTTGTTGAATAGGATCGGCTTGTTTGATTTGATTTTGTATATGTTAATTCTTGTTTTTACTTTTGATGTGGGAAAATTTTGTAATGAAGAAAAAGGGTTTCCAATCTATTCAAATTTGGATTTTCTTGAGTGTTTCCTACTCTTTGGTTGCTGAGAAAATCAGTATCAGGCAAACATTTTTTTATTTTAATTTTATTATTGGGAAACGGAATGGGCCCTGAAGTGGCATGGCCCAACGGGGCAAGTTTGGGCTCCGGAAAAAAAAAATCCTTTTAATAATCGGGCCAGGTCCGGGTCGCAGGTCCTGGCCCGCAGGTCAGGTTTGGGTATTAAAAAACCCGGCCCAAACCCGACCCGTTGCCATTCCTAGTCATTTTCCCTATTTGCTTTCTTTTGTATGAGTTGAGCCTGAACCAGCACCAGCAACTTGATAGTGGATAATTAGAAGCATAGCGTTTGGTCTTCCTTTGTTTTCCAAAAACCACGCACGCTGTAAGAGAGAAAAGAGCAAAGATACCCGTACCAATCCCAATGGCAATGAATATTCTTTTCGTTGTCTTGAACTTTGGTGGATGAAACGCCGGAAGTGAATTGGGTTTAGCAAGATTGCCATCACGATCGCTCAATTTGAAAACTTCGATTCCGTTTAAAATGAAATCGAAATTATATTCAGGAACCAGCGAAATAAAGGTCCCATGCATTATCTCTACCTCCTCCTTTTTGATCCGTACTACGTAGTCCCGATAAACTGGTATGTCAGTGCCACCAAGGCCGGTCCATAAACTTATATTAGCGTTTTCTTCAGCTAACTGATTCTCTATATAGATACTGAATTCGTTGTTGCCAAAGTAATTTATTTCACAGAAATGGAGCCTTATCAGATATATAAATCCCGAATCAACGAATAAATTCCACGTTAAATTTTCCATCCTGTAAACAGGTATTGCGCCTATAGGCATAGCTGTCTACCCATTGATCTTGCAGTCCAATAGACCTCATCAGGTGCTGTGTAATTTGGTATTTCTGTGTATTTGGGTATGAATGATTCATTAAAATAAATCATGCCTTTAGACAAGAAATACTCTTCATCTGGGTACCATCCTCTGAAGAAGCCCGTGTCCTCAATTGGTGCTATCGAGCTCCCACCAACATTTAATCGAAAAACCTTCTCGAGTGCGCTGGTGTAGTTTATGTAGAACTCAGTACGTCCGTCAACATTGCGAGGCACTTTCTCATCAGGTGTATCTTTTGGACTGTAGTACAGGTCTTTAGGCATGGAGACAATCTAAATTCCATTAATGAAAGCATAGAAATTAATAGTAGTAGTTGAAAAAGGGATGAAGGTTAAGTTCAATTTTTGATTCTCTTCGACGTTGACGCAGAACTCTTTGACAAAGGATTTTAACTGCAAAGAATCAGCAAGATCAGAAGCACTGAAGTTCCTAAGTAAGGTGAACGAACCTGCTTTGACAGTGAAAAAGTCCTTAGACGCCTCAAAACCTGAGTAAGTGGTCGGATGAAAGTGCAACCGAACGAATTTAGGGCCAAGGGTGACTGGAAACACGTACGTGAATTGAGAATAAGATATACGAGCAGTGGTGAAGGGGATGATGCCTTCTTTTGGGGATCGAGAGGTGTTAGATTTGAGATTAATTAATTTCTTCTTTGGGAAAAAACTTGGACTGAAAGTCTCCAGTCCAGTCGCGGCCATCCATACCCTTCGTCTTGCCTAAAGTGGCACTGCCACAGTCCAGGGTAATATCATCAACATGGACATAACGAGGAGGTGTGGAAGAAGCCACTAGTGTGATTTAATAAAGAAGGAATAATAAGCAGAACATGGAAACGATAGGTGTGAGCATCGAGAGATTCCTCATGGGAGCAAGAGATCATTCACTGCAACCAATTGAGGGTAAATAAATAAATGAGAGGAAGAAAAGCTCTTTTTGTTTCCAGCAATTAGTATGGAGGTAAATAAAATATTATTGAATTATTTGATCAAGCTACCCACTTTTTCTTTTTCAATTTTTCCATCCCAATTAATTAGCTCTATTTGATAGTTGTGAGTGCTCGAGAAGTTGATCGAGGGGTACAGTACACTAGTTTACAAATCCAATTCATAGCTGTGTTTTGCCCCATGCTCCGAGTGGAAGACCTGATTCTTGCTTTTTCACTTTTTAGAGTCAGTCATAAACATAAAGAGATTTATTTATTATTTGTTTATTTATTTTCGATCCTTTCCTATATATATATATATATTTTTTTTTGGAACCACTTTCCTATATTCTAATCAGACATGGTGTTCCCCACAGAATTGGGATCTTGTATAATATGGGTTGAATGCAGCCACAGAGCCACTATTTTCCATACTAGAATATAGTATATTTTAAAAAAGAGACCCACTAATTATTAAGCTAAAACTAATTTAAAACTTTGAAATTATAATTTTTTTAATAGAGTACCCACATATATAATAATCTAACAACTGTATGAGGTAGTAATTTGTTATTGATTTTCATACAAGGTCTCTATTAATTGATAGCACATTATTTTTTATCTATTGGGTTATTCATAGGTCTCCCCTTAAATAATACCCACTAATTATTAAGCTAAAACTAATTTAAAACTTTGAAATTATAATTTTTTTAATCGAGTACCCACATATATAATAATCTAACAACTGTATGAGGTAGTAATTTGTCATTGATTTTCATACAAGGTCTCTATTAATTGATAGCACATTATTTTTTATCTATAGGGTTATTCATAGGTCTCCCTTAAATAATATAAAATCCAACAAAATTCACCTCTCAACTATTACAAATAAGCAAATATCCTCCTGCCATTGACTTTGCTATTAAGAACCAACATAATATTTTGACTCATTTTTATATTTCATAGGAAACTGACTAAAATTCCTTTGTGAGGGGATTACAAATTGATAAGCCACAAACTGAATGACCCCTGGTGATAGTAATTAATTAATTAATTAGTCAAGTTATTAATTAATCAATTTATCATGCAAAAACATGGTAGCACAAACAAATCACCAATAAACTAATTATGCAGCGGAAAATAAATAACACGGTGATTTGTTTACGAATGAGGAAAATCTAACGACAAAAAGCCCACCGGGTGATTTTTAGGTCACCACCCCCGAAACTCCACTATTATCACAACAAACGGTTACAAGTAAAGGAATCCCAAGTACCTTACCAACCTACAGTTGAACCCTTACCCCAATACCCAATTGGACTTGTTCTGTAGTGACAGTTCTCCTTTTAGATGCACGACTCCCAAGTACGTGACTAACCAATTGTGCGGATCCCAATATGCGACTTTAATCACCAACTGAGAAGGTTGTTGGCTGCAAAGCTCTTCAGTTCATCCACACGATAAAGATCAAGAAGATGCTTGGTCACAAAACCCTACGGTGCAGATACACAGCAACTTCTTCAAGAAAAACAGATGAACTAGGGCAAGAACTGCGTCTCTGGTCACAATTTGCTTGAACAGAGTTTGCTCAAAACTTGTGCAACTTGTGAACTGTTTTACAGCCCTTAAAACAATCATTTTATATGTCTAGAGTTAGGAGAAAAGAAAGCCCAAAGACAAATTCATGGATCCCAAGAAAATCAGATTTCAATTCTAAAATTCTTAAACCTTGATAGATAGAAGGTGTCGAGAAGCTGTCGAACAGGTGTCGAGCACACTGAACTTTGAACAACTTTCTTAAGCTCGATAGATACAGCTGTCGAGTTTTAATGATTTTGCACTATCAACTTGTTTTCTTGGACAGACTTGAAGGCTTCAACACTTGATCTTGAAACATGGTTTCTTAAAGTATTTAAACACATCCTAAATCTACCCAAATACAAGTAAAGTGCGTTTTATCAAAAGATAAGCCAATTACATAAAATCATGACATATGTTCTTAACATGTGTAACACATATGTCCTAACACAAATGACTTCAATTTTTTTTTGGATAGGAAATGACTTAATAGTTAAGGGAGGAAAAATGCAAATGACCCAATAGACATCATCACATAATAAAAGTTGGCTCCTAGAAACCATAATTTTACCATGTAGATATCCTAAATAATTGCCACATATACTACAACTTTTATCATTACTGTATTGATAGTAACTAAAAGACATAAAAAATATATATACTTCTCAATTTCAATTTTATTAGCTTTAAAGTAGGAGTAATAGTTTTTATTAGTTAACAGTTTTGTAAATAAAAAATCATATGTAATTAAATAAAATATTTTAAACAAATATCACAGTTTATTAAAATCTCAGTGATGAGATCAAACTTTATTTAAAATTATAAGAAAATTTGAAAATATTTATTCAACAAATCAGAAACAGGATGGACGGGGAAGCAAATGTCAAGGATGACGATCATGATGATATGTGAAGAGGATAAAATATGGGCCTGACGGGCCTATGGTAATGGGCCTGACGGATAGGAACTGTTGGGCCAGTATAAAGATGATCCAACGCTCTTCGAAGGCCCATCGCTGAAGGGCACAGTAAGGGCCCATGATCCAAGATCTCTATCGCTCATTGCCTAGATACGACCTAGAATTCCAATATGGAAAACCGAGTACAAGGGTGATTCTAGAAGACACGCACGCTGAAAATAGATCTCCTCTATAAGGAAAACCTTGCTCACCACGCTCAAAAAGACTTGAAGTAGAGTCCCACATGGAAAAGACTTGGACACCAAGAAGGAAAAGCCAACTCTCTACTACTATAAAAGCCCTAATACCCTCGCAAATCAAGGGACGCGTTATTCACCCTCTCTAGCACTCTAGAGTTGTGAAAATAGTTCTAACTTGACCTTCGGAGAGTATTTGGCCGGCACTACACCGGTGCTCTCTAAGGTCTTCTTTCAATTGTTTTCGTTGTGCAGGTTTGCTTCGAGTCGTGAGTGCTGTGTGACCTATTGGTGATATTTTCGGCATCATCAGTTGGCGCCGTCTGTGGGAAAGACGTAGCACATTATCGCTTCCTAAGACAAAAGAGTTACATGGTACTCACTCGCTCGATGGCGACCACTAACGACGTTCAAGAAGAAAAAGGCCCTACGACTGCTCTTGAGAGACAGGTCAGGACGCTCGCCACAGCCGTGGAGCGCCTCACCAAACAAAACCACGACCTAGAAGAGCAGCTGAACCAGAAAAATTCGGCGACCAATAACCAAGGAGCGGATCAAGAAGGGACCAACGCTGAAAGAAGGAATCACGAAGGACCACAGGAGAGCAACGCCCCAAGCAGACCAGAGCGACGGGACACTAGCATTCCTTCTCTGGTAGATACGGCTCCACCACCCATCATCGCGGAGATGCAGGCGATGAAGGAACAGATGGAAGTGATGATGAACGCTCTCAAGGGACGAGTGTCTAGTAATCTTGACGACCTTGTCAACCGGACTGACTCGCCATTTACGACAACCGTCAACTCCTTCCCCCTGCCAAGTAAGTTCCGCATGCCAAATATGGATAGTTATGACGGGGTCAAGGACCCTCTAGATCACCTAGAAACCTTCAAGACCCTGATGCACCTTCAGGGAGTGGCAGACACAATTATGTGCAGGGCCTTTCCTACAACCCTAAAGGGCGCAGCGAGGATTTGGTTTAGCCGGCTAGTACCCAACTCCATCAGCACCTTCAAGGAGCTAAGCGCTCAGTTTACTACGCACTTCATTGGAGGACATCGGTATAAGAAGTCCACAGCTTGTTTAATGAATATCAAGCAGCGAGAGGACGAGACATTAAGGGCATACATATCACGCTTCAATAAAGAGGCGCTCTCGATCGACGAAGCCGACGACAAGATACTGGTAGCAGCATTCACGAATGGGCTGAAGGGGGGTAAGTTTTTGTTCTCCCTATACAAAAACGACCCGAAGACTATGTCAGAGGTGCTTTACAGGGCCACCAAATATATGAATGCTGAAGACGCGCTATTAGCCCGAAAAGATAGGCCCAAGAAAAGAGACAGACAAGAAGACCCCCGACAGGACCAGGGGCGGAAGAAAGGCAAGATGGGAGACCAAAGGGAGGAGAGACGCCCTAAACCCATGGGCGGAAGGTTCACAAGTTTCACCCCGTTAACAGCTCCGATAGACCAAGTCCTAATGCAAATTAAGGACGAAGGAGCCCTGACGTTTCCAGGAAAGCTGAAGAGTGATCCCAACAAACAATCCAGGGACAAATATTGCCGCTTCCACCGTGACCATGGTCACGACACAGCCGATTGCTACGACTTGAAGCAGCAGATTGAAGCCCTTATCCGACAAGGAAAGCTGCAAAAGTTCGTCAGCAAGGAGAGAACGGATCCATCCCCGCAAGAACAACACCCCCGACGGGAGAACAAGCGACCAAGACCTCCCATAGGGGACATAAGGATGATAATTGGAGGAACAGTTGTAGCCGGGTCTTCAAAAAAGGCCCGCAAAACGTATCTTCGAATGGTGCAGAGCGTCCAGCTGACGGGTACCGTCCCAAAGATAGCAAGGCGAGGTCCCATTATTGGGTTCTCAGAAGAAGACGCACGACGCCTACACCATCCACACGATGATGCCCTCGTCGTCAGCATGCGGGTAGGAGACTACAACATGCACCGAGTATTGATCGACAACGGTAGCTCAGCAGATATCTTGTACTATCCGGCGTTCCAGCAAATAAGGATTGACAAGGAGCGATTGATACCGACGAACGCCCCGCTCGTTGGTTTCGGAGGGAGCCGGGTATTCCCATTGGGTGCGGTCACGTTATCAGTGACGGTAGGCGATTACCCCCAGCAAATCACCTGGGACGTAACCTTCCTGGTGGTCGATTGTTCGTCCGCTTACAACGCTATCCTTGGACGACCCACGCTCAACTCGTGGAAGGCGGTGACATCAACTTACCACCTGATGATCAAGTTTCCTACGGATTATGGAGCAGGAGAGCTCCGCGGAAGTCAAATGGCCGCACGGGAATGCTACGTGGCTATGATGGAGCTGGAAGAACAAATCCAGGCCTTGAACATAGAAGAGCACCGAACGGTGGCAGAACCAACAGAGAAGCTAGAGGAGATAATACTCGACAGCTCCAATCCGGAACGCACAACCAAGATCGGAACGCTCGCCAAACCCGCAATCTGTTAAGAACTCATAACTTTCTTGAGGAGCAATCTAGATGTGTTCGCCTGGAGTCATGACGACATGCCAGGAATCGATCCCTCAGTCATGGTACATAGATTGAATGTGTTGCCCTCCTTTCCACCCGTCCGACAGAAGAAGAGAGTGTTCGCCCCAGAACGAGACCAAGCAATAGCGGAAGAAGTCCGCAAACTTACAGAGGCAAGCTTCATTAGGGAAGTCTACTATCCCGACTGGCTAGCGAATGTAGTAATGGTGAAAAAAGCGAACGGCAAGTGGCGGATGTGCGTGGATTTCACCGATCTTAACAAAGCATGTCCCAAAGATAGCTATCCCCTTCCAAGGGTTGACGTCCTAGTAGACTCAACGGCTCAACACCAGTTACTAAGCTTCATGGACGCTTTCTCAGGTTATAACCAAATCCGCATGCACGAAGCAGTAGTGACAGGCCTTGACCTAGCTAAAGCCGCTGGAGCCGAGAGCGTAGCCGTTTACTGCGACTCTCAGGTCGTAACCAATCAAGTAAACGGAGACTATGAATGCAAGGGGGAAAGGATGAAGAGATATCTTGATCAAGTAAGGGCGAGAATCGACGGGCTAGAAGCCAAGGTCATACAAATCCCTAGGGGAGAAAATGAGCTCGCCGATCGGCTAGCCAAAACCGCTTCAGCAGAACACATGATAACACCGGGTAATGTACTTTCTTTTGTTCAACTTTCTCCACTAATAGACCCCGGCAACATGCAGGAGATACGCTCTGAAAGTAACTGGACTACACAAATAATTTCATACTTGAAGGACGGGTTACTGCCAGATGAGAAGGAGGCAGCAAGAAAGCTAAAGGTCCGAGCGGCAAGGTTCGTCTTGATAAAAGACATTCTGTACAAGAGAGGTTTCTCCCGTCCATATCTGAGATGCCTGGGTGCCGAAGAGGCAGACTACGTAATGAGGGAAGTACACGAAGGGATATGCGGGAACCATTCTGGATCGAGGTCGTTGGTGCACAAACTGGTACGAGCTGGGTATTACTGGCCGACCATGCAGAAGGATGCCGAGTCTTACGTCAAAAGCTGCGACAAATGCCAGAGATTCAGCAATGTTATTGGACAGCCAGCCGAAGAGCTAACCCCTTTGACGGCTCCATGGCCGTTCGCTCAGTGGGGACTAGATATCATGGGACCTTTCCCAACGGCGATAAGGCAGCTGAAGTTCTTGGTAGTGGGTATTGACTACTTCACAAAATGGGTAGAAGCGGAAGCCTTGGCCACCATTACAGAGAAGAACATTAGAAGTTTTGTCTGGAGGTGCATCATATGCAGGTTTGGTATTCCTAGAGTCCTTGTCTCGGATAACGGGAGGCAGTTCGACAACGGCTACTTCCGGGATTTCTGCTCACAGCTAGGAATAAAAAACCACTACTCATCACCTGCCCATCCTCAGGCTAATGGCCAGGTTGAAGTCACGAACCAATCCCTGCTTAAGATTATCAAGACTCGGCTCGAGGGGGCAAAGAGCATATGGCCAGAAGAATTGCCAAGCATACTATGGGCATACAGGACAACGGCGAGGATCCCAACAGGAGAGACGCCATTCCGACTAACGTACGGGAGCGAGGCGGTCATCCCGGCAGAAGTTGGGCTCACAAGTTACAGGGTTCACAACCATGACGAAAGCAGGAATGACGAAACAATGAGGCTGCAGTTGGACCTGATAGACGAGGTTAGGTCGGCGGCGGAGCAAAGGATCGCTAGATACCAGGATCGCATGGCCAGACAGTACAATTCCCGGGTCCGACACAGAGACTTCCAAGTAGGAGACCTCGTACTTAGGAAGGTCATGGGTGCAACTAGAGACCCTACACAGGGAAAACTTGGCCCCAATTGGGAAGGACCTTATCGAGTTACGTCATGGAAAAGAAAAGGAACCTACCACCTGGAAACGACAGACGGAGAGAAGCTGCCACATCCATGAAATGCCGAGCACTTGAGAAAGTACTACCAGTAATAGTAACATGGCGAACGACAACCAGATTTTCTTAAGTTTTTAATTATTAGTTTTCCTTCAGCTATTTTTTTGCTACAATCTAGTCGTGCCTTTTTAAGCCCAAGGGGGCAGGCATTTTTCCCTTACGCATTTCTATTAAGAATAATAATCGATACAATTTTGATTTTCTACATGGATGTGTTATTATAGTCCACAAAATAGGACGGATCATCCCAAGAGGATGACGACTTGAAGTCCAAAAATGGACGGATCATCCTACAAGGATGCCTCTTGATGTCCAAAATGGACGGATACAAAATAGTCCACATGGTGGACGGATACAAAATAGTCCACATGGTGGACGGATACAAAATAAAGTCCACAAGGTGGACGGATCATCCTATACGGATGACAACTTGAAGTCCAAAAACGGACGGATCATCCTACAAGGATGCCTCTTGATGTCCCAAAATGGACGGATACTAAATAAAGTCCACAAGATGGACGCATCATCCTACATGGAAGACAACTTGAAGTCCAAAAATGGACGGATCATCCTACAAAGATGCCTCTTGATGTCCAAAATGGACGGATACAAAATAAAGTCGACAAGATGGACGGATCATCCTATACGGATGACAACTTGAAGTCCAAAAGTGGACGGGTCATCCTACCAGATTGGCCACTTAAAGTCCGAAATGGACGGATATAAAATAAAGTCCACAAGGTGGACGGGTAATCCCAGGAAGATGACCACTTGAAATCCTAAATAGACGGATAGACGGGTCATTCTACAAGGGTAACGAGTCTAGTCCAAAGTAGGCGAATAGACGGATTACCAAAGAGTAAATTCTTAGGATCAAGAATATACCTATGCATGCCAGATCCAATACTAACTAGTAGCTGGACGGATGCAAATAGGTCAAATAATGACAGAATTCAAAAAAAAAAAAAAAAAAAAAAAAAAAAAAAAAAAAAAAAAAACATTTAAAATATAAAATGAAGTGAACGGATGCATTTGACAAAAAATAGGCCATTAAAAGGCAATGTTTACATATCATCAACAACGGATGAGAATTGTTCCCAAAATACAAGAAAAAGAAAAATCTAGCTACTGGGCTTTGTCCTCATTGACGACGGACTGAGAAACCGTTTCCGCATCAGGCTTAGCTTGTTCAACTTTTGCTGGTGCTGACTCCCCGTCACCAAGACCATCGACATCAACAAAGAGGTCATCTGTATCCTCTGAAGCACCAGGCACGACGGATGTCTGAGCTGGGTCTTCAACTTTGAACTTTGAAAAATCCAAGTCCGGATAAGATTGCTTGACCTGACGGATTGCATCCATGAATCCTTGATGAAAAGAGTCACCTAGCTCAGTAATTAGGGCGTCGGAGTCACGGTACTCCCGAACTGCAACGTCCTTAGCCTGACGGACTTCATTTTTCAGATCTTCTATCTCCTTGTCCTTACTCTCTATAGCCTTCTTCGCCTCTTCCGTCACCTGTTCAAGGCTTTTCCTTGCCTTCTCCGAAAGTTCAAGCTTCTTCTCCATCCTGGGTTTCCAATTTTGCAACTGAAGAAGTTCTTCCTCCGTCCGCTCCGCTTTTGCCCGTACACGATCCAAGGCCGTCTCATGGTTGAGGCACCGTCCCATCAACCCCTTCATCATGACCATTGCCTAAAAAATGGTAACATGATAGTTATGAAACGAACTATGGGCAAAAAAGGTGTAATTTGCATTTAAATAGTAGACGGGCTGTCTTACCTGTGTAATTGCAAAAAGGCCCGTCTCACCTATGGCCTCCATCGAATGATTCCCAAGGTCTTCATAATCCTCCGCCGATATGATGGAGGAAATCTGTTCTAAGGCGTACTTAGAATCCTCTCGAAGAAGGACGAGCGGCTTCTCTTGTTCCTGCAATGGTCCCTTCATGAGGCCCTTACCAACCCCGTGCTTGATTGGAGTTGCCGTCTTTGGAGGCTCCGCCATAAGTCCCACGACGGGTTCCAAAGAGACTTTGGCCTTCTTGGCCTGACGATCCACTTTGGGCTGAGTCTTCCTCTTGGCAGACGGATTGCTTGGGCCCGTCACAGGGGTAGCAACATCGCCGGTCTTCTTTGCGGCTTTGGATCTGATCAAAGCTCTTCTCTTGGTGTCATCCATTTCTGAAATATGGACGGAAGTATTAATTATCAAAGTAAGTTGCGTAACTTGTCAAGAATAGGGTGACGAACTTACGCCTCCTAGTCTTTGCCTCGTATTTGACAGCTGCAGCTGTTGGCTCTGGTCCGTCGCAATACCAATGAATGGTCTTAAGTGTCACGAGCTTCGCCCAAGTCCTTTCCTCCGGCTGGGTCTTTGAGAAGATTTTCTCAAGGAAGGCGAACTCCTTAAAATCGACTTGGGGGCGTCGTCTAACTGCAAAAAAGAGAGGACGGTTAGATTATTCCAAACATACATAATGAAATTAAGTTAAAATTTTGAGGACAGTCCATACTAGACGGGTGTAATATGCCCCAAGTAGTGTCGACGGGCATGAAATCCGTGTCCCCTGGACGACACATCCAACCGTCACCCTCCAGGAAGAAGTAACGGCTCTTCCAATCCCTGTTTGAGTCCGGCGTATCATAGATGACTTTCAATAGCGGACTCCTGGGGACGAAGCTATATATTCCCCTAGACTTATCTATTTCGTTCGGACGGTAGCAATGAAGGAACTCCCTAACCGTCAGCCTCTTGGCTCCGTCGGACATTGCGCCGTACAAGATCTCCATCGCTATGAAGACCCTCCAGGCATTAGGGGAAATCTGGTTCACGGATAATCCCAGATAGCGGAGGAGCTCACGGTGAAGCGAACTCAATGGAAACCTGAGTCCGGCCTTCAACATTTGCTCATAAACCCCGACACCGTCTACCCCTTCATAATAACATCTCTCTGATTCATAGGGTAGACGGATGGAAATATTTTCTGGAATTTGATAGTTATCCCTAAACGTCTTAAAGTGCTGCTCTTTGATGACGGACGAGAAGTAATTCACCGTCCACTCTGGTAGCATCACGAACTCCCTGAGCCCATCAGCACCAATGACGGATCTAACAATCTGTTCCTCACTTTCACCAGAGCCTTCGTCCTGTTCCTCCATATCCTCATATGTTGAGGACGAGGAGGAGGTGGACGGACTCCTATCATCACGAGGACTATCTTGTTCTCTATGACCGGACGGATATACTTCCTCGTAATCCAGCCCGTCACGAACAACCGACTGATTACTGGACGCACTAGACATTTCCTACATGAAACGACAAAAACCTAAGACTCTGACAGGGTCTATGTGTCCATAACGGGTGTGGATGCAAAGGAAAATTAAAACAAGTTTGACTTTGAGAAGGGCACTTACCGATGAGGAAGTATAGCACTGACAATTGAAGCAACTAGACGGTTCAACCCATGACAAAACGTGACGGGTATGCTCTGACAGGTGTGACGGGTGAGCTCTGACAGGATGATTTTTGCTGAAACTGGAGAAATGAGAAGGAAGACTCCCTTATTTATAAGGGTGATGCACGGAAGTCGAAGCGTCGTTTCGATCCGAGATAAAACCCAATCAACTTATGACACGTGTCGCCATCATTAATGACTTTCGTACAGCCTGTCTGTAGTTGGTATGGTTGACGGACTCCTTGTTTGCACCGTCATCCTAGCTTGCATGAATCCGTCAACCTATTGTCACCATAACCTTAAAACCTCCCGTCTTATTGGCCTCATTCCGTCATAAAAAATATCTGTCACACCCTTTACCTTAGGATCGTCACCCCAAGGTTCCTTTGTCCGAAAAGCTGACGAACCCTTGGGGTGAAGGGGGCAACTGAAGAGGATAAAATATGGGCCTGACGGGCCTATGGTAATGGGCCTAACGGATAGGAACTGTTGGGCCAGTATAAAGATGATCCAACGCTCTTCGAAGGCCCATCGCCGAAGGGCACAGTAAGGGCCCATGATCCAAGATCTCTATCGCTCATTGCCTAGATACGACCTAGAATTCCAATATGGAAAACCGAGTACAAGGGTGATTCTAGAAGACACGCACGCTGAAAATAGATCTCCTCTATAAGGAAAACCTTGCTCACCACTCTCAAAAAGACTTGAAGTAGAGTCCCACATGGAAAAGACTTGGACACCAAGAAGGAAAAGCCGACTCTCTACTACTATAAAAGCCCTAATACCCTCGCAAATCAAGGGACGCGTTATTCACCCTCTCTAGCACTCTAGAGTTGTGAAAATAGTTCTAACTTGACCTTCGGAGAGTATTTGGCCGGCACCACACCGGTGCTCTCTAAGGTCTTCTTTCGATTGTTTTCGTTGTGCAGGTTTGCTTCGAGTTGTGAGTGCTGTGTGACCTATTGGTGATATTTTCGGCATCATCAATATGGATGATGTTGGTCACGGAAAAGCACTCGGTTGCTGGTTTGTGCGTGGTTTTTTTTCCTTTTGTTTTTTCTTTCTATACATTAAAAAATAAAATAAAAAACACACCAAAAAAAAAACAAACCAAAAAAAAAAAAAGAACACAAAAAAGTGTGAATGGTTGTTGATGATGCTCGAGATCATCAGCCAGAATGCTCGTCCAAAATAGAGTCGTCCTATGCCAACCTGACCCTGAAGAAATAGAGTGTGAAAGGAAGAAGTATGGGTCACTGGTGTGGTGCCTGCCACAGAACCTCCGATGCTAAAGTTAAAATGGCTAGAATAAGAATAGCAATTATAGAATATCAATCATTGTGAACTAGAGTTTTTTTATACCTTTTTGTTGGGTCTCGAGAATGGGTATATATAGGCGCTTCCTTCTTCTTTCTAGCCTTTAGTTCTTCTTAATGGTGGTATCATTTCCGAATCTGTAACGTCCCTGTTGGGTGTTAGATGGAAAGATACACCTTCAACGGTATGAAAGTTCATTATTGTCCTTGTAACGCTTCGTCATTGATTGAGGGGTGACAGCCTCGTCTTCGCCTGGTGGTTTATCAAGAGCTGGGCTAATCCTGGGGTCATCCTCATCCATTGTTCTTCGTCCATATGGACGAAGATGTATTCAGGATTATCAGCTGCCCCCCTATTCTAAGGTCGTCCATATTTTGAACGGACTTAGGAATATGAGGAGTTTTTTTTTTTTTTTTTTTTTTGAAACGGTTGAGGCGCTTGGAGTTCTATTCCCCGCATTAATTGTTCTATGGCAACATGGCATGCATCATGGCCACGTGTCCTTTTCTGACTGGTGAGCGGTCTCGTTTCCGCTGAAGGCCTTTTCAGTTTTCCCGCATTTTTCAAGGCAAACCTTTTTAACCCTTTGCCTTTCTTTTCTTATTTCTTTACTTTCCCTCTGTGTTTGATTTCTCTAACTCTTAGCCTTTCTCTTCAATTTCTCTCTATGTTTGATTTCTCTGAGCTCATAATCGCCTGTTGCGCATTTTGTTCCCTGCCTTATCAGTTTTCTTCCTCATTTCCAGGTACGCCCCTTTTTTCTTTTTGGTTTTACTGTAATTTGTACTCCTACTTTCCTTTTTAAGTTGCATATTTTTCCTTAATGGTGGATCACTCTGAAATTAGGCACACTTCTCCCTCCATTGCCTTTCTTTTTGCTCGCTTAAGGGTGCTGTTAGATTCTTCTAGTGACCCATTAGGTGTACTCTCACATCGCTCTAGTGATCAATATCCACAGATTGGGGATTTTGTTGTGAGCGATAGTGGCCTAGATTTAGCGCTGGGTGACTTGTATCTGTTGTTGCACCAGTCTTTATCTTGGTTCAAATCTGTTCGTGGGGTTTTTAGGAGGGAAAATATAGGGTCCGAGGTGAGAACGAGTGATCTAGAGAGGGGTTTGTCTTCTAATGTAGGCACGGATAGGGCTGGAACAGACACAGCTACCTCCGTGCCTATCTCCGTACCTTCGTCCTCTCTCCCTTTTGCTTCTGCCACACCTCGTTCTTTTCATGCCCTCAAGGAAGAGTGTACCTTGAAGGCCGATGTCTTTGACAAGTTTAGGGATAGGTTCCAGTTCCCTGATGAGACTAGGGCTTGTCTTCCCAGGAAGGGTGAGAAGGCTTGTGCCTTTGCCTATGGTGATGTCTACTTTTATAAGGCTGCGTTCTTGTGCGGCCTTAGATTTCCCATCCATCCATTCATTATGGAACTCCTTAATCACCTGAACATCACCCCAGGGCAGCTTATGCCGAATTCCTAGAGGATCATCATAAGCTGTATGGTGATTTGGACGACCATAGCGGATGGGGACATGATCACACTCAACGAGTTCGTCCATCTCTATCGTTTAAAAGAGTCTAAGGAATTTGGGTATTACAAACTTGTACCTTGGGATAGGAAGTCTCGCCTCGTCGTCGACCTTCCTTCGTCCTTCCGTTATTGGAAGTCTAGATATTTTTTCGTGTCAGGCAATGGTTGGGAGACCTTGTCTGACGACTTTTGAGGGGATGTCCCTAGGTTGCTGCATTGGTGGGAGACCCCTCGTCTTGGTGCATTCGCCTTTATGTTTCTTCTTTTTATGGTTTTGTCTGTGTTGATCGTCCTTCTAACCTTGCGTAATTTTTTCCTCGTAGTGAAAGAGCATCCTGAGCTTAAGGATAAATTCGAGGAGTGGGTTCTGGAAGCTGTGAAGTATGCCAATACGATCGAAGACTTTGACAAGCTCGTTGACCCATGTACGCTAGCTCATCATTGTTTGGGGCCAGAGCCTTCACCTTACGTTCTCCGTGCGATTGACCAGGAAGAGAGAAAATGTGAGTAGTCTTGATATATTAGATCATCCTTCTCTCTTTTTTCTAATTCTAATTTATTTATTTATTTTTTATTATGCAAAGATGATGACCAAGTTTAACAAAGACATGTACGCAAAGATTAAGGGGAAGAAGAACGAGCCCTTTTCCAGCATTGGCTAGAGAAGGCTAAAGATAGTTGATAAAGAGAAGGAGAAGGGGAAGGAGTCAACAGAGAGAGGTTCGTCCACCCCTACCCTAGATGAAGGACAAGCTACTTCTCCAGCCCTTTCAATAGAGGAGGTCGTCCCTTCTACCAAAAAATGAAAGACCGGGGGACAAGGGGAAAGAGAAGGTGGGCTCCAATGTCTGGGCTGATGTTGGAGCAACCATGGCTCGGGAAAATGAGCTCCTAACTCCTGAGGAAATGAGGGAGATCTCTAGTGTGCCCTCCCATGAGATAGTAAGCTAGCATGTTCATAAGCTTGTGCAGGTGACTTTCCTTATCTTTTTTTTTTATTTATTTATTTTTTTTTTTTTTTTTACGCCTATCGATCTTAACCATGATGAAACCTTTTGTTGCCAGGTGTTAGGAGAAATGATGCATATCACTTCCCCATATCTAGCAAATGAGGAGACAGCCGTCATGGCCAACTTAAAAGTTGAGGTGCTGGAGGCCGAGGCTTTGGGGCTGTGGAGAGACCTGATTGCTGCTATGGACGCTAATAACACTTCCAAGGAGCAAATCAAGGTTTTAACTGAGCAGCTAGAGTCCGAGAAGCTGTTGGTGAAGCAAAAGGATGACCTTCTTGCTTCATCTAGTCAGAGGATGAAGGCTATCGTGGCTAAGGCCGTCCACACATTCCAAACTACTGACAAGTATAACACCATTCTATTTCAATGGTATTTTAAAGGATTTGAGCTGCTGAGGAGATATTTAATCAAGCACGGCCCGGGGACGGATTTGGAAGAGCTGGACTTCCAGGCTGTAAATAAGGAGATCAAGGCGGACGAAGCGACTCAAGCTGCAGCCTCGACTGGCAAGGGCCCTGAGACTGGCAAGGACAATGATAATGCTCCCCAAGCTTGATTCTATTGCCCCTTAGTGGATTTTTTTTTTTTGAAAATGCCCTGTCTGTTTTAGGGCTACTGGACTCTTTATATTTGGATGCCCTACCTGTTTTAGGGCTTTTGAACAGTTTGCAGCTTTTCTTTATATATATATGCATTTTAATTTTCCTCATATTCATCTTCCCGCTTACGTTTGGCTTTAATTTACATGGGTGTGTCTTTTTGTCCCTTTAGTAACTTAGAAAATTTGTTATGTGGTTTCTTCGTCCATCTATGGACTTAGAGACTTTTTATTAAGGCATTCTCTTCGTCCATCTATGGACTTTGAGAATTTTTACTGAGGCATTCTCTCCGCCCATCTAGGGACTTAGAGAATGTTTACTGGGGCATTCTTTTCGTCTATCTGGGGACTTAGAGAATTTTATTAAGGAACTCTCTTCGTCCATCTAGGGACTTAGAGAATTTTTATTAAGGCATTCTCGAACAATGTACTTTCGTTTAGGGAATCTCATCCTTTTTATTTGGAAGATGTACATCAATTTAAGGAATCTTATCGTCTTCTTTATTTGGACGATGTACATCAATTTAAGGAATATTATTGTCTTCTTTGTTTGAAAGATGTACATTCATTTAAGGAATCTTATCGTCTTCTTTATTTGGATGATGTACATCCATTTAAGGAATCTTTTTTTTTTTTTGCTAGGAGTTTTTTGCATTCCGATGACGATTTGACAATGGACAAGATAACCGGAACACATTAAGTACTAAATGATATGTTTATTCGTTTTGCTGCTTACAATTGCGCTGTAATTCCTATTCATGATACCTTTATAGATGCTCGACATTCCACGGACGAGGTAGCTTGTTTCTGTCCAGATCCTCCAGGTGGTAACTTCCTTGGCGAGAATAGTGGATGACCTTGTAGGGTCCTGCCCAGGTTGGTCCTAGCTTACCTTGTGCTGGGTCCTTTGTTGCAGGAGTCACTTTTCAAAGGATGAGATCTCCAATGTTGAACCTTTTCAGCTTTACTGTCTGATTGTAGTATTCGGCCATCTTCTGTTGGTACTTGATCATTCTTTGGGAGGCTCGGTCTCTGACTTCGTCCAGACAATCCAGGTTCAGCTTTAATTAATCGTCGTTACTTTGTTCGTCAAAGAACTCCCTCCTAAGGCTAGTGAGTCCCACTTCCACTGGGATGACTGCTTCTGTTCCGTAAGTTAGATTGAAGGGCATCTCTCTTGTTGTTGTTCGTGTTGTAGTCCTGTAGGCCTATAGGACGCTTGGTAACTCCTCGAGCCATGTGCCCTTTGCCCCCATTAACCGGGTCTTGATGATCTTTAGCAAGGTTCGGTTCATTACTTCCGTCTGTCCGTTGGCCTGAGGATGTCCTAGGGACGAATACTTGTTCCTGATGCCTAAGTTCACGCAAAACGACCTGAATCTGTGGCTGTCGAACTGGCGACCATTTTCTAAAATGATCGTCTTAGGTATCCCGAACCTGCAAACAATATTTTTCCATACAAAATTTTGTACCTTTGCTTCTGTGATCGTTGCTAGTGCTTCTGCTTCGACCCATTTCGTGAAGTAGTCTATCGCGACGAGTAGAAACCACATCTTTTGACAAAAATTCGCTGCATCTTGTTGCATTGTGGGCAAAAAATAACCCGCCCTCATGATCTTCTGGACGAGGGACTTTGCTCCCATGTGGTCACTGCAAACTCCCCCGTGCACCTCTTCTAAAACATATTTAGCTTCCTCATTTTCTACGCACCTTAAGTAAGGCTAGGAGAAGCCTCTTTTGTAAAGCTCGTCATTGAGCATCGTGAATCGGGTAGCTCGTTTCTTGATCTTCTTGGCTTCTTCATGGTTTGGTGGTAACCGTCCATCTTTAAGGTAAGATAGAATGGGACTTGTCCATCCAGAGCGGGTGTGCACAAGGAAGGTTTGAAATTCTTTGATGCTAGGAGAGTTTTGTTCTTCCAACCTCCAATCATTTACCTTTGATTGATCGTCTGCGGATGCACTCTGTGCTACTTCATCGGCTTTAGCATTTTGATATCGTGGGATCAGAACAAACTCTGCACGATCAAAGTTGCTCACCAATTGGTTCATCAACTTCAGGTATTTCTGCATTCTTGGCTCCTTTGCTTCAAAATTTCCCTTGACCTACCCTATGACAAGCTGTGAATCGCTCCTCAACAAAATATTTTTAGCTCCAAGTGCCCGAGCTATTCTTAGCCCTGTCAATATAGTCTTGTACTCTGCTTCGTTATTGGTTACAGGGAATTTGAGCTGGACTCTATACTTCAAAACATCTTCTTCAAGGGAGGTGATGACGACACCTGCCCTACCTCTCTTCTAGGTGGACGACCCATTTGTATGGATCGACCAAAGCTCTTCCTGGTTTTCTTCATGCTCGGGGGCGGTGAATTCCGCTATGAAGTTTGCCAATGCTTGAGCTTTTATGGCCATCCGGGGGCAATATTCTATATTAAACTGACCGAGCTCAATAGCCCATTGTACCATCCATCCAACAGCCTTGGGTTTATTCATTACTTTCTTGATGGGCTGGTCCATGGTTACTATGATCAGGTTAGCCTGGAAGTACAGACGAAGTTTTCTTGAGGCCACTTGTAAAGTTGTGATTTACAAATATGTATTTTGTTGGCTTTTATTCCGTGCCAAATTTGATTATAATTTTATTCAATCTTTTGTACCCTGTATTTATTGTGAGAATTTATTATAAGGGTTGTGTGATAGTGAGAGAGAGTGTGAAGACTCAAGCTATTGAAGCAAGGAAGGTTTTTGCGGGTATCTCGCAACTAAGCATCCCGCGAAAAGATGCATGTGCCCTGCACATGACTGGAATGTGAAAAGTTTGTACAGATGGAGACAGCTGTGTCTCGCGAGTATCTCGCGGGTAAGGCCTTCCCGCGAGACACCCGCGAGACATTCTGTTCTGCCAGTCTGTACTTTATGATACACACTTTCTGTACCCTCATTATATATACCCATATTACCCACAAATGTAAATGAGAGCTTCTAAGAGAAAACCCTAGCTAAAACACTTGAGAGTTAGAAATTGTTATACCAACAATTCTCTACACCTTTGTTTGTGGGATTTCCTCATCTCCTACCTCTCTATTTCTATACCATTGAGAGGTTGATAACCCAAACATTTACCACACCCTTTGAGAGTGTCCAGTGAGTTTTTGGTGCTGCTGGGAAGCATTGGAAGAAGCCAAGGATGGCAGATGCAACATGGAGCTTGTTACGGGATTCAGAGAGCTAGACAAGACACGGTTCCGAGAAGCCTTGTTGGAGTAGGAGTTTGGAGGGCTTAGATACAGCAGGTAGATTAGGCTTGGAGGGTCTCTTGCTAACCCATGTATCCCAACTGATTGTCTAGTGGATCAATTACCGCTTGGAGGGCGGCGGAGAGGTTTTTCGCCGAGGTCTTCGGTTTCCTCTTCGATAACATGTCTCGGTGTTATCTGTGTTTGCATCTCTCTTCCCTACTCTTGTTCATTTCATTTTACTGCTGTGTTGCTTTAAATATGGATTAGAGTAGCTCTCTTACTTGTATGCTTGCTTTTACACTATTCCGCACTTAGTATTAAGTTAATGTAAAATCAACCAAGCCGTAATTTGAATTGGGGGTCTAAACAAGCTCTTGTGTTTTTACACATTTCGAGCTTTCAATTGGTATCAGAGCGGGTACACTTGTTGTGGTTTAAATACCTAAGTGTGATCCTTGATCCCTTGTGTGTTTTGCCATGGATAATGTTTTGTATGCTTCTATGGATGTTGTTGATTGTAACATGCCATGTGTTTGTGAAAATGCCTCTATGAGTGTTTATCCTCATGATTGTGATGCCATGTTACTTGAATCTATAGGTGTTGTTGATATTCCTAACATCAAACTTTTAAAGAAAGATGCTAAGAAGTTTCAAAAGAAGTTGAGCAAGTTATTTTGTGAAAAGGATGATTTGATTGCTAAGCTCAATGAATCCAACAAATTGGTTGAGAAATATAAGAATCTTACTGAAATTTCTCTTGAAAAGCTGAAAGAGTTTGAATGTTTGAATCTAGACTTGGATGCTAAACTTGTTTTGTCTAACAAACTTGTTGATGATCTTAAATCTGAAAATGAATCTCTTAAGATGCATGCCAAGTGTTTGATTGCTGAACTTGTTGCTAAAACGGAAGAAAATATATGTTGCAATCATGTTGTGATACCCGATTATGTGCCTATTGTGTGTTCTACCTCAAAGGACAAATCGGTGTACATTCCTCCACACAAAAGAAATCAAAAAGTGGAAAGAAAGACTCTTAAGCCTAAGCCTCTATTTAGGTCCCATCCTAGGGAATTGAGTAGATCTAAGTTTGATCCTACTTGCCACCATTGTGGTGTGATCGATCACATAATACCTCAATACCCTATGTTGAAGAAAGAACAAAACCGTGGTGCTAGATCCCTCCCTAAGAAGCCTAGTGGACCTAAACCCATTGTTTGTCACCATTGTGGTGCCTTTGGTCATCTAAGACCTCATTACTCTAAGTTTCAAGCTCTTAAAAGAATTAAAAGAAAGGAGAAACTTGAGCTTCTTAGAAGTTGTGCTAAAAAGGATAAACCGGATTTGAGTGATAATAGCATGTTGTTAAAGAAAGTGTTTAATGCTCTTAACTTCTTATCTATGTGCATCTCTGGTTCTCATTCTCCCAACCCTCGTCTCACTTCTCATGAGATACTCATTTCGAACAATCGTTGTGTTTGGATGAGGAAGGATTCCTATGGTTGAGCTTTTATTCTTTTGGTCCTTGATCTAATTCTTTCGATCTTTGTAAGACCCTTCATGCATTAAATGTCATATCTTCATGCATTTTGTGCATCTTACATTTATTTGTATGCATTGTTTTGTTTTTTATCTTACTTTATTACTTTTGTTTTATGTGAGTAAAAATCCAAAACCACATAAAAAGTGAAAAATTCAAAAAGTTTGATCATATTTGTTTGAGCACATGTCATATGTGAGTTTGGCCTAGTACCTTCGTACTAATGGCATAGTGCATTTATGAGCCTAGCTTGTTCTGTATGCACATAAATCTTTGTGGGAGAAATCTTGAAATCTATGTGACTGTTGTAAATAGATCTTCAAGCTTGTCATGAATGATTGGTCAATAGTCTTAATGGTCTTGACACTTGCATAGACTTATGCCTATATATCTTCCCACCTTTATTTTTATGTTTTTGCTATAGAGCTCACCAAATGTAAATTTCTAAATGAAAAGAGATAATGAGCTGCAAAAACCTATCGCACATACTAGTATTTGACTAAGAAAAAAGGAAAGCGACTTATGTATTGAAATGTATGGTGCTCAAAAAGCCAAAGGCTAACTATCAATATTGAAATATCAAAAATTTCAAGCACCGATCTCAAAAAGATATGTATTATCCAAAAATGATCAAAAGTTATGACTTATGCAGAAGCCAAATGAAAAGCTTCTAAGTTTTGTAATCATTATCTTGTGTGAGGTCATATATGCTTATTTCTATAATTGAGATTGTCCACTTGACTTAGTACTAGTTGTATATGACTTGATTGAATTGATCATTGAAGCTTCACTCTGGTCTAAGGACTATTCCACATTCGATACACACACATAACACACAAGTCTAATGTTCAATGAATATCTATTTCATTTGTGTTATTGTACATGTTCAAATCTGATGTGTGTGTGCTCAACCATATGTGGATCAAACAAAAAAGATTTTTGTTCTTTTTGTTTGCTTTTGGAAGTGATTTTTATCACCCATGTTTTTCAAAGTTTTTTCAAGTTGTTTTATGTGAAAAACATGTTTTCTGCGTGTTTTCATGACCCATTTCATGTGTAAGCTCAATTGGGAGTTAAATGGTCCAATTTTAAAGTTTTTTCAACTTTGGATAAAGAGTTTCGTGACTGTTTCGCGACTGTTTCGCGAGTAGCTCGCAAGTAAGGCTTACCCGCGAAAAATTTCGTGAGTACTTTCGTAAGTCAGCTTCCCGCGAAAATTTCCAGATCAGCTTTTTAAAGGGCATTTCGTGGGACATTCATTTTAAACCTCTCCCATCTTCTCCTAAACCCCTGTTTTAATGTTTCTACATCAAAACCCAACTAAATTCAAGTGTTTTTCATTCCATTAACATTTTTAAGGTAATCTTTAACACTTTTCATTGATTTTGATCCTTAGATTATGTTTTTGGGGGTTTTATGTTCATAGTTGGGATTTTCTCAAATGGGAGTTGGAAAACTTAATTTTTGTCAATCTTTTTGATCAGGCTTTGTTTTAAACGATGATTTGCTTTGGTTGTTGGCCTCTTGTGGCAAAAATAACATGTTTTTAGGCAAGATTTTCATATGTTCATGCATTGTTTAATATACATGTGTAGTGTGTGCACTCTAAGTGTTTGATAAAATGCCCAAATAGCATTTTCTCGTTGTTTTGGACTCTGATGAGTATCAAATTTTGGGGATCACCATAATTATTCATGTTTATCATGTTTTGATCATTGGTGGTGTGTTTTATACACTTTGCCCCGTGAGTGCTTATTCATGCATTGGTTATGCATCTCACATGCACACTAGATGCACCTTGCTGCACACACTTTAACACTTCGCATGTTTTTACATTCACTCATGCTAGTTAAGTCTCTTTAGACCTTTTAGCACATATAACATGTTTTTGTATCTATGTCATGCCTAGATTTACATCATGATCCATCATCTTTAGCATGTCATATGTTCTTTATGCTTTGTAGCATATTTTTTAAAGATGTTTTTTTGTCTTATGTTTGAGCTTTATTTTCTCATTCATCTTGCATCCCTCATGCATCATCTTTTACCCTTGTCTTATCTTCTTTTCTTTCCCACCTTCCTCTTGATTCATTTGTCTATTTGTGACAAAAAGGGGGAGTGTATACTTTCGTCATTTCTATATGACTCTTGTGCACATTCTTAGGGGGAGAAATTCTACCTCATGTATATTCGTAGAGGGAGAAATCCATAGGGGAGATGCATATATCAAGGGGGAGAAGACATTTTTTTATGAGAAAACTTTGTTTTACCTTATGCTTGGTTTCTCGGTGTTTTATGGTGCTTTGTGTTCTATGCTTTATTGCTCTCATCGCATCGTGTTTATGTGTTGAACATGTATACCTCCTTATGCTTGTTCGGATGATCATTTGCTTTGTTATGTGGTCATTGTAGTTATTTCTATATGATTGTTTTGGTGTATGATCAAGTTGCTCATATGTTTCACATCATGTTTACTTGATCGCAATTTACTTGTTACATTATACTTGTCCTTTTATTACTTGTTTTACCTTGAGAGTCTAATGTGTTTTGTGCAAGTGTTTCAGGTTATAGGTATATATGTTCCAAGTTCATCATAGCTCTTAAGATTCATGATAGAGGGAGTGATATGATAGGGGGAGAAAGAGAGAAAGAGCTTTGTGCTACATTAACTATGTTTGCTTTGCTCATAGTTCATGATTATGCTTAGCTATTTAAAATATTATGGTTTGTGACTATCTTAATGCTTTTGTGGCATTTTCTTTGTACTTATAGATATGGCTAAAATGTTTTGAGTACTTCACACTTGTGCCCTTGGTAGGATTGTTCCTAGATGCATATACTTCGTGTATTTTGCATTGGTTGTGTGATTGGACATGCAAGTAATCATAAGTGATTGCTTCGTTGTACATGTCCGGATGAACATTTACTTGTTATATGTTCATTGGAATCATTCTTTAATGACTGCCCTTGTTTGATCAAGTGTTTGTTTGCATGATATCTATTGTTTACATACTTGATCGTACTATGCTTGCTCTTGTTCATACCTTGTGTTCAACTTGTCATAAGCTTAATGAAAGTTTTGTTTATGTGCGAGTGTTTCAAGTTACAGGTATAAACTGCAAGTGCTTCACAGTTTCTAGAATAGGTGTGAGTGAGTTTTGTAATTGTTTCCAAACTCACGTTTAAGTCTAGAGTCTGTTTTAGGGATTTTGTCACGGAATAGCCAAAGAGGGAGATTGTAAAGTTGTGATTTACAAATATGTATTTTGTTGGCTATTATTCCGTGCCAAATTTGATTGTAATTTTATTCAATCTTTTGTACCTTGTATTTGTTGTGGGAATTTATTGTAAGGGTTGTGTGATAGTGAAAGAGAGTGTGAAGACTCAAGCTATTGAAGCAAGGAAGGTTTTCGCGGTTATCTCGCGACTAAGCATCCCGTGAAAAGATGCATGTGCCCTGCACATGACTGAAATGCGAAGTGTCTGTACAGATGGAGACAGCTGTGTCTCGCGAGTATCTCGTGGGTAAGGCCTTCCCGCGAGATATTCTGTTCTGGCAGTCTGTACTGTCTGATACACACTTTCTGTACCTTCATTATATATACCCATATTACCCACAAATGTAAAGGAGAGCTTCTAAGAGAAAACCCTAGCTAAAACACTTAAGAGTTAGAAATTGTTATACCAACAATTCTCTACACCTTTGTTTATGGGATTTCCTCATCTCCTACCTCTCCATTTCTATACCATTGAGAGGTTGATAGCCCAAACACTTACCACACCCTTTAAGAGTGTCCAGTGAGTTTTTGGTGCTGCTGGGAAGCATTGAAAGAAGCCAAGGATGGCAGATGCAACATGGAGCTTGTTGTGGGATCCGGAGAGCTAGACAAGACACAGTTCCGAGAAGCCTTATTGGAGTAGGAGCTTGGAGGGTTTAGGTACAGCGGGTAGATTAGGCTTGGAGGGTTTCTTGCCAACCCATGTATCCCAACTGATTGTCTAGTGGATCAATTACCGCTTGGAGGGCGGTGGAGAGGTTTTTCGCCGAGGTCTTCGGTTTCCTCTTCGATAACACGTCTCAGTGTTATCTATGTTTGCATCTCTCTTCCCTACTCTTGTTCATTTCATTTTACTGCTGTGTTGCTTTAAATATGGATTAGAGTAGCTCTCTTGTTTGTATGCTTGCTTTTACACTATTCCGTACTTAGTATTAAGTTAGTGTAAAATCAACCAAGTCGTAATTTGAATTGAGGGTCTAAACAAGCTCTTGTGTTTTTGCACATTTCAAGCTTTCACCACTATTAAGGCGAAGGTAATCTTCTCTATCCTTGGGTATCGGGCTTCGGCTCCCTGAAAGGCCTGGCTAATGTAGTACACCGGAAGTTGTATCTTGTTCTCTTCCCTAATCAAGGCTGCGCTAATTGCAATTACGGATACTGCCAGGTAGAGGAATAAATCTTCTCCCTTCTTGGATGGACTCAAGAGTGGGGGTTGCTCAAGTAGCGCTTTAACTCCTGGAATGCTGTCTCGCATTCCTCCGTCTAGAAAAAGGCTCGCTTCAGGGTCTTGAAGAAAGGAAGACAATTGTCTGTTGCCTTTAAGACGAACCTATTGAGGGCAGCTACTCTTCCTGTGAGGGATTGCACTTCTTTGATCGTCTTTGGAGAGGACATCTCGAGGATAGCTTTCACTTTCTCAGGATTTGCCTCTATTCCCCTTTGCGACACCATGAACCGAGGAATTTCCCTAAGGAGACTCCAAAGGCACATTTGGATGGGTTTAACTTTATGTTGTACTGTCTGAGCGTGTTGAACGTCTCCTTGAGATCGTCCAGGTGGTCCTTTTCTTCTTTGCTCTTGACGAGCATATCGTTGACATACACTTCCACGTTCCTCCCAATCTGCGTGCTGAACATCTGGTTTACCAATCTTTGGTACGTGGCCCCTGCGTTCTTCAAACCAAAAGGCATGACCCTGTAGCAGTAGAGCCCTTGGTTGGTGATGAAGGCTGTCTTTTCCTGATCTTCCTCGGCCATTTGTATCTGGTTGTACCCAGAAAATGCGTCCATGAAGGTAAGAAGTTTGTGCTCAGTTGTTGAGTCTACCAGCTGGTCAATTCTAGGTAGGGGCAAGCTATCCTTCGGGCAGGCATTGTTTAGATCCGTGAAGTCGACACACATTTTCCACTTCTTGTTTGCCTTTTGACCATGACGACGTTTGCCAGCCACTCAGCATAGTAGACTTCCCTAATAAAATTAGCAGCAAGCAGCTTGTTCACTTCGTCCACGACTGCTTTGTTCCGTTCAGCGGCAAAAACTCTTCTTCTTTACTAGACGAGTTTCTTCTCAGGGTCTACATTAAGGCGATGTTGGATGATGTTTGCTGGGATACCTGGCATGTCCTCATGGCTCCATGCAAACACATCTAGGTTATCCTTCAGGAAGTTGATAATCTCTTCCTTCGTCTTCGGATTTAGACTCATCCCTACTTGGGTCGTCTTTGCTGGATTTCCTTCAACCAACTCTATCATCTCTAGCTTCTCGACGATTTCTGGTGTCTTATCTTCAATTGTCCACATGTGGTTCTCTTTTGAGGTCAGGATTGCTTGGTAACATTCCCTTGCCAACACCTGGTCTCCTCTTATCTCTCTGACCCCTATTTCTGTTGGAAACTTCACCTTCAGGCAGTACGTGGAAGTGGCAGCTTTCCAACGATTAAGGGTAGTATGATCACATTGTAGGACGAGGGTGAGTCTTCTACCAAAAAGTTATGCTTGTTGGTTACCTGGAGGGGGTAAGAGCTGGCCATGACTGTCAATGTTACCATTCCTCGAGGGTACACCTTATCTCCACTGAAACTGATGAGGGGGGACTCGAAAGGACGAAGTCTCTTCGGGTCTACTTTTAATTGCTGGAAGGCAGAAAGGTAAATAATATCCATCGAGCTCCCGTTGTCTACTAGAACCTTTCTGGTGTTGAATCCCTTAATCATGATCATAATGACCAGTGGGTCATCATGAGGTTGCTTTACCTCTCTAGCATCTTCTTCTAAGAAGTACATGTCTTGGTTTGTCCGTCTTTGCTTTAGGGGAGGCAGGCTATGAACACTGTTCACCTGCCTTTGGTATGATTTCTTGAGGGACCTAAACGACCCTCCCGTGATGGTTTTTATTTCCCCTATTGCACACTGTGGACGAGGTGGTAGGTGATCTTTGTTTCTCTAAGAGCCTTCGTGTTGGTCCTTCTTGCCGTCCTTGTACCTGCTGGAATCTCCCATTTTCACGTACTTCTATAGTTTCCCTTTCTGTATAAGTTCTTCTATCTGCTCCAAATCTCGGCAGTCCTCTGTGTAATGCCTGTGGTCTTTGTGAAAATGGCAATATTTCCTCTTGTCGCACACACTGAGTGACGAGTGTAGTGGCCTGGGCCATTTAAGATATTGTTCGTCCTTAATCTCTGTCAAAATCTAGTCAATGGGCATCACTAAAGGCGTGAACTTCGTTGGTCGAGGATTTTTGTCATCTCTTCGTCTATTTCCTTCGACATTCTGCCGGTCCGCTCAATCCCTTTTTCGTCCTCTTCGATCGTCTTCTTTTTCTTTCTTCTTCTCCTTGGGTTTCTCTACTCCCTTTATGGTTGCCAAGGCATCCTCAGCATTCATATACTTTTGTGCCTTCAAAAGCATCTCTGTCATCGTCTTGTGGGGATTTTTTGCCAAGGAGACCACAAATTCCCTGGACTTTAATCCAACCTTAAAGGTTGTAAGTTGTACCTTATCGTTTGCTTCGTCCACCTCCAAAATTCCTCGGGTGAAATGTGTTACATAGGACCTCAAGGTTTCCTTTTCTCCTTGCTTGATGGTGAGCAAATGGTCAGCTGGTCTTTTTGGACGTTGCCCGCCGACAAAATGATGAAGGAAGGAGCTGCTTAGCTGCTCGAAGTTGTCAATAGATGACGTTGGTAATTTGGTGAATCATTCCCTGGCTTCCCCTTTGAGGGCAGTGGGGAAAGAGCGGCACAAAATCTCGTCAGGGGGTTGCTGGAGACCCAGAGTCGTCTTGAATGTATTGAGGTGATCCAATGGATCTTTTATTCCATCAAAGGGCTTGAGCTGGGGTAGACGGAACTTGGAGAGCATCGGGCATTCCTAGATTGCTAAGGTGAAAGGTGAGTCTGTCTTTTTGACTATTCTATCTAAACTTTGATCCGATTTTCCCTTGATAGAATTTCTCAGCTCGTCCATCTCCTTTCTCATCTCCCTGAGAAGATTTGAGTTTGCCTCTTCTGGAGTGCTGGTTCGTCTCCTGTGACTGTCTCCATCATCGTCTCTGTTGATTTCCATGCGGTTATCTTCCTGTTGCAACTACTACCTCATCTCTTGGTTTTTCCTAGTAAGTTCTTCCACAATGGCTGCGAGTGACTAAATTTGTAGGGCCAATGCAGCATGATCTTGGCTAACATTGGATTCCATCCGGACTTGCATGTTGAATGGAATAGTACCCTCGAACTAGGTGCTGAAGAGTAGTGTTCCCCACAGACAGCGCCAAACTGATGATGCTCAAGATCGTCAGCCAGAATGCACATCCAGAATGGAGTCGTCCTATGCCAACCTGACCCTGAAGAAATAGAGTCATCAACATAACTTTCTTATGGGGCCACAAGATTTTGGCCTAACCTTACCTTAATCAGTATTTTTTTTGAGAATCTAGACCTAGAGGTCAAGTTTTATTCATTGATGAAAAATTACAAAGTATCTCTAGCAACAAGAGGAGTTATATCATCAGGAATGGATTCAAGCCAAACCTATAGCTCATTGCCTAACTTAGAACGTCTGGTAAGAAAATGGGCAACAAAGTTGCCTAAACACTTAACATGGGCGAAATCACAAACCCAAAAAACAGAAGCTAAAACTAGAATATCTTGAAGAACATGTCCATACTCTAAATGAGAGACCACTCTGGCTAGAAATGATTTGATAATTATCTCTGCATCACCTTAATCAGTATTATAGGAAAAGAATGTTGACAAATTAGGAAAAGGAGAGGAAGTAGAAAATAAATATTGTAATATTATGAATATTCTTTTATTTTCCACGGGAATTTGGTTGGATGTATACATGTATGTATCATTAGCACACACTATTTTTTTTCTTTTACATATGATTAAATGATTATATATATATTTGAAACAGAATCATTCCATTCATTTAATCAAAAAAATTAGCATCTTGATACAAAGCTTCCCTAGCTATTGGAGGTAAATCCTCCATCCAATACATGTCATCAATAATATTTCTTGCATATTGAGCTAGCACATGAGCCACTCTATTTCCCCCTCTCCTAGTGCATTCTATACTCACCCAATGCAGTCCTCTAATCAAATGCTGAATATCCCCTATCACATTCCCAAGCATTGACTGATCTTCCCTCAAAGTTGAAATAGCTTTCATAGCAGAGCTGTTGTCCCCTTCAATGACCAACTTAGAGAAGCTAGCATCCACTGCGAACTATATAGCCTTTCTACATGCAAGCAATTCGGCCTCCTCACTACAGAAAACCTCAAGTCCTTTGGCTGCCATAACCTCCCCTTTTTCATTTTGTATGACTACTCCAAAACTTGATTTGTCAAGGCCCGAAAACAAGGCTACATCAAAGTTAAGCTTGAAAACTGAATTTGGAGGAGGCTGCCAAGTATCCCGACTAGCCTGAATCATTGGTTTTGCTTCCATTTGATCCCTTGCAATCCGAAACTCTTGTAAATAATCCCTTGCATGATTGTTCAACCAACTCGAGTTATGAAACTTCCCTCCGTGAACAAACCTGCTCCTCTGATTCCAGATCAACCATGCTTGGACTAACACCACCTCTAGTTCCTGTAACTCTATCCGATCCAGCAAATACTCCATTAGCTGAATCACATCAATTATACCCACAATGCCCTTCTACAAAATTTTCAAACTTTCAGCCCAAACATCTTGAGCCGCATCACATTCCCATAATACATGGATTGTTGACTTCATTAATTTTTATAATATATATCCAATACTTAAAATATTTTTTATAATTTGCATATGATTCTTAATTAAGTTGTCTATCATATGAAAATATACTAGTGTAAGTGTGTGTATATATATAATTATAGTATGAAAATATTTGCTTTGCTGCATACTAGAAGTAAAAGAAACATATGTTTTTCATTTTTATTGTGCAATAGTGAATGCTTCAACATTAATTATTGTGATTTGAGGCTAGTGGAAGTGCATTCACATGAATAATAATAAAATAAAATAATCACTTGATACAACAATATTTAATGTGGTTTTGTCAACTCCATGTTATTAGATTTTAGACCTCTGGAAACACAATTTGTTTAACCTAGCTAATATATTAGCCAAGTAGTTATTTAGGTTAATTATTCAAATCTAGGTTAAACAATCATCACAAAATAAAGAACACAACAAAAAAGTAAATAACACAAGATGTGATGACCCAGGAAAACTAATGAAACAACTCATTTCAAGGTAAAAAGCCTGGGGGGAACTATCCCAAGAGAACAGTTTACTATGGCAAGTTGAGATTTATAGTTCAGAATTTCAACTCTTAGTAAATCTAACACAGTTACCAAACTGGGCTCTGACTCCATAGACTTCCTTGATCTGGATCTTATTCTCACATGAACCACCTGTTCACGCTTTTGATCTCCCACATAGACCTCCAGTCTATGACTCCAAGACCACCGTTGAAGGTTTAGATCTCTAGCACCTTTGATGACTAGTGATGCAGCAACTTCAGATCTACTGGTTCTAATGGTATGAGAATGATTTCCGGTAGTGACTTTCAAAGGAGAAGGCACAACACCTTTTAGATCTCAAAAGAGAAGCTCCAAAGTCTCTACAAAACGTGTCTTAGGGTTTCCTTTAAGTACTTAGTGAAATAAATCTAAAACTCTAATCACTTGATGGGCATAATGGACTATTGGGCTTTAATTAAAATTTTTAAATCCATGTCTCAATCGATCAAGCCTTCTTCTTGATCGGTCGAACCTGGCAAGTTTTGTTTCCTTGAACCTGTAACTTCATTTGTTCTTGTATTCTGACTTGCAACACCTTTAGCATTGTCTAATATACCCTATAAAATCTAAGATCTATATCAAAACAAGTTTTTGCTCATGGTTTGCCAATTGTTCTAAACTTTTAGAACCTAACACATGCGTACGTCCACGGGCAACACTAACCAAAATATCTACTATCGATGATACTAACATAAACTCACAACCTAAAAGCCCTAATACACCTAATAACTCTCTCACACTCACAAAATAAACAAACTTTCAACACAAAACTATGGGTAATCTTTCAACTAAAATAAACTACCAACTACTCTTCAAAGAAACCCACTCATGTTATTCTAGGAGTTTTTCCCCTCTCCTCATGTGGGAAGAAATTTGGCCAAAAGCAACCAAACCCTTTACAACAATGTCTATTTATAAGGCTCTAAAACTTATTCCTTAATAGATAAGGAATGTTCATTACTTATTCAATAATGTATATTTTTCTTTCCATATCAAGGAGAATTCTTGTCTTCCATACCAAAGAGAAACTTTTCCTTCTACATCAAGAAAACCCAAACCAAAACTAATTAGCAATTTGAGGCAATATTAAACAATTTATTTATAATTTATCATATAATATATATATATATATATATTTATTTATTTATATATAATTATAGTTGAGTTTTAGAAACTTACCGTGGTTCTGTCAATTAACTATCTTCTCTTTATAACAAGTAGCTACAATCTTATCAATTAATTTTTTTGAAGCATTTATTAAATAATTATTAAGATATTTTAGTTAAGATTAAACTCTATTTCTTTGTGTTTTAAAATAGTTTAATTATTTTGATTTTATTAATTTGTGTTTTAAAGTAATAAAACTTAAACAGTACACACCGTGCTTGCACCAAGTTTCTTAATATATATATATATATATATATATATATATTTTTTTTTTTTTTTTTTTTTGAGAAGAAGTTTCTTAATATTTTTATGTTATGTTTTTGATATATGACTCATTATATATTCAAGCACTTCTAAACTTTAGAGTGTAATCTGGACTTCAGTTTTTTTTTTTTTTTTTTTTCAAATACGTAAAATTTTTATCTTTACAGGCTTGCAGAGTACAATGGATTATCCTCTCCTCTCCGGGAAGGCGACGAAAACAATAATTCCTATGATGCGCTCAGAATTCAGATTCTCAGCACATCATGATGGTGGGGTGATAAAGCAAAAGTGATAGGCACTAGTTAATGGCCAGGCCCGCCCACGTGATGCCCTCTGTTTGCTTTTTTATCTCTTGTCTCATCAGTAACCCTTTTGGTTTTGCTTATCCAAGTTTATTTTCCTAGTCTTCATTTCCCATTCACTTACCCTTTTGGTTTTGCTTATTCAAGTTTATTTTTCTAGTCTTCATTTCCCATTCACTTTTCCATTATTTTACATTTCATTGTACATCATGATGCTTTTTTTTTTTTTTTTTTTTTTTTTTTGAGACAAATACATCATGTTGCTTTAGTTTTGGCTAATCACTCAGTCGGTAGAGGGGACAGCAAAGTTCCTATCATTCATTCAGCAAAAAAAAAAAAAAAAAAAGGTTCCTATCATTCAACCCAAAGATGGCGACCTGGACTACGTGAATCATGCGCTAACAACCTTCGACATTGTTGCATAAAAAATAAAGTAAAATTCAATTCTAATATCCTCAACTGATATTAACAATTATCGACCTTTTTTTTTTTTTACGGGAACGATTTTTTATTTATTTTTTAATCGTTCTTCATTAACAGAACATCTTGCGTGACGCGCAAGTAAGGCCAAAATTCAATAGCGAGATATAACAAATAGAAATTGAAACATGATGGCATGGAATTTTCCAACACTTACTTTATTTTATTTTATCAACAGTTATCATCATTTTTCAATGCTTAGTGTTAGTTTAGATTGCGCTAAAATGAAATTTCAACGCATTTGCGTCTCTATCAGTAGATCCCGTGCACTGTTCATGAGACCCATAAATTGTCTAATTCAGCAAAATTTTCATTAAAACTGAGTCCCATGGCATTATTTACACATTTAAAAATTAATTTGCTATAATATTTTCAACAATAAACGATATCCAAATAGACACTTACTTTATTTTATTTTATCAATTATCAACCCTTATTTATTAGTGGAATGTGCCAATGTGGTCTTAGAATGTTACATCATGTACACATAGTGTGAGTTTGGATGTTGCTGAAATGATTTTCTTAATGCGTTTGGCATTTTTTTGTGGGTCCCATGTACTGTTCACAAGACCCACAAGTATGGAAATCAGTAAATTTTAAGTTAAAACTGGGTCCTACGGCACTATTCACACATTTAAAAATTATTTTGTTACAGTATTTTCAGTTTTCAGCAATAAACGGTATCCAAACAGACTCATAATCAAATGTTTTCTATCTTTTACCTTTTAAAAAAATATACATAATCAATTTTTTTTTTTTTAATTTAAAAGTACAGTAGAAAAGGTTTTAATCCACTTCATTGTGTGCTTTATTCTTTTATGGAAAAAGTTTGTCTACAAACTAATTTGGAGGAATCTTTCTCCTACCTCTATGTGACGGTTGAAAAGACCATCCATGTGCAGTTTTAAACTTTTAGTTGCATGAATTTTTTAATGAGTCATGTGAGTTATTTAAATAGTATACTACATGGATAATGTTGTAAATTGACACATAGTCGGTTGTGGGATATTCTTTCAAATTGGTTAAGAGGTAAACTTTGTTGTAATTTTTGTATTATCTTATAAGCTTTTTTTTTTTCTTTTTTCTTTTTTCTTTTCTTTTAAAAAACGTAACATCTTAAAAAATGCAACATGAGAATTGGGCTTTTGATGTTGCCGATAAAAATTGGGCTTTTTGATATTGCCTGTGAGAACTGAGTTTTTTGATATTGCCAATGAAAATTGGACTTTTTGATATTGCCAGTAAGAATTAGGCTTTTTGATGTTGCTAGCGAAAACTAGGTCTTTTGATGTTGCCAATGAGAATTGGGCTTTTGATAAATAATTTGTCATGGGTTTGAACCATGGGCTTTGGTTATGGTATTTGAATTCCATTGATGAAATAATTTGCCATGAGTTTGAATCATGGGCTTTGATTATGGAGTTGAATCCCATTGATAAAATAGCATTGCCATGAATTTTAATAATGGGCTTTAATTATGGACTTGAATTCCATTGATAAAATTGTTTTGCCATGTATTTGAATCATGAGTTTTTTCAAATATTGCTAAGCATAAAAATTATTGGGCTTTAGAAAGAATGAGATTTTAACTTGCTCAATAAATAATTTAGGCTTTACAAGAATATTGGGTCTTATAGTGTTTTACATTTGTAGCCCAATTTTGTGATGGAAAGAAGAATGGTTGTGGGCTAACATAGTAATAGTAAAAAATATTTAGATATGCCTAATAATTTGTTGGTGACGTTTGAAAAATAAATAGGTGCTATTTAAATAATATTAAGTGTAAAAAAAAAAAAAAAAAATGTACCCTAACAATCTACAACCAAGTTTATTGCCAAAGTTTAATTATGTTGGGCCTAAAAAAATTTAGGGTGGTCAAAATTTTTTTAGGAAAAAAAATCATAAATTTTTAAAATTTATACATAATAATTTTTTTTCCCAAGTTAGGGTGGTCCCGTGACCACCCTAGACTCTATGTGGAGCTGCCCCTGAAGAGGACAAATTAGCTTGAACAACATGAAGAATGTTTGGTGGCACATCTTTGATCCTGACAAATAAATTAGGTGAAATAATTGCCCTTCTAGCAAGAGATGTGCTACAATATTCTCTTGACAACAAACATGAGAAAAAGTAATACCAAAAAAGTGAGAATCTACAAATTTTACATCATGAATTAAACCCTAGTTCTGGCTCGGTTTAATGATGCCTCGTCCGTTTTTCCTTTGATTGGGAAACACACCGTTGGAACTGAAGGTTATGGGAAGATAATTCCTGTGGGTGAAAAATCATTGAAATCCGATGGTTGGATATATCTTGCAGTCAAGGTAGTCAAAGTTATTTGAGTTACAAGTGTAGAGATTAATGTTTATTGCTAATGATTTTCGGGCAGTCTTCGATTCATGAACCCACCATTTGATTGAAATAATGTGGTCAAATATTGATATTGACAAAAAATAGTGGTGCAATTGAACGGTCGGATTTTGAGAATGAAGCAGTCAAAGCAAGTAAAACTTGGTCAAAGGTCAAACTTCAGATCATGCTCCCAAATTTCCGGATTTGACTTGGTTTTACTAAATCTAGCTAAGTGGGGAGGTTTGAGTTTTTTCTTGGCATTATTTTGCATGTCGGGTGAAATTAGGATTTTTCTTAATTTTCGTGTTTTCTTGATTTTTGATTTCAGAATGTCAAAACAGGGTAATAACTTGTTACAAGCTTTCTAATATAATAATAAGAAAAAGCAAGTTTTGATTTTACATTTGTCTTTTGTGGGGGGAGAAAATTATCTTTAATATATAATATATAATATATTGTATATTTATGAAGTTTTGACTGTATTTTTGTGTTAGAACCTTATTCTCTCACCCTTATGTGTGTGTTTCAAAAAAAAAAAAAAAAAAAAAAAAAAAAAAAAATCTTAGCTCAAGAAAAATGCTTATTAATGTTAATTTGTTTAGCAAACAAGTCAAACGTAGCCCAAGTCCCAATTTTGGCTTGACAATTTTAACATCAAAAGTCAAACATAATAATGTGTTTGTGAATATAATTTTGTGAACATGAAGCTCAATTTAGCTATATATTATATTTATATTTGTTTAAAAATATACTTATATAGACTTGAGATTTAATTGTATATGCTTATAAATAGGTTTATATGACATTATAATGTCATATAAACCTATTTATAAATAGTCCATCCGTTGTAAAAATTAATTCATAGATTTGTGAATGGTAATTTTATTTCATATTTATTTTTGTCATGCTCTTATTCTATATGAAAAAAAGAAAAAAGAAAAAGTTAATCAAGTAACTTAAAAGTAAATTCAGACTTGTTTGACAAAAAAATGTCCAAATTTAGACATATAATCTTGTTTAGTAATGAATTCAAGCTTGACTTATGCTCAAAATAAAATAAAATAAACAAATCTAAAAATTTAAAACTTAGCTATATTCACAACCGTAGGTTAGAGTCTCTCTTAGGGAGAGATAACCGATTGGGCATCTACTTCTATGAAAAGCTTGTGGATATTGGATTCCATTGCCATGTTGAGGCCATCACATAACTTTCACAATTTTGCTATAATGCTTAACGTGGTGCTTTTATTTCTAGAAAAACCATTAAGCCATCTTTAGTTATTGTCTGTGATGATGGCTTTGCCATCCTGCTTGTGGGTTGCCAAAAACTGATTGGTCCGTTTTAAGTTTTGAAAAATCCTCCCAAAGTGGCATACATCCAATTGTGAAGGTAGACCCCTTTGAATTGAGAACAATTGTCCGTTTTTCTACTGAGAAGTTTATAACTTAAGCCATTTTGATTTCATGTACAAACTAAGATTAGCTCAAATTTTGTAATTTTCCAAATTATCCAAATTTTGAACCTAATTGGTTATTTATTAGGTAGATTTGGAATACAATTATACAAATCTTCTATCTTATTTTTAGTGTTTCGCTAATCACAACTTGTCATGTATTTATTTGAATTTTCTTATATAATTGAGAAAAATAATCAAATACATAATATATCATGATTAGTGGAGCACAAAATAGAACAAAAACAGTAAGATATGAGATTTGTATCAGTAGATTTGTATTATATAAGGATTGCGAATACACCTAATTATAATTCCTCAAATTATGTTAAAATTTGCACCTTTTTATTATGGGATGTTAATTTGCGCCTTGAATATTTATTGGGTGTATTTAAAGTATATAAGTGATTACGATTTACAAGTATTTTTTATAATTGTAACTTGACTTAGTCAATGGTATCATTTAAAATTTAATGTTAAAAGTTAAAACTTCTGACCGGGCTTTCAAGCTGTGTTGAAGCAACCTCAATAATTGTTTATAAATGTGAATTATTTAAAAAAAAAAAAAAAAAAATTGTACAGGTAACCATGCCGAGATACAAATTCTTGATATTCAATAAATATAAAAGGAAAATGATAGAGATGTAAACTTTTACAAATTATTGATATGGTAAGTGATTATTGGTAAATAAAAAAATGATGTTATTGATGGGCCTAGATGAGAATCAATAAAATTTTGGCCGCAACAACAGTTTGTAAAAATATTATAAAATAATTTGTAGTTGTAGCATTACTCAATATAAAAACTAGGGCTGTAGACAAGCCGAGCCTAGGGCTGTAGACAAGCCGAGCTCTGTTGAGTAGTGAATGTTCAAACTCGGCTCGACAGCAAAAATAGAATGTTCAAGCTTGGCTTGAGCTTGATACAAGCTTACAAATAATGTTCAAGCTTGAGCTAGTTATAAAGTATAAAAACTTGACCTCGGCTTGGCTTGGCTTGGCTTGATTCATTAGTCAAGCTAAGCTCAAGCTCAATATCAAGCCCAAACTCAAGCTCAATATCATGCTTTTGAGCTTGAGATCCAACATTCAAATTTATTATCTAACCTATTTGGTTTGGATGAGTGGTCTCAATTTATAATTAATTAAAATTTTAGAAAGATATGAGTTTACTTGTCAAGCTTATATCAATTTTATTACCAAACTCATAAATAAGCCTAGACTCAACTTGTTTTGTTACTTTTGTATCGAGCCTTGGTGTTCACGAGCTTGTTCATGAACAATATTTTTTACTCGGGCTCGGCTCGTTTATTAAACAAGCCTAGAACTAAAACTTAAGCTTGACTTGTTTATAAACAAACAGACATGAACGAACTTTTTATCGAGCCAAGTCCGAGCTGTTTATGAAAGGTTTGGTTCATTTACAGCCCTAATCAAAACTATTGAAAAATAATAATAAATGCTCTAAGTTTTACGATAACATGGACATGAAACGAAATAGTCGTTAAATATTTCCTAATACATATCATACAACCCAATTCTAAATTCTATGAATTTGGCTTAAGAAGAATGTGCTAGAACACTTGACATAACCATATATTTTCACATAATAATAATAATTAATATACTTAATATATAATCCAACATATTAATATTTATTTTTTAATTTGTAAAAATTTGATGTGGCATATTGGTATTGAAAGGTGTAAATTGGGATTTTTACATATGATCATTATTGAAATTACGTTTCACATATATAACATCACATGTCCTTTAAAATCACTTACCATCATTTTTCAACACTTATTTATTTATTTATTTATTATCAATTATCAACCCTTATTTATTAGTGGAATGTGCCAATTTGGTCATAGAATGTTACATCATGTACACATAATCAAATGTTTTCTATCTTTTACTTAAAAAAAAAAAATTACATAATCAAATGTAATTTTTTTTTTTTTAAAATTTCAAAGTAAAGTAGAAAAGGTTTTAATCCACTTAATTGTATGCTTTATTCTTTTATGGAAAAAGTTTGTGTAATGCTCCAATAATTTGTTTCCAAACTAGTTTGGAGGAATCTTTCTCCCACCTCTATGTAACGGTTGAAAATATCATCCATGTATACTTTTAAACTTTTAGTTGCATGAATTTTTTAATGAGTTATGTGAGTTATTTAAATAATATACATGGATAATGTTATAAATTAGAAACTGACACATAATCAGTTGAACGATATTCTTTCAAACTGGTTAATAGGTAAACTTTGTCGTAATTTTTGTATTACTTTATAAGCTTTTTTCCCCCTTTAAAAGATGTAACATCTTAAAAAATGCAATATGGATTATCTGTTAACCTTTCTCCTCTCCGTCACAGGAAATGATGATGAAAAGAAAATGCTTGACTCCAAATTGGATTAGAATTATCTTTTTTAACTCATTATGTGATCATTTATAAAATTATCCATATGTATGTGTATTACATATATATTACTTAAATAAATTATATGTCTTATTTAAAAAATTATGTGACTAAAATTACACATAAATATAATATTTTTTATCATCACATAATAAGTTGTAGCAAAATAACTCAAGCCCGTTTGGAGTCAAACTCTTTTTTTTTTTTCTTTTTCTTTTTCTTTTTTGCCTTGAAAACAATTATTTGCTCTTATCATCTTTGATGACTTCAGATTCTATATTAAAAAAAAAAACTTTAGAAGTTTAACTTTTTTGACTTGAAAACAATAATTTGCACTTATCATCTTTTGATGACTTCAGGTTCTATATTAAAAAAAGACTTTAGAAGTTTAGGGGAAGTTTGGTATACTATTTTAAACAATAATTTTTAGTTTTTAAATAATATTACACGTATTTTTACATATTTTTTCACCCATACATATTTTCAAACAACAAAACACATATTTTTAAAAACATGTACCAAGCACCCTTGACCTTTTTGACTTGAAAACAATAATTTGCGCTTATTTGATGATTTCAGATTCTATCTTAAAAAAAGACTTTTGATTCTCGACCTGGCAATAGTGGGATAATGCAAAAGTGGTGGGCAATAACCAATAGGCAATGGCCAAGCCCACGTGATCACCTTTGTTTTTTGTTTCTATAATTCTATCTCCTCTTATCTGAAACACTATGGCATAATCACGTTTTTTTGTCCTCTTCAATCGATCGTTTTCATTTTCCCATTCACTTTTTCCATTATGACCTTTCATTCATTGCCCATCAAATCAATCATGTTGCTTTTAGTTTGGCCAATCACTCAATAAAGGGCACTGCAAAGTTCCTAATCATTCAACTCAAGAATGGCAACCAACTGGACTACGTGAATCATGTCAAACAACCTTCGAAGCAATTGCGTTTAAAAATAGAGTAAAAAATAAGACCTTATACCATCAGTTGACAAGGGAATTAAATAGCAATTCTCGAATTTTCTTACAAATTTTTTTTCTCGTGTTTCCACTTTCCTTACTGTGTCTCATTGACATAATGTCAACCTTATTTATTTTAGTACGATATTAATAAAGTTTTTCTTTTTTAGTATTCGGCTATTCTTTAGGTGTATATAATCTCCTGTCCAATATACATTATGTATTAAAATGAAGAATCTTTTAAAAATGACCCATATTTTTTGTTTAGAGATTTCAAAAACAGAATCTCATAATTAATTTGCACGATGCATATATAATGAAAAATCATATGCTAAAAATGTTTATATATATAAGCTTATATTAATCACTAATGAATGAAGAATAATTATCTGTCTTTACACAACCAAATGCACTAACAAATTGTTGTAAAGTATCCTTGGGATGCCCACTCTTAAAGACAATTATAATCCAATGACATGGATGTTAGAAGTTACTTCAAATTCTCTATTGAATCTGAACTTTGTGTAGGTTTAATGAGATTACATAAAAGCAAAAGAGTCCTTATAATTGTCACCCACCATTCTCGGTTTCTTGATGTATCCTAATTGCATAGCATTTTTATATTCACATGTGTATGCAAATTATGTCACATTCTTTGCAAAGTATATAAATCATGATCAATGGATACTTCATATTTAAAAAAAAAAAAAAAAAAAAACTATTATCTTCATTATTTTGCAGTTGTTAGCAAATTTAGGTCTCCATGGATTTTTAAATTCTTTAGCCTAATTTCCCCTTTGTTGCTTTTATTTTTAAATGAATCTCCTCTTCATTTGTTAATGCTTGATAATAAAAAAACATTAAAAAAAAAAAAACAATATAAGAAGATTTTTAATTGTGTACTCTTTGTGTAAAAATAAAAATCGTTAAAATTATTTTTGGTACTTCACTACCTTATAATAGGAAAAAAAAAATTTGGATAATGCAAGAGGAGGGCGACAAAGAAATTATGGATGATAGAAATGGTCCTACCTAAGCTAGGAGATACAAAGAATGGTCATGGCCCAATAAGATTCTCACAAATCTCACCACATCATTATAGCTTTTTTTGTTTAAAAAAAAAAAAATTAGTAAAAGTTTCAGTCTATAACGTTCATTTTTTATGATAACTCTTTATTATTAAATCAAGATATTAATCAGTTTTTGATATAAATAGAGATTAAATCTTATATCTTTTATTTAATTATAAAATTTTTTACCAATTATGTTAACCGAAAACTTTCTCCAAAAAAAAAAAAAAAAAAGGTTAACCGAAAACTACAATTTTATTATAGCGATTATAAGAGGATAAAGCAAAAGTGGTGGGCAATGGCCAAACACTAATGATTATTCATTTACGTTTCTTTTTCCCATTTTAGCAATTTTGTCTTCATTTTAGCATTCATTTTTCATTATTAACTTGCATTTTCATCCTACTTTAATTTTGGCCAATCACTCGGTTGAGGTGTGGACCGCAAGGTTCCTATCAATCAATTCAATGGCTGTGACCTCCGAATTTGCATAAAAAAATAAAGTAAAATTCAGAGACTGTATCCCTTACCTCACTAGAATAAGAAACCAACCCTACTAGTAACCTAGTTACTATAGGGACTCAACGTCTTCCTTGAAAAGGAGGGAAAGACAATGCTACAGTATGGAGAGAAAGCGCTGCCAACCCTAACCCTGCCGAGAACTCCAGTTATACATTGTTGCTCTTGTTTAATGAATTTTAGTCTTTAAAAAAAAATAAAAAATAAAAATAAAAAGCGAAAAAGTCAAGTCAAGTCAAGACCGCCTTTTGCTTACTACTTTGTTTTCCTTGCCTCGCAATTCGTTTCAGTTAAAATCAGTACTCAGAAGCCCCATCACTTTTGGTAAAAGCAGCAAAGACCAATCTAATCAAAGCGGTCCACCATAGTAGTTATTTTCGTCTAATGAAATTGTAATCAACTAAGATTTCCTAAAGCGGTCCCTCCAAAAACTAAAAAAACAAAACAAAGCAAAGCAAAAGAATTCCAAACACGGTAGGTAGCACCGTAGCATAGTAGCATTTGCGGCCGTGATGTTAAAAAGCTAAAAAATTATTTTTAGCCCTATTAAAAGCTTATTTGGAGCTGCAGTAGTAGAGTTATAATTAAAAATTTTGGCTTTTTAGTTACAGTGTACAGTTAAAGATAACTATACACTGTAGCTCAAAGGTCAAAAAAGAAAAATTATTTTATTTTGTGTTCACATTGCTGGTTAGAATATTTATTATTTTTTTTGGTAGTGGGATGTATTATTTTATTGTAGTAGATATATTATTTTATTATGACGTTTATATTATTTTATTGTATTAAAAGCTAAAATAGATCTATTGCTGCAGCATGTGAATAGGTAAAATAGATAAAGTAACTTTTTATGGTGTCAAATAACTAAAAATATAGCTTCACTGCGTAGATGCTCTTACTAGGCATGAAAAAGGAGTAAAGAAATAAGAAGGTAGTCTTTACCTCTATACATTTAAATTTGGACTATACTTTTTTTTTTTTTTTTTTTTTCCTTTGGGAAGGATTTTGGACAAATATTTTACACATTCATTAATTTGTAAATCCTTTAATCAAGGAGCATTAGGTGATCAAATGTCTCTACATTTTACAATAGGTATGCGGAGTATGGGCTATATAAACAATTATGAAAACAGATTCAAAATTATTCATCTTGGATTGCTCTGTTTTAAAAGCCTTAAAACTCAAATCTCCATACTCCTTAGCCCCAAATTTCAAATATGACATAGCTACTATATAAGCACTGTGTAAATTAAAATTGGTGTACATGTATTAAACCAATATACTTCCTAATTAAAGATAGTTTGTTTAGGACCATTCTATTTGCCATATTGAAGTAGTCAATTGTGAGTGATAGATAATTAATGATCACTTTCATAATGATCCATTAATTTTTTTCACCATCACTCACATTCGACTATATCAAATTTGTGTCAAAAATTGTGACATAAAAAAGATAGATATTTTTAAACTTTCTCAATTAAAGAGAAGTATGAAATAACAGTCAAAGTTATTTTTGTTGCTATTCACAAAAAAATCTAATACAAGAAACAAACAAACCCAACTCTCCTTACTTGTTGTAGTTCTCAAGCAATCCCTGTTCGCACATAATCTTCACTTCCTCTACATTGATGGCCACGTACAAGGCTTGAAGCAAGGGAAGGAGATTGAAATCTAAGATTAAAACGGTCGTTTCAACAGTACTGGGTCAAAGCAATATGAAGATTTCTCAGTCAAGGGTGGCGGCTCCAATGGCTTATCCAAGTATTAGTTAGCGTATAGAACTTTTATGGTCTGACGCTTCTTTTAAGAGGGCACGACAATTTAATTTTGTTTTGTTTTTTTTTTTTTTTTTTTGAGAGTTTCAATCGCTTTCGATGATAACACTTTATCATCAGGTAAAGATATCAATCAGTATTTTATGTAGGTATGGATTGAATCTTAAATCTCTTATTTAACTATTAGAAACTTTATCAATTGAATTAACTGGAATTTTTTTTTTTTAATATTTTGATAATTACTCATTGAATATGATTTAAATGGAATATCATTTAATAGGAATATGATAGTGTGTATTAATATTGGTTTTTTAATTTGTAAAAATTTGATGTGGCACGTTGGTATAGGAAGGTGTAAATTGTGACTTTTACTTTAGATCATTATTGAAATTAGGTGCACATATATAATGTTACATGTAAGGTTGAATTTATTCAACCATCTAATTGGCTTCATTCCGTGCCAAATTTGCTTGTAATTCAGCATTTAGTAACCCTGTATTTAGGTGGGTTTGATGTAAGGGTAGTGAGTGTGATAGAGTGAAGATTGCTCAAGAGTGTGCAAGAAAACAGAGACTCGCGGCTGGGACTCGCGGGTGACTCGCGGCTGCAAGCCGCCAGACGCAGCACACGTGCCAAGCATGCTGGAAGGTGAACAGTCATGCAAGCTGGAGCACTACAGGACAAAACAGGACAACTGGCCATACGGTTATCTCGCGACTGGATCTCGCGACTTAGTCAAGCCGCGAGGTCAAGCCGCGAGCCACCCCTGTTTTGTAAAACCTGACGTTTCACATTCCTCTCTCACTCCAGTATAAATACCCCTTTTACCCACGATTGTGAGAGAGCTTCCAGAGAGAATTTTGAGAGAGAAACCCTAAAGAAAAACAAGATTGATTCACCCACAATCTATACATTAGAGTCTCTTCAAATTCCTCATCTCTCTTCCTCTCCATTGCCAAATCCTTGAGAGGCCTTTATACCAAACCTGGTTCTCACCATCATCATCACTGTGAGACAGCTGTTTGGATTTCTGGGAAGCAGTTAGGAAGGAACCAATATTCATTGGTTGATGCTATGGTCTAGTAGCAGAATCCGGGAAGCTAGAAAAGAAATAGGTTCGGCGCAACCTCGTTGGAGCAAGAAACTTGGAGGGCTTAGGTACATCGGGTAGATTAGGCTTGGAGGGTCTATTGCTGTTCATGTATCCCAACTACATTTTCTAGTGGATTATTGACCGCTTGGAGGGCGGCGGAGAGGTTTTACGCCGAGGGCTTCGGTTTCCTCTTCGATAACACATCGCGTGTTGTCCTTGTGTTTGCATCTTCCTTCCCTTTATCTTTGCCTTTTATTTTCTGCTGTGGATGTGATTTTAATTGGCTTAGATTGTTTACCAATTCTGTGTTATGCTTTAGTTCATGTTCCGCACATTAATTGTTTGATTTAAAGCTTGAATTGGTAATTTGTTAATTGGGGGTCTAAACGTTCAAGGGTGTTTATACACGTTTTTGAACTTTCATTTGGTATCAGAGCAGGTACACTGTTATTGGTTTCATTACCATTGTGTGATCCTTGACTCCCTTTTGAGATGGATCGGTCTCAATCCCTAAATGCACCTCCATATTTTGATGGTAGTAATTATGCTTTTTGGAAGGTTCGCATGAGAGCTTTTCTGTGTTCTATTGATGAATCTGTTTGGGATGCTGTTGAGATTGGTTGGACCAGACCTGAGGCAGCCAAATCCACTTGGGATAAGGCAGCTCTTGCTGCATCTAATGCTAACAGTAAAGCACTCAATGCTATTTTCTGTGGTGTGTCTCCAGATGAATTTCACAGGATTTCTTATATCACCATTGCCAAAGAAGCATGGGAGATTTTGGAAACCACCTATGAAGGCACGAAGAAAGTGAAAGACACCAAGTTGCAAATGCTGACCACTCGGTTTGAGGAGCTTAAAATGAGTGAGGATGAGTCTTTTGACTCTTTCTATGGGAAGCTAAATGAGGTGGTTGTCAGCAAGTTCAACTTGGGGGAGAAAACGGAGGATTCAAAAATTGTAAGAAAGATCCTTCGATCATTGCCGGAAAGTTTTCGTGCTAAAGTAACAGCGATTGAAGAGAGCAAGGACCTAGATGACATCAAAGTTCAAGAGTTGGTTGGTTCTCTTCAAACTTATGAGATGTCGCTGCCCAATCAACGGAAGAGTAAATCTCTTGCTCTTAAGACCATTAATGAGAAGGTAGAAGTCCATGACTCATCGGAAGACGATGTGGTTGACAAAGATGTTGCATACCTTGTCAAAAATTTCAGAAAGTTCTTGAAATTCAAAAATAATGGCAAATTTGATGATAAAAGAAAATTCCAAAGTTCTGGAAGGGAGAAAAGGGAATTCAAAAAGAAAGATGGAAAAGAATCCCAACCTACACAAGGTGTCACTTGTTTCGAATGTAACGGGCATGGACACTTTAAGAAGGAATGTCCGAATTATTTGAAATCGAAAGGTAAAGTGTATGCCACGACATTGAGTGACTCGGATTCGTCTGACTCAGAATCTGAAGAGAGCTGTGATGGAGAGGGGAACTATTCAGCTTTTATGACCATTGCTCATGTTGAGTCTTCAAATGAGTTGAATCTGCTTGTACAAGACCTTGGAGAACATAGTGATGATGAATCACTAGGAATTGTCGAGGAATCAGATGTTGAAGAAGATGTAAGCACAGCCAATCTTCAAAAGAATTATGACTCACTCTTTGAAAAGTCGGGTGAGTACACAAGGGTGGCCAAGGCAGCTGTGAGAAAAATGAAGAAGGCAGAGGAGGACTCTAAAAGTCTCCTAATCCGATATAGGGAGGCCAAATGTAAGATAGAAGCTTTGAATGGTGAGCTGTTAGAAGCTTACACAAAAATGAGATTTCTTGAGCAAGAGGTTGTGCAAGCAAATGCTAAAATAGACAAGGTCACCACCAAGAAGCTAGATGATGTTATTTCATCTCAAAAGAGCTTTTCAGACAAATCCGGATTGGGATATACCGGAGGAAGTAGCTCATCTGGAAATGTCACTAAAGAAGTGAAGTTTGTTAAGGCTAAAGATCCAGTTGATGTTGGTCCTACTGCTGAGAAGCCCAAGATAGAAGAGAAGAGAAATGTGGGGAACGAACGGTTGTTGAATTCCCGTAATCAATATGTGGGCAGGTCAGAATCTCGAGCCAAATCTCGTCCACGACCACAAAGAGGTCCTAGATCAACTTATGTGTGTCATCATTGTGGACTTCAAGGGCATACTCGACCAAATTGCCAAAAGCTGAGAGCAAAGAATAGTGCAACACCTCAAAGGTCACGAGGACCTAGTATTGATAGAAGAAATTGGGCAGATGAACAATCTAGAGATCAAAATGGTGATCCCGGAATGATGAACGTGATGAAGATGATTGGTGCATTCACCAACTGCTTGGAAAGTTTCTCACGAAGGTTTGAAAGCCCTAACTCCCGTACCCATTCCTATAAGGAAATCACCCCAAACGCAAGTGACGTGTGGGTGAAGAAGGGTACTCATGCATAAGCATTACAACATGTCCATGCATTAATACTTCCTATGCTTTGCGACGATGTTTGTTTGTTTGCTTATTGTTTTTGCTGCTGGTTGTTTGCTTGTCTTCTTGTGAATTTTTTTTTGATCAATCTTTTTCTTCTTTTGTGTCAAAAATCCAAAAATCACATAAAAATTAGAAAATCAAAAAGCTTGATTGACATTGTTGAGTTTTTGTCTCAAAACTTGTTTTGCCTTGTACCTTTGTGCTAATGGCTTTGTGCATTTTCGAGCATTGCTTGTTTCTTTGCACTCATATCTCTGTGGGAAAAATCTTGAAATCAATGTGATTGTTGTAAATAGATCTTCAAACTTGTCATGAATGATGAGTGAATGGTTATGTTGATCTTGAGACATGCATAGACTTGTGTCTATATATCTTCCCACTCTTTATTTTTGTTATTGCTAAAAAGAGCTCACTAAATGTAAATCTCCAAATGAAAAGAGATATTGAGCTGCAAAAGCCTGTCGCACATTCTAGTATTTGACTAGGAAAAAGGGTAAGCGACCTTATATTAAAGTGAATGTTTATTCAAAAAGGCCAAAGGCTTGTTTCTTAAAGAGATTTATCAAATATCACTCTCACAATGAGAGGTGTTGTCTCAAAAGGATCAAAAAGATCAAATGTTATGATTGAAAGTGGAGTCAAATGTAAAGCTCCAAGTCATGTTATCAAGTTTTGTGGGAGGTCATATATACATATTTCTATAAGTGAGATAGATCACATGATCTAGTGCTAATTGTGTATGCCTTGGTTGAATTGATCATTGAAGCTTCACATTAGACTAAGGACTATCTCATTGTTGATGTCCACACACAACACACAAGTTTATGTTCAATGAATGCCATAATCATTTGTGTAATTGTACTTGATGAAATATGTTTTTCACATGCTCAACCTTTGTTGTTTCAAGCACAAAAAGATTTTTGAGTGTTTTAGGTGTTTTTGGAAAGTATTTTGTTCTTCAAAAATGAAAATTTCAAAAAAAATTTTTGCCCTGTTTTGGCGACTCAGTCGCGGGTATGTCAAGTCGCGAGCCTCAGTCACGTGTTCGCGGGTCCATTTTGGCGACTTGTTCGCGAGTGAAAGGTCCAGTCGCGAGGTTATTCAGAGATTTTCGCGGCTCAACTCGCGACTCCCTCGCGGGTAGACCTTCCAGTCGCGAAAAACACTTAGAAAAATTTTTCTTTTGAGGGTCTTGGCGGCTCAACCTGGCGACTTGCTGGCGACTCACCTCAGTCGCGAAAAACGCGTGTTTGGCAAAAATAGGGATAGTTTTAAAAGCATTTTCCAGTGTTTTCCCTCGAACATTTGTGAACTGTTCATCTTCTCTCTAAAATATCTCCTTCCCAAACACTCCGTGCTCCCATTTCCAATCTCCACTGTTGCATATTTTCTGCTCAAATTCTTCATGTCACAGGTATGGGTTTTCAGTTTTGAACTCATTTCTACTTGATTTTGTGCTTTTCCCCTTGATTTTTTTTTCTTATGTTTATGATTTAGAAATGGGTTTGTGTTTCGGCTATTGCTATTTGTTCATGCTTAGCTTGCTGATGATGTGCATGTTCTATTGTATTAATCTGTTGGGAGCATCTGCTAGTTTCAAAATGCTGATTGTGTGTCATATCATTTTTCCATTATATGTCTCATTGACATATCTCTGCCTTTAGGATAGTTTCTCCATGTTGTTCTTGTGTTTCTTTTTTGGCTTGTTTATCCATTTGGTTGCTCTAAGTAGCTTATTGTTTAAGTGTTCATGTTCATCTGTGTGGCTGTAATCTCTTTGTTAATTACATGGTACTGACTCGGTTTACACATATATTGTTCTATGCTGTTGTGGCCTCTTCTGATTGTTCACAGATGGCTCCCTCACCTCCGAAAAGGAAAGAAGGCTGACAAAAGATTGAAAATGGATTCTAAACTGTTTAGGTCAGTTCATCACTTTGAGAGATACAAGGATATCTTCTTGAAAGCAGGAATTATTCAAGAAAGATTTGTAGATTTGGAAGACTTAAGACAATCCTTTATCCCCAGCTGTTTTGAAGGAAGAGGATGGGAAAAGCTTCTGAGGGATTTCCCTGTAGTATGTGAACCCCTGATTAGGGAATTTTATTCAAATGCTGTGATAAAGGAGAATGAGTTAAACTGCTGGGTTAGAGGTAAAGAATTCATTTTGGATGCACATGTCATAGATGATGTGCTAGGGCTTGAAGATTTAGAAGATCAGGAATTTATCAATTACAAGGATAGGAGTGTTTCTATTGAAACAGTTCAACAAAGGATAGGTGGGCAGAGAGAAGGGAAATGTTTGAATACCACTGCCTTTCCAGTGGACATGAGGTGCCTAACAATAATCATGATGTTTAACCTCTATCCCATAAAGAAGTTGACTACAATCAACTGTGCTAGAGCAATCTTGCTGATGGATCTCAAAGAAAAGAATTTCATTGACATAAGTTCCCACATATATGACACCATTGTGGATGAGACAAGAACAACCTCTAGGCCAAAATTGATCTTTCCCAGTTTGCTAATGAGAATTTTTAGAAGAAAGGGTGTTCCAATCCCTCAAGACATCAGTCCCATGTCCACACCCTCTGCAATTAACAAGCTTACCTGCAAAAGGATAAGTGTTAGACTTCCAGGAGAAGAAGATGAAGGTGATGAAGGAGAGGGTGTCCCAATGGAGACTGAAGCAGAGGTAGCAGGGCATGCATCAACCTCAACACCCAGGAGGAGTGGCAAAAGGTCTAGAGCATCAACTTCTTCAGATACACCTCCAAATGCTTTCCAAATCATTCTGGAACGACTTGATGGGATCAGAGTAGTCCAGACTGAGCACTCTGAGAGAATGAGAGCCATGCAGGACCAGATTGATGTTTTGTCTGCAAAACTTGATAGCTTCACCACCCAGCATGAACAGTGACCCTTTGGCCATTCCGGTCAAAAAGGGGGAGAAATAATGTTATGTTTCTTTCTGTTGTTAATGACATTGATGATGAGAAGCAGTACAGCAGCTCTTAAGGGGGAGTAATGTGTTGAGGGGGAGTTGTCAAAGTTGTCAAAATCAGAGACTTTGTTTATATATGCTTATGTTTTGAGTATTTAGTGTTATTTTGATGCTGTTATTCAGGATTTTTAGGGTTATTGTTTTATGCATAGTTTGTAGGCTTTATGGTATGTACCTTGCTTAATTGCAGCCTTTATGCTATGTTGAAATCAGTACTTTAATCTAAATGTCTTGCATTTTGATTTATGTACTGTCACTCTTGTGCCCTTGTAGGATTGTTCCTAGATGCATAGACCTTGTGTACTATGCATTGGTTGAGTGTTGAACATACAAGTGTCTTGCCTTGTGCTTGTTAACTTGTATGTCCTTGTGTTCATTCCAAGTGTGAATGAGCACTGTGATCACTACCTTGTGGTGTTCACTTGGTTGATCAAGCCATGGTTTGTTTCTTAACTCCATCTTTGCTTGATCACATATTGCCTGTTTCATATGCATGTTATGATTTTCTGCTTACAATGATCATGGTGTATTGTTGTGTTTCAGGAGTATTATGTTCATATGATTCAAGTGCTTCACAGCTTCTAGAGTTAGGTGTGAGTGAGTTTTGTTCAACTGTTCCCAACTCACATGTTAAGTCTAGAGTCTGTTTTAGGGTTTTGTCACGAAATAGCCAAAGGGGGAGATTGTAAGGTTGAATTTATTCAACTATCTAATTGGCTTCATTCCGTGCCAAATTTGCTTGTAATTCAGCATTTAGTAACCCTGTATTTAGGTGGGTTTGATGTAAGGGTAGTGAGTGTGATAGAGTGAAGATTGCTCAAGAGTGTGCAAGAAAACAGAGACTCGCGGCTGGGACTCGCGGGTGACTCGCGGCTGCAAGCTGCCAGACGCAGCACACGTGCCAAGCATGCTGGAAGGTGAACAGTCATGCAAGCTGGAGCACTACAGGACAAAACAGGACAACTGGCCATACGGTTATCTCGCGACTGGATCTCGCGACTTAGTCAAGCCGCGAGGTCAAGCCGCGAGCCACCCCTTTTTTGTAAAACCTGACGTTTCACATTCCTCTCCCACTCCAGTATAAATACCCCTTTTACCCACGATTGTGAGAGAGCTTCCAGAGAGAATTTTAAGAGAGAAACCCTAAAGAAAAACAAGATTGATTCACCCACAATCTATACATTAGAGTCTCTTCAAATTCCTTATCTCTCTTCCTCTCCATTGCCAAATCCTTGAGAGGCCTTTATACCAAACCTGGTTCTCACCATCATCATCACTGTGAGACAGCTGTTTGGATTTCTGGGAAGCAGTTAGGAAGGAACCAATATTCATTGGTTGATGCTATGGTCTAGTAGCGGAATCCGGGAAGTTAGAAAAGAAATAGGTTCGGCGCAACCTCGTTGGAGCAAGAAGCTTGGAGGGCTTAGGTACATCGGGTAGATTAGGCTTGGAGGGTCTATTGCTGTTCATGTATCCCAACTACATTTTCTAGTGGATTATTGACCGCTTGGAGGGCGGCGGAGAGGTTTTACGCCGAGGGCTTCGGTTTCCTCTTCGATAACACATCGCGTGTTGTCCTTGTGTTTGCATCTTCCTTCCCTTTATCTTTGCCTTTTATTTTCTGCTGTGGATGTGATTTTAATTGGCTTAGATTGTTTACCAATTCTATGTTATGCTTTAGTTCATGTTCCGCACATTAATTGTTTGATTTAAAGCTTGAATTGGTAATTTGTTAATTGGGGGTCTAAACATTCAAGGGTGTTTATACACGTTTTTGAACTTTCATTACATGTCCTTTAAAATCACTTACCATCGATTTTTAACACTTATTTTATTTGATCTATTATCGATCCTTATTTATTAGTGGAATGTGCCAATGTGGTCTTAGAATGTTACATCATGTACACTATCAAATGTTTTCTATCTTTTACTTAAAAAAAAAAAAAAAAAAAAAAATCCAATGTAACTTTTTTTTTAACATTTCAAAGTAAAGCAAAAAAGATTTTAATCCACTTAATTGTATGCTTTATTCTTTTATGGAAAATGTTTTTTTCCAAATTAGTTTGGAGGAATCTTTCTCCAACCCCTATATGACAGTTGAAAAGATAATTCATATGTAGTTTTAGGATCTGTTTGGATATAGCTGAAAACTGAAAAACACTGTAGCAAAATAATTTTAAATGTGTGAATAGTACCGTGAGACTCATTTTTAATGAAAAAATTGTTAAAAAGTGAAATTTGTGGGTCCGTGAACAGTGTACATCGTGCACTGTTCACGGGAAAGGTCAAATATTTCGGCTAAAAAAAAAACCAGCTAAAATGCAAACGTGCGTCTGGGAAGCGCAAAACGTGCTTCCCAAACGCACACTTAGACTTTTAGTTGTGTGAACTTTGTAATAAGTCATGTGAGTTATTTAAATAATATACATGGATAATGATATAAATCAACACATAGTCGGTTGTGAAATATTTTTTCAAACTAGTTAAGAGGTGAAGTTTTTGTAATTTTTGTATTACCTTATAAGCTTCTTCTTTTTTCCCTTTAAAAAAACATAACATTTTAAAAATGCAATATGGATTATCATTAGCCTCTCTCCTCTCGGTCATAGGGGATGATGATGAAAGAAAAAAGTTTGACTCCAAACTGGTTTGGAATTATCTTTTTCAATTCATTATGTGATGATTTATAAAACCATTTATTTATATTATTTAAATAAGTTACATCATTTATTTAAAAAGTTATGTAACTAAAACTACACATGAATATAATATTTTTAATCATCATATAATAAGTTGTAACAAAGTAACTCCAAACCAGCTTGAAGTGAAACTTTTTGGCCTTAAAAACAATAATTTTCCCTTATCATCTTTGATGTCTTCAGATTCTATCTTAGAAAAAGACTTTAGAAGTTAAACTTTTTGGACTTGAAAAGAATAATTCACTCTTATCATCTTTAATGATTTCAGATTCTATCGTAAAAAAGACTTTAGATTGTCGCCATGGCAATAGTGGGATAAAGCAAAAGTGGTAGGCAATAACCAATAGGCAATGGCCAAGCCCACGTGATCACCTTTGTTTTTTGTTTCTATAATTCTATCTTTTTTCTTATCTGAAACACTATGGCATAATCACGTTTTTTTTTGTCCTCTTCAATTGATCGTTTTCATTTTCCCTTTAGCTTTTTCCATTATTACCTGTCATTTATTGCCTATCAAATCAATCATGTTGCTTTTAGTTTGGCCAATCACTCAATAAAGGGGACTGTGAAGCTCCTAATCATTCAACCCAGGAATGGCGACCAGTTGGACTACGTGAATCATGCCAAACAACCTTCGAAGCTATTGCGTTTAAAAATAGACTAAAAATAAGATCTTATACCATCAATTGACAAGGGAATTAAATAGCAATTCTTGAATTTTCTTACAAAGTTTTTTTCTCATGTTTCCACTTACCATGCTGTTTCTCATTGACAGAACGTCAACTTTTTTTCTTTTTCTTTTTTTTTAAAATTTTTATTTTTAAGAGCGATATTAATAAAACTCTTTGAGTATGGACTATTCTTTAGGTGTACATACTCTTCTCGTCCAATGCACAACAGGTGTACAATACTTAAAAAAAAAAAAGAGACTACAAAAAACGGGTCTATAGCCACGTTTGAAAAACGCAGCTATAGTCCTTAAAAACGCAGCTATAGGCTATGAGCAGCGTTTTTATAGCCGTGTTTTCAAACGCGGCCTATCCTGTGCGACAATAGCCCCTTGCGGGGACCTATAGTTGTGTTTTTAGAAATGCGGCTACAGATCACCCTATAACTGCGTTTTTCCACAACCCATAATCTGAGACCTATAGCTGCGTTTTTGTAAAAAACGCATGATGCATTTATAATAAAAAATAATATGCTAAAAAGGTTTATATATATATATATATATATATATATATATATATATAAAAGAATAATTAAGTATTTGTCTTTACACAACCAAACGCACTAACAAATTGTTGTAGTATCCCTAGGGTGCCTGCTCTTAAAGACAATTATAATCCAACAACATGGATGTTGGAAGTTACTTCAAATTCTGTTGAATCTGAACTTTGTGAAGGTTTAATGAGATTACAAGAAAGCAAAAGGGTCCAAATAATTGTCACCTACCATACTGGGTTTCTTGATGCGTCCTAATTACATAGCATTTTTATATTCATATGTATATATTTGTCTGCATGTGTATGCAAATTATGCCACATTCTTTGCAATGAATATAAATCATATCAATGGATACTTCATATTGATATATATATTTTTTTAAAATGTGTATATATTTGTTCATAAAATTAATTAATTTAATATGAAAATCTTAGAGATTGGAATATACATGACTATTGCTCTTCTGAGTCTGACTGTAGGCAAAAAACAAAGACTTGGTTAAGCAATTGACTTCACCGTCTCCTACTGTTAATTCAAGGGAATTGCATTTTCCACAAAATGGTTGGGAGCAGTTCAAAGCGTGCTTATGAAAATAACACTTGTGTCCGATTGGCGAAGTCCTTCATTCAACGAGCTTTATTTTTCTGTCAGTCTGATCTTCGCTGTTTGGAATATTGTTCTAGAAGAAAGAAGAGAAAAAGTTAGTTGGAACAATTGCATTTATACTTGCATTGAAAATTATATTTTGAACCCTTGGTTGATTTTAAGTGGAATTTAATCAACTTTGACAAATTAAACAATTATGCAATTTCAATTATTATTGGACATACCGGTTAATTACCACATATTATAAACCTCACTAAACAAAAAGCACAAAGTAGTGGAAAACCTAGTTGGTGCCTGTTATATCACAAGTGCAATTTCAATTATTTTAATGAACCTCTTATAGGTGAGGATAAGTTTGGGAGTAGAGCAGTTAGTGTCAACAGGTCTCTGTTGTTCAAGGAATGTCTGGATAAGTGTAGTATGATAGACATTGGTTATTCTGGACCCCGGTTCACTTGGACCAATAGAGAGATCTTCATGCCCTGATACAAGAAAGGATTGATAGATTTTTTTGTGAATCCTAGTTAGTGCTTGTTATATCTGGAAGCTAAAGTGGTGCATCTTACTTGGTGCCACTCAAACCACTGCCCTGTTTTGCTGGAGATGCAACCAGGAGGTGGTGGCAGGAGAAATAGACTATTTAAGTTCCAAACGTGTTGGCTATCTGACCCTTCCTTTCCTACCATTGTGTCATGGGCTTGGAGTCAATCTGAAATCCTAGTGGATGCCATTAGTAAGTTCATTGATGAGGCTACAAGGTGGAATAGGATGCACTTTGGGAATGTCTTTAATAGGAAGAAGAATATCATGGCAAGGCTTAATGGCACTCAGAGAGCTCTAGCTACAAGGCCTTCATCTTTTCTCATTAATCTTGAAAATGAGTTGCTTAAAGACCTGGAGGTAGTGCTTAATCAAGAGGAGGAGATATGGGCTTTAAAATCTCGGGTCAATTGGTTGGTGCAAGGTGATAGAAACACTAATTTTTACCATGTTTCTGCGTTGGTGAGGAGGAAAAGGAACTAGATTTCGGCGATCAAGGATGCAGTTGATGAGTGGATTTTTGAGGAAAGGGCTATTAAGGAGCACATTAGGAATGGGTTTGAGGGAATATATACCTCTTCTTTTTTCTGTGTTACCCGAGTTGCTCCATATGTTTCCCAATTGCAGGTTAGTCTTTCTGAAGAGGAGAAACAAAGCATTTTGGGGAGGGGGGGGGGGGGGGGGGCTGCTTTGGAGGATGAAATAAAAGCGGCGTTGTGGTCTTTGAAAGCCTTCAAAACGCCGGGTCTGGATGGTTTGCATGCCGGTTTTTTCCATAGGTTTGGGTTGATTGGGGGTAGCTCAGTGGTAAATGTAGTGAAGAAGGTGTTTATGGAGAGAAAAGTTTCGGATTATCTCAACAAAACCCACATTGCACTCATTCCAAAAATCCAAGGGCCGGAAACTCTTGCTAATTATAGGCCGATTAGTCTATGCAACGCCGTTTACAAAATCATAACTAAGATCATTGTTGCTCAATTAAGGCCTCACTTGGATAAGCTTATTTCACCCCTTCAAACAACGTTTGTTCTCGGAAGGAAAGGAGTTGATAATGCAATCATAGTGCAAGAAATTATTCATTCTTTGAGCAAGAAAAAAAGGAAAGTGGGATATATGGCCTTGAAGATTGATCTTGAGAAGGCATATGATAAGCTTGAGTTGAGTTTCATTAGGAATGTACTTATTAGAGCAAATTTGCCAGTTGACTTGATTGATATAATTATGAGTTGCATCTCCACCGTATCTACATCCATTTTGTTTAATGGTGAAGCCTTGGAGCCGATATACCCCTCTAGAGGGATAAGACAAGGAGGCCCTTTATCTCCGTACTTGTTTATACTTTTTATGGAGTATTTGGGTCAACTTATTATGGATAAATGCAATGCTAAGCTTTGGCAGCCTGTTAAGGTGTTTGGTAGTGGGTTGGCTTTCTCACACTTATTTTTTGCTGATGATTTGGTATTGTTTGCAAAGGTTGACGGCACCAATTGCTCTACCATTAGAGATGTTTTGGATGAGTTTTGTAGCATATCCAGGCAAACAATTAGTGAGGCTAAATCAAGAGTTTATTTCTCACCCAATGTGGATAAGGATACTAAGGAATCATTAAGTGATATCCTTGGCTTTGCCTTCACTCCTTCACTTGGTAAGTACCTTGGGATACCTATCAAGCACCCGAGATCCTCCTCCCATGAGTACAATTTTGTTTTGGATAGGGTCAAACAAAAACTTGCAGGATGGAAGGCGAATATGCTTTCTTTGCTAGTCGTGCCATCCTTATTCAAGCTTCTTTTGCGGCAATACCATCCTATATTATGTAGTGAGCTAAGTTGCCGGGAAGAATATTGGATGGGATTGATTGGGTTAATAGAAATTTCCTATGGGGTACCATGGAGATGGCCAAAAAAATTCATTGGGTGGGGTGGCAAAAAGTTACAAGAACTAAAGAGGAAGGAGGGCTTGGGTTGCAGGTAGCAAAAGGTAGAAATACAACCCTCCTTACTAAGCTTAATTGGCATTTGCACACGGAGAGAGAAGCTTTGTGGGCTCAAGTCCTTTGGCAAAAGTACCACAATAATAGAAGGCTCAATGCTAGCAACCCGGACAAATTGCCATGCTCCCAGGTTTGGACAACCATAAAAAGAGGTAGGGAGATTTTTAATAAAGGTAGTTTGATGATGATTAGCAGAGATAGTAATATTAGCTTTTGGAGGGGCAATTGGCTGAGCAAAGGACCTCTCCAAAATTTGATTCAAGGGCCGTTAACTCAAGATGCAACTCATTTGGAAATTAAGGATGTTCTAACAGTTACGGGTTGGGATTGGAGCCAAGTCCCTTTTAAGTTGCCCTTGTGTTAGGACATATGTGTTTCACTTGTTAGGAACATATGTCACTACTTTATGTAATTTGCTTATCCTTTGACAAAACGCACTTTACTTGTATTTGGGTAGATTTAAGATGTGTTTAAATACTTCAAGAAACCATGTTTCAAGATCAAGTGTTGAAGCCTTCAAGTCTGTCCAAGAAAACAAGCTGATAGTGCTAATTCATTAAAGCTCGACAGTTGGCTCCACAGCTGCATCTATCGAGCTTAAGAAAGCTGTTCAAAGTCCCGTGTGCTCGACACCTGCTCGACACCTACTATCTGTCGAGGTTTAAGAATTTCAGAATTCTGATATGATTTCCTTGGGATTCGTGAATATGTCTTTGGGCTTTCTTCTCTCCTCACCCTAGACATATAAAAGGATTGTTTTAAGGGCCGTCAAATAGTTCACAAGTTGCACAAGCATTGAGCAAACTCTGTTCAAGCAAATTTTGACCGGAGATGAAGTTCTTGCCCTAGTTCATCTCTTTCTCTTGAAGAAGTTGCTGTGTATGTGCACCATAGGGTTTTGTGACCAAGCAGCTTCTTGATCTTCATCGTGTGGATGAACTGAAGAACTTTGCAACTAACAATCTTCTTAGTTGGTGATTAAAGTCGCGTATTGGGATCCGCATAATTGGTTAGTCACGTACTTGGGAGTCGTGCATCAGAAAGGGGAACTGTCACTACAGAACAAGTCCAATTGGGTATTGGGGTAAGGGTTCAACTGTAGGTTGGTAAGGTACTTGAGATTCCTTTACTTGTAACCACTTGTTGTGATAATAGTGGAGTTTCGGGAGTGGTGACCTGAAAATCACCTGGTGGGGTTTTGGCCGTTAGGTTTTCCCCATTTGTAAATAAATCACCGTGTTATTTATTTTCCGCTGCATAATTAGTTTATTGGTGATTTGTTTGTGCTACCACGATTTTGCATGATAAATTGATTAATTAATAACTTGGCTAATTAATTAATTTCTATCACTAGGGGTCATTCAGTTTGTGGCCTATCAAGTGGTATCAGAGTAGGCACACTCTGATTAGGGTTTAATCTTTGCTGTGTTGATCCATTGACCCCTGTTTGTCATGGATAGAGGACAGTCATTAATCATACCTCCTTTATTTGATGGTACTAACTATGCATACTGGAAAGTACGCATGAGAGCTTTCTTGCAGTCTTTAGATGAGAAAGTGTGGCAAGCTGTGGAGATAGGCTGGACTAAGCCTACAGAAGCGCCAGCCGACTGGGATGATGCCAAGATTAAGGCGGTAAACTTCAACAGCAGAGCATTGAATGCGTTGTTCAGTGCAGTCACCAATGAGGAGTTCAAGAAGATATCCTCAACTGAAACTGCCAAGGAGGCTTGGACCATCCTCCAAACAATCTATGAGGGTATAAAGGCTGTAAAAGATTCAAAACTTTAGAGGCTCACTACAAGCTTTGAAGAAATAAAAATGGAGGAGGATGAGTCATTCGATGAGTTCTATGCCAAGCTAAAGGACATAGTGAACTTAGCCTTCAATCTTGGGAAACCATTCCTGAACCCAAGATTGTAAGGAAGGTGCTCAGATCTCTACCCGAGAGATTCCATGCCAAGATCATGGCAATAGAGGAATCAAAGGATATTGATAAGATTCCTTTGACTGAGATGTTTGGAAACTTGCAGACCTACGAGCTAGGGTTGACAAGGATTGGCAAGACGGGTAAAGGCAAGAGCATGGCACTGAAGGCCAAGAGCAGTGAGACAGATGAGTCTTTTGATGATGAGGATTCTAAGATGAAGTCCTACATCACCAGGCAGTTCAAGAAGTTTATGAAGAACGAAAATGGAAAGGGTTTCAACAAGGACCGTAGGCAATCCAGTTCTTCTCAGTTTAAAGGCCAAGACAAAGGGAAGAAGGATGCTAAGGAAGCTGGTCAGTACATTGTTCCCGCAGGACCTAATTGCTTTGGGTGTCAAGGCTTCTGTCACATGAAGCATGAGTGTCCTACATATCTCAAGAGCATTGGGAAGAGCAAGGCACTTGCTATTACCTTGAGTGACACCGAGCCTGAGAATGATTCCGACAATGAGGATGACGGAATCTTAAATGCCTTCATGGCCACTGTTAATCCTACTGATGGGATTGTTGAAGATGTGGTTGAAGAAGATGAATTGGTGGAATCTAAGTTTGAGAAGATGGATGATCAAGATGACATTCATACAGCTTATGAAAAACTGTACAAGCTTTCTAAGAAGCATGAGAAACTGTATAGGCTAACCACCAAGAAGCTCAGTGATGTGGAACTTGACCGCGAGGAGCTTTCCACAAAGTTTGATGAGGCTAATTAGACTATTGGAGTACTGAGGTTTAAGAACAATTTCTTGGCTGAGAAGACCAAGAAGCTTGAAGCAGTGCTGTTTCAAGTCAGAGCTCAACTGGAAAGGACTTCAAGCGCAAAACTTGATGAGATGCTCAGCATTCAGAAATTTGCTTTAGATCGAACAGGCTTAGGGTATGGTCTCTCTTCCTTTAATATTGCTTCTTCTAGTACTATTGTTTTGTTCCTCCTGCTGATAATGTTAGAATTGAGAACAATGAGATTAAAACTGAATTAGCTAGTGAGAACATAGATAAGGGTAAATCTATCTTAGGAGCACCCCCTAAACTTGAGAAGAAAGATGTTAAAAACCCTAGGGCTAAGAAGGCTAACTCTCAAAAGCCTAAACAAAAGAAACAACATCTCTGTCATCATTGTGGAGCTGTCGGTCATACTCGACCAAATTGCTACAAGTGGCTTGCCACTCAACAGAGCAACGGAATGATAGCATCTGGGAACCAGAATCAGCTTCAATCCTCTCTTGCTCCCCTTGGAGATCTTCTCAAAGCCTTTATGTTCCTTTCGAACTTGAACGGTTTTTCCCCCTCACCGTCGGTTCAAGGGTTTAATCAAAGGAAAGGTTCTTCCAAGGTGTGGAAGGAAAAGGGCTCCAAGTGATTCTGTCACTTTTCTCTCTCTCTTCGTGTTTTTGTGTGTGCATTACTTATGTGTTTTGCTTTCAAGTTTTGAGTCAGTCTAGTTTTTATGCTTTGGTTGTTTAACATGTTTTTGTTTGGTTATTTTTCAATTTTGCTTTGTTTTGTTTTTCATATAATTTTTTTTTTTGAAAAATCAGAAAAATACAAAAACAGTGTGTGTTATGTGTACATTGGTACTTGTGTACCTTGGATGGCCATTGAAACAAAGTCTTCTAAACTTTGTATCATTTGTAACTTAGATGAGCATCTCTATACACAACTAAGTAAGTGAGCTTTGTGGCTCTTGTTAGTGATGAGTAAGATTAAGTTATCTTTTGTACTTAACACTCGTATCACTCTTTTTGACGGGAAGGACTAAAAAATCCTAAGAGAAAGGTATTAATAACCATCTCACCACTGTTGCCCGCCAATCATAATATGACACCTGTATGCTTCGGCATAGCAAAAGTACAGTGTCAATGACATTTGTGTGCTTAGGCATAGCAAAATTGGAATGTCAAATATCATTGGGTATTTCTTTTCTCTCTAATATGCCCATGCATGATATGCTTAAAAGAAAAATATGCAAAAGAAAAATCAAAAGCAAAAAGATCAAAAATGCTTTAAAAATGATTGCAAGCATGTATTCTAGGAGATGTGAGAGTTATAGGATGTACCTCGAAGGTGATAGTCCCCATCAAGCAGTTATGATTGTGTATGAGTTAAAGTGATTTTCTCATATCTCAAATCGTCATAACATGTATACACTTATGCAATCTTGCGATGTTTTTTCACACACAACACGCAATATTCTTTACTATTCTTGATACATATGCAGGTACAATGTGATTTGGCCATCACAAGGTTTTACATATGTTAATGTATGCTCACTAAACTGTTTTGACTTGTTTTTGAAATATAAAATTGGTTAGACTAGTTTAGTATGTGTGTGTTTTTGAAGATCCATGTGCTTAAAATTTTTATTAAGAGATGATTTTGAGAGCTTAATATGTTGATTGGATCATTGGTTGAGTTGCATGTTGGATTGCATTCATGTCTGTGTTTTTCACATCTCGAAAAACTGTTTTTAAAAGCTAGCTCGACACCTCCTCGATACCTTGCTGTCTGTTGAGCTTCTTCAGCTTTTTCTTATCGCAATCCCGACAGCTTTTCAACACCTAGTGGATCGATCGAGAATGTTTTTGCATCCTCGACAGCTTCTTGACACCTGGTGGATCAATTGAGCTTCTGTTCTTATATCTGTTGGTCTGTTACTCGACACCTCATTGATACCTTTTGCTGTCAACGACCATTTTCTCGACACCTTCCTCGACAGATGTCTCGACAACTCTCGACACCTTCATCTGTCGAGATTTACTGTTGGTCTATTTAAGCTTCCTCGTGCGATCCGACCCTCATTTCTCTCAATCTCTCTCTCGATACATCTCTGATTTCTCTCCCAAACTATCTCATCTCACTCCAATCTTTGTTCCTTAAGGTTTCTTCAAGCTTTTTCAAGATTTTCTTCACTTGGTAAGCTTCTAATCCTTTCACATTCATGCATTTCATGTTTTGAAACCTAGGTTTTGGGGTTTTTGAAAAGTTTTGGGGTTTTTCAAAATTGATGAGTTATTATTGAAATTTTGGGATGGGTTTTCATTTAAATGAGTTTCAAACCTCATACATTGCATCACATTAGCATTATAATAGTATTGTTATGCATTTAGATATGTGCTATCTGTTTGTGTGCTGATAGGTTTGGATTGGGCTGAGCCCATGATGAAATTTCTTTTGCATGTCACACGTTCATGCATTCCCCATGCATACGTACTCTTTTGTCAATATACTTGTTATATTTGAAATTGCTTGGGACTTTTCTGATTGTTTTTTCTCTCTTTTTCTCCCTCTCTTTCTGTTTACGATTAGTCGTGTCTATGGCACCTAAGCGTAAATCTACTCTAGCTCGGAACCCTCTTTGTTCCGGAGCTTCTTCATCCTCTGATCCTACTCTGTCTCATATTCGGTTCTGTGATGATGATGCCTTCAAGGCATTCTCGGAGAAATTTTCTAAACGAGGCATTCATTCAGAATGCCAAGTCATTTTGTCAGACTTTGCCGACACCGACCTTCCCTCTATCATTCACAGTAGGGGATCGGAGTCACTGTGTGATGTCCCGGTCACCTGTCCTCTCGTACTTATCCAGGAGTTTTACTCCAATATGCACGGGATTGATCGTTCAGTACCTCTTTTCTTCACTCGCGTTCGAGGTATGCGCATTCCTATCACACTGTAACTTGTTGCGAATGTGCTTCGGGTCCCTAGGATAGAGTTTCCTGACTATCGTAGTTGTGAGCGTCTGAGGACTGTGTCCAGGGATGAACTCATGTCTGCTTTCTGTGAGCGCCCTTCTGTTTGGGGTGAGTGTCAGTTTACACCATGTAGACTTTTTGCTAAAGGTCCTAGATTCATGAACATAGTGATGACCTTTGTTTTGCATCCACTCTCTCACTACAACTCCATTACAGAGCCTCGTGCTCGATTTTTGCTATCTCTTCTTGAGCATCTTACTATAGATTTCCCTTCTCATTTCATTCTTTCTATTATAGATGTTCATCTAGATTCGGCATCCTGTGATAAGCTCATCTTTCCTTCCGCTATCACGAGGATCTTACGCCATTTTTCTGTTCCTTTTCCCTCTTCCGACCATTTCACTGTCATGTGTGCCATAGATTACGCTACTGTTAGACGTAGCGAGGCCCAGTTGCGTTCGAGGCAGTCGGATTTAGCAGCTCCTCCCTCCCGTTCAGCTCCATTCCGTTTTGCTCCATCCATATCCGCTCCTTCCTCTTCTTTGGGCGATGTGACATTAGGAGACATTATGGCGCAACTGCAGCGCATGGATGCTCGCCTAGATACACTCTCTACGGAGTTGTATTAGGTGAACGTTCATGTCGGTCATATTGCGCGGCGACAGGCGTCCATGGGTGGTTTTGCTTCTGAGGCTTCTCCTCCACCACCTCCTCCTATGGCTTCTGATTCTGAGGATGAAGATGATGATGATGGTGATGACAATGATGCTTCGGATGATACTGATGGAGATGTTAGCTCTACCGATGAGATGTCTACTTGACACTCTCACCCTTTGTCACTCGTGACAAAAAGGGGGAGTAGTTTTGGATATAAGAGTAGTCATTCTTAGGGGGAGAGTTAGTATATGACCATTTTATTAGGGGGAGTGTTGATATGTTTTGAGTGATGTAGTGAGGATAATATGTATCTTTTCTTTTCTTTCTTTTTAGATACATTATTCTTGTACATGAGGTCTTGTGACCATTTATAGACATACATTGTACTTTACTCCTATTTATATTGATGTATGTTTTTCTTTCACCTACCCCTTCATGTGTTGTTTATTTTCTCCCTTTATACACATGCTTCTTACTACTTGTATGCAATCTATTATTTCTGTTTCACACAAAGATGCCTTGATGAGTTTTGTTTAAAGTGTCTCAGAAATATAGGTTGTCAAAGTCTACTAGCTATAAACTCTCTTCTTGCAAAGTTTTTCAAGAGTTTGTGTTAGGATAGATTTTATTGTATTCAACAAGTGAATATGAGTTGAGTGATTTATGACTTCTCTTATATGTTCATTTGTTTGTTGTGGTTTTGTCACAGATTGCCAAAGGGGGAGATTGTTAGGACATATGTGTTTCACTTGTTAGGAACATATGTCTCTACTTTATGTAATTGCCTTATCCTTTGACAAAATGCACTTTACCTGTATTTGGGTAGATTTAGGATGTGTTTAAATACTTCAAGAAACCATGTTTCAAGATCAAGTGTTGAAGCCTTCAAGTCTGTCCAAGAAAACAAGCTGATAGTGCAAATTCATTAAAGCTCGACAGCTGTATCGATTAAGCTTAAGAAAGCTGTTCAAAGCCCTGTGTGCTCGACACCTGCTCGACACCTACTATCTGTCGAGGTTTAAGAATTTCATAATTCTGATATGATTTTCTTGGGATCCGTGGATACGTTTTTGGGTTTTCTTCTCTCATAACCCTAGACATATAAAATGATTGTTTTAAGGGCTGTCAAATAGTTCACAAGTTGCACAAGCATTGAGCAAACTCTGTTCAAGCAAATTGTGACCGGAGACGAAGTTCTTGCCCTAGTTCATCTCTTTCTCTTGAAGAAGTTGCTGCGTTTGTGCACCATAGGTTTTGTGACCAAGCAGCTTCTTGATCTTTATCGTATGGATGAACTTAAGAACTTTGCAATCAACAATCTTCTTAGTTGGTGATTGAAGTCGCGTACTGGGATCCGCGCAATTGGTTAGTTACGTACTTGGGAGTCGTGCATCAGAAAGGGAAACTGTCACTACAGAATAAGTCTGATTGGGTATTGGGGTAAGCGTTCAACTGTAGGATAGTAAGGTACTTGGGATTCCTTTACTTGTAACTGCTTGTTGTGATAATAGTGGAGTTTCGGGAGTGGTGGCCTGAAAATCACCTAGTGGGGTTTTTGCCGTTAGGTTTTCCCCATTCGTAAACAAATCACTGTGTTATTTATTTTCTGTTGCATAATTAGTTTATTGGTGATTTATTTGTGCTACCACGCTTTTGCATAATAAATTGATTAATTAATAAATTGGCCAATTAATTAATTTCTATCACTAGGGGTCATTCAGTTTGTGGCCTATCACCTTGGATATAAAATCATTGATTCAGGCCATACCTACACCTTTCACTAATAGAGGAAGGGATAGAATTTCTTGGATGGGCAACCTGAAAGGCACCTTTGATTTAAGGAGTGCCTACTCAATTGCCATGGGAACGGAAACTAATATGCTTGTTCATGATTTTGGGATGATTTGGAAGCTGAACACCTTGCCCGCATTAAGACTTTCTTGTGGATGTGTGCTTATGGAAGTATAGGGGTTAAGGCTTGCCTTGTGCGAAGAGGAGTGGTTAAGGAGGAGTCATGGCCAATTTGTCGAAGGACCTTGGAATCAATATTACATGCCCTTAGAGACTGCCATAAGGTCAAAGAAGTTTGGAGGCAGTTGGGAGTTCAGAGGACTAACCGAGTTTTTTGGACAAGTAACTTGCAAGATTGGATCAAGATCAATAGTAAAGATTGGAAAAGCTGCTTTCAAGGTAATCCTCCATGGAATATAATATTCCATATAGCGGTGTGGAATTTATGGAAGAGTAGAAACATGTTTATATTCAAGAGGAAAAGCCAAACCCAAATCTTTCCATTGAAGTTGTTAACCAAGCTGTGGAGTATTTGTGTTATGTAGCTTCACCTAGGAACCCAACCCAAGTAGTGATAAGGAGCATCAAATGGGAGAAGCCAGCAGTGGGATGGAAGAAGTTAAACACTGATAGGTCTGTTTTGGGTAGTTTTGAACAAGCAGGCTGTGGTGGTGTTGTCAAAGATGAACATGGGAATTGGATAGTGGGTTTTACAAGGCATATAGGGGCTACTAGCAGTTTTGCAGCTAAACTCTGGGGCTTAGGGGATGGGCTTAGTTTGTGCTTTTCTTTGAATATACCATGCCTTATTGTAGAGTTGGATGCTAAAGCAGTGGTTGATGTCCTAAGGAACTCTAACTATGATAACAATATTATATCTCCTATATTGGATGATTGCAAGCAGCTGGTGTTACGTTTCCAGCAAATTCTGGTTAAGCATTGTTATCGGCAATCTAACCGATATGCAGACTTGTTGGCCAAAATGGGAGTGGAGTAGGAGATAGAACTAGTTAATTATGTTAGTCTGCCTATGGACGTTTTGCAAAGTCTCCAGGATGATGGGGACGGATTGTATGTTAATAGGATTTGTCATGACATTGATGTAACTCTTTGATTTATTAATGCATCGCATTTTATCCCCAAAAAAAAAAAAAAAAAAAAAAAAAAAAAAAAAAAGAAGTGGAAAACCTATGAATGCATTTAAAGGAAAAAGTACAAGTTGTACAACTAGGTTAGTCCTAACTCCAAAAAGGAATTTCACTAGTCTGTACCCTATAGAATCGAAGTTATACAAACTTAATCAAACCCTTGATCCTAGTTTCTACCCCATAAAAAACTTAAAAAACGTGACTCCAATGTCAACAACAAGCCACTTTAACTGTTCTAACTCCAAGAACCACCTTGAAGATTTGATATTTGTACAACATATTGGAAAGAGGTTTTGTGGCTTTAGCTTTGATAATCAATTGGAAAACCATCTTAATATTTACTTTTTGAAAAATGTCTTATCGTGAAATAGAGGTTTTTTTTTTTTTTTTTTAATTTTATTTTAAAAAAAACAATAGCACAAGCCATTACTTTTGAAAGCCTCTCTTTTGAGTTGAGTTTAGTGTGCCTTCAAATCGTTATGCATGTAGCTCACATTTATCTAGGTAATTAATAGCCAACTAAATTAAATAAGGGAAATGCTAACGAATGCCCTTAGGGCAATGGTTAACAATTCATTTAAAAAAAGTTTTTATGAGAAATAAAAAGCAATTAATGTTTTGACAGCTTTTTTCATTTCCCATAAAAGTGGTGTCAAAACTTTTCTAAAATGGATTGTTAACCATTGCCCTAAGGGTATTTGTTAGCATGATCCATTAAATAAATAAAAAAAGGATTCTTGTGTCTCGATTCAACGAGCCTAAGTTGTGAGTGTGTTGAGAGATATATCTCAGTCAATCAAAACATGATCAAAAGAAAGTTAAAATTCTAGAAATTGCCTTCTCTTACGTTTCATCTTGGGCACTTGATCTTGTTGTGAATGTAGGTTATCAAGTCAAACTACATTAATTCCCACTTTTGCTTTGTCTCTCGTTTCTCTCTTTAACTCAAATTCTCCTAACACTAATCTCTCTCTCTCTCTCTCTCTCATACACACACATTTAGAGCAACCACATCAGCATGTGTAAAGTCTTCTAAAATAGAAAAAGGTACGCATTTTACACATTTTGACCAAAAAAACACCCACATCAGTGGGTGTAAAATTGTGCATTTATGCAGAATTGTTACAGTAACTATGCATATATGCACAGTTACTATAGCTGTGTATTTTATTTTTTTAATACTTTTTTTCTCACTTCTCAAGTTACATTCTCTCTCTTCTCCATCAATTCCCTCTCTTCTCCACTGGACTCTCTTCCATCTCTATCTCCTCCATACAAATCATCAAATCCAAACAAATCATCAAACAAATCCTAGATCTAGATCTTAACTCATCAAACCCATATAGTTTTCTTAAATCTAAATCTCAAACTCCTCAAACCCATTTACAAAACCATATCAAACCCACATACAAATCTATGTGAATCATTAAAGAAGAAGAAGAAGAAGCGGTCAAGTTGAAGAAGAAGAAGAAGAAGTAGCGGCTATAGCAATAGCAGGAGAAAAAAAAAAAATGAAGCCTGGAACCTTGGAGGAACAGAGCAACACCAACGCTGCTCCAAACCCAAACCCAAACATGAGAGCTGTTGAGGAAGAAGAAGATGATGAGCTTGAAGAGGGAGAGATCGCTGGGGGAGAAGATGAGTCCAAGGGATCTTCTACTACAATAGCTGTGACTCATCCTCTTCTTTCTTTTGCTTCTTTTTTTTTTTTTTTTTTTTTAATTTTTTTTATCTGGGTTTTTTTTTGGCTGCTCAGAAAATCATAAAGTTTAGATCTTTATGTTTGTTGAATAAGGGAAAATAAAAGGAAAAAAAAAGTGTAATTTTGCTTAGGATTGTGCTTCTTCCTTTTTTTTTTTTTTTTTTTTTTAATTTTGTTGACTGTTTATGTGTTTGATAGGAATGAATTAGCTGAAGATTTGTGGGTTGACGATGGTGGTTGGGTGGGTTGATGATTGTGGCTGGGTGGGTTGATGGTGGGTGTGGATGAATATTTTATTTGAATAAATGTGTATAATAGACAAACTAATGTGAGTGTTTTATAAAAATGGGAGTCTAAAATAGAAAAAGTAGATTTTGGATGTGTAAATTTACAAAATTTTTGCATCCACTGATGCAGATGCTCTTACAATAGGACAAAATTTAGGTACAGTACTTTAGATCCTGTTACTTAGGTTCCATTCTTAAGATTCAGTTATGTGGTTACTTAACTAAGAAATATATTTCTATCACATGAGAAAAAATTCACATGGAAAAATTTTAAAAAGGGAACCTAAAGAACAGCACCTAAGTACCGTACCTAAGTCTTGCTCTTTACAATAAATAGGGAGATATGCACTATACACTTTAGGAGATTTGAATATTTACCCTTATTTAAAGGAGGGATACAGCCATAGAGATACCACTTGAACTAATTTAGAAAGGTATTGATAGATGACTATATGCATGTGTAATGATAAAATCTATGTACGGTTCCTTAACTACCATGTTTTAGATTTCCTAATTAAATTTTATCATGTAGTTGTATTAACCAATGCAACACAAATAGCATTGCCTTTCCACAAAGCCAATTAAATCCAACTATGTAGTTTATTGACCAATGCAATCACATGGTTGAATTTAATTATAAAACCCAAGGTATTACATCCAAGCAAATGTATCTACGTTTTACCCGCTATGTATATAACGCCTGTTCGGGAAAAGTTTCACAAGCCATATACTATTTGGAGTGCCGTGCTTTATTTGATATTGGTTCAATTTTGCAAATGAAAAAGCCTAGATGATTGGTTGGTTGGCTTCTATGTGGGACACATATGTTCCGAATACGTCAATCAAAATCATATTAAAATTGTTTCTACACTCTTTTCACATATATTACTAAATTCGTGTAAGAATGATTTTTTTGATATTCATAAACTAATCAATAGATATAATAAAAAAAAATTTGTAATTATTTTAGGTTAAACTATTAATTTGGTATTATTTTCAATTCGATCCTCAACTATTGATTATGTCAAAGTAGTCCACCAATCTTTAATTGTGCCAAGTCAATCTCTTAACCTTGTAAAATTAAGTGAATTTTATTCTTGAATCTACTCCCCGTTTAATTTAAACGAATTTAGTTTGTAGGGACTGAAATTGGATTAGACCCAATATAGTGTTTGGGTTTTGGCCCAAAAAGCCCAAACAATAAATTTCTAAAGTGTGGATAAAGAACTAGATCTGCTCCCAAAGAAAGACGATGAAATTTGCTAATTTAGGACTATCAAACACAGGTAAGATGAGGAAATCTGTCCTCGGAGTGGCTTGAGGAGCTTATATTATATTGTCTTTCTTAAGAACCAAATTACAAGAGTTCATAATATTCTCATAAAATTTCCCGATTCTCTTTTTGGCGTATCTTCCCATGTTATATACTACAATCTTGGTATCATCCCCACCACACACGTGTAGATTAGATTCGGGGCACTCCCTCCTGTCCTATCCAGCACCTCCCAGAATCATCAACTAATAGCTGTAAGGCTGTTTGATCACTGTTCAGGCATCACTTCCACATTAATGCGGCCAGGGAGTTGGTTGGGAGCCATTTAATGCGGAGGTAGCAGCTTTTTGAAGATATTTGTTGCCCTTCTCCTTTCTTATCCCTTGTCTAACGTCTAACTCTTAGCGTTGATGTGACTTCGAAGAGAGTCCATGATGATATGGCACTCTTACTGTTCTCAGCCACTCGTTGCCGAGATGGATTTTATCCTCGGACACTTGTTGGATTTATCTCATATTACCTATACCATTCTCTTTACTCCATTCTCCTTATAATCTTATCTGATCCTCCTCGGATGGGCTAATATCCTTGGATCGGGCCATAGGCCCAGTTAGCATGGCCTTAATAGTACCTCCTGATTAATTGGCCCCCACAATAACCCCTCAAAATCTTGCTTTTCAACTCCTCGGGAGGAAAGGATGATTTTGATGTCTCCAGCTCATCTTGCTTGTGATCCTACTCTGTATTCTTGACCTCCCATATGTCTTTTCACCTACTCAAGTCACGTTCCTGATGCTTCGGCGTCCAAAGCACGCCAACATTAAATTTTGGCGACGCCCCTGTCCCCCACGTTCAACGGTAAGATGCAAATCCAATGGTGGAGGGTTTTTCTTGTTTTACAAGCGGGAACTTTCCCGCTCGTAACTTCTGCGCCACTATAAGTAGCTTTTCAAATCAATCCTTTTTCTTATTTTCAATAATCACACATACTTTTAATGGACAGTTAAAATGGATGATAACCATTGAGTACGTAACATCACATAGATATATTTTGGATACATATATATTCATTCTAATAAGGTTAACCTCAAGAAAACGTCCAACAGTTTGATTAAACAAAGTTAAGCCCAGAGCACTTCAGTATGCTTTTAATGCTCAAATTTGTGTTGCACTAGCATTTTAATAACAAGAGGTTATATTAATTTCTATTGAACCCGTTTAATGCTTCAGTAGACGTCCTAGGATATTAATTTTCACTAAGTTTGTGGTCCGAGGAACTTGACAAAACTTAGTTTCTGTTTAATACTTTAGTAGATGTCATAGGGTATTAATTTCCACTAAGTTTGTGGTCTGACGAACCTGACATAACTTAGTTTCTGTTTAATACTTTAGTAGATGTCATAAGGTATTAATTTCCACTAAGTTTGTGGTCCGAGGAACCTGACATAACTTAGTTTCCGTTTAATACTTCAATAGATGTCATAGGGTATTAATTTCCACTAAGTTTGTGGTTCGAGGAACTTGTCATAACTTAGTTTCTGTTTAATACTTTAATAGATGTCATAGGGTATTAATTTCCACTAAGTTTGTGGTTTGAGGAACTTGACATAACTTAGTTTCTGTTTAATATCTTCAATAGATGTCATAGGGTATTAATTTCCACTAAGTTTGTGGTCCGAGGAATCTGACATAACTTAGTTTCTATTTAATACTTTAATAGATGTCATAGGGTATTAATTTCCACTAAGTTTGTGGTTCGAGGAACCTGACATAACTTAGTTTCTGTTTAATACTTCAATAGATGAAGAGACATGTAATACATGATCGGGACAAATTAAGGGGAGACTAAACAGAGCTACATTTTATTAATAATAATACCTCCTTAGATTGTTTACATTCCAGGGATGGAGTACAGCTTTTTCATCTAGATCTTCCAAATAGTAGGCACCTATTCCCGCCACTGAAGTGATCCGATATGGTCCTTCCCAATTAGGCCCCAACTTTCCCCAGGCTAGATTCTTGGTGGTTCCTAGAACTTTCCTCAGTACCAGATCTCCTACAGCTAACAGCCTCAGCTTTACATTGGTATTGTAACCCTGCTTGAGTTTATGCTGGTAGTAAGCCAGTTGGACCATCGTATTCTCCCTTCACTCTTTGATCAAGTCCAGACTCTTTTCCAACAGCCCATCATTTATACCTGGGGTAAATGCACTAGTTCTCATCGTTGGAAACCAGTTTCTAGAGGGATTACGGCCTCGGCTCCATATGTCATTGAGAAGGGGGTCTTCCCTGTTGACCGTCGAGGCGTTGTTCGATATGTCCAAAGGACATGTGGTAATTCCTCCACCCATTTCCCCTTTGCGTCGTCCAACCTCTTTTTAAGCTCATTCACTATAACCTTGTTGACAGCTTCAGCTTGTCCATTCCCTTGAGGATAGGCCGGAGTGGAATATCTATTCTTTATCCCTAAATCAGAACAGTATTGCCTGAAGGCTTTACTATCAAATTGAAGGCCATTATCCGAGATAAGGATATGGGGAGTCCTGAATCGGGTAACAATATTCTTCTAGATAAACCTTTTAACGTCTATGTCTCTGATGTTAGCCAAAGGTTCAGCTTCGACCCATTTAGTGAAATAATCCGTGCCGACCAATAGATACTTTTTGTTTCCTAGTGCTTTAGGAAAATGACCTACAATATCTAAACCCCACTGAGCAAAAGGCCAAGGGCTGGAAAGAGGATTAAGAATTCCTCTAGGCTGGTGGATGTTTGGAGCGAATCTCTGACACTGATCACATTTTCTAACATATTTTTGCGCTTCCTTCTGCATATTTGGCCACCAATATCTTTGAGTAATGGCCCGATGGGATAGGGATTTTCCCTCCGTGTGACTTCCACAAATCCCTTCATGTAGTTCTTCTATGAGTGAATCTGATATCTCGGGATGTACACAAAGCAGATATGGCCCAGAAAAAGAGCGTTTATATAACTTTTTATCCTCGGACAACCAAAACCGAGGAGCTTTCCTTCGTATCTTCTTAGCTTCTGTTTTATCCTCAGGAAATATATCGCTTTCGAGGTATAGGAGTATGGGGTCTATCCAGCTCGATCCTAAGTTGACTTGATGGATTTGGAGCAAGTCCTTCCTTACTGGGGTGGGGGTGCATAAATTCTCAACAATTATCACCCGGGGCAAATTCGGTGCCGAGGAGGTGGCAAGAGTTGCCAAAGAATCGGCATGGGTATTCTCACCTTTGGGAATATGTGATAAGTCAAAAGATTCAAATTTCGCTTATAGACGCCTAACTTGACCCAAATACTCCTGCATTCTTGTATCTCGGGCTTCCAGTTCCCCTGTTACTTGGCCGACGATCAATCTTGAATCTGAGAACATTTCCACTGCCTTTCCACCCAATTTTTGGACCATAGTCATTCCCATCAGTAAAGCTTCATATTCTGCTTCATTATTCATAGCCGAGAATCTCAGCCTCAAGGATTTTTCAATGATAATCTTTTCAGGGGATACCAGAACTAGCCCCACTCCTGCTCCCGTTGGTTTGCTGCTCCGTCCACATATACTTTCCAGGATGAGATGTCTTGTATGGAGATTAGGCCAACCGATTTTTCATCCATGCCATGTTGCTTCACCTCTGCTTCTTCTGGAAGTTCAGTAAACTCAGCTACTAGATCGGCGAGGACCTGGCCCTTCACAGAGGTACGAGGCATATATTTGATGTCGAAGGCCCCTAGAATTGTGCCCCATTTAGCAATCCTCCCAGTATAATCTGCACTTCGAAGTATGGACTTGAGCGGTAGTTGAGTTAGAACCACCACGGTATGCGCCTGAAAATAATGGGGCAGTTTTCGGGTAGTATGCACTACTACCAAGATAGCCTTTTCTAGTGATAAGTACCGTACCTCGGCTTCATGAAGTGACTTACTTACGTAATAGGCTGGTCTTTGGATGCCACTATCTTCTCATATCAAAACAAAGCTTACAGCATGAGGGGCCACTGCCAAATAGGCAAACAAGACCTCATCCACCTTGGGACTGGACATGATAGGTGGCCGAGATAAGTACTCCTTCATTTGCATAAATGCTACAGCACATTCTTCAGTCCACTTAAACCCTTTCCACTTATGCAATAAAAGGAAAAAGGGTCTGCACCTATCGGCTGACCTAGATATAAATCGGTTCAAAGTAGCAGTCATCCCTGTCAGTTTTTGCACCTCCTTGGGATTCCGAGGTGCTTGTAAGCCGTTGATGGCCTTAATCTGATCTGGGTTCACTATGTACCCCAAGAACTTCTCGGAGCTTACACTAAATGAACACTTTGAAGCATTCAGACGTAGCTTATGCTTTCTTAGAATTCCAAAAATACTCGTAAGATCTCCCACATGCCCAGACACCACTTTGCTCTTTACAACCATGTCATCGATGTAGACTTCAATGTTCCTGCCCAACTGTGGTTCGAACATCTTAGTCATAATCCGTTGATAAGTAGACCCTGCGTTTTTCAAACCAAAGGGCATCACTTTGTAATGATAGTTCCCGATGGGAGTAACAAAAACGGTTTTTTCTTGATCATCCGATGCTAGCGGTATCTGGTGATATCCTTGGAAGGCATCCAAAAAACTCATTCGAGGATGACCTACCGTTGCATCCACCAACTGGTCTATCCTAGGCATGGGAAAAGGGTCCTTGGGACAAGCCTTATTGAGGTCCGTGAAGTCTACGCACACTCGCCATTTCCCAGTCTTCTTTTTCACCACGACCGTGTTGGCTAACAATTGTGGATAAAAAACTTCCTTGATAGCCCCTACTTGCTTGAGCTTGGCCACCTCATTTTTGACAGCCTCGACGTGCTCTTTTGACGAACGCCGAGGTGGCTGTCTCTTCGGAGTGAAAGAAGGATTAACATTAAGATAATGACAGATGAAACCTGGGTCTATCCCCGGGGCTTCATACGCGCTCCATGCGAACACATCAACATTTTCTTTGAGGAATTCAACTAATTGTTCCCTCTCCTACGAAGGCAGTTTAGTCCCAACCTGAAAGAATTTCTTCGGATCATCACCAACGATTACCCTTTCCAGATCCTCACACTTTGCCTCGTCAGCTGGTCCATTTAAGGGTAACGCCAGGGCTTTTGATTGCTATAAACCATTGTCGGCAGTGGCTGAGGTCTCCGCCTCTGGTCGATGTTGGATAGCCGCTACCAGACATTGTCGGGCTGCAACCTGATTTCCTACTATCTCTAAAACTTGGTCTCCAGATGGGTACTTCATCTTTTGGTGTAGAGTAGAGGAGATGGCCCCCAGGGTGTGAAGCCAAGGTCTGCCTATAATAGCCGTGTAGGGAGAGAAAACGTCTACAACAATGAAGTCCACTTCTACCACATCCGTACCGGTTTGCACAGGCAATCTGATCTGACCTTTCGGGACAACCATTCTTCCCTTAAAACTCACTAGAGGAGAACTGTAGGCCGTCAAGTTCTCAAGTTTCAAATTTAGCCCCCTATACAAGTCAAGATACATTATGTCAGCAGCATTGCCCTGGTCAATCATCACCCTTTTCACATCGTACCCACCAATTCTCAGCGTAACCACGAGAGCATCATCATAAGGCTGCATGGTTCCAACCTTGTCCTCATCTGAAAAACCCAATACTAACGGGATGCCCAACTTGGCTCTCTTTGGTGTTAAGCCAGACTCCTCAGCTTGGGAACGGGATACCGACATTACCCTGGATGGACAAGATCCAGTCCTTCCCAGGGCAGCAAAAATAACGTTTATTGTGCCAAGGGGTAGTCTCGAAGAAGCATCTCCCCGAAGCTCTGAGCCCCCTTGGCTTATCCGACTACTGGAATGATGCAAGAGCTACTTCAACTTCCCTTCTCGGACTAACTGGTCCAAATGGTCCCATAAATTTCGGCAATCCTCAGTCATGTGTCCATGATCTTGATGATAGTGGCAATAAAGATTCTGGTTGCGTCTTATAGGATCTCCTGCCATCTTGTTTGGTCATTTGAAGAACGGCTCATTCTTAATCTTCTCTAGCACTTGTTGCACTGGTTCTCGAAACACAGCGTTAACCTCCTGGGTGTCGGCAGACCCTGACTGCCCAACAAAGTCTTTCCGAGGTCGGTTATTATTGTACCGGTCCGACCTAAAATCCATCCTCTCCTGAGGGATCACCTTAGCCTTTCCTTTCCCCTGTGGTTGGTCTTCTTCCACTCTCCTGTACTTGTTAATCCAATCCATCAACGGCGCACACTAGTCACAGGTTTACCAGTTAGAGATTTCCTTAAATCATGCTCGGCTGGAAAACCAGCCTTAAAAGTGCGAATGGCCACATCATCGTGTTCTCCTTCTATTTCATTAAACATTTCCCAGTATCTATCCGAATAAGCTTTCAAGGTCTCACCCTCCCGCATGGACATAGACAATAAAGATCCTAGAGGCCGAGGAACCCTGCTGCAAGTGATAAAGTGAGCACCAAACGCCCGGGTGAGTTTCTTGAAAGAGTCGATAGAGTTCACCCTCAAATCGTTGAACCACCTCATTCCCACCGGGTCCAAGCTAGAGGGAAAGATCTTACACATCAAGGCCTCATCTTTTGAGTGAACAACCATCCTCTGACTGAAATGGCTAACATGTTCTACTAGGTCTGCCCGACCATTATAAATGGTGAATGTGGGTTGATGAAATTGCCGAGGAAGGCTCGCATCTTCTATGTTCCGTGTGAAGGGTGATTTAGAAACTTGACTCAGCGCCTTGTTCATGGCATCATTACCCAAGCCTTTGCAAGGTGGGCTTTTGTGTCTACGTCTACGGCGGTGCTTTTCTTCATAGGAAAAGGTCTTGTTGGGCGCGGTTCTGGATCTTTGTTTATAACTAGCGCCATCCGTCTCCTCAGAGGATGGTTCAGAACTGGGCGGTGAACGTCTTCGCCGAGCGTGACGTAACTCTCTCCTCAACTCGTCGATTTCACGTTGCATGTCCCTATCATTCTTTGCATGGGAAACATGACTCTTCCCTCGAGATTGACTTTTACTGGTATGGGTTTGTGTGCATACTTCCCTTATGATCCCTTTTCTGTTCGAGATTCACAAATAGATTGTCATGTTGAGACCCCCTTGATTTTGCTTGATGTAGATTTGCGTCTACCTAATGTGGCTCGGCTGCTAAGTGGTGTGGATCTGCTTCCTCCATTGTGGACGTTGTAACTGAATTTCCTTCAGAAAGTTCAAGCTCTTCCCACAGACGGCGCCAATTGTAGGGACTGAAATTGGATTAGACCCAATATAGTGTTTGGGTTTTGGCCCAAAAAGCCCAAACAATAAATTTCTAAAGCGTGGATAAAGAACTAGATCTGCTCCAAAAGAAAGACAATGAAATTTGCTAATTTAGGACTATCAAACACAGGTAAGATGAGGAAATCTATCCTCGGAGTGGCTTGAGGAGCTTATATTATATTGTCTTTCTTAACAACCAAATTACAAGAGTTCATAATATTCTCATAAAATTTCCCGATCCTCTTTTCGGCGCATCTTCCCATGTTATATACTACAATCTTGGTATCATCACCACCACACACGTGTAGATTAGATTCAGGGCACTCTCTCCTATCCCATCCAGCACCTCCCAGAACCATCAACTAATAGCTGTAAGGCTGTTTGATCACTGTTCAGGCATCACTTCCACATTAATGCGGCCAGGGAGTTGGTTGGGAGCCATTTAATGCGGAGGTAGCAGCTTTTTGAAGATATTTGTTGCCCTTCTCCTTTCTTATCCCTTGTCTAACGTCTAACTCTTAGCATTGATGTGACTTCGAAGAGAGTCCATGATGATATGGCACTCTTACTGATCTCGGCCACTCGTTTTCGAGATGGATTTTATCCTCAGACACTTGTTGGATTTATCTCATATTACCTATACCCTTCTCTTTACTCCGTTCTCCTTATAATCTTATTTGATCCTCCTCGGATGGGCTAATATTCTTGGATCAGGCCATAGGCCTAGTTAGCATGGCCTTAATAGTACCTTCTGATTAATTGGCCCCCACATAGTTAATATGGAAAATGTGACGTTAGTTAAAAGGTTATTATAAAAGTTTAAAATTTCAAACTCAAACAAATTTTAACTATCATTTCATTAAAAATTAAATGGATAAGTATCCAAGTATGAAATTGACTTGATTTTGTAATTCAATAGACTAAATTGAAACAACTAATAATAAAGGGGTCAAATTATACTTTATCCAATAACTTATAGACAACATTAATAATTTAATTTTTTTTTCACACTAATAATCTCAAGTGAAAGTGATTTTATACTGGTTGAAGTAATAGCTCAACAGTAATTGTATCATTTATGGTATCCCATATATGTGGTTTGAGCCCACCTTCTCTTCCTCCTAAAAGTGAAATTATATGATGAACACTAATCACAATTTTGAAATAAAAACTTTTCATTAGAGCATTCACATTGAATTCTCTAAAATAGCACAAGAGTCCAATTAAGAATATGACTTCCCTACACATTAGTCAAAGTAAAATTTTGCTAAGGTGCTTCCCAAAATAAAAGAACATTGTATCTTATCCAAATGAATATTTTATTCATATTTGGAAAAGTAGGTGTGGTTGTCTTGAAAATGATGTCGCGGAACCCTGAAGAAAGCACACAAGATGCTCTCTTTAATGGAACAAAAATTAAACTGTTAGTTTCTAGTAGTAAACTTCGAATCTATGAGGGGTTCCTTTGAATTCACAAGGTAATAGGTCTGAAATCCACCAAAGAAAACAATAGAAAAAGTCTGTATTTTATTAATCTCATGAAAAATTGAATTGCCTTTGGAGGCTACAATGCATTTAAATAATAAAAAGAAAACTTAAGTTGGCTAGAAAACCTAAGACAACTAGGAAACCTTAGGGCGGTTAGGAAAGTGTATAAACCCCTAATTTGACTAAGCAACATTAAACGAACCTAAAAATAAAAAAATAAACACCATAAACCTAAAATAACAAAATTTACATAAAAATACCAAAATTAATAAATTACAAAAGTTAAATAGTAAATTTTGTCCTACATTAGAAAAGTGAAGAAAAGGTTGGTGTTTTGAAAAGTGGAGGAAATAATAATAACAATTGAAAAAAAGAAAAAGAAAAAAAAAATATTTAACTTAAATGGATTTTAATATAAAGAATTGGATGTGTGTTTACATAAGTAGTTAGCTAAAATAAAATAGAAATTTTGCACAAGTCAATCTAAATGCTCTTGTTCCTTTATTCACTTGGCAGATCTCAAAAGCAAGCATAGCTTTTCTGATAGCACTCCCAATGGATTTATTTTCCAATCAAAATTTTCACTGGACACGGCAAGATTTGGACACGTGTTCAAGAGTGGACACATGTCCAAGATCCAAAGTGTCCAGTGAAAACTTTCACTGAACACAAGCCGGACCCATTTATTTTTTGGTAACTGCTGACATTTGAATTTGGACAGGGAACGGAGCATTAAATTTAATAAAATCAGTCAAATGGCAATAGTCAAAGTATCTTATATTAGCCAATTGAGTTTATACCTCAATTAGCCCCTCTACGTGTTTTCAACAGATGCATCAAATATTTAAATTTGTCAACCCTCAATTATTGACGTATTTCGAAGGATTTTATATTAAATTATTGATTAATGGTGTTAAAACATTGACTAAGATAATCTTCTAAGTGCTTTTGGTCCTTGAAATTTGAAGTGAGCACTATTGTATATTGGGATCTTTTGGTCTAGACCATCACTTAATGTTCTGCCCTCCTACTCATGGGTTGCCAAAAACTCAGCGATCCGTGATAAATTTAGAAAAATCCTCCTTTTGGTGTCCATCCAATTGTGAAGGTAGACACCTTTTAATTGAGAACAGTTGACCATTTTCATGAGAAATTAAGAACTTTAGCCATTATGATTTCATATACAAACTAAGATTACCACAAAGTTTGTAATGCTCCACTAATTTGCTCATTGGTGTTTATTAGGTAGATTTGTACTATATAAGTGATAATGAGTATATCTAATTGAAATACTGAAATTATGCTAATTTGCACATTGAATGTTTATTAGAAAGATTTGACCTTACAAAATGCTTACAAGCATAGTTATTAAACTCAGACCAGACATTAATCCGGTCTATGAGCTAGGTCATTGGATCACTAGTTCAACCAGTGGATTATCAGTTGAACCTCAAGGTCAAATAAAAGAAATTTAAAAATAAATATATATAAAAATAAGTTTATGAAATCATAACATTAATATGTAAATTAAAAAAAAAAAAAAAAGGCATATGCCTAAAATAAATTTGCCATTATAATTCAAAATTAAGGTTTCACAAATAATAGCATTACAAATTCTTTAAACTCAAAAGCAAAATAAAGAAATGTCATAAGATTGCAACAAAGTTTTTGTTTAATAAAATCTTGTTACATGTCATAAAATTTTGGATATTAAAAAAAGTCAAATCTCAAACTACTTAAACAAAAGAAGAGAAAAAAAAAAGTTTAAAAACTTAAACCTAAAGCAAAAAACAAATAAAGCAAAAAAAAATGCAAACAAAAGAAGAGAAAAGAATATTTAAGCAATAAACTATGTAACATATATTGATATATTCATACCTACGTGCTAACTAGCTACATGAAACTGAAAAGTGATATATTATTAAATTACCATATTATTATACATTAAACACTAAAGAAGTGAGGGAACGATACATTTATTTTTTCTTTAGGTTTTATCTTATTTAAATTACTATATTATCATAAATTAAACAATGAAGAAGTTAATAGAGTGGACCTATTGATATAATTTTACACAATTCACAAACTCAGCTGAGTTATTAAAATCCAACCAGGTTACACCGTTTGCTTAAAATCTACCAGGTTTTACCAGTTTTGACCGGATCTTATGCGCATCCAATTTAATTGATGTCTCGGACTGATCTATATACTGGGTCATGGGGTTACTGGTCCGACCGACTAAGCCGGACCAGGTTTAATAACACTGGTTACGAGTATACTCAATTGTAACTTGACTTAGGTGATGATATCAATTAAAATTTAACCTTGCTATGGGCATGAATTGAAATTCTCAATATTTTTTTTCAGATGTAAATTGAAATTTTTTGTTCAAATGTAACCATGCCAAGATACAAATTCTTAACTTTTTGTTACAACAATACACTGTTCCTGTAGTATTTACCCACTATTTGAAGAGTGAAAAAATTTGAATCAATAAACATAAAAACTAGCTGAAGAGAATAATAAATACTACAAGTTTTCACAATAATATGGGCATGAATTGAAAGTCATTAAATTTTCCTATAATTCTTATCACACAACTCCTTTTTTAATTGTAAATTCAATGAGTTTGGATTATGAAGTGTGTTCTAGAACAATTGACACCACCTTATATTTTCACAAGATTTCTTAACATAATTATAATAATTAATCTGCTTAATAGTACAACTTAGATTGAGAACTTTATTTATGAATCTAAAAATAAATAAAAGAAAAGAAAAAACCCATTTCCTAAACTTTACTGGTGTTTATGAAAATGTCTTGTGAGATGTGATACTATCTATCTCAAAACTTGAACATGTTAACCCAGTCCCTGTCCCAGTACTGTCAGATGTCATCCCGTGTTCATTGTGAACATTAGTAGCCCAAAGACCATCATTTGTAACATCAATACAAAATGATAATGTATCCAAGTAAATATGCTCACCACCAGTATTGATACTCTTTTTCTCAGCGTCCGCATTCTCTTGCAGCTCCAATGCCAACTTGAGCTTTTCCACCACGTCACCCATTGTGGGCCGTTGGATGCCTTGATCACGCGTGCAACTCTCTGCAATCTGCATGAACACCATGAAACACAGTGGAGCTATCTTCCCCTTCAGATATGGATCAATGATTTCATTGATTGTCCCTCTCTCAATGCACTTCCGAGCCCAATGGGCGAGGTTCCATTCTTCTTCCTCTAGTTTTTGATTTAGTGCCTTTCGAGCACATAATACCTCCAACAACACCACACCAAATGAGTACACATCAGACTTGTCTGAAAGCTTTTGACAACGTGCGTATTCCGGATCCAAATAGCCCCAAGTACCTTTAACCATGGTACTAACTGCAGTATTATTTTGATCCATTTTGGACAATCCGAAATCTGAAACCTTGGCAACCCATTTCTCGTCCAATAGAATGTTGGTGGTCTTCACGTCTCGGTGGATAATAGTATGCTTCACACCCCTGTGAAGGTAGTGTAATCCCTGTGCTGCTCCAATGCATATATCGAGCCTCTTTTTCCATGGGAGTGGATCATTGTTGGTGTCGTAGAGGTGTTCACGGAGTGTCCCGTTGGTCATGTAGTCATAGACAATGATCATCTCACCCTTCTCGTTGCAGTATCCGATAAGAGAGACGAGGTGAATGTATCGAAGCTGAGAGAGCATCTCAATCTCAGTTCGGAACTCGTGGGCACCTTGTCGTGACTCAGGGTTCAAGCGCTTGATTGCCACAGTCATGGTTTCCTCATCATCAATTTGACCCTTATATACATTGCCAAAGCCACCTACTCCTATAATTAGATCTTCATGGAAGTTGTTGGTTGCAATTTTGATCTCGGCAAGTGAAAAGTGATGGCACTGTCCTTTCCTCATTGAGGAAGTCATTTTCCCTGTTTGCTTTCTTTTGTATGAGTTGAGCCTGAGCCAGCACCAGCAACTTGATAGTGGATAATTAGAAGCATAGCGCTTGGTCTTCCTTCGTTTCCCAAAAACCACGCACGCTATAAGAGAGAAAAGAGCAAAGATACCCGTGCCAATCCCAATGGCAATGAATATTCTTTTCGTTGTCCTGAACTTTGGTGGATGAAACGCCGGTAGTACTAAATTGGGTTTAGCAAGATTGCCATCACGAATGCTCAATTTGAAAACTTCGATTCCGTTTAAAATGGCATCGGAACCATATGCAGGGTCCAGCGAAATAAGGGTCCCATGCATTCTCTCTACCTCCTCTTTAATCCGTACTACGTAGTCCCGATAAACTGGTATGTCAGTGCCACGAAGACCGGTCCATAAACTTATATTAGCGTTTTCTTCAGCTAACTTATTCTCTATATAGATACTGAATTGGTTGTTGCCAACAAAATTTATTCCACAGAAATGGAGCCTTATCAGATATATAAATCCCGAATCAACGGATAAATTCCACGTTAAATTTTCCTTCAGTAAAAATCAGGTACTGCGCCTATAGGCACTGTCATTTTTCCATCCGTTGAAAATCTTGCAGTCCGATAGACATCAACAGGTGCAGTGTAATTTGGTATTTCTGTGTATTTGGGTATTGATGAGAGTGACGAGATTACGTCCCCTAGACGAAGTCAACACTCATGACGAGGTCATCCTGGGTGACGAGGAAACCAGTCATCACTGACGAGGACAGGAAAATCATTCAATATAGCCAGCCAGTGACTTGGGCAGTTACGAAACCAGCCAAGCAGACCGTTGGGAGCCTATTAAAAGCCCCATTATTGGGCGGGAGGCGTTACTAAGAAAGACATTAATATCACAACGGCTAGCAACCAAAATCACATATATAAAGCCCTCACATTGTCAACAGAAGGTACACACACACACTCTAAGAAACACTCCTTATTATTTTGCTAATCTATTTTCATTTCACAAAGTGCTTTCCTATTCTAACTTTGGCATCGGAGGCGTTGTGGCAAGCACCATACCGATGACCATTTTTGAGGATACATTCACACGGATCGGAGGTTGATTCCATCTGCCTAATTCTACTGACGAATTCACGCTTCATCAGTTTGGCGCCGTTTGTGGGAAACGACATTTTCGGATTCATATTTGAAAACGTAGTTTCCATCAACTTCTACATTCAGATGGAACCCAACCCAGATTCTGCAGCTTTGGCCCAACAAGTTCAAGCTCTCGCAGCCACCATTGAAGAACTCACCAAACAAAATCAGGAAATGAAGCTACGGCTTCAACAGGTTCAGTAGGCTTAACAGGTAGAGAACCGATCCAAGGATAACGTGGAAGGAGAAGGGGATAGCCAGAGGAGGAGCATTCATCAAAGACCAATTACTCCGGACGAACAGAATTCGGACCTCCTTCGAGAGATGAGGAAGGAGATGGACGAACTAAGAAACACCATTAAGGAAAAGACAGACTGAAGCGTAGACAAAATGGTAAGGGCCACGGATTCACCCTTCACCGCGGCGAGACCCTCAGGATCACCTTAACACCTTCAAGACAATGCTAGGTCTTTAACAGCCACCCGACGAGATATTGTGTCGTTCCTTTCCCACCACTCTCAAGGGAGCTGCAAGGGAATGGTTCACAAAGTTGCCGACATCGTTCGTGGACAACTTTGGGCAATTGAGCAATGCCTTCTTGCGTCATTTCATAGGGGGGCAGCGTCCAAAGAGGCCGGCGGACCACTTACTCACCATTAGACAGGGAGAGAAGGAAACCCTGAGGTCGTACGTGAAACGTTTTACTCGCGAGACTCTAGAGATGGACGAAGCTGATGACAAGGTGCAGCTGACAACCTTCAAAGCAGGACTGAGATCCAGGGATCTCGTGACTTCACTGGCGAAGAACCCCCCAAAGACGATGGCAGAAATGCTCCTAAAGGCACAGAAGTACATGAACGCTGAAGATGCTTTAGCAGCCATAAGGGATATAGAGAAGCCGGGAGACAAGGCAAAGAAAGAAGACGATCATAGGGGTCAGAAGAGAAAGCGCCTAGATCGTCGGAACAATGACGGGAATAGGAGGAGAGATGATAAAGGTCCTCGGACAGTAAGATTTACTCTTTTGGTTATGCTTGTTGACAAAATTTTAACACAGATCAAGGACGAGCATTGTCTCAAATGGCCAAGACCATTGCACTCATCCCCCAATGTCCGTGACAAGAACAAGTACTGCCGATTCCACAAAAATCACGGCCACAACATGGAAGATTGTGGAAACCTAAAGGAGCAGATAGAGGAGTTGATAAGTAAAGGAAAATTACAGAAATATGTGAAGAAGGGAGAATATAGTAAGTTCAGGGACGGTAATAAGAACTAGCATGGGTCCTCTTCTCGGGATGACGACCGCCCGTCCCAACCTCCGCAGGATGTGATCGGGGAGATAAAGACAATTACAGGAGGGCCATTCTCAGGAGGATCTTTCAAGTCCCTCAAGAAAGCATACCAGAGGCAGGTAAATAGTGTCCACACAATACCTCCGTCTAAGTTGCGACGAACAGACCGGGACATGTCCTTCAATGAAGGAGACGCCAGGGGAGTGAAACAGCCCCATAATGATCCTTTGGTCATAATGCTGAACATAGAGGGATTCAATACCAAGAGGATCCTCGTAGACAACGGTAGCTCCGCAGACATCATCTACCTCCCTGCCTTCCAGCAGCTGAGGCTAGATCCAAGGAGACTGCGCCCATTTGACTCTTCCCTCGTTAGCTTCAGCGGAGATAGGGTATACCCCAAGGGCATAGTGACGTTAACAGTGACGGTGGGGACCTACCCGGTGCAGTTGACCCGTCAGTTAGACTTCCAAGTGGTGGACTGCCTCTCATCCTACAATGTCATCATTGGGAGGCCCACGCTTAACAAATGGAAAGCGGCCATGTCCACCTACTATTTGAAGTTGAAATTCCCAACAGATAACGGTGTCGGTGAAGTAAAATGAGATCAAGTTCTGGCCAGAGAGTGTTATCAAGCCGTCTTGGCTGCAAAGGAGAATCACATATGGATGATTGAAGAGAAGGACGAAGACAAGATGGAAGCCCTGGAAACAGTGGAATTGGCTAAAGGAGAAGCGCACAAGACGACAAAGATAGGGACGACGCTAAGCCCTGAGATGAGTACAAGACTTATCCAATTCCTTAAAGAGAATATAGATGTCTTCGCATGGAGCCACGAAGACATGCCGGGCATAGCTCCAGAAGTCATCCAGCATAAGTTGAATGTGGATCCAAAGCGGAAGCCCGTCCATCAAAGGCGAAGAGTCTTCGCCCCAGAACGAGATCAAGCAGTTATAGATGAAGTTACCAAACTATTGGTGACAGGGTTCATCTAGGAAGTGTACTATCCTAAATGGCTCGCAAACGTCGTCCTAGTGAAGAAAGCAAGTGGAAAATGGAGGATGTGTGTAGACTTCACAGACCTGAACAAGGCTTGCCCAAAGGACAGCTTCCCTCTACCGAGAATAGACCAGCTTGTGGACTCTACAGCCGGGCACAAGTTACTGACGTTCATGGACGCTTTCTCGAGATATAACCAGATAAGGATGGCTAAGGAAGACCAGGAGAAGACTGCCTTCATCACGAGTCAAGGACTCTAGTGTTACAAGGTAATGCCTTTTGGATTAAAGAATCCCGGAGCTACATATTAGAGTCTGGTGAACAAAATGTTCGGCCAACAGATCGGAAGGAACATGGAAGTATACGTGGACGATATGCTCGTCAAGAGTAAGGAAGAGCTCACACATCTGGACGACCTGAAAAAGACGTTGCCACCCTCAAAAAATACCAGATGAGATTGAATCCAAGTAAGTGTGTTTTTGGAGTAGCTTCAGGGAAATTCCTAGGATTCATGGTGTCCCAAAGAGGAATAGAAGTAAACACAGAGAAAGTGCAAGCCATAATCAACATGGCGTCACCCAGGACCGTCAAGGAAGTTCAGAAACTCATAGGAAGGATAGCAGCTTTAAATAGGTTCGTCTCCAGAGCTACAAACAAGTGCCTACCCTTCTTCAAGACCTTGAAGCAGGCTTTCACCTGGACCGACGAATGTGAAGTAGCGTTCCAGGACCTAAAGCGTTACCTGAGTAGTCCACCCCTCTTAAGCCCATCCAAAGAAAGGGAAGACCTATACTTATACCTCGCAGTGTCAGCTTCAGCAGTAAGTGCAGCCTTGATCAGAGAAGAAGGCACGAAGCAGCTCCCAGTTTACTACGTTAGCCAAGCCTTTCAAGGGGCTGAGTCTAGGTATCCACGGATTGAAAAGACCGCGTTCGCATTAATAGTAGCCTCGCGCAAGCTAAGGCAATACTTTCAGGCAAACCCCATCCTCATAATGACGAACCAACCCATCAAGAAATCAATGAACAAACCTGAGGCAGCCGGAAGAATGGTCCAGTGGGCAATTAAACTTAGTCAATTTGACATCGAGTACCATCCGAGAACAGCAACCAAGGCGCAAGCTCTAGCGGACTTCATCGCAGAGTTCACCCTTACGGACGAAGACAGCATGACCACCCTCGATGGAGTTGAGAGATGGACGATACAAACTGATGGTTCGTCAGCCCAAAGGAGGGGGGGAGTAGGGGTCGTCATAACCACCCCCGACGGAGAGATGCTCAAGTATGGGGTTCAACTGAAATTTTCGGCTACCAACAACGAAGCTGAATAAGGGGATACTAACGGGATTGAGGCTTGGAAAGGCACTTGGAGCTAAGAACCTGTTAATCCAAAATGATTTAAAGCTAGTGATCGGGCAGATCAAAGGGGAGTATGAAGCGAAGGAAGAGAGGATGCAGAAATACCTCAGGCTGACGAAACATCTGACTCAGGAGTTCGATATAGTGGAGTTCGTGCAAATCCCAATAAGCCAGAATATGGGAGTAGACGAAGTCTCGAAGCTAGCGTTGTCAGAAAAAGGGGAGATTAGCATGGATTTGGCGATGGAAGTCTAGAAACACCCCAGCATTGAAGAGGTCCCAACATTTACCATCCAGAGCACAAACAGCTAGATGACAGCCATAATGTCTTTCCTCCAAGTCGGGCACCTCCCTTAGAACACTGAAGAAGCTAAAAGAATCAAGAAGAGGGCAGCCAGGTTCACGATCCTTAATGATGCCTTATACAAGAGAGGCTTCTCCATGCCTTACTTGAAGTGTGTCGACGAAGAAGAAGCTAGATACATACTGGAAGAAATCCATGGAGGAGTTTGCGGCGACCACGCCGGCCCTAGATCCTTGGTAAATATGGTAGTACGAACAGGTTATTTCTGGCCGACTATGCAGGTGGACGCAGTTGAAATTGTCAAGAGGTGCGACAAGTGCCAGCGATATGGGAATGTACAATGGCTTCCAGCAGAGAGACTGGCGACGATATCCTCCCCGTGGCCATTTACATAATGGGGGATCGACATCGTCGGCCCACTACCCCAAGGTAAAGGTCAGGTAAAATTCCTACTAGTTACTATTGATTACTTCACAAAATGGGTTGAAGCAAAGGCTCTAGCAACAATCACCGAGGCAAGAATCCGGAACTTTGTGTGGAAGAATATAATCTGCAGGTTCGGGATTCCCTTAACGATTATATCAGATAATGGGAGGCAGTTCGACAGCCAAGGCTTCAGAGACTTCTGTTCAAACCTTGGAATCAAGAATCAGTTCTCGTCCCAGGGGCATCCCCAGACAAACGGACAGACGGAGGTAACGAATCGGAAGCTGCTCAAGACTATCAAAACCAAGCTAGACGATGCGAAGGGTGCCTGGCTAGAAGAATTACCTAATGTCTTGTGGGCTTACAGAACCATGGCAAGAACCCCAACAAGAGAGACCCCTTTCAGGCTTACCTATGGCACTGAAGCAGTAATCCTGGTCGAAGTAGGAGTAACAAGCGTCAGACGAGAAACGTTCAACGAAGAGTGCAATGACGATGAACTACGACTCAACCTGGACTGTTTTGGATGAAGTAAGAGACAAAGCCTCCAGCAAGATGACGAAGTACCAGCTGAAGATGGCCGAATACTACAATAAGAGGGTTAAACTCAGACGACTGGACATAGGAGACCTCGTCCTACGCAAGACCACCACAGCAACTAAAGACCCTACCCAAGGAAAACTGGGTCCCACATGGGAAGGGCCTTACCGGGTCATTCACTACTCAAGACAAGGCAGTTACCACTTGGAAACCATGGACGGACAAAGACTCCCCCGACCATGGAACATTGAGCATTTAAAGAAGTACCACCAATAGATGTAATAAACAAATATACTCATTCTTGAAATTAATAAAAGAGTTATTCATCTAATGTCTTTGTGTAAGCAGGTCTAGTCAATCGTACAACATGCAATGACCAAGTAACAAGATTCCACATTGACGGATGTAAGTTACTAACAATACCTTTAATGGGTGAAGGCCACAGAATGGCTAAGTAACAAGATTCCGCATTGACGGATGTAAGTTAATAACGAAGCCACAGGCATAACAAAACCCCTTAAATGGATAGGCCAAGTAACAAGATTCCGCATTGACAGATGTAAGTTACTGACGAATCCATAAACCTAACAAAACCCCTTAAATGGCTATAGGCCAAGTAACAAGATTCCGCATTGACGGATGTAAGTTACTGACGAATCCATAAACCTAACAAAACCCCTTAAATGGGTATAGGCCAAGTAACAAGATTCTGCCTTGACGGATGTAAGTTACTGACGAATCCATAAACCTAACAAAACCCCTTAAATGGGTATAGGCCAAGTAACAAGATTTTGCCTTGACGGATGTAAGTTACTAGAGAAGCCACAGGCAGGACGAAATCCCTTGAAAGGGCTAAGTAATAAGATTCCGCCTTGATGGATGTAAGTTACTAACGCAGGTATAATCTTTTGGTGGGCACAAGTACCGACGAATCCATGTAAAAAAAAAAGAGAAAAAGGGACAAGAACCTTGCAACAAATCAAAATAAAACTCAAACTGTACTGAAACCTCTCTGTAGGATGGTGAGTTGCAGACTAAGTATCAAATTAGTGATGAAAGGAGGGAAAGGGTCACAGCTGAAAGTTTCGCTAAGGGCAAGATACGGACGAACTCAAAGCATCACAAACATGTCAGGTGCCAACAAAGTACAATCATATAAGCAGGTAAGTGCGAAATCATAAAGTCAATTAAAACCCAAAAACAGTGGGCAATTATCCATGTTCTTTCTAAAGACCCATAAACATTGGGCCAAGAAACATTGTTCCCAAAATAGATAAAAAAGAAAAACTGTTATCAAAAAGCCCAAAACATAAGGGGCACACACAACAGATAAAATTTTTCACAAGTGTCAGGTCTGGGCGTCAGTGGGAGCGTCACCAGAAGGATTGTCACTAACAAGAACATCACCAGATGGTGCGGTATCGCCAGGAGTCCTCTCAGGGGCATCACCTTCATGGGCCAAAGACTGGGCAGCCTCGTCCATCGCCATCTCCTGATCAACCACTTCGAGGTCTAGGCTCGGCAGGTCAACTCTAGTAGGATGCTTGACGAGGTACCTCCGTAGAAGCTCGAAGCCCTCGAAATACCAACTGAAGAGCACTGTGGAATACTCCTCAGTTTGCTGGAAGGCTTCGACGAACCTAGCAGCAATGGTTTTGAGCTTTTCTTTGGCTGCCTGAAGCTGGTCGCCCTTCTCCAGGTTTAGCTGACGCTCAACCCTAAGATCGGCATTTAAGGCCTTGACGTTTTCCTTCAAAGTGGTAGCTTCGTCCATTGAATCGATAAGCTTCCTCTTTAACGTGGAGTTCTCCTTCTCCAAAACCTCCATCCTGGATGCCAGAGATGCCATCTTAGCCTCTTGAGTAAGACACTCTGAAGCAAGGTGAAGACTCTCCCCCAACACCTAGTGAAGGAAACTAAGTCCGTTAAAAAAAAAAAAAAAAAAAAAAAGGAGGAGAATAAAGAAAATGCAGAAGTATTTTACCTGGACGATCCTGTGCACGTGCTGACTCGCAACTGCGTTGAGTGGCACCCCGGAAAAGACCTTGAGGTCTTCAGCATTCACAACACCGTGTGCCCGCTCCACGGCAATACCCTCGTCATCCCAGACGGATGAACCAACTCTCTCCTTTTCCCTCTCCTTACCCGACACTCGTTGCCTTTTGGAAGAAGGGGTAGGGATCTCCTAAACTGAGTTAGCCGGAGAAGCCGTCCTTACGTTCTCAACTCCAGAGACGATGGGAGTGACGTCTGTAGTTGGGGGAACGGACGAACCCTTCCCCGTGACGCGGACCACCTTCTTCCCAATATTCGCCAAAGGCTCGTCCTTCTTGGACCTCATCTTGGCGTACATGTCCTTATTAAACCTGGTCGTCATCTCTAAAAAAAAAAAAAAAAACCTTTGAGATGCAAGTACACACGAGAAAATCAATGCTGACGAAGTCAATACTTACTCTTTTTTCCCTCAATGTCGATGTTGCGCAAGACGTAGGGAGATGGGTCCGGGCCTAAGCAAAAGACAGCAAGCGTCCGTGGGTCTACAAGATCCTCCCAACTTTCGATCGAATTGGCGTATTCTATCGCCTTTTCAACACGACCCTGGTACTTGCTTTTTAACTTGGGACGTCTTTTAACTGCCAAAGAAACGACCAGAGGGGTTAGAGACGACCATATAAGCAAAATGAAGATTAACAGACGAGGAGAAACATTGACGCACCTAAGTTTGGGGTTCCCCACCGACGGAGTAACCTTGGGATATCACCCCAAGCCTCGTTGGGAGGGGTCTCAAAATCGTCCCCGAACACGAAAAGGAAACGGGACTTCCAATACCTGAATGACGAGGCTAAACCCTTGACGATCCTAGTCCTTTTCGCCCAAGGGACTAGCTCATAATATCCATACTCTTTTGACTCTTTTAGACGGTAAAGGTAGACGAGCTCACTCACCTTGATCATATCCTCGTTAGCGGCCAATCATATCTCCATACAGTTGATCACTATCCTCCATGAATAGGGCATAAGTTGCCTAGGAGCAATACCAAAGTAACCTAAAAGCTCCATCACCAACGGATGGATGGGTAGCCTAAGCTCACAAGTGAAAGCAACCTCGTAGAAGCATACCTCACCAGGGAAGAAGTGGTAGGTTCGATCCTCACTACCGGGCCGACGAACATGAACCCGCTCAGGAAACTGAAATCTATCCTTGAACCTTGCCACAGTATCAGTGTCCAGCCCACACGCCTCCCTAAGGGCGTAAAAAGCCCTAACTGGATGAGGGGCGAAGACGGCTGTATCACCCTCCACTGGGCCTTCGCTGGACGACAACCCAGTTTCAAGTTCACTAGATCTCACCTCTGACATCTTCTTCCTTTCACCTTCAAACCAAGCAAGTGACTGGCCTAATATTGGAGATAGCTCCCCTAAAACTACACTCAACCCACAACCTTCAAAAATAAAGTCTCCAACCAAAGGGAGAAAGTCACCAGAAACACCCAAAGCCGCCCCGAAGCGAGCAAAAAAGAAAGAGACCGAGGGGCAAGCTATCCTAACCTTAGAAGAACTGACCATGAAAAGGGGAATAAAATCCTAAAAACCTGAAAATCAAACACAACAACAGAAGCAAAGGGCAAAGGAAAAATCAGGAACTCATAAAAAGATTACGAAGGAATGGGAACAGAAGAAGAAGAAAAGAGGAGCGTACCTTGAAGAATAAACGATTGGAGCCAGAAAAAATCCGAAGAGAAACGTCGCCGAGGCAGGATCAGAACAGTTGCAGGAATAAACGGAAAAATAAAACTCAGAGCAAATGATTAAAGTGAAGGAAAAGAAAGTTTTGAAACCAAGACCCAAGAAAACTGAAAAATAGCGGGAAACCTAAGGGTCATGCCATTAACGCCCTCAATCAGCACGCGCCACGTGGCCACATTGCATGTTGCGCTGCCAGTACGCGTTAAATTTGGAGCAGAACCCCAAGAGTCACAGACAGCTCAGGAAAACTTTTTCATCTTCTATGGTCCTCATGACACGTCACAGACGACCACAGAACCTGGGGGGCAACTGATGGGAGTGACGAGATTACGTCCCCTAGACGAAGTCAACACTCATGACGAGGTCATCCTGAGTGACAAGGAAACCAGTCATCACTGACGAGGACAGGAAAATCATTCAATATAGCTAGCCAGTGACTTGGGCAATTACGAAACCAGCCAAGCAGACCGTTGGGAGCCTATTAAAAGCCCCATTATTGGGCGGGAGGCGTTACTAAGAAAGACATTAACATCACAACGGCTAGCAACCAAAACCACATATATAAAGCCCTCACATTGTTAACAGAAGGTACACACACACTCTCTAAGAAACACCCCTTATTATTTTGCTAATCTATTTTCATTTCACAAAGTGCTTTCCTATTCTAACTTTGGCATTGGAGGCGTCGTGGCAGACACCACACCGGTGACCACCTTTGAGGATATATTCACACGGACCGGAGGTTGATTCCATCTGCCTAATTCTACTGACGAATTCACGCTTCATCAGGTATGAATGATGAATTACTATAAGGTATGCCGTCAGGCAAGAAATACCTTACATCCGGGGACCATTCTCTGAAACAGCCCGTGTCTTCAGTTGGTGTTATCAAGCTCCCACCAACATTTAATCGAAAAACCATCTCGAGTGCGCTGGTGTAGTTTTTGTAGAACTCATTACGTCCGTCAACATTGCGAGGCACTTTCTCATCAGGTGTACCTTTTGGACTGTAGTACAGGTCTTTAGGCATGGAGACAATCTCAATTCCATTAATGAAAGCATAGAAAGTTGTTGAAAAAGGAATGAAGGTTAAGTTCAATTTTTGATTCTCTTCGACGTTGACGCAGAACTCTTTGACAAAGGATTTTTCCTGCGAAGAGTCAGCAAGAAGGGAAGCACTGAAGTTTCTAAGTAAGGTGAACGAACCTGCTTTGACAGTGAAAAAGGCCTTAGACACCTCAAAACCTGAGTAAGTCGTAAGGAGAAAGTGCACCGAACGAATTTCGGGCCATGGGTGACTGGAAACACGTACGTGAATTGAGAATAAGATATACGAGCACTGGTGAAGGGGGCTAAGTTTTGAGGCCTTGTTTTGGGACTTGAGAGGTAATATATTGGATATTATTAAATTCTTCCTTGGGAAAGAACTTGGACTGAAAGTCTCCAGTCCATTCGCGGCCATCCATACCCTGCGCCTTGTCTGAAGTGGCACTGCCACAGTCGAGGGTAATATCATCAGCAGGGACATAAGCATATGTTGTGGAAGAAGCTACTAGTGTGATTTGATAAAGAAGGAATAATAAGCAGAACATGGAAACGATAGGTGTGAGCATCGAGAGATTCCTCATGGGAGCAAGAGATCATTCACTTCAACCAATTGAGGGTAAATAAATAAATGAGAGGAAGAAAAGCTCTTTTTGTTTCCAGCAATTAGTATGGAGTTAAATAAAATATTATTGAATTATTTGATCAAGCTACCCACTTTTTCTTTTTCAATTTTTCCGTCCCAATTAATTAGCTCTATTTGATAGTTGTGAGTGCTCGAGAAGTTGATCGAGGGGTACAGTACTCTAGTTTACAAATCCAATTCATAGCTGTGTTTTGCCTCATGCTCCGAGTGGAAGACCTGATTCTTGCTTTTTCACTTTTTAGAGTCAGTCATAAACATAAAGAGATTTATTTATTATTTGTTTATTTATTTTCGATCCTTTCCTATATTCTTTTTTTTTTTTTTTTGGAACCACTTTCCTATATTCTAATCAGACATGGTGTTCCCCACAGAATTGGGATCTTGTATAATATGGGTTGAATGCAGCCACAGAGCCACTATTTTCCATACTAGAATATAGTATATTTTAAAAAAGAGACCCACTCATTATTAAGCTAAAACTAATTTAAAACTTTGAAATTATAATTTTTTTAATAGAGTACCCACATATATAATAATCTAACAACTGTATGAGGTAGTAATTTGTTATTGATTTTCATACAAGGTCTCTATTAGTTGATAGCACATTATTTTTTATCTATTGGGTTATTCATAGGTCTCCCCTTAAATAATACCCACTAATTATTAAGCTAAAACTAATTTAAAACTTTGAAATTATAATTTTTTTTAATCGAGTACCCACATATATAATAATCTAACAACTGTATGAGGTAGTAATTTGTTATTGATTTTCATACAAGGTCTCTATTAATTGATAGCACATTATTTTTTATCTATCGGGTTATTCATAGGTCTCCCTTAAATAATATAAAATCCAACAAATTTCAACTCTCAACTATTACAAATAAGCAAATATCCTCCTGCCATTGACTTTGCTATTAAGAACCAACATAATATTTTGACTCATTTTTATATTTCATAGGAAAATGACTAAAATACCTTTGTGGGGGGATTACAAACGACTTAATTTTTTTTTTTTTTTTTTGGATAGGAAATGACTTAATAGTTAAGGGAGGAAAAATGCATATGACCCAATAGACATCATCACATAATAAAAGCTGGCTCCTAGAAACCATAATTTTACCATGTAGATATCCTAAGTAATTGCCACATATACTACAACTTTTATCATTACTGTATTGATAGTAACTATAAGACATAAAAAATATATATACTTCTCAATTTCAAATTTATTAGCTTTAAAGTAGGAGTAATATTTTCTATTAGTTAACAGTTTTGTAAATAAAAAATCATATGTAATTAAACAAATATCACAGTTTATTAAAATCTCAGCGATGAGATCAAACTTTATTTAAAATTATAAGAAAATTTGAAAATATTTATTCAACAAATCAGAAACAGGATGGACGGGGAAGCAAATGTCATGGATGACGATCATGATGATATGGATGAAGTTGGTCACGGAAAAGCACTCGGTTGCTGGTTTGTGCGTGGTTTGTTTTGCTTTTGTTTTTTCTTTCTATACATTTAAAAAAAAAAAAAAAAGTGTGAATGGTTGTTAATAAACCACATTTCTAAGAAAGATAATGTATTTTAAAAGGTGTGTATGAAAGTTCAAGAAAACAAATCTACGGCATTTTTGAAGAAGTGAGTGTTTCGATAGAGTTTTCTGAGTTAGCAAAATGTTTGCTTTGTTTGTATTGGTTTGGATGCCTGATGAATAAAAAAACAATGAAGCTCGGTTTTGAATTCGTTAACTTTTGTTAATCAATTGAGGGTTTTCTAATAAGGCAAAATATAATTTTGTTTTAAGTTACCTTATTATACTAAACATCATTAGTTTTAAGAGAAATGATATGTCTACAACATTTTTACTACAAATCCTAAGTGGCAGGTTGTTACTGGTTGTTATTGTTGGGGCAAAAAAGTAATCTTAATGTTAGTTTCAAATTTGAATCAATAACAACTAACCACCTGTGATTTGTTATAAAAATATTGTGGACATAGCATCTCTCTAATTTTAATTAGTAGTATAGAATATAAACATAAAATTTTGTGAATATTAAAAGGAAAGCGGAAACTGAAAATGAATATTGTGATATTGTAAATTTTATTTGGAATTGGATTGGGTCAAGTGAAAAATGAATACTAGATCCAACCCTTACCCATTTTATTTAATAATAATAATAATATTATTTTTAAAAAGCCTGATCTTAATCAATATTTTCAAGAGAGAGAATGTTTTCCAATTAAGAAAAGGAGAGGAAACAGAAACTAATTTGTAGATACTATAAATATTCTTTACTTCTATGAAAATTTGGTTCGATGTAATTTTTATTTTTAATTTTTGACATATTCATTTAGTTTTGAGACTTAGGACACATGATAAACCTTATATCCGGAAAACGATGTTGATCAACATAACTTTCTTATGGGGCCACAAGATTTTGGCGTAACCTTACCTTAATCAGTATTTTTTTTTGAGAATCTAGATGTAAGGTTGAATTTATTCAACCATCTAATTGGCTTTATTCCGTGCCAAATTTGCTTGTAATTCAGCATTTAGTAACCCTGTATTTAGGTGGGTTTGATGTAAGGGTAGTGAGTGAGATAGAGTGAAGATTGCTTAAGAGTGTGCAAGAAAACAGAGACTCGCGGCTGGGACTCGCGGGTGACTCGCGGCTGCAAGCCGCCAGACGCAGCACACGTGCCAAGCATGCTGGAAGGTGAACAGTCATGCAAGCTGGAGCACTACAGGACAAAACAGGACAACTGGCCATACGGTTATCTCACGACTGGATCTCGCGACTTAGTCAAGCCGCGAGGTCAAGCCGCGAGCCACCCCTGTTTTGTAAAACCTGACGTTTCACATTCCTCTCCCACTCCAGTATAAATACCCCTTTTACCCACGATTGTGAGAGAGCTTCCAGAGAGAATTTTGAGAGAGAAACCCTAAAGAAAAACAAGATTGATTCACCCCCAATCTATACATTAGAGTCTCTTCAAATTCCTCATCTCTCTTCCTCTCCATTGCCAAATCCTTAAGAGGCCTTTGTACCAAACCTGGTTCTCACCATCATCATCACTGTGAGACAGCTGTTTGGATTTCTGGGAAGCAATTAGGAAGGAACCAATCTTCATTGGTTGATGCTACGGTGTAGTAGCGGAATCCGGGAAGCTAGAAAAGAAAAAGGTTCGGCGCAACCTCGTTGGAGCAAGAAGCTTGGAGGGCTTAGGTGCACTGGGTAGATTAGGCTTGGAGGGTCTATTGCTGTCCATGTATCCCAACTGTATTTTCTAGTGGATTGTTTACCGCTTGGAGGGCGGCGGAGAGGTTTTACGCCGAGGGCTTCGGTTTCCTCTTCGATAACACATCGCGTGTTGTCTTTGTGTTTGCATCTTCCTTCCTCTCTATCTTTGCCTATTTATTATCTGCTGTGGATTATCTTTTGTTTTGGCTTAGATAGTTTTTACCTATTCCATATTATAGCATATGTTAAGTTTCCGCACACTAGTTGTTTGACATATTGCTTGAATTGGATAAGTTGAAATTTGGGGGTCTAAACGTTCAAAGGTGTTTATACACGTTTTTTAACTTTCACTAGACCTAGAGGTCAAGTTTTATTCATTGATGAAAAATTACAAAGTATCTCTAGTAACAAGAGGAGTTATTTCATCAGGAATGGATTCAAGCCAAACCTATAGCTCATTGCCTAACTTAGAACGTCTGGCAAGAAAATGGGCAACAAAGTCGCCTAAACGCTTAACAAGGGTGAAATCACAAACCCAAAAAACAGAAGCTAAAACCAGAATATCCTGAAGAACATGTCCATACTCTAAATGAGAGACCACTCTGGCTAGCAATGATTTGATAATAATATCTGCATCACCTTAATCAGTATTATAGGAAAAGAATGTTGACAAATTAGGAAAAGTAGAGGAAGTAGAAAATAAATATTGTAATATTATGAATATTCTTTTATTTTCCACGGGAATTTGATTGGACGTATACATGTATGTATCATTAGCAGACACTATTTTTTTTTTTTCTTTTACATATGATTAAATGATTATATATATATATATATATATATATATATATATATTTTTGAAACAGAATCATTCCATTCATTTAATCAAAAAAATTAGCATCTTGATACAAAGCTTCCCTAGCTATTGGAGGTAAATCCTCCATCCAATACATGTCATCGATAATATTTCTTGCATATTGAGCTAACACATGAGCCACTCTATTTCCCCCTCTCCTATTGCATTCTATACTCACCCAATGCAGTCCTTTAATCGAATGCTGAATATCCCCTATCATATTCCCAAGCATTGACTGATCTTCCCTCAAAGTTGAAATAGCTTTCATAGTAAAGCTGTTGTCCCCTTCAATGACCAACTCAAAAAAGCCAGCATCCACTGCAAACTAGATAGCCTTTCTACATGCAAGCAATTCGGCCTCCTCACTGCAGAAAACCTCAAGTCCCTTGGCTGCCATGGTTGCCATAACCTCCCCTTTTCATTCCGTATGACTACTCCAAAACCTGATTTGTCAAGGTCCGAAACAAGGCTACATCAAAGTTAAGCTTGAAAACTTAATTTGGAGGAGGCTGCCAAGTATCCCGACTAGCATGAATCATTGGTTCTGCTTCCATTTGATCCCTTGCAGTCCGAAAATCTTGTAAATAATCCCTTGCACGATTGTTCAACCAACTCGGGTCATGAAACTTCCCTCCGTGAACAAACCTACTCCTCTGATTCCAGATCAACCAAGCTTGGACTAACACCAACTCTAGTTCTTGTAACTCTATCCGATCCAGGAAATACTCCATTAGCTGAATCACATCAGTCATACCAGCAATGCCCTTTTGCAGAATTTTCAAACTTCCAGCCCAAACATCTTGAGCCGCATCACATTCCCATGATACATGGATTGTTGACTTCATTAATTTTTTCATTAATTTTTATAATATATATCCAATGCTTAAAATATTTTGTATAATTTGCATATGATTCTTAATTAAGTTGTCTATCATATGAAAATATACTAGTGTATGTGTGTGTGTATATATATAATTATAATATGAAAATATTTGCTTTGCTGCATAGTAGAAGTAAAAGAAACATATGTTTTGCATTGTAATCAAAAAGTGGAGTTCATTTTTATTGTGCAATAGTGAAAGCTTCAACATTAATTATTGTGATTTGAGGCTAGCGGAAGTGCATTCACATGAATAATAATAAAATAAAATAATCACTTGATACAACAAACTATATTAAGATAGCAGCAAGTGCCTTCCTCAGGCTCGGTATCGCTCAAGGTAGCAGCAAGTGCCTTCCTCTTCCCAATGCTCTTAAGATATGTAGGACACTCTTGTTTCATGTGACCGAAGCCTTGACACCCAAAGCACTTAGGTCTTGCGGGAATAGTGTACTGATCGCCATCCCTTGCATCCTTCTTCCCTTTGTCTTGGATCTTGAATTGAGAAGAACTGGATTGCTTACGGTCCTTGTCGAAGCCCTTTCCATTGGCATTCTTCATAAACTTCTTGAACTGCCTAGTGATGTAGGACTTCATCTTAGAATCTTCATCATCTGAAGTCTCATCTGTCTCACTACTCTTGGCCTTCAGTGCCATGCTTTTGCCTTTACCCTTCTTGCCAATTCTAGTCAACCCTAGCTCGTAGGTCTGCAGATTTCCAACCAACTCTGTCAAAGGAATCTTGTCAATGTCCTTTGATTCCTCGATTGCTGTAATCTTGGAATGGAATCTCTCAGGTAAAGATCTGAGCACCTCTCTCACAATCCTGGGTTCAGGAATGGTTTCCCCAAGATTGAAAGCTGAGTTCACTATGTCCTTGAGCTTGGCATAGAACTCATTGAACGACACATCCTCCTCCATTTTAATCTCTTCAAAGCTTGTAGTGAGCCTCTAAAACTTTGAATCCTTAACAGCCTTTGTTCCCTTATAGATTGTCTAGAGGATGGTCCATGCTTCCTTAGCAGTTTCAGTGGAGGATATCTTCTTGAACTCCTCATTGGTGACCGCACTGAATAAGTCATTCAATGCTTTACTGTTGAAGTTTGTCGCCTTGATCTTGGCATCATCCTAGTCGGCCGACGCTTCCTTCGGCTTGGTCTAGCCTATCTTAACAGCTTGCCACACTTTCTCATCTAAAGACTGCAAGAAAGCTCTCATGCGTACTTTCTAGTATGCATAGTTAGTACCATCAAATAAAGGAGGTATGATTAACGACTCTCCTCTATCCATGACAAACTGGGGTCAATGGATCAACACAATAAAGATTAAACCCTAATCAAAGTGTGCTTGCTCTGATACCACTTGATAGGCCAAAAATAAATTGACCCCTTGTGATAAATTAACCATTTAATTTAGCCAAGTGAATCAATTAAGTTAATTAACATGCAAACGCGTGGTAACACAAATAAATCACCAATAAATTAATTATGCAACGGAAAATAAATAACACACTGATTTTGTTTACGAATGGGGAAAACCTAACGGCAAAAACTCCATCGGGTGATTTTCACGTCACCACTCCCGAAATTCCACTATTATCAAAACAAGCGGTTACAAGTAAGGAAATCCCAATACCTTATACCAACCTACAGTTGAACCCTTATCCCAATACCCAATTAGACTTGTTCTGTAGTGACAATTTCCTCTTTCGATGCACGGCTCCCAAGTACATGACTAACCAATGCACGGATCCTAGTACGCGACTACAATCACCAACTAGAGAAGGTTGTTGGCTGCAAAGTTCTTCAGTCCATCCCAACGATGAAGATCAAGAAGATGCTTGGTCACAAAACCCCACGGTGCACATACACAGCAACTTCTTCACAAGAATGATGAACTAGGGCAAAACTTTGTCTCCGATTACAAATTGCTTGAACAAACTTTGCTCAACACTTGTGCAACTTGTGTACCCTTTGACGGCCCTTAAAGTAATCCTTTTATATGTCTAGTTAGAAGAAAAGAAAGCCCAAACACATAATCCTAGATTAGAGTCAAAACAGAACTGGAATTATGTTTTTCATAAAACTCGACAGATACCTGTCTGTCGAGATGTTGTTAAGCAACTGTCAAGCCACGGGACTAGAACAGCTTCTTAAGCTCGATGGATAGCAAGCTATCGAGCTTTAATGAACAATACTTTTTCAGCTTGAATCTTGGACAGACTTGCATGTCTTCAACATTTGATCTTGAAACACAGTTTCTTGAAGTATTAAACACATCTTAGATCTACCCAAATACATGTAAAGTGCGTTTTGTCAAATGATAAGCCAATTACATAAAATAGTGGCATATGTTCCTAACAAGTGAATCACATATGTCCTAACAGTTTCTGCACCGGCCTTTTGGATAAGGGAGTCAAGCTGGGTCAGCACATCAAAGGGAGTTTTCCTCGAGACCGTCCCTGGGAACAATCAGTGTTATTCTTGTAGCCCCAACGAGGACTCGGTCCCTGAGTCTAAACAAGGGAGAGTGGAAATCCGACTAACTTTGAGCTTTTCTGATGAAGACAAGGTTGGAACTTATCAACGACATGATAATGCCTTAGTGGTTATCCTTCGAATAGGAGGATATGATGTAAGAAGGGTCTTGGTAGATCAGGGCAGTGGGTTAGAGATTATGTATTTCGACCTGTACAATGGACTTAATCTGAAATGCGAGGATTTAGTTAGCTATGATTCCCCTCTGGTAGGGTTTGATGGAAAGACCATCATCCCAAAGGCCTGATCAGGTTGCTTGTTCAAGCTGGGTCAGAAGTGGTTGAAGTAAGTTTCATTATGGTGGATGCTTATTCACCTTATACTACAATTTTGGCAAAACCATGGCTTCATGCAATGGGAGCTGTCTCTTCGGTTTTTCATTTGAAGGTGAAGTATCCCTCTGGGGGCCAGGTCAGGGAGTTGATTGGAAGTCAAGCTATGGCAAGGCAATGCCTAGTCATTACTATCAGACACTAATCCAAGGGCAAAGCCTCGGCCATCCCAAAAAGGGCCTGGTAGCAATTAACAGAGGTAGCAAAATCCTCAAACATTGTAGATGGGGGATTAATGTGTGAAGAATTGGAGAAGGTTATTATTGATGTTGATGTAGAGAAGTATTTCCAAGTTGGAATTCAATTGTCTCCTCAAGAGAAGGAGGAGTTGTTGGCTTTCCTTAGGAAGAATGTTGATGTTTTTGCTTAGAGTTCCTATAAAGCTCCCGGGTTGGATCCAAATTTCATTTGTCATTATCTGAATGTCAATCCAACCGTTTTCCCTAAGAAACAACCACCTTGGCGCTCTTCTAAAGAACATGCCAAGGCTGTCAAGGAAGAAGTAATAAAACTTAAGTGTGTAGGGGCAATTAAAGAAGTCTTCTATCTAGAGTGGTTGGCTAATATAGTTGTAGTGAAGAAGAAGTTAGTAAAGTGGAGAGTATGCGTGGATTTAACTGATTTGAATAAAGCTTGCCCCAAGGATTCTTTTCTGATTCCTCAGATAGACCAATTGGTGGATGCTACAGTCGGTCATCCTTGGATGAGCTTTTTGGATGCCTTTTAAGGATACCATCAGATACCATTAGCTTTGGCTGACCAGGAGAAGACTACCTTCTTGACTCCTACTGGGAATTATCACTACCGAGTAATGCCTTTTGGATTGAAGAATGCTGAGTCTACCTACCAAAGGATGATGACCAAAATGTTTGAGTCTTAACTTGGAAAAAAATATAAAAGTATACATCGACGACATGGTCGTGAAAAGTAAAGTAGTAGCCGAGCATTTGAATGATTTGGGAAATGTGTTCGAAATACTAAGGAAACATAAGTTGTGTCTCAATGCCTCGAAGTGTTTCTTTGGCATCAGTTCTGGTAAATTTTTGGGATATATGATCACACGCCAGGGAATCGAGGTTAATTATGATCAAACTAAGGCAATAAGTGACTTATGACCTCCTTAGAATCCCAAAGAAGTGCAAAAGTTGACTAGGATGACTGCTCCTCTGAACAGGTTTATCTCTTGGTCAGCAGATAGATGTAGACCATTCTTTCAGCTCATTCACAAATGGAAAGGATTCAGGTGGATTGAAGAGTGTAACCTTACCTTTGAGGAGTTGAAGGACTACTTGTCTTGGCCACCTATCCTTTCTAGGCCAGAAAAGGAAGAAGTCCTTTTTGCTTATATTGTATTAACATGTCATGTAGTGAGTTTAGTTTTAGTAAGAATGGAGGCTGGGTTGCAGAAACCAGTCTATTATGTAAGCAAATCTTTGTAGGAGGCAAAGATCCGTTACTTGCCACTAGAGAAAGTCATTTTGGCGATAATGCATGCAACGAGGAAGCTCCCTTACTACTTCCAGGTGCATACTGTTGTGGTTCTCACTCAACTTCCTTTGTAGTCATTACTTCGAAGATCTGATTATACAGGAAGGATCGCCAAGTGGGGGACAATTTTGGGGCCATTTGACATAAAGTATATGCCTTGTATCACTATTAAAGGGCAGGTGCTTGCAGACTTAGTGGCAGAATTTACTGAATACCCAGGAGCAGTTGTTGCTGAGGAGGTGGAATTAATAGGGGTGCAGGTCACAGCAGTTGCAGTCCATGGATATCCAGCATGGAAGCTTTACATTGATGGGGTAGCTAACCAAAGGGGGTCTGGAGTTGGGATAGTGATAGTATCCACAGATAGGATTACTACTGAGAAATCCTTGAGGTTGGGCTTTTCAGCCACTAATAATGAGGCTGAATATGAGGCCTTGTTGACTGGGGTAGCTATGGTGAAGAAGCTAGGTAGAAAAATTGTTGAGGTTTTTATAGACTCGATGTTAGTCGTTGGGCAAGTTAAAGGTGAGCTGGAGGCCAGGGATCATAGGATGCAAGGATATCTTGGTAAAGCTCGGCAATTACAGTCTAGTTTTGAATCTCTCTATACAGCAGGTCCCGAGTAGCAAGAATACTCATGCAAACTCTTTGGCAACTTTAGCAACCTCTTTTGAGTAGGACGTTCCTCAGGTTATCCTTGTCGAGGATTTATTAATGCTTACCGAGGTGGAATTGATGAGGGTTGGAGTACACCAGATAAGGGTTGGTCCAAGTTGGGTGGATTCCATAGTTGGATTCTTGAAGGAACGTTACCCAATGATAAGGGAGAGGCATAGAAAATACGAAGAAAAACTCCCCATTTTTTGCTTTCCGAGGAACAAAAATTGTATAAGCGTTCTTTTTTAGGGCCGTATTTACCTTGCATCCACCTTGAAGCGGTGGAACCATTGTTGGTGGAACTGCATGAAGGAATCTGTGGTAGTTATATAGGAGGAAGGTCGTTATCGCATAGGGCTTTTACTCAGGGTTACTAGTGGCCAAGTATGCAAAAAGAAGCTTAGGATTACGATAAAAAGTGTGATCAGTGCCAGAGGTTTGCCCTAAGCATCCATCAGCCTGGGGGCATGCTAAATCCTCTTTCTAGTTCGTGGCCATTTGCATAATGGGGCTTGGATATTGTAGGGCCATTTCCTAGAGCAATAGGAAACTGAAGATGGCTTCTAGTCGGAACAGATTATTTCATAAAGTGGGTTGAGGTTGAGCCGTTGTTTAATATCAGGGATGTTGATGCAAAAAAGTTTGTCTAGAAGAATATTGTTACCAGATTTGGAACTCCCTATACTCTTGTATCAGACAATAGGCTCCAATTTGATAGTAAGGCTTTCAAGAGGTATTGTGGTGAGTTAGGCATCAGGAATAAATACTCAACCCCCGCTTATCCGCAAGGGAATGGGCAAGCTGAAGCAGTTAATAAGGTCATAGTTAACGGGTTGAAGAAGTGGTTGGATGGTGCTAAAGGTAGGTGGGTTGACGAGCTCCCATATGTTCTTTGAACATATTGAACTACTCCTCATTGTTCAACTGGGGAGACCCCATTTTCCATGACCTATGGCTCTGAGGCTGTAATCCCTTTGGAGACAGGATTTCTGACATTAAGAACAAGCCTATTTGATCCCAACAACAATGATCAATTACTTCGGGAGAGTCTGGATTTAGTTGATGAACAGAAAGAAGTGGCCCTGGTCCAGTTGGCACATTATCAGCAAAAGCTTAAGCAAGGGTGCGACATGGGGGTGAAGGTCAAACTATTAACACCAGGAGATTTGGTGTTGAGAAAAGTGGTAGGAACTGCAAAGAACCCATCCCAAGGAAAATTAGGACCTAACTAGGAAGGGTCATACTGCATCACTTCGGTAATGGGTTTTTGGAAGATCTAGATGAAAATGTTGTACCACGTCCGTGGAATGTAAATAGCCTTTGAAGGTATTATTATTAATGAAAGGCAATCTTGCCATCTTTTATTTTGATTATTGTTGTCCAATTTTCTCTTTATTCCTCTAAGTGTTAAACAGAACATCGATCATGCTTGGTTCTTCAGACCACATACCTTGAGTAAATAAATACTTTTTATTTTTTTAAGTGTTAAACAGAACCTCGGTCATGCCTGGTTTCTCGGACCACATACCTTGGGTAAATTAATGCTTTTTATTTGTTTAAGTGTTAAACTGAATCTCAGTCATGCTTGGTTCCTCTCATGACATACCTTGGGTAAATTAATGCTTCTTATTTCTCTAAGTATTAAATAGAACTTCGGTCATGCTTGGTTCCTCGGACGACATGCCTTGGGTAGATTAATGCTATTTGCTTCTCTAAGTCGTACACAAAAGCCTAGCCAAGCATTGCTCCTCATATTATATTCCTCGGGTACTTCAACACCATATATTTGATTAAGTATCACTTTGATTAAGTGTTTTGGTTCATGTAAACATACTGAATTAAAGGTGGGTTTTTAATAATATAGGTTATGCTTTGCTTTAGAAAACAGTAGTCTAATATATATATATAACAGTAGTACATACTTGAAATAAACTGAAACTCCTCATTAAGTTCTTCATTGATAAAAAAAGGAGTACATTTACAAAAAAAAAAAAAAAAAAAAAAAAAAAAAAAAACAACAACAACAACAAAAAAAGTAGCAAGGAGTAGTGGTGGTGTTAGCTACCAGTAGATGGTGGAGGATCGGTCTTAGCTGTTGGTGGTGGCTCTAAGTGCTGAACCTCTTTCCTTTTGGAAACCTCTTTTTCCTTTGGTGCATTTAAAGGTTCTGAGGTGACTTTTGTGGTGCCTGCATCAGTAGGTTGAGTAGTTGCAGAAGCTTTGGCAGTAGGTTGAGTAGTTGTAGAAGCTTTGGCAGGAGGTTGAGTGGTTGTGGGAACTTTGGGGGCAGTGGTTGCTTGGGAGGCTGGTAGGGCTGCTATTCGCAACGCTGGAGGATAGAAGATGTTTTCTATTTTCCTCAAATCCGAGGAAGCTTCTACTCCGACTAGGTTCAATGCCTCAGTCCATACCTAAAGACAGTAACCTCGACAAACTCCTGTGACTTGGGCCTTTAGAGCATCCTCTATCTCTTTCACTCTAATATCATAACTAGATTGCTTGGCCTAAGCAAGAGCCTCCTCTTTCTTCTCTAGCTTTTTTTTCTGAGCTTTTATTTGCTCTCAAGCGATGGCCAGTTGCTCCTCAGCTTTACGAAGTTGTTGATGCTAGTCTTTAGCTTGCTTCTCAGTGCCAGTTATAGCGGCCTTAACGCTTTTTCTTTCTCTGTCTGCCTCAGTCAACTTTGTATCGAGGTCTTCCATCTTCTTCTCAGCCATAGCTAGAGACTTGATAGCAGATATTCGGCGTGTCTCCTCATCTTTTAATTGAGCATGGGCTTGATCTACCCATTCCTCAGCGATGTTGGTTGGCCTGGAAAAGAGCAATAATGTAAAAAAGAGTTAGTAAGTTAAGTTCTCCAATATATAAAATAAAATATAATATATATGAAAGTTAAAAAACGTGTATAAAAACACCCTTGAACGTTTAGACCCCCAAATTACAACTTAACCAATTCAAGTTTTATGTCAAACAACTAGTGTGCGGAAAATGAACATAAGCTATAAACAGAATTGGAAATCAATCTAAGCCAATTATAAATCACATCCACACCAGAAAATAAAAGGCAAAGATAAAGGGAAGAGAGATGCAAACACAAGGACAACACGCGATGTGTTATCGAAGAGGAAACCGAAGCCCTCGACGTAAAACCTCTCCGCCGCCCTCCAAGCGGTCAATAATCCACTAGAAAATGTAGTTGGGATACATGAACAGCAATAGACCCTCCAAGCCTAATCTACCCGATGTACCTAAGCCCTCCAAGCTTCTTGCTCCAACGAGGTTGCGCCGAACCTTTTTCTTTTCTAGCTTACCGGATTCCGCTATAATCCATAGCATCCGCCATCCTTGGCATCTTCCAATGCTTCCCAAAACTCCAAAAACACTTAACACTCTAAATGGGTGTGGGTAGTGTTTGGATAGAAATCTCCTCTCAATAGGTATGACAATGAGAGAGGGAATGAGAAGAGACTACAAAGATTTCTCTCTAAGAATGAGTAGCTCTCTCTAATTGGGTGGGTGTTTTGAAGAAACCTCTCTTAGGGTTTTTCTTTCTGAATGGCCACACATATCTTGTGGGAATGAGGGGTATTTATACTGGTGTGAGAAAAGAATGCAAAGAGTCAGTTTTTCCAAAAACAGGGTTGGCTGGCTACTTGACCTCGCGACTTAACTGAGTCGCGAGTTCAAGTCGCGAGCTAGCTAAATGGCCAGTCTGGATTTTTGTCCTGTAGTGCTCCAGCTGGCATGACTGTTCAGCTCCCCTGCATGCTTTGCACATGTGCAACTTTTGGCGGCTTGCAAGCCGCGAGCCACCCGCGAGTCCTAGCCGCGAGTCTCTGCTTCACTGCACTGTCTTGAGCATTTCTTCACACTCTCTCACACACTACCCTTACATGATTCCCACCTAAATACAAGGTTTCTAAGTGCTGTATTACAAGCAAATTTGTCATGGAATAAAGCCAACACATGGTTGATTGAATTCAACCTTACAATCTCCCCCTTTGGCTATTCCGTGACAAAACACCCTAAAACAGACTCTAGACTTAAACGTGAGTTTGGGAACAATGGCAAAACTCACTCACACCTAAATCTAGAAGCTGTGAAGCACTTGAATCATATGAACATGAATCTCCTGAAACACAACAATACACCATGATCATTGTATGCAGAAAAGCATGAAATGCATATGAAGCAAGCAATATGTGATCAAGCAAAGATGGAGTTAAGAAACAAACCATGGCTTGATCAAACAAGCAATCACTACAAGGTAGTGATCACAATGCTCATTCACACTTGGAATGAACACTTGAACATACAAGCTAACAAGAACAATGCAAGTTACTTGTATGTTTAACACTCAACCAATGCATACTACACAAGGTATATGCATCTAGGAACAATCCTACAAGGGCACAAGAGTGACAGTACATAGATCAAAATGCAAGACATTTAGATTAAAGTACTGATTTCAACATAGCATAAAGGCTGCATAAAGCAAGGTACATACCATAAAGCCTACAAACTATGCATAAAAACATTAACCCTAAAAGCTTACAAAAGCACATGGGTACAAACCACATTATATTGAATAAAAACTTAAACAATATAAACTAAAAGTGCTTAAAGTTTCTCCCCTTCAAAATGATGAGAAGCTGTGATGCACTTGGAACATATATACTTGTAACCTGAAACACTTGCACAAAACACATTAGACCCTCAAGGTAAAGCAAGTAATAAAAGGACAAGTATAATGTAACAAGTAAATTGCGATCAAGTAAACATGATGTGAAACATGTGAGCAACTTGATCATACACCAAAACAGTCATATAGAAATGACTACAATGATCACATAGCAAAGCAAATGATCATCCGAACATGCATTCCATGTAGCACAATAACATAGGGATATATGCATGTCCAAAACAAAAACATGATGCGATGAGAACCACAAAGCATAACTCAAAGCACCATAAAGCAAACAAGAAAACAAACAGAACAAAGTTTTCTAGTTAACACAGTGTCTTCTCCCCCTTGGTATATGCATCTCTACTATGGAAAATCTCTCCCCCTACAAATGTGCACGAGAAATAGAATTTCTCCCCCTAAGGATGTGCACAAGAGTTATGATCTCTAGAGTATACTCTCCCCCTTTTTGTCAGGAATAGACAAAAGGTCAAGGAGAAAAGAGGGCAAGAGATGAATGTACGAACAATGCTAATGATGCATGAGGGGTGCGAGATGAATGAGAAAATGAAGCTCAATCCTAAGACAAAGTAACATGCTACAAAGCATAAGGTAAACATGACATGCAAGGATGAAGAATAAGGTAAAGACCAATGCATGACAAAGGTAGCAAAGGTGTGTGCAAGAGGTGGCTAAGTGCAATGCATGACCAATGCATGAAAAATGCACATGTGGGGCAAAGTGTACTAAATACACAACCAACGAACCAAACATGTTCCTAATGAGGAAACATGAGAAACCCCAAAGTTTGGTACTCATCGGAGTCCAAACAAGCGAGAAAATGTCTAAGAAGCATTTTATCAAACACCTAGCATGCACACTATGAACAATAATGTGAAACAATGCATGAACATCATGAAAATCACCCTTAATACATGTTCTTTCTGCCACAAGGGGCCAACAACCAATGCAAATCAACAAAAGAAACCAATCCCATGAAGAAATTTGACAAAAATTAAGTTTTCCCAACCCCTATGATAAAAATCCCAACCAAGAGCACAAAACTCTCCAAAACATAATCTAAGGATCAAAATCAATGAAAAGATTTTATAATTACCTTAGAGATGTTAATGGATTGAAAAACCATTCAAATTGGTTGGGTTTAGACGTAAAAATATTGAAAGAGGGGTTTTAGAGAGGATGGGAGAGGTTTAAAACAAGTTTCCCACGAAAAAGCTCTTTAAAAAGCTGATTCTGGGCGTCTCGCGACTGGCGAGTCGCGAGCCAAGTCGCGAGTGAGCCGCGAAACCTCTCTGTATGAACTCGCAGCTTAAACTCGCGGCTTGCAAGCCGCGAAACCAAGTAGCCAAAACTGGCAGCTCACGCAAGTAGCCAAAATGAGTGGCCAAAAATTCTGACACTTGTTTTTTCAAAACAAAACATGTTTAAACATTGAAAAACAAAGTAAGCACTAAACATAAACACAAAAAGTGATAAAAATCACTTCTAAAATCATATAAAATGATCAAAAATATTTTTGGATTAATCCATATAAGATTGAGCACACGCACATCACATTTAGACAAGTACAATCTAACAAATGAATAAGACATTCATTGAACATTAGGCATGTGTGTAGTGTGTGTGTATCAAATGTGGAATAGTCCTTAGTCTAGAGTGAAGCTTCAATGATCAATTCAATCACGTCATACACAACTAGTACTAAGTCAAGTGGTCTATCTCAATTATAGAAGTGAACATATATGACCTCCCACAAAAAAATGATTACATAGGATTGAAGCTTTTCATTTGGCTTCTTACAATTCATATCATTTGATCATTTTGAATCAATACAACTCATTTTGAGCAATACATCTCATTTTTGAGATTGATGCCTGAAATTTTTGATATTTCAATTTGGTGAACAAGCCTTTGGCTTTTGGGCATCAAACATTTTCAATACAAGTCGCTTTCCCTTTTTCCTAGTCAAATACTAGTATATGCGACGGCTTTTGCAGCTCATTATCTCTTTTCATTTTGAGATTTACATTTATTGAGCTCTTTAAGCAATAAAAATAAAAAGAGTGGGAAGAGATATATGCACAAGTCTACGCATGTATCAAAACCAACATGACTATTGACAAATCATTCATGACAAGCTTGAAGATCGATTTACAACAATCACACAAAGATGTCAAGATTTTTCCCACAAAGATATAAGTGCAAAAATAACAAGCTAAGCTCGTAAATGCATAAAGCCATTTGTACAAAGGTACAAGGCCAAACTCACATGTGATATGTGCTCAAACATATACGATCAAACTTTTTGAATATTTCACTTTTTATGTGGTTTTGGATTTTTTACTCACACAAAACTGAAATATAAAAGTAAGATCAAGAACAAAACAATGCATACAAATAAATGCAAGATGCACAAAATGCATGATGATATGACATTTAATGCATGAATGGTCCTACAAAGATCGAAAGAATTAGATCAAGGACCAAAAGAGCAAAAGCTCAACCATAGGAACCCTTCCTCATCCAAACAGAATGATTGTTTGGAATGAGTGTCTCATGGGAAGTGAGACGAGGGTTGGAAGAATGAAAACCGGAGATGCACATAGACAAGGAGGTAAGAGCATTAACCACTTTCTTCAACAACTTACCATTTTCCATCCAATCCGGTTTAGCTTTCAAAGCACAACTTCCAAAAAGCTCAAGTTTCTCTTTTCTTTTAATTCTCTTAAGAGCTTGAAACTTAGAGCAATGAGGTCTTAGATGACCAAAGGCACCACAATGGTTACAAACAATGTGTTTAGGTCCATTAGGCTTTTTGGGAAGGGATCTAACACCAAAGGTTTGTTCTCTTTTTAACTTGGGGCATTGGGGTCTTATGTGACCGATCAAACCGCAATGGTGGCAAGTAGGAACAAACTTAGATCCACTCAATTCCCTGGAATGGGACCTAAACAGAGGCTTAGGCTTAAGAGCCTTTCTCTCCACTTTTTGATTTCTTTTGTGTGGAGGAATGTACACCGATTTGTCCTTTGAGGTAGAACACACAATAGGCACAAAATCGGGTACCACAACATGATTGCAACATATATTTTCTTCCATTTTAGCAACAGGTTCAGCAATCAAACACTTGGCATGCATCTTAAGAGATTCATTTTCAGATTTAAGATCATCAACAAGTTTTTTAGACAAAACAAGTTTGGCATCCAAGTCCTTATTTAAATATTCAAACTCTTTCAGCTTTTCAAGAGAAATTTCAGCAAGATTCTTATATTTCTCAACCAATTTGTTGGATTCATTGAGCTTAGCAATCAAATCATCCTTTTCACAAAATAACTTGCTCAAATTCTTTTGAAACTTCTTAGCATTTTTCTTTAAGAGTTTGTCAACAACACCCATAGATTCAAATGACATGTCATCACACTTATTAGAATTAACACTCATAGAGGCATTTTCACAAATACGTGGCATGTTACATTCATCACCAACCAAATCATACAAAGAGGCATACAAAGCACAATCCATGGCAAACAAATACAAGGGGTCAAGGATCACACTTAGGTATTTAAACCACAACAAGTGTACCTACTCTGATACCAATTGAAAGTTCAAAAACGTGTATAAAAACACCCTTGAACGTTTAGACCCCCAAATTACAACTTAACCAATTCAAGCTTTATGTCAAACAACTAGTGTGCGGAAAATGAACATAAGCTATAAACAGAATTGGAAATCAATCTAAGCCAATTATAAATCACATCCACAGCAGAAAATAAAAGGCAAAGATAAAGGGAAGAGAGATGCAAACACAAGGACAACACGCGATGTGTTATCGAAGAGGAAACCGAAGCCCTCGGCGTAAAACCTCTCCGCCGCCCTCCAAGCGGTCAATAATCCACTAGAAAATGTAGTTGGGATACATGAACAGCAATAGACCCTCCAAGCCTAATCTACCCGATGTACCTAAGCCCTCCAAGCTTCTTGCTCCAACGAGGTTGCGCCGAACCTTTTTCTTTTCTAGCTTACCGGATTCCGCTATAATCCATAGCATCCGCCATCCTTGGCATCTTCCAATGCTTCCCAAAACTCCAAAAACACTCAACACTCTAAATGGGTGTGGGTAGTGTTTGGATAGAAATCTCCTCTTAATAGGTATGACAATGAGAGAGGGAATGAGAAGAGACTACAAAGATTTCTCTCTAAGAATGAGTAGCTCTCTCTAATTGGGTGGGTGTTTTGAAGAAACCTCTCTTAGGGTTTTTCTTTCTGAATGGCCACACATATCTTGTGGGAATGAGGGGTATTTATACTGGTGTGAGAAAAGAATGCAAAGAGTCAGTTTTTCCAAAAACAGGGTTGGTTGGCTACTTGACCTCGCGACTTAACTGAGTCGCGAGTTCAAGTCGCGAGCTAGCTAAATGGCCAGTCTGGATTTTTGTCCTGTAGTGCTCCAGCTGGCATGACTGTTCAGCTCCCCTGCATGCTTTGCACGTGTGCAACTTTTGGCGGCTTGCAAGCCGCGAGCCACCCGCGAGTCCTAGCCGCGAGTCTCTGCTTCACTGCACTGTTTTGAGCATTTCTTCACACTCTCTCACACACTACCCTTACATGATTCCCACCTAAATACAAGGTTTCTAAGTGCTGTATTACAAGCAAATTTGTCATGGAATAAAGCCAACACATGGTTGATTGAATTCAACCTTACAATATATATATATATATAGAATAAGTCAAATACATAATATAGGAAATTGGTCGAGGCACATACTATGGCTAGATCCCTCTTCAGGGTTAGGTAGACCTCATGCTTTTTCAAGGTCCTCAGGTCGGCCATGTCTTGTGGTAGCAGTAGGGGCTATTCTAGAGCGTTAGTCATATAGCCCGCTTTCCCTTTTTGAAAGTCTCTAATGGAGGAGTCCAATGGGAGTGGGGCTCCGTCCAACTCAAGTGAGGGGTTCCAAATCGGAACCCTAGGGCGGTGGTCTGAGACCATCTTTGTACCCGAACCCTCCGTCGTATTTTTTCTTTGTGCCCCTTTGGTAATCTTTGCTCCTTTCTGGGGCTCAAGGTCTTTAAGGGGAGCAACTTCACCCTCCTCAGGTACTTATTTTCTCTTTTTCTTCCTTTTTCTCTTCTTTTCTAGTCGTTCAGATGAAGAGGTATGAGTAGGAAGGGGAGTTGGAGGTCGAGGTTGAATGGCTACCTCGGGTGTAGACTCGCCTGCATGTGATTCCAGTAACTCGAGGAGACTTGTGCTCTTTTTACGTTGGAGCACCATGGCTTCTGGTATGTCAGGTGGCTCTTGGCTGCTGCTGATTTGAGCGGAGGGTAGAGGTCTGAAGGTAGTGCTTGGAGATTCTGTAGGATATGGTCGGTCAAAGACTTCGAAATCTTCTTCTAAGTCTGCTACCTCAATTACTTTGATCGTTTCTTCTTCTTGTGCTGGAGTCGTCTCTTCCTCGGCTATGCGTTGGGTGGGCAGCTCGACTTGAAGGGTACCTTCAGAGGGAGGACCGGTAAGGAACCCAGGTACCGTAATGTTGATTTGGTGTAATTGAGGATCTTTCGCCTTGATAACGTTCTTGGAGGATTGAAAGCTAGATAAGATCAGCTTGTACTCAAGAATGATGTGAGCGGCACGCAATTTTCAGTCCGTGTGAAGGAAGATCTCGGACTAAAGAATTCTGTTAAGATCTGCTTCGTTAACTAGACTGAAGTTGGGAGTTGTAAAATTCTTATCTGCAGATACCCAAAAACAAAAGTATTATTAGACAAGGACAGGAAAAAAGCATTTGTGAACTAAAGAGAGAAAGGGGCTATGAAATTGAAGTTGTCACTATTGGAAAGAGAAAAAAAATGGAGAAGGCTGCCACCACCACATTAAATGCTCTACACCAAACCACTTGGCCACATTTATGTGGAGATGACACTTGAACAGTGATATCTTAGTTTACAACTATTCACAAAGCTTCCATGAGGTTTCTGATGGGACAAGCATCGAAGAGATCACTTATAAGATCAGCAAGTGGAAGGCTAGGATGAAAAATGGAAAGACTATATAAAGGAAAGGCCCCCATAAAAAATGGGGCATGTAATCTGAGAAGAAAGAAAAAAAGAAGAACATCTTATACTTAAGATAAATTTGAGTGAAAATAAGAACACTTCATCCTTGGACTTGACCGAGGAGTGTTATTTCTACTAAATTGTGTTTTCTTGTCTTCCTGGCACGAATCCAGTCAATTAAGGCCAATACTTAATTTGCTGAGACATTTCCCTGTAAAATCCATTTCTCTAACAAATATATTGTTTTTGGCTTGTTGGGCCATCATCCATTTTTGGTGGGTTGAGGGTCTAGTTTCTAGTCCTTACAATATTATTTATGAATTATTATAATAGTGGAATTTGTAGTATGCATTTAAGAATTTTTTTTCTTAAGTACCCAAAAAAAAAAAAAAAAAATTTCCTAGTTGATTTCCTGTTGTATTTATCTAAATATTATTTCTATCATATTTATGTATAATCAAGGAGTATGATGGATTGAAGCACAATATATCATAGCCAAATTGAACTCAGAATAAAATATAAGAAATAAGTTTAAGTTTTTTTCCTCTCAAGAATTAGATAAGTTTAATTAAGCTAACTAAGGTAATATGATTTAATTCGTGTTGGACTGTACAAAATCATTCTATTTGTTTATATGTATTGGTTAGCGTGGTTGAATTAAGTTGCAGGATTTCTTAAGAATGAGATCACACCAAGGTATATGCTTCAATTGAGAGAATTTTTTAATTCCAAAGTAATGAACATTAGTATTACCATGGAAAACACAAATCAAAATTGCATGCATGTCCACAGTCGTAAAATGGATGCAATAGTTAAACATTCTAAGCGTCCAAAAGTTATTTCCTTAAAAATTTTAAATTGTAAGATTTTTTTTTAGAAGATAAATGGTAAGAATTAGAGATTAAATATTTTTTTAAAAAAAAACTTTAGTATGTTTGACTTATGATAATGTAATTTACATCATAATTTGTCAAAAAAATATAAAAATAATCAAATAAAGCTAAATTATAATCCCAAATACAAAGAAAAAGAGGAACACCATACGATCCATACCTATTGATCATAATATTTTGTTTCCTCTTCCAAGTTATCCTAAGAACTAAGAAGTTAGAAATTAGCATAGATTTAGATGAGATTAAAAGAACATTAGCAAGAATTTATGTAGTATTTAATTTAAAAATTACAAAGCCATTTAGAAAATAAAATAAACAAATGGGAGGCAAATGATCATATACTAAATCAATAAAACGCATTCCAATTATTTAGACACAAACAATTTTAATGGGTGAAACACAATTATGTAAAGAAAAACTATAAACATGAATACAAAGAAATAGACTATCAATAGAAAATTTTTTATAAAAAGAAAAAGAAAAAGAAAAAAGAAAAAAAGAAGCATGGTATTTACAACCCTAGAAAAGAAAATCTAGTACAAACCTTTACATCGTAATTTTTCAAAAAAATAATGAAAATAACCATATAAAACTAAGTTATAATCCCAAATACAAAGAAAAAGAGGATCATATGGTCCATACCTATCAATCATAATATTTGTTTCCTCTTCCAAGTTATCATAAGAAGTTAAAAATTAGCATAAATTTAGATGAGACTAAAAGAAAATTAGCGAGAATTTATGTAGTATTTAATTAAAAAAATTACAAAGCCATTCAGAAAATAAAATAAACAAATGGGAGGAAAATGGTCATGTACTCAAACAAAAAAATGCATTCCAATTCTTTAGATACAAAAAAACTTTAATGGGTAAAACGCGATTATGTAAAGAAAAATTGTGAACATGAATACAAAGAAATAGACTATCAATTGAAAATTTAAAAATAGAAAAAAGAAACATGGTATTTACAACCCCGAAATAAAAAATTCAATACAAACTGCAAACCATAAAAATTGCAACAGAAAAGAAAAGAAGTTGAAGGGAAGAAAAAGAGAAACTGGCCTCAAATAGACTTTCCAATTCTAGTTGTAATTTGGTAACTTATGGGGTGGAAAGAAAGTAATACAAACTACAAACCATAAAAATTGCATCAAAAGAGCAAAGAAGTTCAAGAGAAGAAAAAGAAAAACTGACCTCAAATAGACTTTCCAATTCTAGTTGTAATTTGGTGACCTTAAATAGACTTTCAAAATCTATATATAAAAAATTAAATCGGTGGGTTATAAATCCAAAGGAAGGCAGTTGAATTTTTTGATGGGGAGAAAAGCCTTATTTTTGATAAGTAGGTGATAAGTTACACACAGAGAGAGAGAGAGAGAGAGAGAGAGAGAGAGAGAGAGAGAGAGAGAGAGAGAGAGAGAGAGAGAGAGAGAGAGATTGGTTGCTGAATTGAAAGCAATTTGGATTCAATGGGAAAGTCAATAATAGTATAAACATTAGTCGTTTGTTTGATGGGAAGATGGTGAGTTGAGAGAGAGAAAATGGGATTGATTAAAGAGAACGTGTGAAGTGGAAACCCCAAAAAAAAAAAGGAAAAAAGAAAACTTTGTGACATGGCGATGATGTGGCTCAACTAGAACGTAACAACAATAAATGCTATGCTTCAACTTTTAGATATATATATAGAGATATAGATGTAATGCAACAATCATTTGATTACTTCTTGCTATAAGGAGGAGGTTGAATAAAATTAGACGCATACACCTAGCAAACAACCCAATCCTATCTTCTACATTGCAGAAAGTCTAGGAAATAAGCTATTAATAGTTTCTATCTCTAACAATCATGCGTTTCTCCTGTTTTAGGGTTTGAGTGGCGCTCTCCCTAGAACTCGTAGAACAGTGTCCCTATCTCAGTATAGGTGTGTGTATCCTCTGCTCATCTCCTTAGCGAGGTAGCGGTAGGGTGGTTTGGGTGTGTTAGTTTTTTCCTATTTTTTTCTTCATTCCTCTGTTATCTCTTTCTAGTCTCTGTTTCTCAACTTTCTCGCGTCACAGTCTAATTTTTCGTCCCAATATGGAGGAAGTTGAAAACCTTTGGAGAAAACTCTCCCTTTCTGAGGAAGAAGAGGTTGACTTTGAAATTTCGAAGTTACCTGGAGTTCAAAAAACACTTTTGGCTAGTAAATTCCTAACCCACCATTCGGTTAACAAGGAGGCGGTGTACAGAACATTCAAACCACTGTGGAGAACTCGTAAACCTTTCTGTATACACGATATGAATGAGAATAAAATGGTCTTTGAGTTCGAGAACGAGGTGGACTTGGAAAGGGTTTTAGAGTCTGAACCATGGACCTATGATAAACATTTGGTGCTTTTCCAACGGATCGACGATACCACAACTATCTCATCCCTTTCTTTTTCGGAATGCTCGTTTTGGGTCCAGATACACAACCTCCCCATCAAGAGTATGACACTCAAGCTTGGCATGTCCATTGGCAGCTCTGTCGGTAAGGTAGTTCGAGTGGCAGACTCGGATGAGAATGGAATCATAGGTCGTTCCCTCAGGGTTCGGGTGTCCATTGATGTGTCCAAGCCTTTGAGTAGGGGTAGAAAACTCTAGGATAACAGAGTGGTGGTTGGTTGGGTCTACTTTCACTATGAAAGACTCCTAAATTTTTGCTACTGGTGCGGTAGCCTAATGCATGAGGACAGAGACTGTGATGTATGGCTTGGCATGAAAGATAAGGCTTCATTAGACAAGAAGCAGTTTGGTTCGTGGATGAGGGCTGAAATGGACTACCCTTCACGTAGACCATGGCACTCCGGTGTGGGGTCTGAGCAGGCGGAATACTCTTAGTCTTGCAAATCAATACCACCACCGGTAATGGAATGCACCTTGAGACGTGTGTCAGGCAGGGATGCTGGTATTCCTCTATCCGAGACAACCCAGCCAGATAAGGCAATCTGGGTTGGTGAGCTTGAAAGTGTCTTACACGCAAAGCTCCTGTTTGATGATTCTAAAAGATTTGATGAGACCCTACAGATGATTGATAGCAAATTGGGTTTAACAGCTGACCTTGGGGCTGCACCTAAAGCAGTTTCTATGAAGGGGGCATTTAATGAAAATTTAAATCTCCTAAAGAAATCTCTTGCTGACAAAGATCCTGGTTCAACAACTTCCGTTCCTACCTCCCAGTGTGATGATAGTGGGCTCCAAAAAGTAAATGGGCCGAGTCATGAAGTGGCACCCTTGGTTGAGAATAAAAGGCCTCCCTTAGTGGACATCTCTAACTCTTGTAGGCCAAAAGGAAAATCTCAAGCCAAAAATAAAGGTACGTGGTCTCGACTTGATAGAAAGCCCACCACTTCCCCCTCTAATGCTAACATGAGTGATTTTAGTGATTTAAGTAGGGAGAGACCTGCACTCAATGAAACAGAACCCAAAACAAAAAAATGTGGGTCTTCTTCTTCTCATGGTCATACCCCATTGGCTTTTTCATCGGCAGTGGTTGTTGCTCAGCCACGCCGGTCACCATGAATTGCCTAAGCTGGAACTGTCGCGGGCTTGGGAACCAACGGTGAGTTCGTGAGCTCTCTGAGTTAGTGAAATCAAAAGGTCCCAATTTAGTTTTTCTAATGGAAACCAAAAAGAAAAATTCATATATGGAGAAAATTCGATGCCGTCTGAAGTTTGATAATATGTTCCTCGTCCCTAGAAGACATTTTAGTGGCGGCCTTGCCTTGTTCTGGTCTAATGATCTAGAACTCCACATTCGTACTTTCTCTCCCCATCACATAGATGCAGTGGTAAACCCAAGGGTTGATGACGCCTGGCGATTTACGGGGTTCTATGGAGCTCCGGAAACAGCCAACCGGGAAGATTCTTGGTCCCTGCTCTGCCAGCTCAGCACTCAATTTGATTTGTTGTGGGTGTGTATTGGTGACTTTAATGAAATCACAAGGTTGGAAGAGAACGGGGGTGTTTTAAGGTAGGAGAAGCAGATGCAAATGTTTAGAGATTGCCTTAAATTCTGTGGGTTTAAGGATATTGGCTTTACTGGCTTACCATTTACTAGGTGCAATAATAGGTTCGATGGCCTGTTGGTGTGGGTTAGACTGGATAGAGCTTTAGCTTCGATGGAATGGATGCTCAAATTACCATCTGTCCGTCTTCACCATCTGGCTGGTTTTTCCTCAGATCATAAGCCTATTTGGCTATGCTTTGATGATGTGCATAGTCGTTTCTACCGACCTCAAAGACCTTTGCGGTTTGAAGAGATGTGGATTAAAGATGAAGGCTGTGAAGGGGTGGTTCATGCAGCCTGGGATGTATCTGTTGAGGATGACCCGATGCTGAAGGTTATGCACAAAGTAAATAATTGCCAATCTCATCTAAAATCTTGGAACAAGAATGTATTCAGAAGCATAAGTGGCTCTCTAGTTCATAAAAGGAAATTATTGGCTAAGGCAGAGCTTGTGGCTGAATCTGGGCAGGGTATTAGGCAAGTCAAAGTTCTTAAAGAAGAAATTAATAAGTTGTTAGACTTAGAAGAATGTATGTGGAGTCAGAGAGTAAAAACGGACTGGCTGCGATACGGTGATCAGAACTCAAAATACTTCCACTGCCGTGCTTCTGAAAGAAACAAAAGAAATTTTATCTCTGGTCTTGAAGATGACCTCGGCTCATGGGTTGAAGAGGAGGGTAGGATCAATGATTTGCTGAATGGCTTTTACTCCTTTTTATTTTCATCTTCAAGTCTAACAGAATTTGATGCAGTCCTTGATTGTGTAGAACCTCAAGTTACCCAGGAAATGAATGAATCTTTGACTCGGCCTTTTGTAGCTTCTAAAGTCTAAGTGGCTCTTGCTCAAATGAAAGCTAACACATCCCCCGGGCCAAACGGGTTTCCCCCCCTGTTCTACAAACAATATTGGCCAAAAATTGGAGTGGAGGTATCAGACGCAGTTATTGGGGTTCTTAATACAGGTATTCTCCCTCATGAGCTCAACCAAACTTTCCTGACTCTAATTCCTAAGATAAAAAGTCCAAGGAGGGTTAGTGATTTTAGGCCAATTAGTTTGACTAAAGTGCTTTACAAACTTATTGCAAAGGTTCTTGCTAATCATTTGAAAAAGTTTCTTCCTCAATTGATTTCAGAAACCCAGAGTGCTTTCATGACTGGTCGTTTAATAACTGATAACATTTTGATTACTCATGAAACTCTTCACTATATGAAGTCCATGCGAAAGGTAAAGGTGGGATTGATGGCTTTAAAGCTTGATATGAGCAAAGCATACGACCGTGTCGAATGGTCTTTCTTGGAAAAAATCATGGCAACAATGGGCTTCAGTCAAAGATGGATCTCTCTAATCTCTATGTGCATTAGATTAGTCACTTACTCCATCCTTCTAAATGGCAACCACATGGACTCATTTCTCCATAGAGAGGCCTTCGCCAAGGTGACCCCCTGTCACCATATCTGTTCTTGCTCATCACTGAAGGGCTGCACAGGCTTCTTAAGAGAGCTGAAATAGGGGGTAGCCTGAGAGGGGTGTTTCTTTGCCCGGCTGGCCCCAACATTTCTCATGTACTCTTTGTCGACGATAGCCTAATCTTCTGTAGAGCCTCCATGTCAGATTGCCAGACAATCCAATCTATCCTTCAGATTTATGAGAATGCATCGAGCCAAAATATCAACCGGGGTAAGACCAACCTGTTTTTTAGTACTAACACTTCTGCCCAAACTCAAGAAGAAATCAAAAATCTCTTGGCTGTCCCAGCCATCCAAAGGTTTGAACAGTACCTTGGTCTCCCCTCCTTGGTTGGTCGAGCAAAAAAAAGGTCTTTCAATATGATAAAGGAGAGGATTTGGAAAAAATTAAAGGGGTGGAAGGAAAAGCTATTATCTTAGGCGGGAAGAGAAATCTTGATTAAGGCGGTGGTTCAGGTGATCCTTACCTATACCATGTCGTGCTTCAAACTCACGAAAGGGCTTATTAATGAAATTGAAGGCTTGATCAAAAAAATTTGGTGGGGTTATCGCGGGGATCAGAAGCGTATCAATTGGGTAAGTTGGGAGAAGCTATGCCTTCCTAAAAGTGAAGGAGGGATGGGTTTTAAAGAGCTTAACAGCTTCAATGACTCGCTCCTTGCCAAGCAAGTGTGGAGGTTAAAGAACAATGAGGATTCTCTGTTTCACAGGGTGTTTAAGGCTAAATTTTTTCCATCTTGCTTTATTACAGAGGCTAATAGTTCAAGCAAAGGTTCGTTCGCATGGAAAAGTATAATTCAAGCTACTTGGGTTGTTGAGATTGGTTCGGTTCGGTGAGTAGGGGATGGGATGTCCATCAAGATAAGAGGTGACAAATGGTTGCCACGCCCTCACGGTAGCTATATTGCCTCACCAGTCTCAATACTCAGTCTGAATTCTATGGTGAGTGCCTTGATTGATGATGACTCCCACACATGGAACTTGGACCTGATTCAGCGTGAATTCCTATCTCATAAAGCTAGGATTATTATGGGTATCCCCTTGAGCATTCATAACTCCCTGGATAGGTAGGTTTGGTTTCCCTCCAGCCAAGGTGTTTATACCACTCGAAGTGCTTATAGATTATTATCTTCATTAAAAGGAGTGTCTCTCCCTAACTGTTCTGACCCTAGTAGACGTAAGCACATGTGAAATGGCATTTGGTCTTTGCAGGTTCCTCATAAAATCAAACACCTGTGGTGGAAGGCAACAAACGATGCTATTCCTACATTATTCAACCTTTGAAGAAGGAGGGTGGTTAATGTTGTGGTCTGTTTGGGCTGTGCCTTTGATTGTGAAGACACTATTCACGCCCTTTGGAGCTGCCCTATTCTTAGGCCGATTTGGGAGGATGATGAGTTAACAAAAAAAATTTTAAAGTATAAATTTTCCTCCTTTGGGAACTTGCTTGATATGTCTTTCAGTTTTAAAGAAGGAACGAATATGAATCTCCTTGCTGTGCTATTTTGGTCGATTTGGGAAAAGAGAAATATGGACCTAGTGGGGGGCTGTTGGTCGAGCATTCAGGACTTACGGACAAGGGCTGTGCATTTTCTCCAGGACTTTACAAATGCCCAAACCACTACTCGTCTACAGCAAGTCTCTTTTCCAGCCCAACGAGTTAGGTGGATCCCGCCAATCTCCCCATGTTACAAAGTGAATTACGATGGGGCAATCTTCAAAGAATCAGGTGCCGCTGGTCTGGGTGTAATTATTCGAGACTTTGTTGGTAGTGTGATCGGTGCTCTTGCTGAACGGATCCCTCTTCCTTCCTCAATTGCTACGGTGGAAGCTTTGGCATGTAGGCAAGCTGTCTAGTTTGCTATGGAACTAAGTGTCTTCGAAGCTACCATCGAAGGCGATGAAGAGATCGTATCTAAAGTGCTGCGTGAGGGAGGTTCAAACCATCCTGAGTTTGGTTTGGTCATTAATGATTCCCTTAGGCTAGCTAGTGGTCTTCGCTTTTGTAATTTCGCGCATGTAAAACGACTTGGAAATTCAGTCGCCCATTTCCTTGCCAGAAAGTCCAAATCTGGTAACGAGCTTCAGGTGTGGATGGAATCTGTACCTGATGATATAGCTCCTATTGTAGTCAGTGATGTTTTGTAATCTTCTTTTATATTAATCTAGCAGGCCTTTGGGTTTGGTTTCCCAAAAAAAAAAAACTAATGAATCCATCTCGTTTAGCCAATAATGATGGCTCCTTCATGTTCAACTTGCTGATCCTCATCCTTAGCCTATTGCTCATCCTCATTTTTAGCAAGTCGAGACTTCCACTACTCCAAGCAAGTGTCTTCCAAAATGCAAATGCCTTCCAAGTTTGTCTGAATCATAACACAAAATCACTAAGTTATTGTTCGTCAATAGAAATCTATTGTCTAACCACTTCAGGGTAATCTAATAACTATCCAATATCCAATATTGCATCATTAACTGTATTCAAAAGTATATTAAAATGTACACAAGTTTGCTAGAACAAATGTCAATTGTTATTACTAGCAAAAATTAGATTGACAAGCCTTTATAATATCAATTATTACCTTTAGTTGTGAAAATAAGATTTTTTTTTCAGGGTAAGGATAACTTGAACTTCATAAAGGCATAAAAGCCAATATCTAAATACCTCATTCATTGCTTGAAAGGATTTGTTATTGCTTGAATCTTGAAGCATTATCATCCTTGGTTAGAGGAACAACATACCTCTCAGATCTAAAAATTTGGATTATCCACCAAATCATTTGCATATCCAGGTTGAGGAGGCGAGAGATTACGATGGAGAAAACATAGAGGAGGCGTACGTCGATAAGCGGGGCAGTGGCGAGGTTGCCATTGCTGGCAAGTGGGACGTTAAAGAAGAATTTGGCAGAAGTACATTTTATTTGGTGTTAGGAAATACTCCATGTGATATTTCATAAAACAAAATTTGACAACGCCCAACTCATTTACATCTCAAATTTAAAGATCCCGCCCATTTACATCTCAAAAACAAAATTTGGAAATGCTCTCAATAGTTAGAACTGACGGGGTTAAGGGACGTTATACATGGTGGATGACATGGCAAGTTAGCTTATGTCATCAGTTTTTAATGATCTGTCTTCTTCCTATTGGTTGGGACTACACAATAAGCTGTGTATCTCGAAAAATAAGAGTGGATCGGGTTTACAAGAACTTGAATCTTTTAACTGAACTACGTTGGCTAAGTAAGGTCTGAGAGTATTACATTCTAAAAGAAAAAAGCCCCCCTTTTTTTAATTTTTAATTTTTAATTTTTATAAAAGCGTTGGAAAGTATTAAATGTTCCAGACTTGATTTTGGAAAGAATTTGGAAGGCCAAGTATTATCTATCGTAAATGCTCTGTTTATGCATGCTACGTTGGGTCATTCTCCATCTTTTACTTGGCTCCATCGTGCTTCTTATCAGTTGTCACAAGATTATTTTTCCTGTTAAGTGATTAATCCAGATATGAAGGTTGCTGCGATCTAATTGATAGGGATACGCATTGGTGGAATTTGGAGCTTTTATATCATGCTTTTATGCCTGATTATGTTGCTAAAATATTGCAGATACCACTGTCACAGTTTGATGTTCTAGATTTTATTTTATTTTATTTTATTTTATTTATTTATTTATTTTTTTTTTTCACATAACAGGGGAATTTTATTAATGAAAGGAAACGTACAGACACAGAAAAACAGAGTTCAAACAAACTAAACCAGATTAGCAAGACCCTGAAGACAACACTGGACTAAACAGAAACTATTACAACAACACAAAAACAGAACAAGTCTTCCACTACACCCAAAACATAAACAGCAACTAAACATTACAAAAGACCAGGAAAAACTTATTTGCAGATCACTTCACCGGATGATGCAAAACCCATGGAATCCCCGTAGAGGCATTGCCACAAAAAGGTGGGGCATGTGTCATATTTGGATTGCAACAAAAAATCGGGTGAGTATTTTGTTCAGAGTGCTTATCATTTGAACTTAAAAGACTAAGGCTCAATAGCAAATTAGGAAATGTTCCACAGATTCAAAGTTTCATAATTCAAGGAGGAAATTAAGTAAGGACTATGGCAGTTACGATCAGCCATATTAAAAATTCAACTAGCAACTTTTTTTTTTTTCCTTTGTTTATCGACGTTTAGGATCCATAATCTCAGACAACACTGCCCTGGGGGACATCAATCCATTTGAATCCTTACTAGCAAGACTTCCTCAGCTTACTACGGTCACTTGACTATTGCTATTAGTACTTGATAGTTTTCCACTACTACTAAAAATCATGTCATCACTTTAATTGACATCTGACATAGGCATCAAAGCATGCTCATCATCATCATTCATGTCAATTTCTTCTGCCAAATCAAGCTTGACATCTTTTTTTGCACTCTCTTGCAACTCCAATGCTAACTCAAGCCCCCCAATCACATCATTCATTGATGGTCGTTTGGTTCCATTGTCAAGCAAACAATTCTCTACAATCTCGCCAAATTTCTTCAAACATTCTGGTTCAATTTCCCCCTTCAAAGATGGATCAACAGTTTGATCAAGCTTTCCATTGCGATAGCACTGCAGGACCCATGCTGCTAAACCCATTGGCTCGTCCTCATCCGTACGTATGATTGGTGGCTTTCCACACAACACTTCACACAACACCACACCATACGAGTACACATCAGACTTCTCAGTAAGTCGTTGAAAGCGATAATATTCCGGGTCCAAATATCCAAATGTACCCTTAACCACTGTACTAACATGGGACTTGGACATAAAGGGACCAAACTTTGACAACCCGAAATCAGACACCTTGGCCAACCATTGCTCATCTAATAAGATATTTGTACTCTTCATATCACGATGAATGATTGTATATGTCGCACCTGTATGAAGGTAGTTCAACCCATGTGCTGTACCAATACAGATTTGGAGTCGTTGCTTCCAAGAAAGTGGCTGATACTTGGTGTTATAGAGATGGTCACGAAGGGTCCCATGAGCCATGTAATCATACACGAGTATCATCTCGTTTCCATCCTCACAATATCCAATCAAAGAAACAAGATGGCGGTGGCGGAGTTGAGACAACATCGCAATCTCTGTTTTGAACTCCTGAGCTCCTTGTTGAGAACCGGATTTTAATCGTTTGATCGCAACTGGGGTAGCCGCACTACCATTAATGTATCCTTTGTACACATCACCGAACCCTCCAGCACCAATAATGAGTACTTTGTCAAAATTGTTGGTAGCTGCTATAATCTCAGCGAGTGAGAAGTAGCGACACAAACTACACGGTAGAGTTGACCCGCTTGCCTTTGTTGAGTTGTCGGAATCCTTGACTCTTTCGGCTAGTCGGAAAATCAAGACTACGAGAATCAGGAGTATAGTAAAGCCAGAAACTCCACCACCAACGGCAATTATTATTGTTCTATTATTCTTCTTCGACTCTGTTGATTGTATCGGTGGCACAGACTTTAGAGGGGTCAATGGAACTGGTTCGGGGTTGGGTCCCGCAAGATTGCCACTGACGTCGCTTACTTTGAAGATTTCGATACCGTTCAAGATTGCATCATTGAAATAAGTGACATAGTCATTGGGGTTCGCTTGTAGGGCGATAGAAAGGTTCATTTTCTTCTGGTTTTCTTTGCCATATATTGACACAGCGTAGTCTCTGTACATGGGAACACCTTTGCTACCTGCCCATCTCATCACATTGGCTGCAGTCTCGGCAGTTTGATTTGCTATGAAAATAAGAAACACTCGGCTTTGCATATCAGTAATCTCTGGTTGAAACTCGCAGAAGTGCAGCCTAACAAGATATTCAAACCCAGAATCTACGGGAAATTCCCAAGTGAGATTGTACTTCTTATTGACTGCTTTGTACCTCCCCATAGTCCGGGCAGTACGGTATACATCTTCTGGTGCAGTGTAGGCTGGTATTTTGGTAAATAGCAGTTCAATAGTTGTGTTAATAGGTAGAACAGATGTTATATCTTCTGTCAAATACTTTTTGTCCGTACCCCAGCTCCGGAACATTCCAGTGTCTTCAGTGGGTGAGATGAAGCCCCCTCCAACATTTATTCTGTAGACCATCTCGAGAGCAGTTCCATTTCCGATGCTGTACCAGTTCTCTTGGCCGATGAAAGGGATCCCTTGACTGTCAGACGGAGTGTAATAGAGATTAGTAGGCATAGACAAGATTTCAATTCCGTTAATGAACGCAAATGATGAATTGGAATCGCTTGGAGTGAAGGTTAAGTTCAGCCTCTCATCTTCCTCCATGTTGACACAGAATTCTCTAGATATAGCATCATCGGGATCACCATCGGCGTTTGCTGTAAGTGAAGCATTAAAGTCTCGAAGAAGAGTAAAAGGTCCAGCTTTGACAGAGAAGAGGGCTTTAGAGCGGTCGAAATTGCCGTACCAAGCTGGGTAGAAGTATAGGCGAATGAATTTTTGACCTGAGGTGATAGGGAATATGTAGGTGAATGGGGAGACAGACAAGCGGGCAGTGGTATAGGGTACTTGGGAAGCAGATGAGGATTGCTTAAGTGAGTTTGTGGCTAGAGAGGCCTGGTTTTGTGATAGTTCTTGAGGGAAGAATTTTGAATTGACATCTCCAGTCCAGGTCCGACCATCTAATGCAGTCGAATTGTCAGAGGAGCCACAGTTAAGGATAATATTATCGACTAGTTTGTAAGGAGACGGAGAGTTAATGGCTAATGTGTTGGACAAGTGGAGCAGCAAGAAAGCGAGGTAAAGAGTTGTGAAAGTTAAACATGGTAGGACTGTGGTGCAAAGATTCGTGTTGCCCATTGTACCAGAGACGGGGAGAACGAGTGTGAGTGATTTTCAAAAGGAAATAATTAAAAAGTTATTACAAAATAATGTGATATAATTGATGTAATTCGTTCAAGTGGACAAGTTGATTTATTTATAATATGATGTCGAGACTATTCTTTCTGCGTGAGTAATGATGTGATGATTGATAATTGATAGTCTGGTAGGCGGATTTAATTCGTTCAAGTGGACAAGTTTATTTATTTATAATATGATGTCGAGACCATTCTTTCCGCGTGAGTAAAATGATGTGATAACTGATAACTGATAGTCTGGCAGGCGGAAAATTATTGCGTAGTCCTCACTCACACCTTCCTTAATATTTACCAAGTAGTCAATTATGTTTTGATTAAAAAAAAATTACAAAATTACCTATAGGAATTACCACAATTTTTTTTTTATAAATATTTATAATACAATATATTCAAATATGTGACAATTTTATCAATTTTATATTAGATAAATTAAAATTTTAATAATAAATTATTTCATACAATATCAAATACAACAAAAAAGAATGAGAGAAGAGAAATTAAGAAAACAATAGAAAAAAGGGGGACCATTCATTTCCTTAAATATAAAAAATAAAACTCATCATTTATGATGAAAATTTTAAGTCTCTCTTCGTGTGTAAACGAGCTAAGTTACCAAAAAAAAAAAAAAAACCTTAGAAAAATTGAGTAGGTAAGGTTTTATTAGTTCTTATTTAGACTTATTACTAATATTACTTTTTTTATCTGCCATTGATAAACTAACAATTTTTTTTCCCATAAATTCCTCTCTGTCACATATAGAGAATGAACAAGATCATATCAATCGTTACATGTGAAATCTCAATACAAGTTGAAATTGACCAAAACACACCAAAATAAATTGGAATTAAGAGGATTCATGGTTAATAGATGCTCTTAGGTCATTTGTGAATAAACTATTTTAGAAAAAAATTTATACCACTTTCATGGAAAATATAAAAAAAATATTTAAAAGAATTATTTATTTTTTTTGCTTATAAAAATTAAAAAAAAAAATATTTTTTAAACATTGACCTTTAGGATATTTATTAACTTTTTCCTATATATATATATATATATATATATATATATATAAAGAATAAAAGAAAGAAAGGGGCAACCGTGGCAGAGAAAACAAAGATTAATAAAAAGAACAAGAAAAATAAGAGTGGGGCAGGGAAGAGTGAAGACTCGCGAAGTCTTGAGGAAGAAACCAAAATGATTGGAAAAGTGATAATGCACTCCAAATGTTTATGTTTTTGGTATCTTTTATGGTCAATACAAAAAAAGCTACAAAGATAAGATCATAAACGAAGAAAAGAATACACGGACACAAAGAAGAAATTTGGTCTTCGGCAGAAAAGGCTCACTACTTAACATGTGTTCCACGCCCTCAAGGAAATTGCACTGGATAATGAGTCGTTAGAGTCAAGCAAATTGTCTTGTGGAAGATTTTTGATATGATGGGTATTTTATGCAATAATAATTCTATCTAGTCACAACAATTTTTTATAAATTTTTTCACAATTATGACATGGTATATTACGATTTTTTTTAAAATTATTATTGAAGAATGAAGATGTATTATGCTTGATGTATAATGAAAAAAAAAAAAAAAAAAAATCACATCGCAACAAGGACGGACCCAGGATTTTAAGTTAGCAGGGCCAAAGTATAAAGAAAAAAAAAAAACTTCAAATAGACATTCATATAGTATTAAAATTTTATAAATACACAAAATCATTGTTTTTGAATACATTAAGATGCAATTATCTACAAAAAAAAAAAATGTTTTTTTAATATTAAACTGGTTAGGATTTTTATTTTTTGAAATTAGAGCATTTACAGTGGTGATGCTAAAAATTTTAGCTTTTAGTAACTCAAATAGCTACTTTATCTATTTTACCACCTCACTTTATAATACACCTAATATCAAATGTTTTTTTTTTTTTTTTTTGACTTCATTTAAAATATTATAAACAACTCATTAAAATAATAAGGAAGAGGGAGAATTTGAATTTTTTTAATTAAAGGAAGAGATAATCTTAATAAAATATTTTATTTTATTTTTAATAATTTGCTACAGCCAACTGGTATTTATACCAGTTTGTTATAGTTGCAAAAAATTTAACTTTAGTTTCTCCAATAACACATGATTTTTTTGTTCTTTGGTGGTAAAATTGTTTTTTTTGCTAAAATACAATCACCATTGTGAATATTTTTATTGTTTTGTTTAGCTTTTAGGTTGGATAGTTGCTATTTGAGTTAAGATAGCTAGACTGGTTGGGAAGAAAGGAGGCCCAACTACAAAAATGAAATATAAAATAACTTAAAAAAAAAAAATGGGACCCGGGAGGCTGGGCCCCCGCCTGGGTCTATCCCTACATACCAACCTAGCTGGCATATTTGACCTTCCACATAGGAATGGCAACAAAATAGGTATAGACTAATTTTTTTATTTCTCGCCCCCACCCTTTTTCCCCCACACCTATTCCCAACCCTCTCAAATTTCTACTTCTATCTACTAACTATATAGAAAGAGCCAATAGTTCTCGCTATAGTACTTTTGGTTTATTCAACTTTTGTTTTTGTAATAAGCCAAAAAGGTGAGTTTGATGAGAACGAAAAAATTTTAACCATTAAAAAAATATTATACCCACAACATTTTCACAATAAATCTTAAATAACAAGTTATTATTGACTCATTCTCAAAAAAAAAAAAAAGTTATTATTAACTATTATTGATAGGGAAAAATAATTTTAGTTGTGGGTTTAAATTAGAATCATTAATAACTTACAATCAAAGATTTGTTATAAAAGTATTATAGAAATATTGTAAATGTAACACTTAGTATTTAACATTATTACCACAACTAAAAATAAAGGTATTGTGAAAAAAAAAAAATACAGCATCTACAACATTTTCATAACAAATCTTTGATGAAAAATTGTTATTCTTATTTAAACTTACCAATGAAATTACTTCTTTGACCACCAATAACAACCCATAACAACCTACTACTTATAATTTGTAATGAAAATGTTGTGGACATAGCATTTCTCTTGTGAAAAATGTTAAGACATTTTGTTGTCGTCACAATATTTTCACAACTGTTTAGGTGCCAATTCTTTACAAGTCAAAGTAAAATATAACAAAGTTATAAAGGCAATATGAAAATATTGTGCCATTCTTTGTGTTTTTAGAAATTGGTTTTTATTAGTCAATTTTTGTTGAGCCAAAATTCACTATTTCACGTACAGTTTCTTAGGTTGATTTTTTGTATTTTGTTTCTTTATGCACCATTTTACATAAAGGCACACACACACACACACACACACACACACACACAAAACAAAAATTTAGGATTAAAACACTTTTCATCCTTTATGTTTTGGATAATTCACAATTCCTCCTTGAATTTTAAAATCAAGTAATTCCCCCCTTGATATTTTACCATTTTACATAAAGGCGCACACACACACACACACACACACACAAAACAAAAATTTAGGATTAAAACACTTTTCATCCTTTATGTTTTGGATAATTCACAATTCCTCCTTGAATTTTAAAATCAAGTAATTCCCCCCTTGATATTTTGGAAAAGAGCAATATGTCATATTGTTGTTCTCTCAATTAAACCCTATCGGGGACATTTTTGCGACAAGGGCCGAAAATGCGAGAATGGCCCAAATCTCCCCTTGGGTTCTTTAGAAGTGTTTATTTGTGGAGAATCAAGCCCAAAATTCCAAATGTATAATGAACAAAAGGCTAATGGTGCTTTGACAAGAGAAAATCAAAATGCTAATAATGAAAGTGCATAAAAAGCATAAAAACATAACAGGTCTAAAACTTCGACCCACAGTCACACAGAAGAAGAAATTGAGGAAGGTTGTGAGGAAGAGAGGGAAGGTTCCCTTGTACCCATATTTCCACCCCTAAGGTTCAGAATTGTGAGATTGTTGACTGGCTGAATGGGCTTTTGCTCTGAAGTTTCAGGTCTTTAGGTAGAACGTGGCCTCCCTTTTTATGAGCTGAAGAGAGAGTTTTATATAGAGTTTGGGGTGTTGCTTTTGACTGGTTTTTGAGTAGTGGAAGAGGCTTTTATCCCATATGATACCAATTTGGTGTTTTGGCTTGGGTTGCTTTTGTTTAGGGAAGAGTTTGGTAAGCTTTTTACATAATTTTGGAAATAAAGGAGGTTTGCTCTAATTGGTTGCCTTTGGTCAGACATTTTAGACCATTGGAAGGCTCACCTAAGTGAGGTCTAGCGGATGGAGTTGGCCAATGGGAGCCAAATATGTTTTAAAGGTAAAAGTGGGTTAGGGCAGAAACTTTAGGCCACAGTCACCCAGAGCATAAAAACTATTTTGGGGTGGAAATTTTGGAAACAAGACCTATTCCATGAGCCTGAGGTGCTACCAGTGTCCCTTGCCCACTTGGTAGCACGCATGGGCTGGGTTCATGCAAAAGGTCCGAAAGGAACTGACCCATACCCTCCAAACCACACTTCCTCAATTTCCCCCAATAAGTCGCATGGACTTGGGCCATACTTAAAAGAATAAAATAAAATATAATATATGAATTGAGCACACAAGGAAGTCGGGCTTGGTTGAATCGGGCTTGTAGAAAATATGTCGCAAAAATGGGTATCAACAAACCCTAATTAAAACTTATGATTCTTAAAATATTTCATTGTGTAATGTCTAAAATACTCCCATTAAATTTTAACATGCTAAAAATTTTATTCATGTATTTTGAGTTTTAGATAGTAGTAATGCTTAGAAAGTTGGAATGGTAATATAAGGTATTTTATTTCCTTGCCTTTTTTTTTTTTTTCTTGCCTAAAATGGGTGTTCATTAAAAACTAATTAAGCTAAAGATTACACCTAGACTCATGTAGAACGATAAAGAAGAAAGTATGAATGAAAAATTTTTCATTGTGTATGGTTGAAGGTATTTGATGAAGAGTTTCAATTGTACCATATGATATCTTTCATTGCAAAAATTTAAATATTGTGACATGGTTTTAGCAAAACACAATTGCTTATTGTTGGAAGATGATAATATTCGTTATCATTCTTAGAAGTTTTTAATGAGTAGATATTGCCTTTGGCAAATAGGTATTAAAATTCTTATACGAATGAGGTTAACTTTGTATGACGTACATTTTTTATTTATATAGTTTCATATTTCTTTAAATAAAAATTCTATCTTAATTTTTCATTCAAGAGGTAGCACGTGCCTTGCACATGCCACCCACACTAGTGTTTTTTAAACTCATAAACATAAAAAAATAAAAAATAAAAACAATTGAGTCCTAATATTATAAAATTTTCTAAAACATAGCAATACAATAATTCAAGTATTGAAAATCATAAATAATAAAAAAAAAATAACAATACAACAATAACAAATTATAAAAAATTCAAGTCTTTATCATAAAAATTTTAATTTAATAATATAATACCAAAAGACATTAATATTTAAAGTTTGAAAGTCAAAAAGTATATTTGTAGTATAAATAAAAACCTATAAAATTATTTTAAAAATAATTTTTTAATTTTTATATATAAACAAAGCAAGGTCTTCCAATACCCACTCCTACCCCTAAACCCATTTCGAGAGAATGATTTAATCCCATCCTTGGCCCTATTTGCCATGCAAAATGGGTAAATCAAAAGACATCAATTTTTTAAAGTTTGAAAGTTAAAAAGTATATTTGCGGTATAAATAAAAACCTATAAAATTAATTAAAAATAAGTTTTTATTTTTTATATATAAACATAGCAAGGTCTTCCAACACCCACTCCAACCCCCGAACCCATTTCGAGGGAAGGATTTAACCCTCATCCTTGGCCCTATCTGCCATGCAAAATGGGTAACACCCAAAGACATCAATATTTAAAGTTTGAAAGTTAAAAATTATATCTGTAGTATAAATAAAAACCTATAAAATTATTTTAAAAATAATTTTTTAATTTTTTATATATAAATAGAGCAAGGTATTCCAATACCCATTCCTACACCTGAACCCGTTCTTGCAACACTTCCCTCTCCTCCCGCTCCTCTCCCCACTGATCCAGGCCTACAGGCGTTGAGGGACTTAAAGAAGAAGAGGCTGCTGCAAGATATTGAGGAGGGAGAGTTACCCCCTCAGAAGGGCAAAAAGTAGCAAAAGACTGCTAAAGATCTGAAGGATAAGAGGTCCTCGTCCGTGGACAGCCGAGAGGAGCAGAACCAAGCCGAGGTGCACCTATCACCACGTGTGTGGTCGCCTCGGTTAGAGGTTGACGGGGCTGCGATTCCGTGGAATGCCTCTATCAGGGAGTATCAAAGAGGCCATTCCGCGCATGTGGCTGAGTCCTCGGAGCAGCCACTCCTCCTGCCCAAGGATATGGAGGCCTTGAGGAAGCTGAAGCAGAAGGACCTTTTCCTGTCCCTAGAAAGGAACCTTGCTTTGGTAAGTATAGATTCTAGTCCTTTGTATTTACTTTAGCATTAGTATGCAGGTGTTGGTCACATTTGTTTGCAAGGGATGACATTATTGTTCTTATGCAGATTACCCAGGAGGTTTATGTGGCCGAGGAATGGGCCAACAGAGCTAAGAACAATGCTAGGCATGAGACCAACCTCCGTCTTGATGCAGAGAAGGCTTTGGGGGTTGCGAAGGAGGAGAATAAAGACTTAGCCGCCAAGCTGATTGCCTCGGAGAGGGAACGGAATAGTGCACTGGCCGGCTTGAAGAATGTTGAGACTCAAGCCGAGGATCAACGCAAGCTGCTTTATCAAACAGAGATAGAGCTAGCCACCTCTAAGCAACTTGCGCTGGATCTGAAGTCAGAGCTGCAGAAGGCCAGAGAGGTAGCTCAGCTGCAAAGGAGGCATTGGAGGTTGAGAGGCAAGCGGCCTATGCCCTTGGCGTAGAAGAGACACAAGTCAGGCTGACTGAGGAGCTGGCTGAGGCATGCAGGGACTACTGTGATGCCACATGGGCTGAAGCCCTTAACATTGCAGGAGTTCCTGCAGACTCAGAGTGGAGGCAGCAAGGAAAAACTTTTTACCACCCTGATATCTACGTGATCTTGAGCGGCCTACCACTTCCATCTACCCTTGCTTCTGAGCCCTTTGAGTAGCCTCTGACTACTCAAGCCACAATCCTTCTTTCCAAGGTTCCATAGGGATCCAGCCTGGCTAGAGACCAACTATAAAAGGTCGAGGGGCCCAAGGATCAGGGCAAGGGTAAGGAGAAAAAGTCCCTTTCTAAAGTCAAACATGCCGCCAAGGGCAAGGATGCTGCATCTAAGGCAAAAGAAGCAAAGGCCGGGGCTAAGGATGCTAGCATCAAGGCCAAGGACGTTCCCCCCTCTCAGCCAGGCCAGCAAGATCCTCCTGCTCCTAAGGCATAGGCTTGGAACTTAGGAATTCTTTGTAGTTCCTGGAGGTTTTTGGTGATACTTTTGTCCGAATGTAATCTTCTCATCTTTTTTAATAGAAAAGCCTTCCTCTTTTTTTTTTTTTTATCTCAGAAATCTCTTGCACTTTTTATTTCATATGTTTTGAGGATTATCATTATCATGAATAGTGTTGTGTCGTTGCTTCCTTATACTTTGAAACAAGCAACAATGCGTTGGTAACTATTGGACCAATCTAATTGTAACAGTGCATTAAACACTTAATATGTAACAGTGTATTAATTTCCCCAAAGCATCTGGTCCGAGGACTCCAGGCATGACTAAGGTTTTGTTTAAACACTTATAAGATATGTAACAGTGTATTAATTTCCCCAAAGCATCTAGTCCAAGGACTCCAAGCATCACTAAGGTTTTGTTTAAACACTTATAAGATATGTAACAGCGTATTAATTTCCCCAAAGCATCTGGTCCGAGGACTCTAGGCATGACTTAGGTTCTGTTTAAACACTTATAAGACATGTAATAGTGTATTAATTTTCCCTATATATCTGGTCTGAGGACTCTAGGCATGACTAAGGTTCTGTTTAAACACTTATAAAGGAAGAACAGCGCACTTATGCAGTGAATGGACGTAGTGGTAAATAAAGTTTTCATTAATAATAGTACCTTTTTAGGTTGTTTACATTCTAAGGGCGTGGTATTACATGCTCATCTAAGTCTTCTAAGAAATACGGTCCTATACCAACCACAAAGGTGATGCGGTATGGTCCTTCCCAATTGGGCCCTAGCTTTCCCTATGCTGGGTTCTTTGAGGTGTGGTTTGGTATGTCCAGAGGACATGGGGCAATTCTTCTACCCATTTCCCCTTAGCATCGTCCAGTCTCTTCTTGAGTCCACTCACTATGACCTTGTTAGTGGCCTTGGCTTGACCATTCCCTCGGGGATGGGCTGGGGTAGAGTATCTGTTATTGATTCCTAAGTCACAGCAATATCTCCTGAAAGATTTTCTATCAAATTGGAGTCCGTTGTCCGAGATGAGGGTGTAAGGGACTCCAAATTGGGTGACGATATTTTTCCACACAAACTTCTTGGCGTCTACATCCCTGATGTTTGCCAAGGGCTCAACTTCAACCCATTTGGTGAAGTAGTTCGTGCCGACTAGCAGGTATCTCCTTTTACCCGCTGCTTTAGGGAAGGGGCCTACAATATCTAAGCCCCACTGCGCAAATGGCCAAGGACTGGACAGAGGGTTAAGGACTCCTCCCAGTTGATGCATGTTCGGCGCAAACCTTTGACATTGGTCGCATTTCTTTACGTACTCCTGTGCTTCTCTTTGCATTTTTGGCCACCAGTAGCCTTAAGTAATGGCCCTGTGTGCCAGAGATCTACCTCCGGTGTGGGTTCCACAAATCCCCTCGTGCAACTCCTCCAACAGTAGTTCTGTTGCTTCAGGGTGTATGCATAGCAAGTAGGGCCCAGAAAATGAGCGTTTGTACAACTTTTGGTCTTCAGACAACCAAAACCGAGGAACATTCCTTCGCACCTTTACTGCTTCTGATTTTTCCTCAAGTAGGATGTCGTCTTTCAAGAATGATATTATGGGGTCCATCCAGCTAGACCCCACCCTGACTTGGTGAACATGGATCATCCCTTTCTCCACCCCTGCGGGCTTGCACAAATCTTCCATGAGGATGACCCAAGGAAGGCCTTGTGCCGAGGAGGTAGCAAGCATGGCTAGGGAATCAGCATGGGCATTTCCACTTCTAGGGATTTGCAACAAGTCGAAAGATTCGAATCCTAACCGTAGGTGCCCCACCTGACTTAAGTACCTTTGCATTCTTTCGTCCCTCATCTCAAACTCTCCTTTTACTTAGCCAACGACTAACCTCGAGTCCGAGAACATCTCAATCACCTTCCCACCCATTTTCTGAACCATGGTCATTCCCATTAGTAGGGCCTCATATTCAGCCTCGTTATTTGTGGCCAAGAATCCCAGTCTTAGCGATTTTTTGATAGTGATCTTCTCGGGGGATATTAGTACTATTCCCACCCCGGACCCTTTTTGGTTTGTTGCGCCGTCAACATACACTTTCCAAGATGGCGGGCCTTGTTAGGAGATCATGCCAATCGATTTTCCATCCAGGTGTTGCGCTTCTGTCACTTCTTCCAATGGGGGTTCGGCAAGCTCAGCCATCAGATCCGCGAGGACCTGGCCCTTGACAGAGGTACGAGGCATGTACTTGATGTCAAAAGCCCCCAGGATCGTGCCCCATTTAGCAATCCTCCTCGTGTAATCAGCACTTCGAAGTATAGCTTTGAGGGGGAGTTAAGTCAGGACGACAACTGTACGCGCCTGGAAGTAATGGGGGAGCTTTCGTGTGCCAAGCACCACTGCCAAGACAACCTTTTCTAGTGGTAGATAACGAACCTCAACCTCATGTAATGATTTGCTCACATAGTAAACTAGCCGTTGTACACCATTGTCAACTCGTAGCAAAACCAAACTCACAGCATGAGGGGCCACGGTGATGTATGCGAACAAGACCTCATCCACCTTTGGACTAGACATGATAGGTGGCCGCGATAGGTATTCTTTAAGTTGTTGGAAAGCCAACGCACACTCTTCAATCCATTCGAATCCTTTCCATCTTTTCATCAAGAGGAAGAAAGGTCTGCACTTATCTGCCGATCGAGAAATAAACCGATTCAAGGCGGCAGCCATTCCGGAAGCTTCTGGACCTCTTTGGGATTCTGAGGTGGTTGTAGGTTGCTAATGGCCTTGATTTGATCGGGGTTAACCTCGATACCTCGGTGAATCACCATGTAACCTAGGAACTTGCCTAATCCAACACCAAATGAACATTTTGAGGTGTTTAAGCACAACCTATGTTTCCTCAGGATTTTAAAGATGTTTCCGACGTCCGTAACATGCTCAGACACCACCTTACTCTTCACCACCATGTCGTCTATGTAGACTTCGATGCTTTTGCCCAACTGGGATTCAAACATTCTTGTCATCATCCTTTGATAGGTTGAACCTGCGTTCTTTAAGCCGAATGGCATCACCTTATAGTGGGAGTGACAAATGCTGTTTTTTCTTGATCGTCCAAGGCGAGTGGTAACTGATGATACCCTTGAAAGGCATCTAAGAAGCTCATCCGAGGATGGCCGACCGTTGCGTCCACCAATTGGTCTATTCGAGGCATAAGGAAGGATCCTTTGGGCAGGCCTTATTCAAGTCTGTGAAATCCATGCATACTCGCCACTTCCTGCTCTTCTTTTTTACTACGACGGTATTGGCTAACCACTCTGGGTAAAAGACGTCCTTGATAGCCCTTGCCCTTTTAAGCTTTATCACCTCTTCCCTGACAGTGTCTGCATGTTCTTTGGATGGGCGTCGAGGCGATTGCTTCTTGGGAATGATGGATGGGTTCACGTTCAGGTGATGACAGATAAATTTTGGATCCACTCCCGGGGCTTCATAAGCGTCCCACGCGAACACATCGACATTTCTCTTAAGGAATGCTAACAGCTCCTCCTTTTCTTGAGGGGGCAATTGAGCCCTTATCTAAAAGAACTTATCCGGGTCGTCACCTACGGTAAATTTTTCCAAATCCTCACATTTGGGCTCTTCAGCTGGTTCACGGGATGGTGGCTTTAGGGTTTTTGTTTGCTATAAGTCCCTTTCGGTAGTCGCCGAAGAGCTGGCTTCGTGTTGCCATGAGATGGTGGCCACAAGGCATTGCCGAGCCACAGGTTCATTCCCCACAATTTCTTCAATGCAGTCCCCCGAAGGTATTTTACTTTCTGGTGCAGGGTGGATGAAACAGCTTTTAGAGCATGGAGCCAGGGTCTAGCCACAATAGCCGTGTAGGGGGAATAGGCATCCACTACAATGAAGTTTACCTCTACCACCTCCAACCCAGTTTGTATGGGTAGTCTGATCTGACCTTTTGGAGTAACGGTCTTCCCCTCGAAACTAATCAAAGGGGAGTTGTAGGTTGTAAGGTCCTTGGGCCTCAATCCTAGCCCTTTGTATAGGTCAGGGTACATGACCTCGACAGCGCTACCTTGGTCTACCAACACTCTCTTTACATCATACCCTCCTATTCTAAGTGTGACCACTAGAGCATCGTCTTGAGGTTGAATGGTTCTAATTTTGTCCTCATCTGAGAATCCCAGAACTGGTTGGATTTCCACTCTGGCTCTCTTAGGGTTCAGGTTATTGCTCTGAGCGGGGAACCGAGCGATGGACATTACTTTGGAAGGGTAAGCACCGGTCCTACCAGGAGCGGCGAAGATGACATTTATCGTTCCTAAGGGCAATCTTGAAGAATCATCCCTCCTGGGTTCCGAATTTATTTGGCCCCCGCGGCTACTGGTGTGGTGCAACAAGTGTTTCAGCTTCCCTTCTCGGACCAACTGGTCCAAATGATCCCAAAAATTCCTGCAATCCTCTATAGTGTGCCCCTGGTCCTGATGGTACTGGGAATAAAGGTTCTGGTTTCGTCTTAGGGGGTTCCCAGCCATCTTGTTTGGCCATCTGAAGAATGGTTCGTTCATAACCTTCTCCAGAACCTGATGCACTGGTTCTCGGAACACTGCATTGACCGCCTGAGTGTTGGTAGGTCCTGACTGCTTACTAAAATCTCTCTGTGGCTGGTTATTATTGTATCGGTCCGACCTGAAATCTCTCATTTCCTAAGGGATAATTTTATCCTTTCCTTTACCCATTTGTTGGTCTTCTTCGACCCTCTTATACATGTCAATACGGTCCATGAGTTGTCGCAAGTTGGTGACAGGCTTTCCCGTTAGGGACTTCCTTAAGCCATGCTCGGTCAAGAGGCCACTTTTGAAGGTACTGATGGCGACGTCTTCAAAGTTACCATCCATCTAATTGTACATCTCCCAATATCTGTTCGAGTATGTTTTCAGGGTCTCTCCTTCTTTCATGCTCAAGGATAGTAGGGAAGACAGGGGTCGGCGGACTCTACTGCAGGTAATGAAGCGAGAACCGAATGCTTGGGTGACTTCCTTAAAGGAGCTTATGGAGTCGGCCTTCAAGCTATCAAACCATCTCATCGCTACGGGTCCTAGGCTGGATGGGAAGACCTTGCACATCAGGGCTTCATCTCCGGAATGGATGGTCATTCTCTGATTGAAATGGCTCATATGCTTTACGGGGTCTGTTTTGCCATTATACATGGTGAACGCTGGCTGAGTGAATTGCCGGGGAGTTCTGCTCGCTTAATTCTCCGTGCGAAAGGCGACCTGGAGATTTGATCTAACGCCTTGCCCATAGCGTCGTTTCCCACACCTTTTCAAAGGGGGCTCTTGTGCCTACACTTGTGGTGGTGCTCCTCTTTGTAGGAGAAAGACTCGTTGGGTGGGGTCTTTGACCTTTGCCTGTAGCTACCACCCTCTTCGCCATTAAGGGAGGCGTTCGGGCTAGAGGAGGTTTGCTTCCGCTGTGCATGGTGTAACTTTCTCTTCAGCTGCTCGACTTCTAGTTGCAGCACTCTGGTATTCTCCTCTTGAGAAAGATAACCCTTTTCCCAGTGACTGGCTTCCCCCAGTCCGGGCACTACGCACACTCCCCTCCCTATCCCTTCTCCGCTCGAGGTTGACAAGAGGATTTTGACGTTGGGATCTTATGGATTCTGCTTGTTGTAGGTCTGAACCTGCCATGTTTGAATGTTGAGCTTGCTAACACCTAAGTATTCCTTTCCCACAGACAGCGCCAATTGTAGGGACCGACTTTGGGATTCCAGCCCAACAGATATCTGGACTTCAGCCCAAAGTAGTCCAAAACAATAAATTTGTAGAGAATGGGTTAGGAAATTGGGCTAGCGTAAACCAGGTGACAGAAGAAAAGATTTAGGTGCTAAAATGAGTTTAAAGTTCTATTACAGATTTCCTTCCAATTCTTTCTCCCCTTCTTCCACGGAGGGACTTTCACGTTATATAGCACCTCTAGGCCATCTTGATCCTACACTTGTCGTTCACCTGAGTCCTTACTTGAGTGCCTGTCCCATCAGACACCCTCTTTGGCTCTCTGTGAGTTGCGTTCATCAAGGTAACACTGTTCAGAGGTCTTCTCCACATAAATGCAGCCAGAAAAGTAGCTGTAATACATTTAATGCGGTGGTAGCAGCTTTTTCCTTAGATATTTTCGAATTTACTTCCTTCTTACACGTTTATGAGACATGTTCTTATTATGGGAGCTTCTTGAAGGGTTACCTTAGTAGCTAGAGTATGTGCTTGAGCGGTCTTTTTCGTATCCAAAGAGGAGCCCCTCCTCGAATTACATTCCGTTCGTCCCTCATTTGAATGTCTCTCAGTGGGAGGTCTTGATAACGTCTTACTTCTCCTCGAACGATTCAGCTATTCTGGACAAAGGCCCAAGGCCCAACATGTCATCCCGGGCCTTTATCCCTACACAATATATTCAAATATGTGACAATTTTATCAATTTTATATTATATAAATTAAAAATTAAATAATAAATTATTTCATACAATATCAAATACAACAAAAAAGAATGAGAGAAGAGAAATTAAGAAAACAATAGAAAAAAGGGGGACCACTCATTTCCTTCAAAATAAAAAATAAAACTCATTTTTTATGATGAAAATTTTAAGTCTCACTTCGTTTGTACACACGAGCTAAGTTACAAACACCACCAAAAAAAATAATAATAAATAAAAAAATGAAAAAAAAAAACCTTAGAAAAATTGGGTAGGTAAAGTTTTATTAATTCTTACTTATACTTATTACTAACATTACTTTGTTTATCTGCCATTGATAATCTACCAATTTTTTTTCCTATAAATTTCTCTTTGTCACATATAGAAAATGAACAAGATCATATCAGTTGTTACACGTGAAATCCCAATACAAGTTGAAATTGACCAAAACACACCAAAATATACTGGAATTAAGAGGATTCATGGTTAATAGACGCCCTTAGGCCATTTGTGAATAAACTATTTTAGAAATTTTTTTATATCACTTTCATGGAAAATATAAAAATTATTAAAAAGAATTAGTTTTTTTTTTTTTTGCTTATAAAATTTTAAAAAAATATATTTTTTAAACATTGACCTTTGGGATATTAATTAACTTTTTCCTATATATATATATAAGAATAAAAGAAAGAAAGGGGCAACCGTGGCAGAGAAAACAAAGATTAAGTGTGCGTTTGGATTTGGATAAAAATTATAAATTACTTTACTATTTGGCTTATTTTTGCTACTATTAACGGGTCTCACTTCACTTTTTGGTACTATTCATGGACCATACTGTACTATTTCAACTAACTTTTACCTTTATCTACGGTATTTTCAGCAATAAGTTTTTAGTTTCAGCAAAATAAGTGATATCCAAACAGATCCTAAGTGTGTGTTTGGAAAAAATAATTTTTGCCAACTTATTTTACTATTCAGTTTATTTTTGCTGCTATTTATGGGTCTCACTGCACTTTTTGTTACTATTTATAGATCTCACTGTATTATTTTAGCTAACTTTTACCTTTATCTACAGTACTTTCAGCAAAAAATTTTCAGTTTTAACAAAATAAACTAATCTCAAATAGACCCTAATAAAAAGAACAAGGAAAACAAGAGGAGTGGGGCAGGGAAGACTTGCGAAGTCTTGTGGAAGAAACCAGAATGATTGGAAAAGTGATAATGCACTCCAGATGTTTATGCTTTTGGTTTCTTTTATGGTCAATACGAAAAAAGCTACAAAGATAAGATCATAAACAGCCAAAAGAATACACGGACACAAGGAAGAAATGTGGTCTTCGGCAGAAAAGGCTTACTGCTTAACATGTGTTCCACGCCTTCAAGGAAATTGCACTGGATAATGAAGTCCTTTAGAGTCAAGCAAATTGTCTTGTGGAAGATTTGCGATATGATGGATATTTTATGCAATAATAATTCTATCTAGTCACAACAATTTTTTATAAATTTTTCATAATTATGACATGGTAAATTAAGATTTTTTTTATTATTATTGGCGAAAGAAGATATATTATGCTTGATGTATAATGCAAAAAAAAATTCACATACCTACCTGGCTGGAGGCATATTTGACCTTCTACACAGGAATGGCAACAGAATAGGTATAGACTGATTTTTTTTTTTTTTTTTTTTTTTAATTTCTCGCCCCCACCATTTTTCCCCACAACTGTCCCCTGCACTCTCAATTTTTTTAAAAGAAAACTCATAAACATAAAAAATAAAAATAAAAACAATTGAGTTATAATATTATAAAAATTTCTAAAACATAGCAATACAATAATTCAAGTATTAAAAATCATAAATAGTTAAAAAATAACAATACAACAATTATAAATTATAAAAAATTTAAATCTCTATCATAAATATATTAATTTAATAATATAACATCAAAAGACATCAATATTTAAAGTTTGAAAGTTAAAAAATATATTTACAGTATAAATAAAAACCTATAAAATAATTTTAAAAATAATTTTTTTTAATTTTTATATATAAACAGAACATGGTCTTCCAATACCCACTCCTACCCTCCGAACCATTTCGAGAGAAGGATTTAACCCCCATCCTTGGCCCTATTTGCCATGCAAAATAGGTAACACCTAAAGACATCAATATTCAAAGTTTGAAGGTTAAAAAGTATATTCGCAGTATAAATAAAAACCTATAAAATTATTTTAAAAATAATTTTTAATTTTTATATATAAACAAAGCAAGGTCTTCCAATACCCATTCCTACCCCCAGGCCCATTTCAAGGGAAGGATTTAACCCTCATCCTTGGCCCTATTTGCCATGCAAAATGGGTAACACCAAAATACATCAATATTTAATGTTTGAAAGTTAAAAAGTATATTTACAGTAAAAATAGAAACTTGTAAAATTATTTTAAAAATAATTTTTTAATTTTTATATATAAACAGAGCAAGTTCTTCCGATACCCATTCCTACCCTCGAACCCATTTCGAGGGAAGGATTTATCCCCCATCCTTGGCCCTATTTGCCATGCAAAATGGGTAACACCAAAAGACATCATAAATTTAAAGTTTGCAAGTAAAAGACTGTAGACACTCGATTTTGCACCCATAATTTAATCTTGGAAAGTTGGCTAGAATGACCATTCATATACCAAAAAAAAAAAATCATAGTTGCATTACATGTATTAATTCATTTATTGCATATCATAAAAATGATCTTGAGATTCTAACGGTTGCGACGATATGTCCGATTTCCAAATCGGACCGTTGGATTAAAAGATATCACATGATCAAGTTTTCATAGTCTACATGCATTTTGTTTGGATAGAATTGATCACGTGTGATTAAGTTAAATTAATTCTAGTTGGTTAAACAATTAAAATTAATTAAATAATCTTGTGATTGGTTGTTGGTTTTTGTCAAAAATAAGCCTGCTTGCATGGGAATAAAGTGGATAATCAGATAACAAAGAAATTGTTGATAATTAAGTCTTTTTAGAATATTTATCTATCAAATAATTATCACTCTAAATACCTGATTATCAAGAAAAAAGGATTAGTTTTTAGAATATGAATTAAAAATGCGTCTAGGTGCAATTCCCAACTAAAAAATCCTCAAAAAAGAGTTCAAATCGAACCAAAATTGGAAAAGGGGCTCGGCATCAAGAGGGCAAATTGGCACTCTTAGAGTGCCGATCGACACATGGCAATTGCCAATTGGCATTTCCCAAGTGCTGATTGGCACAAATTCGAGGCCCGGCCCGGGAACCTTCTAATTAAAATAAAACCTATCTTTTCCGAATTTTGGGGATAACAATGCATTCTAATTTGTACTTGATCTAATTCATCTTATTTTTCAAGCATTGAACTTCTATAAATAGAGGAAAAAGATCAGAAATCAGGGCCCTTCTTTTTCTGACTTCTTTGCTCCCTTTACGTTAAAGATGTTCTGGAAGCCTAGGCTTTAAGAACTTTTTTGTAAGTAAAATATTTTAGATCTCAAAGAGGTGAAAATTTCTTTGATTTCTAAAGTATTCTTCCATTGAAGGGTATATTTATGCAAATAGGTAATTAATTTCATTTTTGAATTTATTTTTTTTTCTTTTCTCTTATTTGATATATTTGTGTTGCTCATTGCATTTTTTTTTCTTTTAATATCAATATGTGTCTGGTGTCATTACCAATATGATCTTGCTTACAATTCATTTATGCCATGGTTATATGTTTAGGTGGAATTTTCTTTAGTTGATTAACATGTTTGTGATTTAATTCTTCTTTAATTTCAAAATCTGCAATTAATCACTACAACCTTTTTTAAGAAAAAACAAAACATAAAAAAAAATATATATATGTATTTTCACTAAATATAGATCTAAAACATTTTCTGGACAAAAACAGATCTCTATTTCCACTAAATAAAAATCTGAAATTTTTTCTGGACAAAAACAGATATGTATTTTCACTAAATACAGATGTAAAAATATTTCTGGACAAAAACATATTTGTATTTTCACTAAATACTGATCTAAAAATTTTTCTAAAACTTTTTCTAAACAAAAACATATCTGTATTTTCACTAAATACAGATCTGAAATTTTTTCTGATAAAAAATAGATCTGTATTTTCATTAAATAAAGATATGAATTTTTCAAGCATACAAAACTGATCTGTATTTTCATTAAATACCGATTTGAATTTTTCAAGCATACAAAACTGATCTATATTTTCATTAGATACAGATCTGATTTTTTCAAGTATACAAAATTGATCTGTATTTTCATTAAATATAGATCTGAATTTTTCAAGTATACAAAGCTTATTTGAATTTTTATTAAATACAGATTTGAACTTTTCTTTGTAATAAAAATGGTTATCTTCTTAAACAAAAACTACAAATTTTGAATTTTCAAAGAATGAATTAATATTTAAGTTAGGGATTTTTTTAATACGTCTTTGTAATATCATGCATCTTTTGAAAGGGTATATAATGGTCATTTAGAGTCTAGAAGACCAAACTCTGTTTGGGCGGAATGGGTGCCTAACACCTTCCCATTCTGTAACCTAGCCCCCAAACTTAGGTTTTTGGATAGTAGAATAGCGTTTTATCTTTTGTTTTGGTAGATTATAACTAGGATCAAAACTTTGTAATTTTTACATAGATTGTATCTAGGACCAAAGTATTGTAAAGTTATTCTACCAAGTTGTATTTGTATAATCAATTAATGAATATGAGGTATTTTTGGACATGTGAATTGTATTTTAATTTTTCTTATTTTTTTTATAAAAAATAAGTGGCGACTCCACATAGTTACCCAAAAGGGAGGTGCCCTAAGCACCCAAATCTCTTTTTGAGAGCACCTCTCAAGTAGTGTGGTCTCTCACAAAGAGTAATGTACATTCCCAACATTTTCAAAAAAAATCCCTACATAGCAAGCTGTAACTAGTGAGTAAAAAAATGATATTAGTGGTGGGTTCAAATTATAACCAACAGCAACTTGCCTCATAGGATTTGTTGTGAAATTGTTATAAAGATATTGTGGACGTAACATTACTTAGGAGATATTTGATTCGCTGTAATGTGATACACATTTCAGTCATATTAATGTAACACTTCCATATGATGTTTGGTTTGTTTATTTTTACCTAACATTACTGTAATATAAGATTACCAAAAAATTCACATTACCATAACTTATAGAAAAAATTATCCCTACCCATAGATTTTTAATTACAAAATTGTCCTTGGATATAATTTCAATTTTCAAGAACAAAATTGAAATCTCGTATCCTAACCTACTCTCTCTCTCTCTCTCTCTCTCTCTCTCTGTGAAGAAATTCTGTGTCTATGACTTTGTGGGTGATTTCCATATTCTAGGGTTTCAAGCTTGATGTGATTCTTTTCAGGAGGCAAATTTAGTGGGATTTCATCATTTATTTGGTTCATGAGTTAATTTTTAGGACCATCAAGTGTGATTGTCAACACAACATGAAGATAACTTTGCTTTGATTTGTTGCAATTTTGATCTAAAGGCAAATTCAGTACCATTGTTTGAGAGAATGAAAGCAAAGTAAGCTACTAGAGCTCCAATCTTCAAAAATGGAATAATTAAGGAATACTCATTACTTCTTTAATAAGAAATATTTTTCCTTTTATGTCAAGGAGAATCCTTGTTTTCCACACCAAGTAAATTCATTTTCTTCTATAGTAAGGAAAAACCTTCCCTTTTACACCAAGGAAAAACCTTCCCTTCTACATCAAGGAAACCCAAACCAAAACTAATTAGGAACTTGAGGCAAATTCAACAAATCTCCACATTGACTCAAATTACATCAAGTAATCTTCATTCTTTACGGAAAGAACTTTGCCTTAATCCAAGCAAGCTTTCCTTGAACAATTTGATCATTGATTCCACATCTAAGCCAAAACTTGTGTGCACATCTACCTTGAACCAACGTCAAAGATGCACTAGACATAATTTTCTCTTTAAATTCACCAATATCCAACCTTGAGTTTTGATACCAATTGTTATGCAACTGATAGGCCAAGAATGTATTTACCCATTGTGATAATTTAGCCAAGTAAATTAATTAATTCAATTAACACGCAAAATGCGTGGTAGCACAAACAAATCACCAATTAACTAAAGTACAGTGGAAATTAAATTGACATGGTGATTTTTTTATGAATGGGGAAAACTTACACGGCAAAAACCCCACTGGGTGATTTTAAGGTCACTACTCTCGAAAATCCACTATTATCAAAACAAGCAGTTACAAGTAAAGGAATCTCAGTACCTTATACCAACCTATAGTTGAACCCTTACCCCAATACCCAATTGGACTTATTCTGTAGTGACAATCTCTCCTTTTCAATGCACGGCTCTTAGTACGTGACTAACCAATAGATGCGTGGAATCCAGTACGCGACTTAATCACCAACTTGAGAAAGATGTTAGCTACAAAGTTCTTCAGTTCATCACACGATGAAGATCATGAAGCTCCTTGGTCATAAAACCCTAAGGTGTACAAACACAGTAGCTTCTTCAAAAGAAAGATGAACTAGGGAAAATTTTGTCTCCGGTTACAATTTGCATGAACAAAACTTTGCTTCACACTCACGCAACTGTGCAACCTTTGATGGCCCTTAAAATAATCCTTATATATGTTTGGGGTTGTGAGAAAAGAAGGTCTAAACACATACTCATTGATTGGATGAAAAATAGGTCTGAAAAACTAAGTTTCATAAACCTCGATAGATAGCCATCTATGGAGCTAGCTGTCGAGCCACGGGCTGAAACAGCTTTTAAACCTCGATAGATGCTAGCTGTCGAGCTTTAAAATCTAGCACTTTCTCACTTGATTCTTGGACAGACTTGCATAGCTTTAACACTTGAACTTAAAACCTTGTTCCTTGAAATATTAAACACATCCTAAATCTACCCAATTACAAGTAAAGTACGTTTTGTCAAAAGATTAGCCAATTACATAAAATAGTGACATATGTTCCTAACATTGAATCACATATGTCCTAACAATCTCTCCCTTTGGCAATCCGTGACAAAACCACAACAAACAAATGAAATATGAGAGAAGTTATAAATCACTCAACCCATAATCAATTGTTGAATACAATAAAATCTATCCTAACACAAACTCTTGAAAATTTTTGCAAGAAGAGAGTTTATGGCAAGTACACTTTGACAATCTGTATTTCTGAAACACGTTAAACAAAACTTATCAAGGCATCTTAGTGTGAAACAGAAATATAAGATTACATACATTAAATAAGAAACATGTGTATAAAGAGAGAAAAAAAACAACACATGGAGAGATAGGTGAAATAACATACATCAATATATATATATATATAAACCAAATATAAGTACAATGTATGTCAAGTGGTCACAAGACCAATATACAAAGAAATAATGTATCTAAAATAGAAATGAAAGAAAAGATACAAAAATCCTCGCTACATCCCTCGTAGTAGACACTCCCCCTATCACAAAATCTCCTATACTAACCCCCCCTATGAGTGTGATTACTCTCATCTCAAAACTACTCTCCCTTTTTTGTCACGAGTGACAATGGGCAAGTACATCAAGTAGACATCTCATCATCACTAGGCGAGCTAGCACCACCATCCTCATTAGCATCCTCACTACCGAAGGCATCATCACTCTCATCCTCGGACGCCGATGGAGATGGAGAAGAAGTGACAGTGAAACCACCCATAACAGCCTATCGTCATGCGATACGACCAACACAGGTGTTCATCTGACACAACTCATCACTGAGAGTGTCAAGGTGAGCATCCATGCGAACAAGCTGTGCTATGATGGCCTCAAATGTCACTCCACCCACAGAAGACAAAGGAGCGATAGAAGCTGGAGGAGCAGCTGTCTCTGTCCGTGGCTACCTCGGTCGAAGCTAAGCCTCACTCTGTCTGACGGTAGCCTTATCTATGGCACCCATGACTGAGAAATGAGAGGATGCAAGAAAAGAGATTGAAAAATGGCGAAAGATCCGCGTGATAGCCGAAGGAAAAATAAGCATATCATGGGTCGCCATATCCCTATAGGCACCTATAAGGGATAGAATAAAGTGATAAGGGAAGTTGATAGAGATATCCTCTAAAAGGGATAACAAAAATCAAGCACGAGACTCTGTGATAGTGTTATAGTGAGACAATGGATGAAGAATGAATGTCATCACTATGTTAAGGAACCTCGGACCTTTTGCAAAGCCCGAGCAAGGGGTGTTTTGACAATCACACTAAGAAGAAGGTGTCTCACAAAAGAGAGACGAGAGTTCATCTTTGGACACTGTCCTCAGACGCTCATAGCCAGGGTAGTTAGGATGTGCTACCCTAGGAACATGTAGTACCTTGGAGACAATCTCCGGAGTAACTACGATGTGCATACCTCAAATACGAGAGAAGAAATAAGGTACAAAAGTGTTGATTCCGTGCATATTGGAGTAAAACTCCTGTATGATCACGGAAGGGCCCATGACCGGGATGCCACACAGTGACTCCCAACCCCTACTGTAAATGACAGTGGATAAGTCAATGTCCGAAAAATTTGACAGAATGACTTGGCGTTTCGAATGAATGCCTCGTCATGAAAAGTTCTCCGAGAAGTCGGACTTGGCCTTCTTATCATGGAACCGTACGTGAGATGGAGTGGAGTCAGAAGGAGAAGAAGAAGATGCCCCAGAACGAAGAGGGTTCTGGGACGGAGTAGATTTACGTTTAGGTGTCATAGAACAAATTAACGCAAGAAAGAGAGAGAGAGGGAGAGAGAGAGACAATTAAAAAAGCACCAACAACATAATATAGAAGAATATGAAAGATTAAAGGTACGTATGCATGAAAATGCATGAACATGTGACATGCAAACTTAAAATACATCATGGGCTCAGCCCAATCCAAACCTAACAGCACACAATCATATCAACAAGGTAAACACACATTTAAATGCTTGAAATATTGTTATAATGCAAATGTGATGCAATGCATGATCATTTAGGATCAAATATACAAAACCCATCCTAAAAAATTTAGTAAAAACTTCATTTATTTTGAAAAACCTCAAAAATTTCCAAAAACCCCAAAAGTTAGGTCAGAAATGCATGATAAGATGATGAAAAGAGTATCATACCGGTGATATGTGCAAGATCAAAACCAAAGAAGGAGTAGGGAAAAGATTTGGAGTGATTTAGAGGTGATTTGGGAGGTGAAGAGGCAGAATGGATTGAGAGAGATTGAGAAAAGTGAGTGAGAAATTGCGAGGATCACTTATATAGAAACTTCATAAACCTTGATGGATCGAGAGCTATCGAGAATTAAAACGCGCCTTTTAGGTATCGAGGAGCTATCTAGAGGTTTCCAGCAATGAAGCTCGATGGATCGAGGAAGCTATCGAGCAGCTGTCAAGAGGTCAGAAAGTTTCTCGATTGATCGAAGTAGCTATCGAGAGCTATCGAGAATGCGATAAAAAGAAGCTAAAGGGTCTCGATAGATAGCCTAGCTGTCGAGAGGTATCGAGAAGCTATCGAGATTGCTTAAAACAATTTTTTAACGAAGAGAAAAACATAGATATGAATGAAATCAAGCATGCTACTCAGCCAAAGATCCAAACAACAATTTAAGCTCTCAAAATCATCTCTCAATCAAGAAAAATGTTAAGCACATTGATCCAAAACACACACACACACACACTAAACAAGTCTAACCAATTTTATATTTCAAAAACAAGTCAAGATAGTTTAGTGAGCATACATTAACACATATATTCCTTGTGATGACCAAATCACATTGTACCTCCACATGTATCAAAAGTAGCAAAGAATTTTACATGTTGTGAGTGAAAAACATCACAAGATTGCATAAGTGTCTACATGTTATGATGATTTGAGATATGAGAAAATCACTTTAACTCATACACAATCATAACTGTTTGATGGGGACTAATACCTTCAAGGTACATCCTATAACTCCTACATCTCCTAGAAGACACGCTTGCAATCATATATAAAGAATTTTGATCTTTTTGCTTTTATTTTTCTTTGCATATTTTTTCTTTTAATAAGCATATCATGCATGGGCATATAGAAGAGAGAAAAGAAATACCTAATGATGTTAAGCATTTAACATTCCATTTTTGCTATGCCAAAGCATACAAATTTCATTTCATGATTGGTGGGCAACAGTGGTGAGGTGGTTATTTATGCATTTCTCTTAGAATTTTCTAGTCCTTCCCGTCAAAAAGAATGATATGAGTGTTAAGTACAAGAGATTACTTAATCTTACTCATTACAAACACGAGCCACAAAGCTCACTTGCTTAGTTGTGCATAGAGATGCTCATCTAAGTTACAAAAGATACAAAGTTTAGAAAACTTTGTTTCAATGGCCATCCAAGGTACACAAGTACCAATGTATACAAACACACTGTTTTTGTATTTTTCTAATTTTTCAATTTTTTTTAATTTTTATATGAAAAACAAAATAAACCAAAACTAAAAAGAAAACAAACAAAAACAAGTTAAACAAAGAAATGCATAAAACTAGACTGACTCAAAATAGTAAAGCAAAACACACAAGTAATGTAAAAACAAAAACAAGAAGTGGAGAAAGAGAGAAAAAGTAACAGAATCACTTGGAGCCCTTTTCCTTCCACACCTTGAAAGAACCTTTCCGTTTAGCAAACCCTTGATCCGGCGGTGAGGAAGAAGAATTGAAACTATTCAAGTTCGAAAAAAACATGAGAGCTTTGAGAAGATCTCCAAAAGGAGCAAAGGAGGATGGAAACTGATTCTGGTTTCTTAACACAATCATGCTGTTGCTCTATTGAGTGGCTAACCACTTATAGTAATTAGGTCAAGTATGTCCAGTTATGCCACAGTGATGATAGAAATGCTACTTTTTCTATTTGGGCTTTTGAGTATTTCCCTTATTAGCCCTAGGATTCTTAATCTCTTTCTTATTAAACTTAAAGGGTGCTCCTAAGATAGATTTACCATTGTCTATTTTCTCACTAGCTAATTCATTTTTAACATCATTTTTCTCAGTTTCATTTTTCTCAGTTTCATTTTTCTCAGTTTCAATATTATCTTCAAGAGAAACAAAAACAGTAGTGCTAGCAAAAGCAATACTAGGAGAAGAGAAATCATATCCTAAATCGGTTCGATCGGACGCAGATTTTTAAAGACTGAGCATCTCATCGAGCTTTGCACTTGAAGTCCTTTCCAACTAGGCTCTGACTTGGAATAGTTCTGCCTCAAGATTCTTGGTCTTTTCAACCAAGAAATTATTCTCAAATCTCCGTGCTTCAACGGTCTGATTTGCTTCATCAAACTTAATGGAAATTTCTTCTCATTCAAGTTCCACTTCACTAAGCTTCTTAGTGGCCAACCTATACAACTTCTCATGCTTTTCTGAGACCTTGTATAACTTTACATAGGCTGTGTGGATATCATCTTGCTCATCCATCTTTTCAAACTTAGACTCCACCAATTCCTCTTCTTCGTCCACATCTTCAACAATCCATTCAGTATGATTTACGGTGGCAGTAAAGGCATTTAGGATTTCATCATCCTCATTATCAGAATCATCCTCAGGCTCAGTGTCGCTCAACGTAGCAGCAAGTGCCTTGCTCTTCCCAATGGTCTTAAAATAGGTAGGGCACTCTTGTTTCATTTGACCGAAACCCTAACACCCAAAGCATTTTGGTCCTAAGGGAACAGTGTACTGACTGCCATCCCTAGCATCCTTCTTCCCTTTGTCCTGACTCTTGAATTGCGAAAAACTGGATTGCTTTCGGTCCTTGTTGAAACCCTTCCTATTTGCATTCTTTATGAACTTCTTGAATTTCCTTGTAATGTAGTATTTCATTTTAGAATCTTCATCATCTGAAAACTCATTTGTGTCACTACTCTTGGCCTTCAGTGCCATACTCTTGCTCTTACCTGATTTCCCAATCCTTGTCAAACCCAACTCATAGGTTTGCAGATTGCCAACCAGCTCTGTCAAAGGAATTTTATTAATATCCTTTGATTCCTCAATTGCGATGATCTTGGCATGAAATCTCTCGGGTAGAGATTTGAGCACCTTTCTAACAATCTTGGGTTTAGGAATGGTTTCCCTAAGATTAAAAGCCGAGTTCATTATGTCCTTGAGCTTGGCATAGAACTCGTCAAACGGCTCATCCTCCTCCATCTTGATCTCTTCAAAGCTTGTAGTAAGCCTTTGAAGTTTTGAATCTTTAATAGCCTTGGTTCCTTCATAGATTGTCTGGAGAATGGTCCATGCTTCCTTAGCAGTTTTAGTAGAGCATATCTTCTTGAATTCCTCATTCGTGACGGCACTGAATAAGGCATTCAATGCCTTGCTGTTGAAGTTTGCCGCCTTGATCTTAGCATCATCCCAATCGACCGGCACTTCCATAGGCTTGGTCCAGCCTATCTCCACAACCTGCCACACCTTTTCATCTAATGACTGCAAGAAATCTCTCATGCATACTTTCCAGTATGCACAATTAGTGCCATCAAACAAAAGGGGTATAATAAGAGACTATCCTCTATCCATGACAAATAGGGGTCAATGGATCACATAGCAAAGATTAACACCTAATCAGAGAGTGCCTGCTCTAATACCACTTGATAGGCCAAAAATGTATTGACCCCTTGTGATAAATTAACCAATTGATATAGCCAAATTAATTAATTAATTCAATTAACATGCAAAATGCGTGGTAGCACAAACAAATCACCAATTGACTAAAGTGCAGCGGAAATTAAATTGACACGGTGATTTGTTTATGAATGGGGAAGACCTACACAGCAAAAACCCTACTGGGTGATTTTAAGGTCACCAATCCTGAGAATCTACTATTATCAAAACAAGCGATTTCAAGTAAAGGAATCTCAGTACCTTATACCAACCTACAGTTGAACCCTTATCCCAATACCTAATTGGACTTGTTCTGTAATGACAATCTCTCATTTTCAATGCACGGCTCCTAGTACATGACTAACCAATAAATGCGCGGATCCCAGTACGCGACTTGATCACCAACTTGAGAAAGATTGTTTGGACATATGTTATTCACTTGTTAGGAACATATGTCACTATTTTATGTAATTGGCTAATCCTTTGACAAAAAACACTTTACTTGTATTTGGGTAGATCTAGGATGTGTTTAATGCTTCAAGAAACCTTGTTTCAAGTTTAAGTGTTAAAACCATGCAAGTCTGTCCAAGATTCAAGCTGAAAAGTGCCTGTCATTAAAGCTCGACAGCTAGCCATCTATTAAGCTTTGAAGAGCTGTTCTAGCTCGTGGCTCGACAGTAACTCGATAGATAGGTATCTGTCGAGGTTTATGAAGTTCTATTTTTCAGGACTGTTTTGACTCCAATCCGTGATTATATGTTTGAGCTTTTTTTTCTCACAACCCTAGACATATAAATTGATTATTTTAAGGGCCGTCAAAGGTGAAACAAGTTGCACAAGTGTTGAGCAAAGTTTGTTCAAGCAAATTGTGACCAAAGACAGAATTTTTCCTAGTTCATCTTTCTTGTGAAGAAGCTGCTGTGTTTGTGCACGTAGGGTTTTGTAACCAAGGAGCTTCTCGATCTTCATCGTGTGATGAATTGAAGAACTTTACAGCCAACGACCTTCTCTAGTTGGTGATTGAAGTCGCGTACTGGGATCCGCGTAATTGGTTAATCACGTACTAGGAGCCGTGCATTACAAGGAGAGATTGTCACTACAAAACAAGTTCAATTAGGTATTGGGGTAAGGGTTCAACTGTAGGTTGGTATAAGGTACTAGGTTCCTTTACTTGTAACCGCTTGTTTTTATAATAGTGAATTCTCGGGAGTGGTGACCTTAAAATCACTTAGTGGGGTTTTTGCCATGTTGGTTTTCCCCATTCGTAAACAAATCACCATGTCAATTTATTTTCCGCTACATAGTTAGTTTAATTGGTGATTTGTTTGTGTTATCACGCTTTTGCATGATAATTTGATTAATTAATAAACTTGGCTAATTAATCAATTAATTCATCACATGGGGTTAATTCATTTTTGGCCTATCAAAGATATTAGTTACAAAGTTCTTCAGTTCATCACATGATGAAGATCACGAAGCTCCTTGGTCACAAAACCCTAAGGTGTATAAACATAGCAGCTTCTTCAAGAGAAAGATGAACTAGGGCAAATTCTATCTCCGGTCACAATTTGCATGAACAAAACTTTGCTTCACACTCGTGCAATTGTGCAACCTTTGAAGGCCCTAAAAATAATCCTTATATATATTTAGGGTTGTGAGAAAAGAAGACCTAAACACATACTCATGGATTGGATGAAAAACAGCTCTGAAAAACTGAGTTTCATAAACCTCAATAGATAGCCATCTATCGAACTAGCTGTCGAGCCACGGGTTGAACAGCTTTTAAACCTCGATAGATGCTAATTGTCAAGCTTTAAAATCCAAAACTTTCTCACTTGATTCTTGGATAGACTTGCATGGCTTTAACACTTGAACTTGAAATCTTGTTCCTTGAAGTATTAAACACATCCTAGATCTATCTAAGTACAAGTAAAGTGCGTTTTGTCAAAGGATTAGCCAATTACATAAAATAGTGACATATGTTCCTAACATTGAATCACATATGTCCTAACAACAACAGTGGAAGCCATAACATCAATTTTGTGATTTGAGTCTTGCACAAGCGCATTCACATAAACAAGAAAATAAAATATCTACAAAAGACAACAATATTTAATGTGATTCATCCAACTCCATTCCCATATCCATAGGCAAGGCTATCCAAAATATTCACTATCAATGATATGGATTACAACGACATTAATCAACACTCACAAACCTAAAGGCCTAATACACCCAATAACTCTCTTACACTCACAAAACAAACAAACTCTCTACACACAACCATGAGTAATCTTAATTTCGACCCCCTAAAAATCTACCAATTTACTCTGTGAAACCCACTTATATTCTTCTAGAAGTTTTTTCCCTCTCCCTATATGGGAGGAACATTGTCATAAGCCACCAAACCCTTTGCAATAGTGCCTATTTATAAGGTTTCAAAAAACTCTATATACTACTTTTGTGTTCATGTGTTCTAATAAGTATTATTGTTTTCTTAAAAAAAAAAATAGGGATACTTATCTCACATGGGTTGTGTGTGTTAGGGTTTTAGTCCTTATAACCCTAGGCTACTACTACAAAGGTTAGGCTCTTTTGTAGTGGTACTCTGATTATGTAATATATTATAAGCCTGTTTAAAAAACTCTAAATACTACTTTCATGTTCGTGTGTTCTAATAAGTATTACTGTTTCCTCAAAAAAAAAAAAAAAAAAAAAAAAAACTCATTCCTTGATGGATAAGAAATACTCATTACTTTTTCAATAATGAATATTTTTCTTTCTAATGTTAAGGAGAATCATTGTCTTCCACACCAAATAAACTCCTCGTTTTCTACACTAAGGAAAAACCTTCCCCTCTACATCAATGAAATCCAAACT